>CAOKZL010000421.1:0-681792 GCA_948472985.1 Iguana delicatissima
AGGAGGTGCATATTTTATGCAAGCTGGTACCTTCTTTTGTCATCTTTTTGGTGGCATACGTCTTTCTTTTATTCCATTGCATAAGTAACTGCTCTGTTTCTGGAGATTTGCTCTGCTGCATATAATGATGAGAGAAACTGTGCCTGTAAACCCTCAACGCAGCTATACCAAAAGATCTTAAGGGTGGGGGTAGAATATGTGGCTCTGATTATTGAGCTTTCATACAAACTCAAGCCTAGCGCTTAATATACTGGATATTTTTTGCAGGATCATAGGAGCTCCAAACAGCAGCAGCAACAACAAACACTTATTGATCAGTATTCACTCAAAATATACTCACTCTAAGTAGGTAATTTCCTCCTGGCTGGCACTTCGTATCAGATGACTGCCTCAACTCAGACTCTGGTATCTAATCAGCGATAACTTTATCTTACTTACACAGGTAAGACTTCAAGATTGTGTCCATACAGGCCATACAAATAGTCTTGTTCACTCTTGGGCATCATGGGACAGAAACAACACACCTACAGACTTCCAGCTTCACAGGTGTCTGCTTTAAATCTTGAATCAAAGAGCCATTGGTTTAAGAAAATCATTATGCTTATAATTCACATGTACATCAAAAGAGAAAAAAGCAAGTTAAGATACTTTTTTTAAAAAAAAAAGTTCTGTAAAAAATAAACACAGATTCATTTCAGGTAGAGGTGTGTGTGTGTGTGTGTGTGTGTGTGTGTGTATCTTTTAATTCCCCTGCTGCAACACTGGAATTTTCAAGGCGGGTTGGAAAACATTTATACCTCTCCTCTGTTTTTAGCTGTTTAATTCAGGGATGGACAACTGCATAGGGGAAGAACACCCCTTTATCCTCCCTTTGTCACAAATGGAACATTGTGAAGTGATCAAAAATGATGTCACATTTCTTTTGTTTCCCAGTTCCAGCTACAAATTAACCATTTGCAGAAGCACTAAGAGCTTTGGAGAGGGGGTTGGGGGGCAGTTTGGACAATTTTAGCTGCAGTTTGGGCAGCTTGACCATTTTTTTGTGATTTGGGGGTGATTTTCCACTTTCTAAATTGGGGAGCACAAAGATTTGAGGGATCCTGGGGTCTTGGGGACTGCAGAATTGTGGTTGTAGGCTACATGCAGCTTACAGGCAACATTTTCCCCAACGATCTAATTTCTTACAAGGGAAATAAAAATACATTCAGGAGGAAATGAGGGAACTGATGCACAATGCCTTTTAATCGATAATGTTAGGAATCCACCTTCTGCAAGCACCTGCAGTTGACAACTTTGTATATTGTGCCCACAGCTTAGTCAAACCCACCTTTTACCTTGATCTTTTCACCTAAACCTCTTCTTGTACTGCAAGAGTGTGCAAAGAAGTGTCAATCATCACTTTCTGGTGCCATTTTGAGATGGACTCCTTGAAAATAAGTCCCATCCAACTCAGAAGGATTACAAATACCCTAGCATTTCACAGATGAAAACCAGGACACATGTGGCCAAGCAATATCAGACTGTGGTTAAAGACAGCAAATGTTATTAATGAAGAAGAGCACACAAGCTAGGAAAAGCTATAGCAGTTTGATTTTGCCTGAGCCTATTGAGAAGGGCCTTTCTTTTCCTCCACGTCCTCCAACTGAGTGCAAACTACTTTTCACTTTGAACTCAATTGTAGTGACTGAAGTAAGCTGAGGATAAAGGGAGAAAGAGGGAAAAAGAGAGGAGAACTGGGACATTTTAAAAGCAGATGAGAAAGTGGGACAATAGAGGATAAATGGGGACTGTCTCTACAAAACTGGAACAGTTGGGGGTTACAGGACTAACTTATGAACAGCTATATACAGCAATGTGTATGTATATGTACACCTCTCCCTTTTGTTTCTGTGACTACTTTTGAAAACAGTGAGGGTGAAGAGTTGTTTTTCTAAGTGTCCAGGATAGGTGACAGGCTGTAAACAAGACCTTTACACTACTGTCTCGCAAGCTGTGGGATGTGGTGGAGTGGCATCCGTCCCCTCCTCATATTTATGCCATACTCTCCCAATTTCCTGGAAAATCACCACAGGCTGGCAGCTATTGATTCATGGACCGACACTGGTCCATAGACCACCACTTTGAGCACCAGTGCATTTTCATTATCAAACAGAGGCTATTCTTCACTACAAGGAGCTTCTGAGATGTCATCCAGAAGGTCTCCATCAGTGTGAAGTTCTTCTTCTGTAGTCCTGGCAATATTTGCAAAATGAATGCTCTCTATAAAGAGCTAGTATCAATCCATTCTCCCTGCTCACAGCATAGATCTTTCACACAGAAAGCTTGCAAAGTTTCTCTTAAGCTTACTGAATATAATGATTCTGATGCTGAAACCATCAATAACTGAGCCATGGGAGGACAGTGCTCTGGGACACAGGAGTAGGATGATGCTATAGACGGCTTCAGCATAGCATTATATTCAGTCAAGCTTAGAAGAAAAATCCCAGCCTGTGAAAATGGCACACAGAAGAAACCTGGGTTCATATAATAAAACCTCTTCCTGCGACTGGAGCCACAGATCTTGCCCCCCCCCAAATCACATTGACAGAAATATGATAAACATGCAATTATTTGAATTTATCCCTAAATATCCCATTTAAGATAGATTTACATGCTTATGAAATTTCCCAGACGTGATTCCTGGCACAGAGAGAGCAATCCATGTTAACAATGGCTGCAAATAGATGAGAAATGATATAATCTATTGGAAATTTCCTTCATTATCCCCCTAATCAAGCCCTCTATTGGGCTCCTTTCAAAAGACTGCTGGAGAAAAAGAAAATGTTCAAGTAAACCGATGCCGATGCCGGAGATAATTAATTAACTTGCCATCATCATCGCTCACAGGCAGACTCAATATAAGAAAGAGGATGTGTCCTTCTCAATTACTAAGCAGCAGTTTACCATTGTGCTGGGAACAGCTTGTAAAATGGGACAGGATAAATCACTTTGCTAAATTTCTGGCTTTATGTTCAGCAGTGCCTAAGTTCCTGGCTGTTTTCTCTTGCTTGTATTCTTTTCAATTTAAGAGAAGAATATTTAAGCAGTAAGTCTGAAAGTAGTAGTAGTAGTAGTAGTAGTAGTAGTAGTAGTAATAAGCAGTTAAAAATAGGGCATAAGAGTAGAAATGCATGGGCAGATGGTCTAAACAGTTAATAACATCCAGGAGCATGTCAAGCTATCTTTACGAAAGCTGGTAGCCCTTTTCTCTCTCAGATCTGCTGCTATTGATGCAGTAATAGATAGTGGCTTCCACATCAGTGAGCAGTGAACTGGGTCTCACTGTTAGTCTGAATTTTAAAGGAGCTGCCCAAAGTGCTGAACCTTCAACAGTTTGGAGAGTTGTTGGAATTGATACAAAGCCAAGAGCAGCCACTGGGTTGATGGTACGGCTACCAGATTTCTTGAAGTACCACCATTGCCCTGCACTGCACTGCAAGGGAATCCTGCTCTTTCTCAGCAGTTCCATAGGCCAGCCTTCCTCAACTTGATAATCCCCTGATGTCCTTGTCTATCACTCTTACCACCCTTTCCTCCATGATGTCTTCCAATCAAGCACCCAGCCTTTTTCTGTGGCACTCACATGACCATGCCAAAACAAGAAACGGGAAATATTTGACATGTGACATCATTGAAGGTCTTACGTCAACTATTTTCTATCCTCTTCTTGTTTTTCCACTGTAATGTGAATCCACAGAGAAAAACTGGAGGGGCCTAAATACCCTAAAGGCACCAGATCCAGTCTGATCTCAGAAGCTAAGCAGGGTAAGCTCTGGTTAATGTTTGGATGGGAGACAACTGATGAATATCAGTTGCTGTAGGCTATATTTTAGAGGAAAGAACTGGCAAAACCACCTAGAAGTATGCCTTGCCTAAGAAAGCCCTATGAAATTCATGGGGTAACCATAAGTTGATAGGTGACTTGAAGTCACACACACACACACATATCATGGGAGGCAGCGCACTTCATCAGATAGTCCATAGAAGCCTATGGAAAATAAAACGTGCTAATTTTTATGATGCTGCCAGGGTCTTTGCAGTTTATGCTACTAAGTCTACCCTCTCTCCTCCTGCAATTACCATGCAGGGGAGGTAAGTCTGGATAAGCCCCAGTAAAATTGAAAGGCTCGTATGGGTTGCATTCCAGTCACAGCCTCCATCAAGCCCTTCCCCCCATTCATTGTTTCAAATACCCTTAAATTCTCAGGTCTTTTGTCAAACACAGTAAGTTCTGTTTCACCCAGTCTGTTGCTCTTAAGCATTAAGTATCTTAGTTTCACTCTAAGCTGAAGCTGGGAAATAAGAAGCTGCCTTGAAAGTGTAGTTCCTTTTCACGTGCCCTTCTTCCCACCCCACCCCCTTGCTTCTTGTTTCACCCCCTCAAGGAAATGGCTCTATTCTCCTGCTTGGCTTTAATGATAAATAATATCTAATGTTATCACAATGCTCCAGGCTAATATCTAATAACTCCAAATCTTATCTAGTTCCCCAGAGCAAAAGACAAAATTCATATCAAAATTGTGTTTGATGAACTTCCCTTCTTTCCTTTGGAAATATCCATAAGCAATTTGCCACTTTCTTCCCTGACAATGCCGGCAAATTATCTGTCACTCATGGCCAGGATTTACCTGTTTCAGATTGTGCTGGGCTTTTGTTGTTGCTGCTGCCGTTGTTATTCTTATGTGGAAGTCTTGGGATGAGGGATGCACAAATGTCGGCACCTAATAGACCCTGAGTTGCTGGTGGGGCAGGCAGGATTCAGAGACTACTTCTTTTATTTATTGAAAATACTTATATTCAGTTGGCATTCCACATTCACTAGGGTTAGGGATTCAAGACCCCCACAAAAGGGGGAAAACCGCAAATATAGAAAAGTGTGTATGTATCAGAGGAAAGGGGGACAAGGCATAGGCGGGAGAGTGGGCAGCCAGGATCCAAACCAGGCCAAGGAAAGGAGAGGGAAAGAGGATGGATTGGTATAGTAGCTCCATATGTCCTCTCTCTCATTCATCTCCTTCCTTGGGTGTAGGGGGCTTCAGGAAAGGGGTTGCAGTTCTGAGAAATCAGGCTGTGTCCATCCTTAGTTGACCAGGCAGTGGCTGGTGAAGAAGGAGGACAACCATGAATGGGTTTTTAAAGGGCTGAATGGCCTGATGGAAGGTGCAGAGAGGGAAGATTCCCCTAGAAAAGAAATGCCTGAGGTGGAGGGGGGCAGGGTTGGAGAAACTCAGTCAAATCTGTGAAAGTTAAATCCACAAATATGGAGGGCTGCTTGTACTGCTGTTCACCAGACCTGTAGCTATGGAAGGGAAGATAAGGGCATTGCCCTCCAAATAAAAATTCTGTCTCCCAAAAGAAATTTTCCTTCACTTCTTAAATTTCTGCCATTGCAACCGTTAAAAATCCTTGAAACCTAGAACTCTTTGGTTTGCTGTGTTTGCATTCCCGTGGGTGACTTTGCCTGCCATTTTTCTTCGAATGCCTAAACTGTATTTTTAATTAATGCTCAAGTCTTACCTTACGGCCGTGCTATTTGGGAACCGAAGGAAATTCCATGGGGAAGGGAAAATTCTGATCTAGGGAATGCAATGCCCACCTATCCTCCCCCTCCCATAGCTATATCAAAAATGAATCCTAGGATAGCTCGCAAATTTAGAAAAAAAAATTGTTAGGAATGTTAGGCAAGCAATATCAGGTAAGGCTACTGACAAGGAAGAGTGATCTGGGTGTGAAGGTACTCCACTAGCCCTTTCCCAGGAGGCCTCTCTGACCTGAAGCCAGCTGCTTGCCATGGTATTAATTCTGCAAGCCCAAAAGACTCCTACATTAATGCTGACATAATGCTGACAGAGTAGATCCAGGCACAAGACTGAACAGGCTGGGTGCACATAGGCAAGACCAAACAGAAGATCAGCCAGAATGGAAGATAATCGGATTGCATTTTTTGAAGCCGCGATGGGATGTTCTCTAGGAGATAAGGCTACATCTGAAGTGTGGAAACATATGGTCTTCTAGACATAATGAACTGTAACTAGAAGAATATCTCTATCCCATCCAGTATAGCAATGTTATGAAGCAGACTTAAATCTATGAAAGCTTATGCTACCAGTTTCTTTCTCTCAGTCTCAAGATCCCTTTGCATATTGATCCAGACTTACACTGCTATGTCTCTGAATTCTAGCTTAGCAAATAGTGAGAGATAATGGAGGTACAGTCTAATAAAAGACTCTCACCTTTTATTAGGGAAGTGACTTCTGCTGAGCCATTCTTTGACATTCAAAGTCACCTCTTGTCACTTCCCCTTCCAAATCCCCCTTCAAATGTATTTTCCTTCTTTCTTTTTCAAAAATTCTCAGTCATAGGGTTCATAAAAGTGTCTCACTTTCATCCGTTTCTGGATGTTTGCTTTTGATGTGAAGTGTGCAAATTAGCCATAAGCATGTCCAGGCCCCTGTCTTCCCTCCCAATTTTGCTACTGCTTCCAGTTGCACTCTTCAAATTTATGTTTTTATTTATTTAATTTATAAACCCACCCCTTTCTCCTTGTACAGGATCCAAGGTGGCTTACAGCACTTAAAAACAAGCCACAGTTAAAAACAAGTATTTGTACATTAGTTTAAGAACAATTAAACAACTGTTTGGTTAAAAAGAACATGCACACCAAAGTAAAAATAATATAAAACACAATTAAAATGCAGTTAAGATAAAAAAAAAAAACCCATAAAAACCCCTTTCTACCACACACATTGTAAGCCAAGAGCCTGGCTGGATAAAAAGGGTTTTGGCTGCCAACAAAAGGAAAGGAGGGAAGGAGGGAGGAAGAGGGCCAATTGAAATTCCTGTGAGAGGCACTTCTATAATGGGAACAGTCTCTTCTATGTCTTCACCAAATGGGATGGTGGTAGGACTGAGAGAAAGCCTTCTCCAAAGATCTTAAAACTTGGGCAGATTGCATTTTGGTTGACTACTTGAAAGATCATGAAAGAGAGGTAGTCTTTCAAGTAATCAAGTTGAAATGCAGTCTTCACATTCTCCAAAAGCTACTTTCTGCTGCTCCTTTGTTTTAAATCTCCAAAGTGTTAGTGCTTGGACAGCAACTGAAATTTTTTCTTGCTGGTTAGTATAGTAATCCTTTGGATCTCAGCACCATGCCTCAACCCATCTCCTTCCCTGCCCATGCTAATACAGGCAAGCTTGGAGTTTTCCATTCAATTATTATTTTCATTTTTAAAAAACACACACACACATTCGTATTACCCTAAAGGCACCAGATCCTATCAGCTCTCAGAAACTAAGCAGGGTTAAGCTGGTTTCGTACTTTGATGGGAGACCACCACCAAATGCCAAATGCTGTAGGGCTTTCTTTCAGAGGAAGGAACTGGCAAAACCACCTCTGAGTATTCATTGCCTAAGAAAACCCAGTGAAATTCATGCATCTCCATATGTTGACAGGCAACTTGTACACACATACATTATTACCAATAAACAACCTGGTCTGTCAGTTGGCAAGCAGTGGCGGAGAACAGAACACAAAGATGAGAAAAGTGGCTTTTAGAGGGATAAGCACTAGCATTTATGTACTTTGTAAAAATCAGGAACTGGTAACAGTCAAAACTCCAAAGGAGTGAGATGTAAAATTTCTGGCAAATTGGAACCGTGGAAAGGGCTTACTTTTTTTCTCAGAGGAAAAATAAAAACAAAATTTGGAAGAATTGACAAAAGCAGTATGAACGCCCTTTACAAACTGGAAGTGACTTTGGGCCTTTCCACCCTACACTGTTATAATGCTATTATTCCACTTTCAACATCCTGTGGAATTCTGGGGTTTGTAGTTTACTGAGGCCAAAGAAGAGCTCTCTGGCTGAGAATTCGAAATGCCCCTCCCTAAACTGCAAAGCCCAGGATTCCACAGAATGTTAAAAGTAGAATAACGGCAGTATAACAGTGTAGTGCAGAAAGGCCCTTTGTTACTTTAGGAACATAAAATGCATTACGTATACCCTGGCTTGGCATAAAAATACCATGTTTAATATATTAAAGGTGTAATTTATTCAAAAAATAATTTACAGATTGAATTTACTTTTTAAAATGTTACTGTTTGCTACAGAGGGAGCTACAAGGTACTGAACTGTATAGAGCACCTGAAGTGTTAGGAACCACTTGGCTCTCATCTGTTTATGAGGAGCAGACAAAAAGAAAAAAAGAAAACAATAAAAATGAACAAACCATCAACATTAGTAAAACAAGGAAAAGCATTTTCCCTCTTTCAGTCCTCCATAATGCGAAGCAGACGTAAGGCATTCATTCCAATAAAAAGAACTGAGAAAAGGAACCCAGGACCAAGAAACCATTGCAATAATGCTAGAAACTGTATATAGTCTGACATAAAAATCACCCTTCTACATAGTTTTAGAAATAACATGCCGAAAAGAAATATATAAACACCTTGTGTTAAAATATTTTATTCACCATTCTGAAAGAAAATATTCCACAAGCAATCTTTTTGCCATTTTTGTGGTGGGGGGAAGGCTTTCAAAATGAACCCCCCCTTTCTTTCATGTTCCTTTCCCTGAATGTGCACATTTCTAATTCATGGGGGGAGGGAATATCTAACTTAATAGAGAACTATAAGCTTCCCATAAGATTTCATATGCAACAGAATTTGGCACTCTTGAAGAATTTCAGCTTAGTATTTCAAGCTACAACTTTTCCTCCTCTGTCTCTTCAATCTTGGCTGGGGCACCAGGTGATCTGGTGGCCATTCTACAGAGAAGCAAAATTGGTAGGGAGGCAAGGGAACAACTAGCTAACATTGCAGCCCACATCTTGAGCGGACACCTACAAATGAGTCACTTTTATATATCACTACAGACAATCAGTGTCTGGAAACTAATCACTTTTTTAAAAGTCATTTTCAAAAAGAAACAAATTAGAGGGGTGTGGAAAATAAAGCAAAGAAGCCCAGGATCTGAAGAATATCATTTGAGTTACAAAGAGAAAAGTAATGGCTACTGCTCACAGGGTCACAGTTAGTGCAACACAGAGGGTATGCCTGGAAAAGCCAAAAATTCATTGGAGAGCCACAGTTGCCCATCCCTTGGCACTGGAGGCTTCCACAGCAACTGTTGGTTAGCCTTTCAGCATTGTGTTCTGTCAAACTCAAGGAGGCAGGAGCTGCCACAACAGAGAACAACTGTGGATTTTTTTTCTGGATGAAGACCTGTTCTGCATCTGATCTCACAATGAAAATTAGCCCTGACTGCACACATGTTCAGCATCCCTTACAGTTGTCTGCATTGTGAAACTGTTGCTAGATTGCTTCCTTTCATACAGGGTCGGATTGGTTTTCAGTATGTATGATGCAGTGAATAACTTCTTCCACACACCTCACTGTAGGGAGAAAATTGATTGGCTTGTACAGCAGAGAAATAGGACAACCGCATCATTCTGTAGCCATGATTGCTTTGTAATGCACATTGAATGTATTGCACAGTCAGAGTCCATTTTGAACCTTTGGAATTGGCCTTCAGTATAGCCAGCATGGCAAACAAGAGAAAATCTTCTGCTTGGGCTATGCTCAGCAAATGCAAAAAAGAATAGGGCTTTTGTACATTGAACTGACATTCAAAGAGAGTACACACTGCTTTCTTAACCACTGTCTCAAGAAATGCCACTTAGAAATTGTGGGATTTGTCTGTTTGATTTTCTATCACATTGCTTTTTTTTTTCATTCCAAGTTTGTTTCATTCCCTTTATGTGCAAATGTTTGCAAATGTTTTTTAGTCTGCATGAAGATATGGATACATTTTTGTCCGCAGCTTTCCCACTGTATATGTTTTTGCAATCTTGTTTCCCTGGCACATTTTTGTATGTCATCTTCTCTAATGTACAAATTTTTGCACACCATGTTTTTTTTAAAAAAATCCAAAAACTGCATTGCAAAATTAGGAGAACAGGAAAACTGAAGGATAATGTATATTAACTCAAAAAGCCTGGAGTTGATCATCTTGTATTGAAATGCAAAGCAAAGGAATTTGGGCTCCATTTCTATTGTCATCTGCTTCTTCTACACAGCTATTAATGGCAAACGAGCCACACTCTTTATTGCATCAGGTTACCTTCCATAAATATGTGCCTGGGGGACAAGGTGGGGAAGATTTGACCCTCCAGATGTTTTGAATGATGGCTTACAGAGCCCTATACCATCCTCCCATGCTGACTAAGGCTTCTGGGAGTGACAATCAGGACAAAAAGGTGTGACATCCATGTACTCTCTTCACACTTGTTCATATCTGTCCCTGGGAATGCTGCCAGCACCACACAGATGATGCATTGTGTAAACCAGCTCCACACAATTACACTGACATATGTGTTTTCTTACTTCTTAAGTTGCAGCAACCACAAATGCCTACACTGTTAGGAAAAAGTGTGTCGTGAAGTTACATTTCAGAAGCTATGTGATGGTAAGGAGCAAAGTGCCTCAACTGGCATAATCAGTAACATATTCTAGTTGCTTCCCAAAATTACTATTCACCAGTATTATAGGGCATTTTTAGAGGCAGTTTGACAATTTTTCAAGTTTCTTGTCTGAGCACAGCACATGACACAAGAAGTTAGTTTTCCAACAGTGCCAGGAGAAACGACATTTCCTTTCAAACATGACAAATAATGGCAACATACGTTTAAAAAGTTAGCAGGGGGCTACATACCCTGAAGGCATGATATCCTATCTGATCTTGGAAGCTAAGCAGGGTCAGCTGTCCTTAGTACTTAGATGGGAGACTGCCAATGAATACCAGGTGCTGTAGGCTGCATTTGAGGATGGAACCAGCAAAACCACCTCTGAGTATTTCTTGCCAAGAAAACCTTATGAAATTCATGAGGTTGCCATGACAGGAGACTTGAAGGCAAACACAGGCCATTTCCGCACTACACTGTTATACTGCTATTATTCCACTTTCAACATCCTATGGAATCCTGAGGTTTGCAGTTTAGGGAGGGGCCTTTAGAATTCTCAGCCAGAGAGCTCTTTGGCCTCAGGAAACTACAAACCCCAGAATTCCACAGGAGGTTGAAAGTGGAATAATAGCACTATAACGGCGTAGTGCAGAAATGGTCACACGTTTTAAAAAAGTGACATTCCAAGCTCTGAACATAATCCCAAGATGATTGTGTGGATACCAGTCCTCTAGTTACTGCCCTCCAAAACATGCTTACTAAGAAGTAAAAACAGCCACTGAACCCTATAGACCTTCCTTCTGCACAAATATATGGCCAAGATTGATCTGCAGATGTTTTCAGCCACTGACAAGAGCATGTATGTAAAAACAGATCACAGGAAGCCATTGACCACAATGCTACTAGGTTCGTTGAGTGAGCACCACTTAAGCATGGGTGCAGTTGGAGGGGAGGAAAATGGGAGCATTGCTCCTCCAAATAAGAATTCTGCATTCCCAATGAAATTTTCCTTCTGTATCCTAATTTCTAGCATTGCAAACAGTGGGACATTAAAAATCCTTCACACCTAAAACTTTTACATTATGCTGTGCTCATCAGTCCCTGGTACCTTTGCCTGCCCCTTTTTTGGGGGTGTCCCTAAACTCTATTTCTAAATGTTCAACTCAAGTTTTACATTAGAGCAACACTACAAATTTAGGGGCTGAAGGAAAATTTCATGAAGGGCAGAATTCTTATTTGGGTGGCAATACTCTAATTTTGCTGCTTTCCCAAGCTACATTCCTAACAAAGTGAGCAACAATATGCCCTTCCAGGTGTTCTTGCACTGCAATTCCCATCAACCTCAGCCAGCACAGCCAATGGTAAGAGATCCTGAAGCTGCAGTCTTACCACACCTGGAAGGCTGCAAAGTTTTCACTGTTGCTTCACTGAAAGCTGGGGAGAGGAACTTTTGGCCTTCCAGATGCTTTTGGGCTACAGCTCCCACGCTAGCTGGGGCTTTGGGGAAATCTAAGACCTAGGAGGAGGCAAATGTTCCCCACTGTGACTTAAAGGGAGATCATAAGCCCATTATCTGCAAGGAAGCTCCTTTTGTGCTTAAAGTGGGGGTGGGAGGTGGGCATGTAGTTCTCTTGCATGTCTTCTCTTGCAGGGCTGAGCCCGATTCAAGTCACCTTTCCTGCTGCATTTAGCTTTAATATGGCAGTGTGACATGCCAGCTAGAAATAGATTCTGAATGAGGAAAGCTGCTCTTTTCATGGTCACCAGGCAACCATAAACCACCTGGCTTCTTGTTGATTATTCTGGTGAGAAAACCAATCTTCTTCTAATTTTCATTCTGGAGAATGCTGAATTCAAAGTGATGATGCTGAAACTGTCATCTCACAAATAGCTCTACAAATGCCTTAAAACAAAGCCGCATCAAAGCTTCAGCTTGTAAATACCTTTAACCTCTTTGTGGAATAAAAAAAAATTACCCCATTTGTAAGCTATAATTCATCCCTTTGGCCTAGAAGCACTGGGAAAAAAAACCCTCCTAATCAGCCTCCTTTCTCACACTCCTTTTTATCACAGCAACTGCTTTTTTTTTTTAATGGAGCTACTAATTAATTTTAAGCCTCTTTGTGTTAAAGCCTGAGTGAGCTGATTTACCTAGTACTAGAGAGCCATCTGGTGCAAAAAGACTATTTCCTTGCCAAAGTATTCCTGCTTACCTGAGGAGATGTGATTTTTGACACCTTGGACTATTGACAATATTGCCTTATATTGACTTTTGCAATCATTGTGGTTGATTTTGCTCTATATAGTAAGTTGGTTCCTCTGCAGATGAAAGTTCTGGGGAAGACGTTCTCAGAGTTACACAGATAGGTCAATGTATTCAAGGATTTATGGCACGCTAGTAGCAAAGCTGTATTCTGTGAAATATTGAAGAAGCATCTTTGAAAAGTGGCCATAATGTTCCTGTCTGCTCAGATCTACTTGGGTTATATTTATAGCAGTACACCCCTGCCTTGGAAATTGACAGGAATATAAACCTTTCTGAGAGTATAGTGGTTTGAATGGTGTAGTGGTTTGAATGTTAGACTAAGTCAATGGGAGACAAGGGTTCATATCCTTGCTCAGCCATGGAATCCCACTGGGTAACTGTGGGCATCACACTTTCTGAGCCTCAGAGGAAGGCAAAGGCAACCCCCCCCCCAAAGAAATCTTGCCAAGAAAACCCCGTAATAGGCAGGAGCAACTTGAAACAACAACAACAGTGAAGCTTTTTACCAACTCTCCATTGAACTACTTTCAAAGATGAATGCCAATTTCAGTATCAGCTCCCATGGGAGTGGGACCAAAAGGATAGGGCCCTTTTTCTTGGACAAAATGTTCTCAGTGTCTTCCTTGCCATCCTCCGGGTTCTCTCTCCTTCTCTTCTTTCTGGCCACTCTTGCCATTTGCTTTCCTTGCCTTTTTGGCCTGATTGGAACAACCCATCAGTCAGAGAGAAAGTGAACAGAGACAACCAAAATGATAAAAAATATACCTGGACTTCCAACTCCACAAAGCAGGACATGCTGCAGGACATCTGTTGTTTCTACTCCAGAGATGGCTGCTCTGCTGTTACCACTAACGCGCTATTAACAATTATTCATACCCTACACACAGGACAGGATATATCAATGGATAGAGTCTTGGTGGTGCACAACATAGGAGGGCAAAGGCTCTGGGCACAGCAGCCATGACAGAGGAAAGGAACCGAAGAAATAAGCTGCTCAGAGCCAGTAAATTTTCTGTCTTCATTCCCCAGCACCGTGTGACCTTGGGAAAAAGTAACCACTAGCAAAGGGAAACAACATGATTCTGGCATATATATGCGAAGGACAGGCCCCTTCCTCAGAGCATCCCTTGAGCAAGCAGTCCAGAGCATCTGTGTCAACCAAGCAGTCCAGCATACAAGTGAGATCAGCCTTCAGGTTAGGGAAAGAACTAAATCAACTTCAGTTTCTTACTGAATGCAGGTATGCACTTGTGAAAGGAAACAACCAGGTCAGGTAAGCCTTGCATAAGCCAACAAAACAACAACAGAAAGTTTTGAGCTCTCTAGAGGTGACTTGAAGGCTTTCCCCAAATAACCTTTTCCGCAGCCACTGCTTTTCTTATGATTTCCATTTCGGTGTGCTTTTTAACACGCTGGGGGAGCTGGTGAGGCAGGCTTACCTACTTTGCCCCTTTCTCTCTGTTTTGCTGTTCACACATATTCAGCAAGGGAGTCTGAAGATAGCTGTTCCTTACCTTGCCTGTTGAAAGCAGACACACACAGCTACAGTTGGATGGGCTGTAATTAAATCCTGATGTGTTTGTTTTTTTGTTTTGTTTTTCAGTTCAAACTTTTATTGCATTGTTTCCTGCAGACACAGTGCTGCAACCTGACACCAACATCTGTATTTCTCTAGCCTTCCTTCACTAACCTTCCAATGGTGAGGATGCTAAAAAATATCCCTTCCATTTATTAGACAGAGACAGGGAGGAAGAGGGTGTGGGCTGGAGGAGGCATAAAAAGATTTTGTAAAAAGGAGCTTCTTTGTTAAAGGCTCTGTAAACTTAGGTATGCCTGTACCTTTATGCAAGAACAAAGAAGAGAGAAGTTCTGAAACAGGTAATTCCATTAAAATGAAAAAGAACGTTACATGGAAGAGAATAGACGGAGCTTCACAGAAAATTCTAGACTCAGTTCGATGGCTTCAGGTATAACCAACTCTGCATTAGATTTCAGCCATTTTGTTTTCTAGACCCTGACTTTGGCCCTTTCCGCACGTGGAGGGGGAAACGGGGGAAAAGTGCTAAAACAGAGCTTACTGGCAGCCAGGTAAGTCCGTCGCCATGCGGCGCAGTGCAAGCTCGCTGCTCTGCAGTCCTCCAGCATCCAAAATGGCAGCTTCGGCGTCCAAAATGGCGGCTTCCGGTTGGTGGAGGCTGTCCACCAACTGGAGAAGCTCTCCAGCCTAAAGCCCGCCCCCGGCAGATCTGCAGGCATGCCCTAGCGCGCGCCTGCAAATCTGCACCAGAGCGTGGCGACGGAGCTGCACAGGGCTGCACGCTCTGTGCTTTTTAAAAACCTCTGAAAAGAGGTTTTTAAAAAACATGCTGCGCCACCAGTTCCGATTGCTTCGGAGCGGATTGAGGCGCGGAACTACAAAAAGTAGTCCGCCCCAGTCCACTCTATGGTGCAGAAGACCTCCGTCGGAGGTCGCTCCGCACCGTTTTAATACCCCGGTGCAGAAAGGGCCTTTGTTCCCTTTTCTCTCAGAGCTTGAAAAATCACTTTTTGAAAGTTAGCAGTTAAAGTTACAGTCCCAAGAGCCCCAAAAATAAATAGTTCTTACTGGAGTTGCTATTAGCAAAGTGTAACCTTCAGCTTTGCTGTTTCTCAGAAGTAACTAGAAGTTACATTTTGTTGCTTAAAATCACGACTACTACTGGCTGCTGAATGTGATACAAAACACAGCACACCTTCCTGTCCCCTCCATGCCCCCATCAGAGCACAAGATAGCAGCACAAGGCAGTGCTTGAACCATGCGGTACTCCTCCTGTGCCATTTAGTGAGACCAGACCTTCTAACTATACAAATAACTAAGAAGTAAACTTCACTGTGAAAAAACTGAAGTTCTCTCTCAATGTTACACTCCAAATATAATGAAACTATAACCCAATTATTTATGGAGGAAATTAATTACAAGTAACGAGCTATTTGTGTCTGCTTACTTCTCCATTCTTCTTCATCCAGAAGCCTTTCAAGATGCACGAGAATGGTTGTCACATTCCAGAACATGTCAGGTTTGTATTTTGGATCAGAATAGATCAGAGTTGCAGGAATACTGCAATTAAGTAGGTTTTATTCAGAAAAACTTACTGCCTTGTCTTTTATGCAGAACAGATGAAAGATCAAAAGCTGGCCAATAGCATCCAGGTTTTTATACATCTTTCTGAAACCTGAATGGCTCCCATCTTGCCTGCCTGCTAGAATTGGTAACATTTGAATTTTTTTAACCTATTGTAGTCCCCCCACCCTCTGCAAACTAAGGCTGCATCTGAAAACCTCTAGGAGGTCAAGGGCAGAGCTGGATCTGGAACTTACTGGCATTTTTCAACCACTTAAGTTGACAGGAAGGATTCATGGCTGATTGACAGCTCTGCTCCTTAGAGGAGAGAAAACTGTACATATATTTTTTATTCTACATTTGTATTACTATAAGTGAGCTTAACAGGGATTGTTTGGTGCATTGTACAGTTCAAGGTTATGGGATGCGAAGTATTCAGGACCTGAATATGATGTATGCAGTACATTGGATAGCTGCCAAGTATTCTAGTGACCGTTTGGGGCTGAAAATTATGTTTTATTATTTCCCCCCTATGAATAGCTCTTTCTTTGTCCTTTTTTTGAGGGGCAACCAAAAACAAAAAATGAAAGTGGAATCAATCTTGATTAGTATGTTGAGTTAAACAGCGTTAAACAGAGAGGGCTGGGACTGATTCCACAGTGGCAGTGCTGACTGCTAAAGTTAGGTCAGCATTCCATGGCTGAGCCTGCTTGTCCTGTGGCAAACATAAGGGTCAAGATCACCGACCGGTTTAGAAATAAAAACAAGTGTGTATGTGCATGTCTTCAAGTCATTAGGGAACACACTCTACAAAGTATCTTTCATTTTAAAGCAACAGAATTCTCGTTTGGAATTCTAAAGCTCCATGTGTGAGAACTGGGGACCATTCATGCTGCAATTATAGTACTATGATTGCATTTTAAGCGTCATGGATCAATCCTATAGAATCCAGGGAGTTTAGGGACAAGTAGTTAGACTTCTCTGACTGGGAGCTCAAGTGCTTCTGACCAAACTACAAACCCTATGATTCCATAAGATAAAGTGGCAGTTAGGGTGGAATCATAGTGCTGTAAAAGCGTGGTCTGAACATGTCCTGGTCCTTCCACATGAAAATACTGTAATTTGCATGGAAATAGCAACATGAAAAGAGGCAACACACCACATAAACTGGTCACTGAAGTTCCATTTCTCACAATGCCAGTGCTCTGTGTGAGTAGTGCCAGCTCAAGAACTAGGTGGTGCTGAAATGGAGGCCACCATCTCATTTGATCCAACCTCTTGGTTGCATGTCTAGGTGTTGCCAACTGGAAAGGGCATGGGTGCTCTTCTGTACAGTGATGTGGAAGAGGACATTTTGATGGGTTTCATGTGTCATGCAGTGGTGACAAAAATTGCACTTGCTAAACGCCCCTCTTCTCCCCACTTATTAATAATATGGGAGCCATGTCCTTCCTTGTTTTGACTCCCCACTAAAATTCTTTCTCAGATATAAAGATATTATTTTTTTAAGCAAACATCTTTAAAAGAACCATGTATTTAAGAAATGTACACACATTTAAGCAAAGAATAACCCTTATATTTCAGGCTTTTTTAAAAGATAGAAGAAAAAAAATCCTATGCACCCTGACTCAGAAGTAATAGGCCTTGCTGTTATGTAAGTGGGAACAGAATTATAGCCCTAACCAACCTATAAATTTACCATTTATCCTACAGTAAACCAACAACAAATCATAATATTATAGAACTTGCAATATGTTCTTATCTCTGTATCTCAAGGGAAATTCCCATTTATTTTAAAATCTCTCTTTTTTTAATGCCTCTATTTTAAGTCAGATCTAGGATTTATCATACAATGTTGCATTAGATAGTGTCACAGAACCTTTCCAATGTGCAGTTAGTGCAATTCTTGCAGGTATCAATAAAAATACTAGATATGTATGCAAGAATCCTCCATATTCCTCTGAATACATTACAAATATTGCCAAATGGAGTTGTTGTTATTCCATATTTTTTTCCTAATAGTTTTCTTGACCACATCTGACCAAAAATAGTCTGTTCCACAACACTTCCACAACACTGTCTTACATTCCCTTCAACAAAGATTACTGACTGTTTTATAAATTTTCCAAACTTTTGTTGATGGCAGGTGTCGTATTAACAGTATATAGTTTAATTCTTGCATTCAGGAGCTTACAGAACTCATTCTGCCATGTTACCATGCCATACACCCCCATTCTATGCTACAGTATAATTGACAATAAATATGGTTTGATTAGTGAGAAATATCGTTTATAATATAAAAACCATACACTTATGGCTGGAAGGCATGTGGCAAAGGGTTCTAATTGGAAGCCACATGCTAAGACAGATGAGCTCAGTATGGCCAGGTTGTAAGCTCAAGAGGATTAGACAGGAAAGCCCTGGCATTGATGGGCTTGTGATAACCCTCTCAACAACCCAGCATTCAAATAGCAAACAAGACTGTCCCAATGAAGCACCTGATGTTCATCATCCTGTAACCTCTTCCCGTGGAAACTCTCCTTTATTCCCTCACCTGTCCAGACATTAAAAGACTATCAGAACTCCTATCAATGCTCTGTCACCTGAAGTTAAGACCACTTGTCTGTTCTGGACTCCTTTTATTTACTCTGCCAGAGAGCAATTAATACATTCCCCCTCAGGACAAGAAACAGACTCCAAGCCTGACAATTCATAGTATCTTGGACACATGTAGGCGTGTCACTCTGTCTGTTGGCTCCTAGGTTCTTGTGCTCTGTGGTACGTTTAAATTCTTGTTTGAGCCATCTCACTTAGATCTTCTGCTTCTGGAACGGTAACTATTGCCCACTTCACCCCAAAACCTCTTGCTGTCCAACCTTTTTCTCCTTTCCTTTCACTACCCTTGTATGGTTCATGAGACTGCATGACTGATTGCATGTATCTGTGACTCCCCCAATAAAAGCATTCTTTTGACTGTCAACTGGTGTCTTGCAGTTAGTACTGGTGTATATCAGTGAAAAGCTCCCATGGTTATCCCCCTCTTGCAGGCCTTTGAACTTTAATTCCTCGCCTTTCTAAGGAGACACTGGCACCACTGGAGGGCCTCAAGATCTCTCACCTTTTGGGGTAAAAGCCATTATGGAAACACATTTTCTACACTATTTGGCCAGTTTCATCATTTAAATGTGTTTGTCAGCATATCTGTAAGTCTTCTGATCTTCCATTAAATATCCTGACAACATTTATAAGTTAATGAGATGCAAAAGATGGGAAAACGTTTTAATTTTAAATCTGTCTACAAGCAAGTTCCAACTAAAGCTATGGGAAGTATATCCAAAATAAAATGTGGAAGTGTTTTTCAAAAACTAGTGATTTAGAAAACATAGATACTCTGGGTCTTCTGCATACCTTTGATGCCATAGGGAACAATATTCTTTGGTTTTGATTAAAATTGCTAGTTTGTTCTGGCATTAAACTAAAATGGTCTCACCAAAACATGTTCATATGGTTTTGGTCAAATCTGTTCTCGCACAGGCATGTTAGAAGAACTGAGGTGGTAGAAAAGATCTATTAAGGTTATTTAATAAATGGCAGGGCAATGTTATCATTTACCAAATCTTCAGTTAAGTTGTGCAAATTGTCCATGCCTTTGGCTCACAGGCAACCTTTTAGTTTGTTATGCATACAGAGATGTTGCTTTTAATGCCTGTGATACCAGATTTCCATAGGACAGATGCCACTGTATTGTGCCTGGTATTTTTGTGTGTGTATGTGTGTGTGCATTTGTTTGTTTCATTGGTTTTGATGTTGATCTCACAATCTTTATCATCCAAAATTCCATTGTTTACTTTAGGGTAAACTGTAAATCATTGGGTTAGTTCAACATTTTCTAACTTTTATTTTTATTTCCTCCCCTTCTCTTTCTGTCTTTTAGCAACGAATAAACCATCAGATAAGTCCTTGCCCGAAGGCAGCCTTTGAAGGAGTCAAGAGCAGGTAGGGATTTCATCGAGCACAACATCAAAGTGGCAGGTCCGCTTGTGTGTTTTATGATGACACTGGGGCTCGAGAACTTCTTTGTCCTGTCATACTGTATAATTTTGCATCATGATTTAGCCTGCAAGGTTTACTGTTTTGGAATCAAGATAAAGGGCTGCTGTTTCTGCTGGCCTAATGGGAATATTCCTGTAGTAAGAAATTATCAGCTTGGTAGAGAACGTGATCTGTAAAAACTCTAATCTGTATTACAAAGAGCGCTGAGTTGTTAACTTTGCATATTGGGATTTGGTGTGGACATGAGAGGACATATAAGGCTGAGAATCTAGAATAGGGGCCCAGTCTCTATATAGGACGTGAGTATGCCAAGTGTGTCCCCCAGCATTTTGTTGAATTGCTTTATTTTACTTTTTTTTCTCTGTCTGTTCTTTTCAGAACTGTATTCAGTCTGATTTCTCCTTTTGTCATTAAGCAAATATAATTTTGTAGATAAAATTAAAAAAACTTTTTTAAAAAATTGGAACTCTTTGCATTCCTAACTATTGGATATACTGGCTGGGGCTGCTGGGAGTTGCAGTCCAACAATATCTCGAGGGCTGCACAGGTCTCACCCCTGACATTTCAAGGGGAGCCTCATCCCACCCCTGGCTCTTTTTTCATCTACTCTGATAAGTTGTTCCACATTGCTTTTGACTGCATAAAATCCACTTGATTGCATGAAAGGGTTTCTCTTATTTTGATCACAAGAAGAGCATGTTGGGTCGTAGGCCATTGACTGGTTTTGTAAGATGAAACTGATTTTGCTGCTACCTGTAACAGATTCAAGGTTACCCTTACTGTTCTTTCCTGACAATGGACCTGGGCTCTCTGTTTCCTCATAGACATAAGCGTCCTTAGTCAGAATGACAAAGACACTGAATTCAGGCAACACTTGCATGGGCTACTTAATCCCTATCGATCGATGCCTTGTGTTTCCTTTTGAGTGGCTTTCTGTCTTTTTAGCAAAGTGGAAGTACTCTTGTGTCTCACCATTTGGGCATAAGTTATTTTCTGGGGTCCAGCTAAGCTGGACTTTGTAGGATGGCGTCTCTGGGCTGTGCGCTAATGGGTGTTGCCTAGTGCAGGGTTGCCAGAGTGAAAACTGGAGATGGCTCCTGTACCTTTAAAGGTTGTGCAGAAGAGAGGCTTTCAGCAGGTACTGCTTGTTATCTGGTTGTGTGATACCTGATCTCTCACCCTTGGAGGTAGAGAAGCAAGAGAGAGTAAGCAAAATGGCTGACTGCCTAAGAAAGAGGGTGAAAAGATGTCTGTCAAGAAGTCAGTCATTTCTCCATGACCTGGAATTGCCGTTGCAGCTGTTGTTCCTGCAAGTGCTTTTCTTTGTCTCTTCCTTTCTCCTTCCCCCTCCCCACCTTGATTCTTCTCTCCCAACAGCTCTGGCTTGCGGATGGGGAGGGAGGGGGGTCCTGTATCCATTTGGTCTTGGGCCCCTGGGACTCCACCTTCTTGCATCCACATATAAATTGGCCAGCATATCAATTTTGCTTCTTCTCCAGGTGACTGAATGAAGCTTTACTATACACATGAAACTAGGCCAAAGCTGTCTTTATCAGAGCTCGGGAGATTACTTTTTTTAGAAAAGTAACTTGATACTGTTCTGAGGCCCCCAGAATAAGTTACAGTCAGCCTTCCACATTTGCGGATTTCACTTTTGCGGATTTGATTATTCACGGATTATTTGCTGTCACTTCTGCTGCCTCCCTAGGCCATTTTCAATAGGGACTGCAAGCCTCGTGAGACTGAGAACTTGCAAATGAGGCTAGTAAACCAAGGCCTATTAAAAATGGTGTGGGGCAGCAGTGGAGATGGGAGTAAGCCTCACTGGCCACCCACTTCTGCCTTCTGAAGGAAACCTAATGCCTCAGAGGAATCCATGGTGGGTTGAATATAGTGATCATACTTTTGTGTGTGTGTGTGTGTCTGTTAAATATGGTTTGGGAGAGCCTAGAGTTATTCACGTTTTTTCCACTTTCACTGGGGTCCTGTGCCCCTAACCCTAGCGAATGTGGAGGGATGACTGTATTTGCTCAGTGGCTGAAGAAGCCGGTGGGGCAGAGGGAGGGATACCAGAGGCAATGCTCAGTGGCTACCAGAGGTGGAACCAATTACATTTCGTTTGCAACCCAACTTCCTCCTTACAAAGTCTAAGGAGACTATGTCTTTTTGCTAGTTGGGAGGTGTGTTGGGGTTTAGATGAGTTGCTCAGACAGGAAGACTACCCCGGTTATTGTGATAATTACAATTTTTGAAGTGCTTTTGTTCTTTCTTATAATTTAAAGAAATAAAGTTGGTTATATAGCAGTAACTAAAATATGTTAGTTTAGCTGCTGTTTCTTAAAACATGTACATACAAATAAAATACTACAAGTTTCTGGCCTCTGGTACAAAACAAACCTATGTAGTCAAGTTGCCGGACTGTAAGAGTAACTAAACCTATTACAGTTGCACCTAAAAACAGTGAAGTTATCCCTTGCCTGATTATACTCATAGTTATACCTTGTTTTTTTCAAGAAAGAATTTATTATTTCCACACTCCAGTTCCTACTCTGCAAAACTGGATTGCTATGAATTTCAAAATACAGTTAAGAAAACAATGTTTCAAGTCCTTGTGGTTACCGAGCCTGATTGGTCAGTTTGCTTGGAACTGTAGGGATTGTTTTAGAAGAGAGCAAGAGTTGTAGGCAGCACATGAAGACAACCATCCATGTGCAGATTGATATGTGCACTAGATCTGTTTTTAAGATCAGGATGAGGAAGATGTGAGTAATGCTCAGGTTGCTGGAATTCTCCCTGTAGGAATATTGCCAGGCACTTGCTTCAGAATCAGATGTAAAAGGCGAGTACAATGAGGAGCCACTGGTTCTTTGGAACAGAGCCTGTGCTATGTCTATAAGAAGCCTTCTTGGGCCTAAAGCTGTACTTGGCCTGGCAAGAGTGCATGAGTCACACTAGGTAGTTTCCTCAATGGAACATTGCCTGTTCTTTCCTATGGGTCATACTGCCTGGCAAACATTTACCTCCTGTGCCACACACACTATGCATGATGTAAATTTTCCTTCACAAAATACAACACTGTCCCTTCAGGTTTCTTTTTCACATGATTAAAAATGACATTAAAATGGAGCGTTTGCAGGTCATTTTCAGGGACAAAAACAGGCATTGTTTTGAGACCCAGAGGAAAATGCTGGAGTACAAAATAGCCAAGCTAGCTCTTGATTCATAGACTCATGTTGTGGAAGACCCCAGCCCATCTTTCTGCATCTTGCAAGTGTACCTTCTGGCTCTTTTACTTATATGCTTCCTCTTAATACTGTTCCCCATCTCTGTGCGAATAGCAGCTAAATTATTTACCAAACCAGGGTGAAACCGTAAACAAATTTACATAGCAGGACTGCATGGAAAGGTGGACAGATCCTCAGGTGACAACACAGAGGTTAACTACAGGAGAACCCATCAACTGTCTCTCTAAAATGAGAAGACCTTGGTAACTGCAAATAGGTGTGCAGGCTCTACTGTTTCTCCACCTCATCAGCCCTGTGTTTGGACAGGAATGGAAAAGAATAACAGATAATATTTTTAAAAAGAATAGTTTAAAGCTTAAGTCTTGAAAAAGCCTGTCAAGGAGAATCCCAGTCTGATGAGAATCTTCACAGTTTGGGATGTAGTCTCTGCAAAATTTGCATATTTTTTTTGCACTGGAAACATCTTCTATGTAGAAAATACTTTATGCTCTGTGCAGAAAATGTTGTTACCTGCATAGAAAATGCTGTCTTTGCACCAAAAAGAAAAAAAGCCATTTTTGCACAGAGTAAGTTCCCAACTGCAGCGTTTCTACACAGAAATATTTTCTGCGCAGAAAATTCTGCTTTCTACCAACCCTACCCCAGCCCATCTACCTTTGAATTTTACACAAACTAAGTCCTGAACATGCACATATTGGTGGGTGGGGTTAACAACTGTAACAGTGTCATATTGTACAAATGCTTCTATCATCATATTCTGTCTTCCATTAAGAAAAGTAAAAAACTATAGATGGCATTGAAGCCCTTCTCCCCTTGTCCATCTTGTTACACCATATGCTCCAGAATACCATCAAGCCAATTTTCCCAATTGTAGAGATTGCAGATGGGTGTTGAGATCTCTCACTTCGGTGGTCAGTGCCAATCAATGCACATGCTGTGTAAAGCTGTGGTATCCATGCCGTGCTGCTTTAAATAGAAGCGAACAGTTTATAATAACTGAATAGGCAGGTGAATTTTCCACGGAAATCCATGGCTGGAGGCTTGAGAGAAGGAACTAACATAAAATAGTCCCTGAGGGCTTCATGCATGAGCAGAGGTACTGAGTTGTGTAAGCCTATGCAGAGTTACATTAAACATTAATAAACACCCTCCAGCCACAAGTTGTATTCATTGCTTCTTCCTCTAAAGCCCCATATTTAAGCCCCACCCTTCATACAGTGCATTTCACTAAGGCAGGACTGCAGAAACTACAGCCTCACATAAAAATTTCCAGCCCCACATAAAAATCTCCAGTCCCTGCACTTCCACCCTGAAAGAGCAAATTATTGCCCAAAAGGCCCTCAAAGAGCAGTGAATTAGTCAAAAACACCTCCTATGCTACCCCAAAACTTGCCAACAAACTCATAAATCAGAACTGGAAGTGATTTCAGTCACCTTTTTTTTTTCCTAGCCAATTTTCAGCTCAGAAAGCGATGGTATGGCCCACCATGGGTGTGCTGGAGTGAAAATTGGCCCTGCCATAGTTGCCTGCCTCTTCTTTGAGGTGACAAGAGAAATGAAGCCTTCATTATTTAGGGGCTCTGATACTCCCTTTGAATTGACATCTATTCAGGGCTCGGAGGTAACAAGATATAATCAACACAATTACCTGTAGCAAAGGGGGTTTTTGGGGGGTGAGGCGTGGTGGCAATGAGGGCTATAACCAAGTTACATTTACTAGCAACGTAATGAGGATAAAGTCACTTTCTTGGTATAAGGAGAAATGCCTTCTAGTTACTTTTCAAAGTTACCTTTAAAGGACATGTTAAACTATTTTTAGCACTATTTTGACAGGAAGTTTTCAATTTTATGCCATTCTGTTATCAAGCCTAAGGTTTTTTTCCCCCAGAGAGAGACAGAAACTAATGGAAAAGCAAGAGACATTGCAACAGGTAATGCTAGCTACTTTCTGATCATAGTATCAAGGGATGTCAATAGCTTATTGGGTAGGGCAGAAATCCAACCCTGAGTAAAGGAAAAATAACTTCTGTGAGTTCTGCTTTTACTGCTTCAAATGTACCAGATAAACCTGTGGCATAATTAATCAAACAGCTCAATTTGACATACCAAAACATGTTTTTAAAGGCCTGTAGTTGCCCTGTAAGGGTGGCAATGTCTCTGCAATGACCTTTCCAAGCAAGAGGCAAGCATCTGATTTGAGTCTTGCCAACAGTTCCTACTTCTTGGCCTAAGTGCTGAAATGCTCCTTACACCATCTGGCTATCCCTCAGGTCTAAGGTTCTTGGATTTCCTAAAGCCTAATCGACCGTATGTGTCATTTCAGGAAGAAGGTGGGAGCAGGGGGAAGAATAGGAAAAGCTAAGCAGTTTATCTAAATGTTGTTAAGTTCATTTGCGGAGGACACTCACAATTAGCATCACCTCTCTGATGCCTTCATAATGTCATGCAGGCCTTAGTGAGAACAAAATCAGAGATGCTCTGTGTGAGCATATCTAGATCCTCATTAAGGCCCTGACTTCTGTTTCAGAAATAAGAATACTCTATATCATGGTGTGGAGAAAGTGCATGGAACCTGCAGAGTCCCTGTCTGTGGCCCCTGAAGCACTCCAAAGCCCCAAGACCACTAAAAAAAAATAAATCTGCTTTTTGACCAAAATCTGCTTGAAACACCCACAAAACACTATAGTTTTGCTCCCATAGCCATAGTGCTAAAAATCCCACCTGCAACCCAAAAATTCCTGGCTGAAAATGATATGATAAAATCTTACAGAAATTAAAAGAAACAAACACCTATAATGGTAATATGTTTGTATGTGTTGCTATAAGATTATGGATTACCAGCATGAGCTGCCTACAAAAAACAACCCTCATCTTAACACAATGCCACCATGATTCAAAACCATTTCATATCCTTCCTACACCCAATCATATGTGAAGGAAATACATTAACTTCCACTGCTTGGTAACTGAGTTAGTGTTGGCTGACACGCACAATTTATCCATACCAAGTAGTTTCCTCTTTTCCACCTCTGAATGATAACACAGGTAACATTATATTTAGACAATGTCCCAAAACCGTGGATAGAGTGATGAGATTCAAAGGGGAATATAGCTTCTGTATCTTTAACAGTTGTAAAGAACAGGAAAGAGTTGAAAGCTACAACTTTTACTACCTTTGGAGGATAAGCTCTACCTGCCCAAATTCCTTCTATTTAGGCCTTTTCCACATTTCATATTTAAAACAGGGCGGCGCGTCCTCCAGTGAGGACGTTTACACTTGGGGGCAAACTGGGTCCGGACTACTTAATGTTTGTCCGGACTTCAGCCCGCTCTGGAACGCCCAGAACTGGTGGTTCCCCGTGCTATTGAAAGACCGATTAAAAGAGGACTTTCAATAGCCGGGTGCGCCCCAGTCCGTCGCTGCCCTAAGTGTAGATTTGCAGGCTCGCGCCAGCACGACACTGCAGATCTTCCAGGGGCGGGCTTCTGGCTGGCAAGCTT
This sequence comes from Iguana delicatissima, assembly GCA_948472985.1. Classification (NCBI taxonomy): domain Eukaryota; kingdom Metazoa; phylum Chordata; class Lepidosauria; order Squamata; family Iguanidae; genus Iguana; species Iguana delicatissima. The sequence goes on from CAOKZL010000421.1 coordinate 26,663, forward strand.
CTCCAGTTGGTGGAGAGCCTCCGCCAACCAGAAGCCTCCATTTTCGTCTCCGGAGAGTATGTAGCACGGGTGCGCGCTGCCCCAGATCGTTGTGGATCGTTGGGGGAGCGTGCCAGTCCGGTGAGTAACGGACTGCCCCGTTTCCCCTGCAAAGTGCGGAAAAGCCCTTAGTTATTAAAGGTATCAAAGCTCTTTTCTCCCTTTCGTCCTATTTTAATTGATTTATTCTATTCTTTTTGTACACTGTTTTTCTATACAACCTACTCAAACCAGCCAGCTGTCTCAGTTAAGATATCTGTCAACTGAGAAAACTAAAAAGACAAATGAGAGGATCTTAGAGGAAATCAGACCTAAACTTTCATTAGAAGTCAAGATGACAAGATGAGTAAACTGAGGCTGTTGTGCTTCGGACATATCATGAGACAACATGACTCACTCATACTCACTAAAGTAGAAGACAGTGTGAAATGAGGATGACAGCATTACACAAAGATTGATGCAATCAAGGAGGCCACAGGGCCCTTTGAGATTTTTTATTCATAGAGTTACCATAAGTCAAAGTTGACTTGATACAAGTAACAACAAAAAACATAAAGAAAAAAATGTCACATTAAAACATCATAACAAGAAACAAATAACAACCAAAAAACAAAAAATGACAACAAGTAAGATGTTGTAAACTTGTTGGAAAAGGATGGTCAGTTGTTCATGCAAAAGCAAGCAATGGAAGAGCATGGTATTTTAAATTGTGAAATACCTCAGATAGCATTTTATTCTCTGGGAGTTACCCTGTAAAAAGCTATGATTTTTTGTGCCCGTTCACTGCCTCTGTAGTAGAAACTGAACCAAAAGCAGGGCCAAGAGGTAAAAGGAAAGTGCCAGTCTTAATCCTTTGGCAGTTCCTGATGGGAGAGGGCAATTCTTAAAGAATCTCTGTCCTACAATAAGGTTGTAACATTAACATTTTATGTTAAGCCTAGAAAAAAATAAAATGGAGATGCTGAGAAATCAGATCTGAGAGGATCTTCCAACAGCAGCTAAAATTCTGACAAGAAACATTTTGAACCAAACAAGTTTTCTGGAGTGTCATCAAAGAAAGTCTCATTTAGAACACACTCAGAAATCTAGCTTGGATATAAATAGCACACAAATAAGTAAGACCAGGTCCTGCTTCTTGAAGAAAAGCCACAACTAATTTATCAATTATCTCTGGAAAGAAGTGTAGTAGGCCACTGTTGCCACCCTAGAACACCCTAGGAAACTAGAGCAGCCTAAAGAGATCTCTCAAACTGTGAACCTTAACATTCAGGAGGGGTGTCCCCATACAGGACAGGTTTTACATAGATCTTTCCACATTGGAATCTCCAGCTAATTGCATTGAGGTTTTGCCTGTGTTAAGGTTCAGCTTCTTTGCTTCCATTTGTTGTAATACTGATGCCATAGAGCATATGGAAGTGAATGAGCTGAAACTTAATGCACACAATGCACCAGTGCAATTAACTGGGGTTTCTGATGATCTAAAGGAAGCATACAGTCTGTTCAGAATGCAACTGCATTCCCTCTGAGATGGTGATAATGGGAGATGCCATCCTCTTTATTGTCCTGGGTCTCTCAGCAAGAATACTAATTGACCTTACTATTCCATTCAGCTATCTTAACACCACACTCAGCTCTCCTCAGGAGACAGAATTTCCATGGCAGAATCTCCACTGCTTCCCTCAAACATGAAGACAGAAAAGAGAGAGCTGGATATCAGCATTCAGATGATCCTCTCATTTTGAAATACAGATAATTCCACTCACCAGTTTCATGCAGATGTTTAAAAAGCAAAGGCAATGAAGCAGACACTTGTGGGATCTCATAATAAGCCAATGGCCACTGACCCAGAGTAGCATCACCTTATGAGACAGGCTTTTCCACACTACACTGTTATAGTGCTATTATTCTGCTTTCAACCTCCTGTGGAATTCTGGGGCTTGTAGTTTACTGAGGCCAAAGAGCTCCTGGCTGAGAATTCTAAATGCCCCTCCCTAAACTGCAAACCCCAGGATTCCAGAGGATCTTGAAAGTGGAATAACAGCACTAGGACAGTGTAGAGCAGAAAGGCCCTTAAACTCAATAACTGAGTGAAATATAGCGCATCTCCCTGTTCCATGAAAATACAGAGTCAGTGGTATCTCATCCTGCTGAGAGACCCAAAAGAACTGAGGTGGTTGCACCTAGGGGTCCTCCATTGTTACCATTCTGCCCATCGGCTGATGTAGAGCATCCACTCTAGTACGCAGGTCCTTAGATCATCTTCAGAAGCTCTCCTCCAGGTGTTCATGCAGAATAAGATGTGACAAGTGGCTACTAACAAGAGGGGATATTTAATAGTAGCATCGTAGTTGTGTAATGCCCTTCCCAGAGATTTTTCCTGGTTCCTGTGCTGTGATCTCTGTTGCTGATGGTGAAACCCTGTGCATTTTCCTAGGGGTTATATGTGCGTGTGTGTGTGTATGTAATTTCTTGTATTACCTTTGCTAGATTGAGTCTAATATTGTTTTCAATTAATTTTTTTTTAACTTTCTCATGTACACTACCCAATTAATGGTGAACACAAAAATGCTTTTAACAAAAGCAACAACGTGACTACCCTTTGGAGGTCAGACTCCTTGTCCAGGCAATAAATATCACTGTGTACCCTCTTCTGCCACAACTTCCACACACACAAGTGCAAGGTCTCACAAATCACTGTGTCTCATTATGGTCAATGGAAGCAACGGGTACACATCTGTTCTGCAACAGGCATGAGCACGTTGTGTTCATTGACTGTGATAGGGACGTGACGTGACGCTCACACTTTTTTGTTTTATAAAGGGCTTCCTGCAAAGGAACCTCAGCATATATACAGAAAGTACTCAGTAACAGAAAAGGCAGTAAAAAATCCCACTCTTCTCCCCCACTTTAACCCTCTTAATTATTAATATGATAGTGGGGTGCTTAGTAAGAACGACTCTTCAATAAATAGTCCTCATTAATTGTCTTCATACCTGGATCCTCTCTGCCTGCTATTGGTAACAGTAGATGCCTTTTCTGGTGTCTCAGTGTCTCTCTTTTCTATGCTTGTAATGTATATATACTAATGTAACCTGGCAAATTTTGATTTGCCATTGAAATGTGTTAAAATCTACTACTCGGGGCAAGAATAGGGTGATACGCAAAACAATCTGAAGGATGATCATGTGCAGACTGTCTCAATTCCTTTTTTTTTTTTTTTTTTTGGTCCTGTTAAATGCAAATAGTCAGATAAATGAGAGCCAGTGTGGTATTGTGGTTTGAGCATTGGACTACAACCCTGGAGACCAGGGTTTGACTCCACACTTGGTGGTGGAAACCCTCTGGGTGACCTTGGGTGAGGTGCATCATACATTCTCAGCCCCCAGAAAACCCCATGATAGAGTCACCATGAGTCAGAAATGACTTGAAGGCACACAAGAACAAGAAGTCAGATAAATGCTACACACAAACACTGCAAGAGATGGGATTTTAAGAAGGAAAGGCAACTTAGGGGAAGAGAAACTTGAGCCTGCTTCCAGACATGTGGGTTCTAATGGTACCCCATTGTTCTTTTGTTGCAAGGTAGAAATGGAATTGCAACAAGGATTCTTTCACATCAGTGGGAGTATTATGGGCTTTCTCCCCACAAGTATAGATTGTATGTTCCGCTTGCGCTAGTGGGCATGACATAGTAGCTGTTTTAAGTGGGACTTTTTAAAGCTCAGCACTCATTCACTATAATCATTCTGGTGACTGCCATTTTATGACCTTTATTTTTTTTAATCAGAAGTTTAATTGACACTAAAAGAGTTTCCCACCTATAAATGGGGAGCAGTAGACAAGCACTGTAGTACCATAGGGTGATACCATTAATTTTTGTATTATAGCACTAGAAGATTAATAGAATTTTGTGTGTGTGTGTGTTTAAAACACTTTTATAATTTTCATGTTGTGACTATTTTAACAACATGGTTAATGGTAGTAACCAGTAAGGGTCCCCCCTCCCGCCACCAAAAAGACCACTGTAGATATATATCAGTTGACTCAGTACATGGACTTCTGGATGTTATTTCCTTAACAAAACATTTGGTTCCAGAGGTGAAAATAGCATGGAAAGAAAAGAGTTAGTTTTCTGCACCAAAAAAACAAAACAAAAAACGGTACAACACATTTCAGCAAACTTTGGCCATTTCCCTCCTACACTGTTATAGTGCTATTATTCCACTTTCAACATCCTGTGGAATCTGGGATTTGCAGTTTAGGGAGGGGCCTTTAGAATTCTCAGCCAGAGACCTCTTTGGCCTCAGGAAACTACAAACCTCAGAATGTTGAAAGTGGAATAATAGCACTATTACAGTGTAGTGTAGAAATGGCCTTTATATTCAAAACTAACAAAATGCATTATGTGAAATAAAAGAATCAAGTCAAGTGAGCCTTTAATAATTAAAAACATTCTGAACCTTTTAGAAACTGCTTGGTGGCTTCTTCCAAAACGGATGCCTTTTTCTTTCACTAGCCTCCATTATTGTTATGATTTCCATTTTGGTGGTCAAACTTGAAAATCTGTGTTTGTATGTTTTAAAATGTTGGTTGTAGCTGGTGATACAGGCTTATCTATTCTCCTCTTTGTTCTCTCTTTTGGTGTTCATGCATGTACAGTATAGATTGTGGAGGCAGCTGCTGTTTACCTTGCCTGTTAATAGGTGGACATGCACAGCCACAGTAGGATCAGATAGAGCTTTTTCCCATCTGATATTTTGTTCATTGCAGCACTTACTGCCAACACTCTGCTGCAGCCCAGTAAGGGAAGTCTGTGTTTCTCTGGTCCTCCTTCGCTATCCTCCCAGTGCTAGTACTGCTTAAAAAACAAAACAAAAACCTTTTCAACTAGGTAGAAGACAGGAAGGAAAAGGGAGGCTGGACAGGTATAGATAAGGATCGTCACTGTCAGAAACTTTGTGAACTGAAATAGACCCGTATAGCATAACAGTGTTACAGTACTCTGCTTCTCCTTCAGATAAATAGGGAGAGCTTGAAATGCATATTATCATTAACTAATGGACTGATTAAATTGGAGTCCATAAAAAGGCATCCAGAAGGAGAATGATATTGAATGTTATTGTGACACACACATTCTTCATCACTGTGCTGAGCTGTGATAGGCTCGTGGTCTTGCTATGTCACTCTTTACATCAAAATCCCACCTTCTTAAAGAAGAGCACCAAGGACATCTGCACATGAGAGGATGACAATCCTGTTCTTCTGTGGGAAAAAATAGAACTTTCTGCCCATCATCAGGCCAACTGAGAGGGAAGTGAGAACATTGTACCCCTCTGCTCCTGCTTTTTAGGGTCTTGGCAGTACTCCAGATAGCCCATTGGCCAAATCTATTGGTCTAAGAAAACAAGTAGGCAGCTGATCCAAAGAGCTGATCGCTAGATTCTTTGCTCTGAGGGAACCTTTGGGAAGGAAGGAAGGGAGAGAGGTATTTGCTGGTGCAGCTCTCCAGAGCAGCTGCTAAGATGCCACCTTGAAACAGAAATGGTGGTGGTGGGAGCTGCATGGTGGTGGTAATTCGACACTGCTCTGCCACCTGTGGTAGCGGTCACATGGAAGTGCTAGCTTTGTTTTCTCTGATTTGGGGCCTTTCCATACTACATGGTTACAGCTCTATCACTCCACTAACTGCCATGGGTCCATGCAATGGAATCCTAGGACCTGAAGTTGAGGGAAGGGTCTTTAGAATTTTCAGCCAGGGAGATTCTCACCACCCACCCACCCTGATTCCATGGGATATTCAACCACAGCAGTTAAAGTGGAATAATAGCTCCATAACTGTGTAGTGTGAAAGAGCCCATGGAGAGGAAGAAGAAATCAGAAGAGAAATATGACTGGATAACACTGTTGTGCTGGCACGCCATAAACAACACATGGCAGTCCCACACTAAATGGAGCCCGCAATTGGGGAGAAGCAGCAGGGAGGAGGAAGTCTTTTCTCACCTTTCATGGAATGTGAAGTTAGGCAGCCATTTTCTAGGCTACAACAATCTGACAGCCTTATTGGTCTGTGCAAAAGCCAGACATGATTGGCAACAATCAATGTTGGCCTGAAAAGGCTGGCAAAAGAGCCCCAGAACCATGGAAGTGGCTGCTGGCCAATAATTGGCAGCTCACAGGGCTTTACACAGTGCCAACTGTTTCTCCATAATCCATTTCATGCCCACATAGGTCATTTCAGTTTTTGGGTTATTTGGTCTCACTTTTTAAAAGTCCATCAAATTAGTTGATATGAATTTTATTACTTTGAATGCTCAGGAGGCACTGGGCTTACCAAAGCAGGCTTTCTGCTACATGAACTATTTATGTGTTTGATTTAAAAATGTCAGAAGAAAGGCTGTAACTGGTTTGTGAAGTTTTGTTTTGTTTAAAAGAAGATCATCCCTGCACAGAAATGCTTTCACCTGCTGCAGCCATATAAAACGTCTTCAGTCGCGTGTTCATCTAGGGCCCACAGTCCCTGACTGATGGATGGGGAAGACTCTCACAGAAACATCTCCAGCCCATTACATTGCCCCCAGGTGATACATAGGCAACATGAAAGGGGGTTGAAAAAGACAGATTCGTTGCTTGGGTGATAGTGGATGCCCAGAAATACAAAGGGGCAGACACAGTGGCAACCATCATGAAAGTGGCAGGGAATTAACTAAAATTGAAAGATACCCCTTTTTCCCACTTGGGAAGGTGGACACTGGTGTGTCCTTATCCAGAAGTGGAAACAGTGTTGTGGGGGGGGGGCAAACAAGGGTGTAGCAGGGGGAGCAGCAAAAGGAGGGCATTGCCCAATTCTGCCCCCCCAAATTTCCCTTCAGTCCCCAAATTCCTAGCATTGCAAAGTGAGACCCTGAAAATTATTCACACCAGAACTCTTTAAATGTGTTTGGTAACTTTGCCTGCCCCCTTTTGGTTTGGATGCCGAAGCTGTATTTACTGCAATGCTAGGAATTTGGGGAGGGTGAAAGAAAATTTCATTGGAGGGGGCAGAATTCTTTGGAAGCCAACCCCCCCCCGTCGCTACTCCCCTGGAGAAAAGAGACAGAGACAGGATCGAGCCACCCCAGCTGTGTTTTAAACCGGGTCCCTTTTGCTTCGCGTCCAGCCGCGCCGCATATGCAGATTGGAGCAAGGAAAATGATTATGCAGAATTCCCTCTAGGTAGGAGCACACCAGACAGGGAGACAGACACACACTCAAGACACACACGCATACACACAGAGAAACGCCCCCCCCCCGCTGCTTCTTGCATTGGGGTAGGCAAAGAGAAGACCAGAGGGACCAATGACTGGTACCCAAGGAAGCAGACTCCCCATAAACGTCAGCAGGGAAGCGCGGCTCGCATTGTTCTTTTCCTTGCCCGCCGCCGGAGACTGTCTGGTTTTAATAACCATAAATCAGCTCTGGCTCGTGTGCTCGCTCGCTGGCGGTTCCAGGGAGGAGGGAAGAGGGGGGAAGGAGGGAGAAAACCCTTGCCTAATGATAATAAAAAAGGGAAATTAAAAAAAAAAAGTCCCTGAGCTGCACATGCGAGCGAGAGAGGGAGACAATAGCAAGATGGCTTTCAGTTCGCTGCTGCGAGAGCCGTTTTCGGAGTTTGGCATCCGGGAGGGGAGCCGGACGCTCTGCCTGGCTTGGCAGGGCCGCAGCAAAGAGGGGGGAAAGTAATCTGAACCCAGCGCCGACCTGCGAATATCGGCACAGAGAGACAGGCAGAGAGCGAGAACTTGGAGACGGGGGGCGGGGGTTAGGGAACGAGGCGCGCCAAGGATCTTGCGAATTCCGAGGCTTCTTCAAAGGGAGACAGAAATTAATCAGCCTCATTAAGGCTTCGGGTGGCAGAGAATGATTTAGCTATTGCGGGTAGGGCTACCGTCCGCCTGGCGACTTCCTGGAGGAGCCGGCCTAATGAGAACTGCCTGCCTTGGAGGCCAAAGCCAGGTGTGACTGCCACGGAGGGACTGTCTGCAGTAGGCTGTTATAGTGCTATGATTCCACTTTCAACATCCTATGGAATCCTGGGGTTTGCAGTTTAGGGAGGAGCCTTCAGAATTCTCAGCCAAAGAGCTCTTTGGCCTCAGGAAACTACAAGCCCCAGAATTCCACAGGATGTTGAAAGCCAGGGAATAATAGCACTATAACAGGGTAGTGCAGAAAGGTCCACAGTGTTTATGAGGAACATCTCCCAGTACAGAAAGATTGAAGGGGAATGAAAGACCTTGTTAGCCCATTTTTTTTTCCTTCTGTGCTGCATATCAGAATCCATGCCTTTGGCCTTGGACTTCCTCCCCTATCTGTGCCCACTGCTACACAAACACCCACTAGTTTCAAGCAGAGCAGGGGACCTTTCACATCTCTACCTCTTACAATGCTATTACAGTAGAGTCTCTGTTATCCGACCTTCATTCATCCGACATTCCGGATTATCCGACGTCGCGGCTGCCTGGGGGCGTGGCTGTAGGCATTTCCACGCCCCAGACACGCCCCCAGACATGCCCCCAAAATGGCAGCTGCCACGGGCCTCCGGATTATCCGACATTTTCGGGTATCCAACGATCAGCCCGCCCGTTTATGTCGGATAACCGAGACTCTACTGTATTCCACTTTAATGGGCCGTGGTTCCATCCTATGGAATCCTGGAGTTTGTAGTTTGGCCAGTGGATGAGCTCCCTGGCTGAAGATTTTGAAGGCCACTCTCTCAACTGCCAACTCCAGAGTTCACAGGATGGCACCATGTCATTTAAGGTGGAATCACAGCGCTATAACTGTGCAGTGTAAAAGGGCCCCAGCTGGTCATGGCAGCAGGTGGAAAAAGAAGACTAGGCTCCACATGCTTATAGATAGTCGAAGTTTATTCTTTTAAAAAAAAACTTTTTAAAAGAATAAACTTGGGCTTTTTAAAAGAATAAACTTGGACCATCTATAAGCACGTGGAGCCTAGTCTCCTTTTTTTCTGCTGGTTTAATACATGTTCTTTCCAGTACTTATTCCCCCTCATGATAGCAGGTGGCCAGAGGAAGAAAGCCCAGTATGAGGATGGAATATCAGACCAGAGCTTGGAAACATTACTTTTAGACTACAAGTTCCTGACTCCATGCTAGTTGGGGGGTTCTGGGAAATGTAGTCAAAATGAACTTACTTCTTTAATCTTCTGTGTTAGACCCTCATGTGGTGTTATGTACGCAGGACACAGGAAGTATTGCTAGATGCGTAGGCATTAGGAAGACCTTAGTTCAAATCCTCACTGAACCATGAAGCTCACAAGGTGGCTCCCTGGCCAATCACTCTGCTTTGGCTGGATCTTCCTTGCAGAATTGTTGTTTATACAGAAGAAGGCGAGAACCAGCCTGTATGCACCTTGTACATTGGGCAGGAAACTCACAATGGAAATATAAATAATTAAAATCCTTCAGTTAGCTGTTATCCAGCCTCCTTGAACACCGTTCGAGAGTGGCAAGGCCTTTTGGCGCATTCCTGGAACAAAGATTGTGGCAGAGTCTACTACTACTGGTGGTGTAAATGCTGGTGTGACTTAGCTACTTGGTGTCAAGCACAGCTCAGGAGGGTGGATTTGCTTGGTCCATGGAGTGCCTCCTAACTCTTTGGGGCCAACTCCTGAATTATCAACCCTGTTCTTGATGTGTATAATTCAAGGGCAGGTTTGGCATCATTCAGTTGACAGCACTAGGAAGTGACGGCCTGTAACCCAGAGCTCCGCTATGCACCATCTTCATGAGAGGCCATGTCAGGTAGCCAACAGGAAAAGAAAGAAAATGGAGTGGTAGGAGGAATGAATTAAGCTGGAATAATGGGGTAGGCAACCAGAAATTAGGTTTTTAAAAACCTAATTTCTGGAGTCTCCCATTCTTGCCCATAGCAGTCAAAGAAGTTATTTCTCAAATATACCAAAATCACTTTTCAGTGTTTAGATGGCACAGTTCATATAGTCTCATATTTCATTCTGAAGCCTCCATGGGAACTGCAAAACCATGCTAGGACCCAAGAGACTCAAGAGAAGTAACTGCTTGAACATACCTTACAAAGGATTTTCACTCATCCGTGGCAGAGAGCACTCGTAAATATGCGCTGGTTCCTGGAACTCTGAAACTTTGGCTACTGCCCAATAAACAGCTGCTCCAGAATCAAAGCACAGATTTTATTCTTGCCAGCCATGGGTAAGCACAGTGGGGAGATGCCAGCATATGAACTCTTGGATGTCTGTTCCTTACAAATTCATAAAAGGGAATTTCTCCCAGTTCCAAGGGCTCCCTAAAATACATGAACTTTCTGAAATTAGGATCACCCAACAAATTATAAATTCTAGAACCATGGGACTAAAAGGGGTTTGGAAACAGGATGGTCCATTTATTAATCCGTACTCTTTTTGGAGCAGAATTGTCAAACAATCCTCAGAGTATGATTGCTGCTAAAAATACTGCTTCATGCCCCTCAGTTGCTCCAATGCTAGGAATATTGAGGGACAGCTGGTATAGGATCCATTTCCATAGGATGATGAGCAGCCCCCCTGAATTTGGGGGATACTTATTTACAAATATGCACATGTAACACTGGGGGGAGAGAAGCAAGCATGAAGGGATGTCATATCGAGGAGGGAGCGGGTTTGTTTTCTGCTGCTCCAGAGACTAGGACAAGGAGCAATGGATTCAAACTACAAGAAAGGAGATTCCACTTGAACCTCAGGAAGAACTTCAGGACAGTCAGAGCTGTCCAACAGCGGAATATACTGCCCTAGAGTGTGGTGGAGTCTCCTCCTTGGGAGGTTTTTAAGCAGAGGCTGGATGGCCATTTGTTGGGAATGCTTTGAAGTGGATTCCTGTGTGGCAGTGGGTTGGACTGGATGGCCCCTGGGGTCTCTTCCAGCTCTATTGATTCTATGATTCTATCCAAGCACTATGGGTCTGTAAAGCAGTATCAGTGTTTGCTAAAGTGAACAATTTATTCTTAGAAAAGGAAATCTGCACAAGACCTAATCAGCACAGCTGATCAACTTTTGGAGGACCACATATTTCTCACACCTCAGAGCTTACTTACTTTTGACTATATTTCAACTGCCATGTTTTTTCCCCCTTTTTGATCCCAATTGATACAGTGAAGAGTTGTCACAGCACATCCCTGTAGCTAGCAGCCACTGAAGGCTATTACACTGTGCCTTGAACTAGTTCTAGAAGTATGAACTGACCGTCAGTGTTCAGTCAGTTCTTCACTTGATACAACACAATTGTATACCAGTTCCTAGTTCTTTGAATATTGTTTTAGCATATTTAGTGGAGCATCAGATGAGTGCAGCTGAGAAACTGAATTGTAATCATTCTGCTGTTAAAATCAATCAATCTCAAAGCTGCCACAAGGTTAATTTTTTTTTAAAGAAATATAATTCCCAGAATAGTTCCCCTGGCTCCATATTGGCTAGAAGATTCTGGGAGAGCTGAAGTTCAAAAAAGTAACTTTTCCAAGCTATGAAGTGAGGGATCTGGGGAGAAAAGACCTTTTACTGGTGTAGCCACCTTACTTTCTCTTCCAGTTCACTTATTAAGCATCCTAATAGCACAGGGACATTCCCCTTGCCACCATTTTTCTAACAAAAATAGGCAAAATCAATGATGATGAGAGAGCTATAAGCTGAGCGGTGGGAATGGAGGGGGGAAAACAGCTCTTGGTGTCAAATTTGATGTGGGAAGCAGTTAGAAGAACCTATTACCAGCTCAGTTGCCTTAGGGGATGTTGGTGGGTACATAGAAGAGAAGAATGTCAGTGAAACGGGCGAGCAGCCTGTTTTGCCTTGTACACGTATCATTAATGTGGAAGGCATACATTGTCAGCTATTAGCCTGGGAGGGGGGATACTGGCGGGAGATGTCTTAGTTGGGCTAGGGTGTCTGACTCATCACAAGGCATTCACATGCATACCTCCCAGGGTGTTCAGTTTCTCTTCTTCTGTTAATACCATGTTAAAGACAAAACTGAATGGGGGAAGAGGGGAAGGGGGAAAGGGGGTGAAAGGTTTAAATGAGGTGCTCCAGCTTCTCATTTAAAAAGGGTAAAAAAACCTAAATACATATTATACCACTGATGTTTTCACATAGATTTTGCCTGTGGAAAAGTTGGTGCCCATGAAAAGTTGCCTATGAGAAAGTCAGTGCCTATGGAAATATCATGAGTGTGCAAAGGTCTGTGAAGATTATAACTAGATCAGCAAAAGTTTGTTCATTCAGAAATGACATGACCTGTGCTTTCCCAATGAGTCAAACATAAAATGAAGGTGGTATATGTAACTTGGGGAAAGGCAGTAATTGGTTTTGGGATTCACATTCAGAATTTAGTTTTGTATACTGTTTCTAAGGGAGAATTGTTTGGCTGTTATTCAGCTTTTTAAAGAAAGGTTCTAGTATTATGGTTGAAGCAGTGTGCATGGGTGACATATGCTAAATAAAAAGGTCTTTGCCTGCTGGTGGAAGATTGCAGAGAGGGGGCCAATTGAACTTCCTGCAGGGGGGGGCATTCCATACACTGGGAACAGGCTGTCTCCCATGTCCTTATTGCATATGCCAGTTATGGTGGTGGTACAGGACAAAAGCCTGGAAGATCTTAACATTCAGGGCAACTCATATAAAGAGATATATATGCCTCAAGCTGTGGAAACAATGCAGCCCCCATCCATTCATTTGCATTCTTTTTTAAAAAATATTCATTTTCATAGAAGATACAAACTAATGCACAACTACAGGAAAAAAAGAACAAGAGAGAAGGAAACAAACTATACATAAACAGTATACATATAAAAATAGAACTATAAACTAAATGAAATTGCACTAAACTAAGATTAAAACATGATAACAAAACCCATTACTACGACTCATCTGTTGCACTAAATATATCTGAACTACAGTAACTAACTAATACACAAAAGAACTCTGATCCCTCCACATACCAATTCTTGACATGTAACTTAGCAAAGTTTGAGGCCTATCTGACGAAAAGTGTGCAAGAGTGTGCAAAAGAAGGCACATGAGAGAGTGAAATTTTTCTGAATAGGCAGAGAAACTTGCAGTTGCAAGGAAATTGATCATTTGGATATCTATATTTCTAAAAACCGTAAGTAGAGGAAAAAAATAGGTTGGGGAAAGCATATGTATTCAAAGACTGGGGAAAAGTCAAAGTGATAGGGGCATTACTGCCTGATCCTGTGTGTTTAAGAACAATCTCAGATCACCTTTATTGCTTCAAGATGGGGATGCTAATATTTCTTTTATGTGAATAAACCCCTCTGTAGCCAAGAAATGTACACACGGCTGCAAGAGGAACTTGGGGATCATGGGCTTGACTTCATTTGGGATTGTGTGTAGCTAATATTCTGGTTAAATAAATACATTTTGCTAATTGGATTACTCAGACAGCATAATATAGTGCTGGATTTCCAGCACGATGCTAATAAATTGTGTGAAGAACTTAATCATGTTAGCTTCCAAAAGGCTTGTAAGAGATGAAATTAAAAAATAAGTAGAAGTTGACATCTACTGCATTTCATAGTGTCTTCATTTTCTTCATCCTTCTTACAGTTCGTTTTAGCTTTGCAGCTGTGGATTTTTGTCTGTGTGTGTATATGTGTGTGCGTGTGTGTGCGTGTGTGTGTGTTTAATCTGCTTGTGATTATGGAGTCTGGGGGTGATTGAATATACCCCAGAGGGTGGGGGGGTTATAGTCTCCTTGCAATTGTCTCTTCCGCTTATGCTGATTGATATCGAGGTAGAAAGAGCAAGACCTCGACGCTGTCTTTTGGAGGCAAAGGGGATCGTAGCTTATTTTCCTGGACACATAGAGATGGAAATGAGGCAGAGAGATGCAGAAGAGCAGCAGACGGCTGTGAAGGGAACAAGGCAGCTTATCAATGATAAAAGGATAGAGCTCCAGAGCTTGGGTGTGTCATCCCAGAAGGCATGGATTCAAACCCCTAAGGCTGGGTTGAATTATTATTATTATTATTATTATTTAAAAAGAACATATTCACTGTGTGGGTTAGTATCCTTGAGACATCAAGGCCATCAAAGGCAAGGGTGAGATGAGGAAGGGTCATGCTGGAGGTCTAGGTAAATGTGTCTGGCCATTTCCGCACTAGAGTGTTATAGCACTATGATTCCGCCTTCAACATCCTATGGAATCCTGGGGTTTAGCGCTATAACACTCTAGTGCAGAAATGGCCTCTGTATCAGCAAAATGATGATGGAAGCTTGTGCAGCATATGCCTTTTTTACAGCTGCCTCATGGCCCCAGTCCTGTCCTCTCAGCTCCCTAGGACTTAGAAATGTCCCGAGGGGAGCCATGTCAGTCTGCTGCACCAAAAGTAAGAGAAAGTCTTGTGGCTCCTAAATTGTAGACTAAATGGGAGACCTCTTTCACCCTTTGTCTGTGCAGGGGTGTTGAAGGGAGGAGTCAGAAAGAAAAGGCAGAAAGGGGGACTAGTAAGGAGGCTTGTAGGAAGAGGGGCTTTGGTTTCTTTTTCTCTCTGCTAGCCAGCCATCCTTATCTTTTCTCATCAGTTCTGTGATGGTGAGTTACAGCCAGCCATCTTCTTTCCCTGATTTCTCTCTGGGTATGACCACAGAGTCCTATCAAATGTTGAAGAGAAACTGATTTACTCAGTCATAAACCAGGTGGGAAAGCTCAAAGCCTACTCTGTAACAAGCCCTCTGGGTTCCCCAGGACAGTGGTTTTTACCTGGGGTCTGGGGACCCCTAGAGGTCTATAGAGCCCTCACGGTGGATCCGCAAAACCCAGATGCTGGACACCAGCAGCAGCAGCAACAAGGATATAGCAGTGTTGTGTTGTGTGAACGCCAAAACTGCTCTGTCCGAAAATGAAGGAGCAGTTTGGATGTACACACACGCCTTCCACTGTCCTCCTTTCATTGAGGATGTGGCAGCAGGGGTTGTGGGTGCCAAGAGACACAGCAGCAAACATGTGCATGCACCCAAGCTGCTCCCTCATTTGCAAATGAGGAAGCAATTTTGGGCACCCTCACATACACCCTGTTGCCATGTTCCTGATGAAAGGGGTACAGCAGCATGCATGTGTTTGTGCTCAAACTTATTCCTCATTTGCAAATGAGGGAGCAGTTTGGGTGCACACACACATCTGCTGCTATGTCCCCCATGCCCACACCCCCTGCTGCAATATCCCTGACAAAGGGGATTTGAATTCTAGTCTCTACAAGCCAGACAGACAGAGAGACAGACAGACAGACAGATTTTTGATTATTTAAATAGATATTTGAATATTTAAATCTTGAGTTAAGCCTGGGGGGTCCCCAGCAACAAATCATATTTACAGGGGGTGCCCAGTAAAGAAAAGGTTAAGAACCACTCGCCATCAAACATCATCATTTCATGGTTTCCCAGCCCTTGTATGCCACTCCCCCATTCTAAGGGGTTGAAATCCTTCTCTTAAGGTTTAATTACTGACTGTGTGAACTTAAGCTAAAATGTGTGAGTGTTTTGATGACAGCCTTCAAGAACATCTCTGAAAGTGAAGTTGACTCTCAGGCCAAAAAACATATGAAGTGAGCTTTCCCAGATACAGTCTCCCTCATCAGGTACCCAAAGCACTATCAACTGAAACAGCAATATTAACAATAATGGATATTTAATGCCACAGAAATATTGCTTTGGTTGAGGTGGGTGTTATCTTCTGAGCTCTCCATGGTGTTATGATCATCCCGTTCACAGCTCTTGGGTCCCCTGGGTTGTTACCTTGGAATCAACAGCAACATCCTTGCCCTGGGAGACTGTTGATTCAGGGATATCAGCTTCTCAAAGAATCTTGGAATCCTTGATGGTGTAAACAAGCCCCTGTAGGAGCAGAGATTTCCATCTGCAGCTGCAAGTGACAAATGTGCTGTTAGGAACAGATAAGTTGTAGCCCAGTCAATAGAATAACCCTGGGAGTTATATATAGCCTTAGTATGTATTATTTATGTGACAGCTTGCTGTCACTGCCAGCAACCATGCTCTCTCTCCTCCTCTCTTGTGAAATACAGGCCAAAGCAAAGACAGATTCACACTGAGCATAGAAAAGTTACTTTGTTGGACTTGCCAGCATGGATTCTGGGAGTAACAGCCCAAAAATAATGACCAAGATTCTAGATCAGCTACTTAGTTACCTATACTTAAGTAGTGTCTCCTGGCCCAAGTCCCCCAAGCCTGAGTTATTGGGCATCTGCTGCTGT
The DNA here is from genome assembly GCA_948472985.1 of Iguana delicatissima. Lineage (NCBI taxonomy): Eukaryota > Metazoa > Chordata > Lepidosauria > Squamata > Iguanidae > Iguana > Iguana delicatissima. Next base: position 42,992 of record CAOKZL010000421.1, read on the forward strand.
GAATGACAGAGATATATTCTCCTGTTGATCTGTTTCTACCCCTCCCCTCTGGTACCAAAGTTAGAAACAGGACTCATTCCAATTCCTCCCTACACAAGAGGTAACTCATGGGAAGGGTGAGTGGAAACATCAGTCAGCTGCATCGTGATCAACAGAAGAACAGACTCCCATAGCTCACAACAGTTGCTGCCCAGAAAATCAGGATTGGGGTGTTCTACAGTCCCTACGTGTTCTCTATGCTGTTGATTATGTAGGGGTCATGAGTGCGAATCAGTTATGAATACTAATTCTAGGTTGTGCATTTGTAACTGCAATCATCAATTCCAGATAGTATCTCCAAATTTTGAGTTTACTACTTAAACCTGGGAACAAAAGTTTTCTCTGTGCAAACTGTGGTCTCTAGTGCTGGGCACCACAGTTGAAGAATGATATTGTCAACCTGGAACATGTCCAGAAGATGGCAACCAAGACGGTAAAAGCGTCTGGAAACCAGTCATTACAAGGAACAGTTTAGGGAGCAGGTTATGCTTGGAGAAACGATTGAGAGGTAATATGGCAGACTTCTTTAATATCTGAATGGCTGTCATGTAGAAGCTTGTTTCCTTCTGCTCATGAGACTAGGACACAGAGCAATGGATTCATATTGTAAGAGATTCCAGCTAAATATTAGAAGGAACTTCCTGACAGGAAGAAATGTACAACAGTGGAATAGAGTGCCTCAAACTGTGGTAGACTCTCCTTTGTTGGAGGTCTTTCAAGAGAGGTTGGATGGCTGCTTCTCTGGAGTGCTTTAGTTGTATATTTCTGCATAGTAGGGGACTGGACTAGATGGTTCTCCAACTCTATGATTCTATGATCTGTAAAATTCCTGTCTCTGCAAGCCCATATTTTCATCAATCAGCAGTCTTATTTTTTTATACCTGAATTTACCTGAAGGAGCACTTCTTTCTCTAGCAGTCTCCCTGCCCACTTATGGCTTGAGAACTTCTACTAAAGTTCCTTTCTTGCTTCTATAGGAGGTTGACCAGAATTTAAGGTCTTCAGTAGAACTCTTGGCTGTTACATGTCACACCACACTGCTATATACATCACAAAGGGCTCTTCCTGTAGTAGCATCTCAATTATGGAGATCTCTCCTAAAAGAAGTCAAGTTGGCTCCATCCTTGCTGAGCTTCCAGCAGTTGGTCACAACTGCTACTTTGTCACCACTTCTAGCTTTTAATTTTTTTAAAAAAAATTGTTTCTGATTTGCTATATTGTTATTATAACATGCATTGCTATGGGAGTTTTGGTGGGCAGAGAAATATCCATCCATCCATCCATCCATCCATCCATCCATCCATCCATCCATCCATCTCGTGGAGAAGCAGAATTCTGAAAAGTTTTTTTTCCCCTGTTCAATGCAGAGCTTTGTTAAGTTGCAATCTGAGAAATATTTCCAATGTATTAGACCTTGTATTGTTTATCTGAATGATTTGCTCTGAGTAACTGTAGTTGATACTTAATGTGTGTGTGTGTGTGTATGTGTGTACCTTCAAATCTCTTGTAGACTTATGGTGACCCCATGAATTTCACAGAGTTTTCTTAGGCAAGGTATACTCAGAGGTGGTTTTACCAGTGCTTATCTCTGAAATATAGCCTCTAGCAGCTGGTATTCCTTGGTGGTCGCCCATCCAACTACTAACCAAGGCTAACCCTGTTTAGTTTTCAGGATCAGAGGGAATCTAGTGCTTAATTATTCATGCTTCATGAGATCACCAAGGCCCACCTGCTGTGACATCACTAGGAACCATTCTGAGATCTCAGGCTTTGATCCTGAAATCTTGGAGCCTTAGAGGTTCCCAACCTATGAGCCATAGAGGTGGGCAGAAATGCAAACCCTGCCCCAAAGATCCCCAGGTGCCCAAATTTGTCTGAAAGCTCTTGCATGTTTAGAAGAGGAGCTGTTCAGTGTAGTCAACCAAAACAAACCTTGTTTATTGGTAAATAATTTCCCTTTGCATATGTAGTGGTCACATTCATCCTATGGAAAACACTTCTGTTGTTTCAAATGTATCCCTTGTCTTGGCTTCCCAGATCTCAGGCCCCAGAGTCTCCCTTGCTTCTGCATGCCAATATTTGTCAGGCACTGAGACCTGAGCCTGCCAGATCAATTGAACAACATATGTAATATGCATCATCCACCTGAGAGTACACCTGGAGCCAGACAAACTAATTAGAATGTTCTGGCCTCTTTCTCTGCTGATGGCCACATGAAGCGGGGCAGGAGGCAGACTGGGATGGATCGAAGCATAGAACTAGTATTGCATTCTCAGTGCAATCATCTTTCCATTGCTCCTTTGCCTGGGCAAATTCAATTTTTTATTTTTTTTCCCCCCAGGGTGGTTTTAAATGTTTAAGGCTCCAGTTCAGGTTCTTATTAGGGTTGCCAGAGTAAAAAACTGGAGAGGGCTTCCATACCTTTAATGCTTGTGCAAAAGAGAGAATTACAGAAGGTGTTGTGTGTCACGCAATCAGGTAACAAGTGACAGCTGAAATTCCCTCTTCTACAAAGCCATTAAAGGTACAGGGGCTCTCTTCAGTTTTCATTGTGGCAATCCTGGTTCTAATTTTGGGCCCTAATAGAGAAGAAGAAAGTTTTCTGTTTCTCTTCCTCTCTCACCCCCTTATTTCTCCATACAGACATGCAGACACAGCCCCAAAATGGAATTAATGGAAAATTGCTACCACCTTAGAGGAGCTGATATGATCAATAGAAAAATAAAATTTCAAAATGCAAGTGAGAAGATAGTTCTTCATGCTCAAAAGCATAAACTGGGCATAAAAGATCAATCAAAACACAGCCCACTGTACTAGTCTAAAATCAGATACAGTGATAGGTAGGTTGGTACAATCAAAGGATGCATTCACTTATAATAAGCCACCAATAATACGCTTTGACAAAAAAAAAAAAAAACCCGAAGCAGAGTCAAGTAGTCCATCAATATTAGGAGTGCGCTGTTTAAAATTATTTGTACTCATAGGGGAGAATAAATAATTTAATCAATTTTCTCCCAAACTGTGCAGTTTTTAAAGAGTTCTCACAGAAGGGTGAAGGTCTTTCCCTCGCCATTTTTCTGTTCCTCTCAGCCAATAGAGGCTGGTAGGGGTGGAGAGAAGAAAATAAAGATTATGGAGACTATAGCCATTGATGATCCTGGCTAGATTTTCACCCTCCCACCCGCTTGTGCAACATAGGGAAGGTGGAGGGGAACTGAGTCAGGATCATGGAAGCTATTGCCTTCCATGATCTTGGTTTGGCTACCCCCCAACCCATCCCTCATACAACATTGGGAGTGGGGAAGGGTGTGGATGTTACGGTCTACCATGGTCCTGAGTCAGATCCATCCACCCACATGATATTAGGAATATCAAAGGGAATTGAGGCAGCATTTTGGAGGCTGTTGCTTTTGATGATCCTGGTTGTCCCCACCCACCCACAACTTGCAAGTGGCTGACGTTAGAAGGGTAGATGGCAAGCCTGCCAAGGATCATAGAGGCTATAGACTTCTACAATTCTGACTCACCTCTCCATGTTACAGTGCAGTGGGAGTGGCAACTGAGAGAGGAGGAGTATTCTAATTGTTCTGAGTGTGGTTCATGACAATGCAGATGTTATCGTGCCCCAGCTATTGCAACATAGGCTGTGACAATCTTTCTAGCTTGTCTGATCCCCCTGCCCATGTTGAGGGGACAGGAAACAGATGGGTCTGGACTGGATGATGGAGATAGTGCTCAAGTCTATTCTAGGACTGGAGGGAAAAAAGGAGAAGCCCTTTTTGTGTATTTTTGCTTGGATCTTCAAATATTCTTTGATATATTCTTGACCCATGTTAGGACAAAATGAGGCTACTCCAGGGGTAGTCATTAGCCATAAGCAGAATATATCTCAGAATGGAAATCAAATGAACAGGTCCCAGTTTTGGAAAATATGAAGTAGAAGAAAAATTACAAGTAGACCGAACTTTCTGCAGCAGCATCCACTGAGAGGAACAACAACAAAAAAAGTGAGACTAATTGGTTTTGCTCATCGTTACAGTCATCCCTCCACATTCGCTAGGGTTAGGGGCACAGGACCCCTGTGAAAGTGAAAAAAACATGAATAACTCTAGGCACTCGCAAACCATATTTAACACCCAAAAAAGTATGATCGCTATATTCAACCCACTGTAGATTCCTTTGAGGCATCAGGGTTCCTTCACAAGGCAGAAGTGGGGAGCCAGTGGGGCTTACTGCCACCTCCACTGCTGCCCCACACCCTTTTTAATAGGGACTTCACCAGCCTCGTTTGCAGTTTCTCAGTCTCACGAGGCTTGCAGTCCCTATTAAAAATGGCCTAGGGAGGCAGCAGAGGTGACAGCAAATAATCCGTGAATAATCAAATCTGCAGAAGTGAAACCCGCAAATGTGGAGGGCTGACTGTATTATCAAAGAAGGAACTGAAGTCTCAAAAAATAATCTTGCACACGTACTCCAGAAATATCATATGATATTATTCATTACATCAACTGTGTAGGAAACATCCTGGCTGACTGCCTGGTTCGTTCCTTTTGTGTCTCTGTGCTCTTCTGTTGTGGCTTTTTTTGGTTGCAAAGTGTTGCTATGATGAAGCATGCTCCGTCATGTTGCATTTATTTTTAGTTTAGCACACAGCAGGATTAAAAAAACAAAACAAAAGACAACCCAGCCCCTGGAGGAGGAGGAGGAGGAGGAAGGGGGAAAGCTCCTCAATAACCAGAATCTCATTGAAGTACTAATCATCAGGTTTTGAAGCAGCTTTGTGGGTATTAATGCAAATGTGGTGGGTTCCCCCTCCCCTACTCTCTCCAGGTTTAATAGCAACATCTTACACAGCTCTAATTAGCATAACAAAATTCAGTGATGAGGAGTAAAATGCTTGTCTTGTTTGATGTTCCCTGGTAATTAGCAAGTGTAATGATTTATTCAGCATTTCAGGTTCCCAAACCACAAAAGATGGCAGACACCACTTTCAGCAGTTAGTTCGTCATGCGTAATAATGGGGTGCAGCTTATGAGAGAAAACAAGACACACATGCACTCACTCACGTGGACACGGATGTGAACGCACACTCCTGCTAAGGTTGCCAATTCTAGCTGAGGGAATTCCTGGGGATTTTTATTCCCCTCAAACTGAGACTGAATTGCTCTGTGTTGCTTTGCCTCTCTAAATTCACAGGTACACCTCTTTAATTCACCTATACTCTCTAACACCCAAACTTAGAAATCTAGACTTTCAAAGGACAGATAATACAATCCTTTTATTTTCATGTATGTCCCATCTCATTGTGCTCTGTTTTCCTTATGCATGTAATTTTGTTGTCATTCTGTAAAAAAGACAAAAAAAAGTTTAAAATAAAGAAACTTTTCCCTATTGCAAACTGCTGATACAGGCCATTTCTGCCCTACACTGTTATAATGCTATTATTCCACTTTGAACATCCTGTGGACTTCTAGGGTTTGTCTTTCCTGAGGCCAAAGAGCAATCTGGCTGAGAATTCTAAAGGACCCTCCCTAAATTGCAAACCCCAGGATTCAGTAGGATATTTAAAGTGAAATAACAGCACTGTAACAGTGTGGCGCGGAAATGGTCTCAATTACAAATGTGTAACTAAATAATACCTGCTGGCCCAACCCTCCCCAAACCTACTTTACCAGGTAGCACCTCCACAGAGAGATGGGTGTCTGTTCTGCTGGCCATCGGGGTGAAGAAGAATGATGTTTCTACCCTCTCCTGATAGCATCAGGCTACAAAACAAGGAATGGCAAAGAGATTCTGTTTCTGATTGTCACAGCCTTGCTTTCTGGTGGGTGAGGAGTGCAACTCTCATCCTCCTGTGCCCCAATCACCAGCTGAACAGAACTCCATTTCTCAATGTGGCTGCTGCCTGGTAAGGGTAGGTTTGAGAGGGCGTTTACAATTATGGCAACAGTGCCACAATCATGGCCACATAGTGTTGGACAATATGGAGCAACTACAGATCTGTAACTTTGGGTTAACTTCAATACAGAATGTCAAAGTAAATGCTGGGGAGATTCTCCAAAGACTACTATCAAAAGCCATTTCTGTCACCCTCTTAAGTTTGTTTTTCCTTTCCTACCTGTAGAAAGGTGGGCTAGATTGGGACGGTCTGTGGAACTGCAGGCTAGAAGTTCCTGTCCCCCACTTTAGGCTCTTCATCCCAAAATGCTTGAGAGCAATGATTTGATGTCTAAGCAACCCGCACTCCCAGTTGGGATGAAAAATGGAGAAATGTTGCTGCATTCTCATAAAACTGGTAGACATTTATCAGAGGCAGAAGTGGTCATCTTTCTTTCTTCTACCTTTTTTGCTTGTGTATTGTTGACGGGCAGTGTAAAAAAGGAATAGGAAAAGAGACAACCAACGAGCATATACAGAGATAATTTCTCCATGGTATTCATGACTGGTCCTCTCTTCTGACCAACCATCCTCAAGTTTTGACATTAGATTTGTTAGAATTTACAAGCATCTCCTTTCAGTAATTTTTTTCCATGAGTGATGAAAAGTTCTAGGGCTGTAAAGTCTGTCTCCAGAGACTTGAATCAAGGCGGACGTTACCTACCTCCGACATTTGTTGGTTGGCTTACCTAGGGTCAGAGTTTTTGTCTTCAGAGCAGTAATGGTTTCGTGAATGCCCTGTGCTATGTTAATAACATAACTGTCAACATCAGCATTCTTTGTATTTAATTTGTATACAATCATACCCCAACCATATGTCCTATGGTGTATGCCGATATTAGGCTCAATCCCATCCAAAACTGAATTAGCATTTATGGAGAGAGTAGCAAAACAAGAAGTAATTTCTAATTCTCTCTCTCCTCCCAACCCCGCCACCATTATGTATGGGTCACTAAGGAAACATTAAACAAGATATTTTTAGCAGCCACAAGGATGTACAAACAATAGAACAGGGTAACACTGTAGATCTAGATGTTTAAAACTATATCAAAGTTCTGAGAATATGGTCTGATAATTGTTTTTTCTTCTATAGCATCAAGTATCTTTTGTTGTACTCTGTTAGCCAGTGATAGGAATGACATAATTAAAATTGATTAAGTTACCAATTAACTTAGAAATTTCCCACTGAAAAGGGGGCACCTTAATTAAATTTATTTTCTGACTTAATTGATTGACAAGTTGAAGCTTCAGCACTAAATTAATTCCAGAATTAAGCTATTAATTAAGTTATTAATTAAGTAAATTGGAGACTATGCTAAAGAGACAACAAATTTTAAATTTACCAGTTGGTTCTTTTCCCAAAGCTGAGGGCTTGGAGTTTTGAAAAACTGTTTCTTGTTTTTTGTTAGTCCCACAAGGTTGCAGAATTGCAACATTTAGGTCCCAAGAGTCAAATTACTTACTTAAGAGTAGTTCCAATAGGATAAATTGTATTATATTTTGAGGTTAGCAGTTTCAGTAATGGATTTTTCTGCATCCCACCCTATTTCTAAGCATAACAAAGGGTCCATATTACTAACATCAGGCATTTATTTAGATCTATAACATCTAGTGGATTTTAGAAATTCGAAGAAACACTTGAAATCCAATGGATAGTGAAGACCAAAAGAGGTGTGTGCGCAAGGAACAAAGGAGTGAAGAATAAAATCATGGCTAGAATGTTTTTAACTTCATTCTGGTGAGGTTCTTTGGAGCATCCCCTTTCTGACTGCTTGCCATAATACCTACTGCTGAAATCTTCTGAGGGAAAATGGCTATACAGCAATCAGATACACAATTCAATATTATTACAATATTCCTTAACAATTAACAAATGGAAAGGACGTGGCTTTATAACAATACTGTTTTTCCATTTTAAGAAACTGCTGGTTGAAATATCAGTTCACTTCCCTCCTTCTCTTAATGATGCTGGCAAAAATGTGGGTTACATATACTGTATATATGCATGGAATTTTTGATTCCAGCAGTCCATGAAAGAAAACCTATGTCATAATAAATTTGTTAGTCTGTAAGGTACCACGGGATTCTGTTATTTTTGCTCCAACAGACTAATATAGCCATAGCCCTCTGGAAATTATCAAGCCACCTAAGATCTGCATGTTCTTTTTTTTTTTTTTTAATGCTTCTGCACTACTATCATCTCATCTGTGTTTTTTCCATTGTAATGTTCCCAAAGGCTGTGAAATGCTCTGTTCAGACAAGTGTCCAGTGTATTAGACAGCCACAAGTTAAACCACTGAGGGAATTAAATCACTCTGGACTGTAGTAAAACCATTAATCTGTGTCATGTGTACACTTACCTGTCCCATTTGGTTTATTGCTGTGGTGGCTAGACTACTAACTGATGAATATTAATTATCATTTGAAACCCAACTCTGTTTGAGTAGCTAAATGCAATGCTTTGGGTGTGAAGAAGCCTCCTTAGACCACTGAGGAGAAGCCCAGATGCCCACCTTGGGCTTTCTTACATGACAGCTACTACCGTGACTGTAGCTCTGGTGGGTGTGATATTGTTTCACCAGACTGCCACGTACAGCAGCCATGGCTGTTCTTCTCCATGCCTCCTATACTTGTATCACTTATCAAATGACACTTTGCTTTCAGGAGAGATCTCTTCGCTTCCCTCTCTCTCCCCAGCTGAGATGTGTTCATCTTCTTAACAGAATCATATCATTTTCAGACGCTGATCTCTTCTGAGGGAGATTCATAAATGAGAGGTAGAACTTGTCCTCAGTTTCTTTCCACGGTGTTTGGGAGATGTGCTTCTTTACTCTCTTTCATGTTAAGAACCTTTTGCCAACTTGTTCACTTAGATGTCTAAACACTACTCAGATGAGCTGAGAGCATCGGCCTGGAAACCTCTCAGGGTGACTTTCACTCCATTCTACGTATCCTGGTGTTGTGACTGGGCATGCAATATTGACAAACTGAATCCTGTTTTCCAAGGCTGCTGAGCACTCACACAGATTGGGGTGAGGGAATGATGACTTTTGTGTCTGCTTCCGCTTGTTAATACTAATAAAGGAGAAAGCCTGTTTTACTGGTTGGTTGGAAGAATATGAAGATCCCAAAATGATTCAGCACTGGGCATTCAAGTCCTTTAATCTGGCCTAAGGCTGAAACCTTAACTTCTTCAAGGATAAATCTCCTTTTGCTTATTAGTAAATATGGTTAGAGGGACAATCCATTCTTATAGTGTTTCCATGCTTCTAAACTTGACATTGCAATAGCTTATGCTGGTGCTAGCTACTTACTGCTGATGGCAGATTGCTGCTGCTACCAGTAGAAACCTGGTACTTTACACTGGAGATGCCAAAGACTAAGACCATTTCCACCCTCCACCGGCATAGTACCATTATTCCACATTCAACATCCTGTGGAATTCTGGGGTTTGTAGTTTGCTGAGGCCAAAGAGCTCTCTGGCTTGAGAGTTCTAAATGCCCCTCCCTAAACTGCAAACCCCAGGATTCCAGAGAATCTTGAAAGTGGAATAACAGCGCTATAACAGTGTAGTGAGGAAATGGCCTAAATTGGCTCCTACATGGAAAACATGTACTCTGTCTTTGCAGACTGTGCTGCTTCTTTGTGAGTAGGGAAGCAGAGAGGATTCAGTAATTCAGTATTGCAGGGGGAAATCCCTACATATTTCAGAGGCAAGCAAAACAAAATGTCTATTTAAATATTCTCCAGTCTTGACTCACTGTCTGATTTTGGTGGCCAGACACTTATTTGTGCATTTCCAGTGGATTGCTGTCCTCTAGCTGAAATAAACCAAAAATATCTTACTGACACCACTGGTGCTGTGTAACTTTTAACAAACAAGGTGTTTAAAGATGAATGAACAGTGTACTGTTGGTAGGGGGTTGAAAGTAGACAAGAGATATTCAGAACAGTGACAAAATTTAACCAAACAGGTAATAAGGTGAGATCTCATGTTTTAGGACAGCCTTTCTCAACCTTACAGTTTCCAGACTCCCATCATCTCAAGGCAATAATTGTGTTTTAGGTTTGTAGGCCAAATGGACAGGAATTGTTCATTGGGAGAAAGCAACTTTAAAACATAGCAACCAAAAATAGCACTTTGGAAGAGGCCAGTAACTAAACGTGACAGCCTCCACACCATCCTCTGTAAATCCACAGGTCTTATACTGAAAATAACATTGTAAACATTGACTCAATTAATGATAATTCAGTTAATAAAACCATTTCAGTCATTGGTCTTGAAGACAACAAATTAATTTTCCCAGCTGTAACATTTAGCATCAAGAAATTAATTTTCAGATCTTACATTCCAAGCTCTAATTTAGAAACTCCAGACTAAAATTTGCTTACTATAGATATAAATGGAGCCCTGGACATGTTCATATAAGGCACACCTGAAAGACATAACAGTGAAATAACAATCATCTATTTTATTGTTGAACATTACTGAGTAATATTGTGCTATTTCTATAAGCCAGTGTTAAACACATTCCTGTTCTGCAAATCAAACCAGTCCAATTTGCATATTATCTGCAATTATTTTTTAGTTAGGCAAACCGAGTTGTAGGTTGAGAGAGATTGAAATAACACTCCACATGATCCTTTCCAAAACTGCCATACAGGGAGGCAACATATCTTTGTTTTTCTTACCTACTTTTGCAGGGGACCTGCACTTGAACCCTCTCAGCTTAAGTGAAAATCAGGACTTCTGTAAGATGTCTAAGACTGCACTTCTGTGCATATATTCCTCAAAGGCCCCTCCCTAAACTGTAAACCCCAGGATTCCATAGGATGTTGAAAATGGAATAATAGCACTATAACAGTCTAGTGTGGAAACGGACAGTTAGCTCCATTGAACACAGTGGAATGTGGTTTTGCATAAACATGCCCAGGATTGTGTTGTTCACCTAACCAAGTAACTCTTAATTCATTTTCCTAAATATGGGTTGATGTGCTTTTTAGGCAGATCAGTGTTGACTACCACTGCCTGACATTAGAGGCTGCTTCAGAGTGGAAAGCGCACGCATGCATCAAATTGGCCTTCTGAGGTTCTCCCATGAGCCATTTTGATGCTGGAGATAGATCACTGATCTTGTAGGGAATTGTGCTCTACAAGGTTAAGCATGTTTGCCAAAGAAATATGGATAGTGCTCTTACCATGTATGACCTTTACTATGGGTGCAGCACCGTCGGTGACAAAAATGCCATTTCTAAATGGTTTTCACACTGTGGTATCCAGTCATTAATCATGATGTATGTGAGTGACTCTGTATTGTTTCTGTGAAATTGCAACATTAGATTACTTTCTGTTCAGGCATCTTTCATGAATCGAATTGCTGGTTATTTTGAGCAAGGTTCTTCTTTTCCTTGCCTAATGTCATCCCAATTCTCTCTTTGCCCAATGAATCAGGAGAAAGTTACATTACAAAGGGAGATCATCTTTCCTTTACTGATAGCAGGCTTTTTGTGTGCGTGCATGTGTGCGTTAACAGCATGCTTGCATTTAAGACATCTCCTTACCCCTGATCTTGATGAATTATGCCTTTTGAGACCCTTTGGCTGATATTGCATTTTAACGCAGACAAATTATGTCTCTGTATCAGTGATTATCTCTGCCTCCCCAAACATCCAAAGTACCCAGAATATAGATTTCACAGGAAATGATTTTCCCCTGTATGATATTATGTGAAACATGTTATATAGAACATTTTTGAAAATTTTTGTTTCTTTCTTAAATGTTTGCTTGATTAATAAGCTTCAGCTGTAAAATCTACAGACACCAATCTAAAATGACATAAATTGCTGTAGCATTTGGCACTTAAATAGATAACAGATTCCATAAAATCAAGCAACGTTAAAAATTGTAAACACTGTGAAGTGGCAAACCAGATACACAGTCACTTAATTAGCAAACCAAGACCTGTTTGTAAAAACGGGTGTGATGATAATCAGTGGAGCATTTTTGGAGTTTATCTTTTTTTTTTTTTAAGAACAATCTTATATACCTTTGCAAGTCTCACTGTATTTAATGGGAAGGGAAATTTGGATAGGATTAATCTGTTTGGGTTTTTGTTGTTTAGGCACTATAAAGGATGGAAAAGTGAGACTGACTTTCAACAAGTGTGGTGGAGACTGTGCTTAAGGTAGGCATTTCAATGCCTGCTTAACAGGAAGCTCTGTCTAAACCATCTACAAGAATGATGGAGCAGTACTTTCTATGTGGCGCATCATTTCCCCACTTAGTCATTAGACGCTTGAATTTCTGAACTGTTAGAAGAAACATTCACATCTTATTTGTTTTTACATTTATCTTGTAACCCTGTGGACTAGCATCATTTTTTTTTTGACAGGTAGCTGAGCTGAGCTGCAGCATGGCAAAGCTTTTTGATTCGTGAGGCCAAATTCCAACAATTCATGGCAGGATTCCATTCTTTCTACTATTTTTTAATATCTAACTGGACTTTTCTCTGAACTGAATATTGAGCATGAAGCCAATTCCACAAATTGTTTGTATGTCTAGCATTATTGTTAAAGTTTACCAAAGCCAAGAAGTGTTTCTTGTACTAGCCATATTATAACCCTATTTTGGATGAATAAATGCACACATGCAAACAAATCCAGCATAATTTATAGAAAGATGCTTGATTGGTATTCAATAGCAGTTTTTAGACTCTTGTTATGAAACGATCAGAGTTCTGTTATTATTATTGTTCCTGAGGATCACTTCAATCTGAAAGAGTTCAGGAAAAGCTGGGATCATTCCTTTTTTTTTTTCTTCTTTTGGGTCTACCCTTAGAGTGTGTGTATGTCCCTTCAGGTCACCTGTTGACTTAGGGTGACCCCATGAATTTCACAGGGTTTTCTTGGGCAAGGAACACTCAGAGGTGTCTTTGCCAACTCCTTCCTCTGAAATACACTCTGCAGCACCTAGTATTCATTACTGATCTACCATCCAATTACTAATCAGAGTTGACACTGCTTAGCTTCCAAGATCAGGCAGGATCTGGTGCCTCTAGGGTATTTAAGCCACTCTTTACACCTTTCCTAATTTAAAGCCTTGCTCCTTGTTTTCTTCTGAAGTGTCACAGATACATTTTCCTTCTTTAAATTCTTCCTGCTTTGTGACTATTGTACTGTATGAGGAAGGTGCAGAAGACCACAAAGCTCATAGCCCAGGGGACCGCGGTGGTGAGCAAGTTAAGTCACAAGCATCCCTTCTCTCCTTGGGAAAGGTTATTGTCAAAGGGGCTACCCTACATTCTCTCATATGCCGCAGAGTCAAACTCTGCTAAGTAACTAAATAAAGATGTAATTTTAATGATGATTAAATTGAAGCACCTCATTAATTTCATGTGAGAGGTGGGGAAGAACACGGCAGTTCTTTCCCTAAATTCATTGTTTGTCTGGCTGCGAGACATCCCCTCGCAACGTCTGGTTGAGTCTAATTTAAGTATGTAAATTTAATGGTTCAGTAAGTAAAATTGCCTTTATTGTTTGGAATGGTTTGTGCAGTAATTTATGAGTTAGCAAGCCTCATTTGATAGGAGTGTATGATAGAGCAGGTGACAACAGTGAAGGACATATTTATCTTTAAGGATACAGGGAGAAGAAGTCAGAGAGAGAAGAAACTATGACAATATTGGATGTCTGGGCTTTAGAATCTGAAACCAGGACGCTGCCCAAGGCTTCTTAACACACCGATCAGTGTTGTTTTTGTTTGCAGACCAACTTCAGTACCTCTTGGGGAGTGGACTGAAACCCACAAAAGCTATTTCTGAAATAGTCTACTCTTAAAGATGCTGCTAGGTTCCTTCTCTGGTCTGTTCCTTTTTCTACTGAGCATGTACACTAAGATTGCAATACAGAGCTTCAGAAGTCCCCTCTGTTTATTAGTTATATGTTAGTAACCTGAATGAGGGACTTGTGGGTTCTTTATCCAGCCAACTCATCAAAGATGCATGCCTTAATAACTTCAATATTAACTCCACAAAATGTGGTCCAGGTGGAACTGCCTTGGCAGAATGCTTGGAAGCTGCAACATTCTATGGGCTGTAGCTGGGAAACGCCTGTCACTTTTCTTCTGGCCCAACTATGCAGTGCTCTGTGGTTCACTGCCAGTTACTGTCAGGACTACATGACCTTGGGGTGTCACAGAGTGTGGAGGTAGAGGAGGAAGCATGGGATGTTGACCACAATAAGAGCCATAAGAGGACAAATGGAGTTGTTCCCAAGAAGGCTGCTTTGAGACCCTGATGTGTGTCCTCCTGGCTGAAGGAAGTCTGTCCTAGCATTAGGCAGAGTGAAGGGGAAGCCTCAAACAGAAAATCTTGAGTGCTGTAAAATGTCAACAAATTGTTAGTCAATTTGCTTAGCATTGTATTTTACTTCTAAGGTGATGGAAAAGGAGGCACTTGTGGGGTTTCTGTGTCATATCCCAAAATATCTTGACTGGCTTTGACTACTGTTGGCTATTACTTGAGGAGTGAAGCACTACAGTCTTCTCTCCATATTTGCAGGTTTGACCTTCACACATTTGATTATCCACAGATTATTTGCTGCCAACTCTTCTTCCATCAAGCACTCGCTCATACATGTGGGCAGGCAGGAGGAGTGCAAGGAGGGAGAGGACTTGCATGCTTTCCCTTGCTCATGCACTTGTGAGGTAGGGAAAATGGTAGGATAGGGTGAGCACAAGGAAGGACGATGCGTGTGTCTGTTCCTTCATGCATTCATAGTGGGTAGATGAAGAATGGTAGCAATAGCAGTTACATTTCTATACCGCTTATCAGTGCTAAGCACTCCCTAAGCAGTTTACAATGTTTTTTAGCTAACTGCCCCCAACAATCTGGGTACTCATTTTACCAATCTACAGAAGAATGGAAGGCTGAGTCAACCTGGAGCCTAGCAGGATTGAACTTACAATGTTGTGGCTGCAATACCCACATTTAACCACTGTGCCACCAGGTGCAGAAAGGAGAGTGGGAGGAGGGGAAGGTGCATGTATGCATTTCTTTCTTTACTCACTTGGGCAGGAGGGGGAAAAGATATTTGAAGGTTTTCCATTTTCACAGGGTCCTGCACCCCAACCCTCATGAAAGTGGAGGGCCAACTGTATTTTCTGGTGTGCCTCAGGTGGCAACTTATCTTAGGCTGGCTCTGTTTGGCCTGGTTCCTAGATTCAGAGGAAAAGTCTGCTAAGTTTATACTTGCTGTGGCAATTGACTTGTCTAACCCCTCTACGCCTATACCTCACACAAGTGTACCTGCCGTCACTTCCCCTAATAAGATTTATTTGAGTTTTGCCTCAAGTCCTAGACCCTTTCAAGGTGAAATACCTAGTTATTCCCTGAATAACAGGTGCCAATCATGCAGAACTCCTCCAGATGTTGTTCAACTGCACCTCCCAGCAGCCCTAACCAGCGTAACGAATAGTGAAAAATGCTGAGAGTCACAGGCTAACCATACTTGTGAGATGGCATGATCCCTACTCCTGCTCTAAATCCCTTTGCGATTTGGAACATGCATAACTTCAGCACTGCTTCCTCCTATCTACAAGGGAGCCATTGCTTTATATGTCAGCTTTTACCAAAATGAGATCTATGAGGGCTCAAGGTACAAGGCCTTCTTTAAAGTGGTACCCACACTCTGGAATGTGTTTTCTTTGGAGGCATGTCACAGCATGCCACTTCTTTGGCTATTTCCACACTAGACTGTTCTATTATTCCACTTTCAACATCCTATGGAATCCTGGGGTTTGCAGTTTAGGGAGGGGAGACCCCTCCCTAAACTGCAAACCCCAGGATTCCATAGGATGTTGAAAGTGGAATAATAGCCCTATAACAGTCTAGTGCAGAAATGGCCTTTCTCACTGTTTTGGAGCCTGCTTAATGTTCACAAAGACATTTATTTTGATCATTTGGACAGTATTTTTGTACTTGGATGCCTTTGGGGCCTTTAAAAATTTATATTTCTTCAGTTTTAAGGTTTTGGATTTTTTTTTAAAAAAACCTATTTGTTTTAACATTTTTATTATTTTTAATTTGTTTGCTTTGGCTGCTGGTTTTGGAGGCAGAATAATGTCACATACTAAACAAACATTACAGAAATGCTAAACAAATAAAATAAACAGATAGAAAAACAGTGCAGCATCTAAATGCAAGTGTCTTTGTGGTCTATTTGATGACAGGTAATGGTTCCTTTTGATTAAATACCACAGACATATAATTTATTGTTTTGAAGCTCAAATAAAGAGGTGGATGCAAAGTACTGGCAGTTATACTAAGAATGCTGAACATCCTTCCACAGTATAAATTTTTTTTATTCTTCCCAGGTGCTCTTTATCTGCAAATGTACCAGTTAATCTAGCAATGTTTTCTTACCAATCTTAATACTATCGCATTTTACTTCTTTTATTTAAATTTCTTTTCAAAGACACATTAGGATAGCCCAGCACAAAATATTTTCCTCCCCAAGTTATGCAGTACTGCAAAGTCTGGTATCTGCCCACTTTGCAGAGTCACAAAAGATGCTGAGAACAGCTGTGCATTGCCATACATGACCCAAGACTTCTATTTTCCACTTAGTGTCTCTAAAAACACTGCTGCTATTGTGTTCTGGATCACAGAGAATATCTCATAAGACCATATGAAGAAAGCTTTTAGCTATTTCCATACTGCCTATTCTGACAGCAGGACAGCACTAAGGTTTTCATAGGCTCTAGGCACTCTTGTATTTGAGTCTCTGCCTCACCACAACAGACCACTACAAATGAAAGTATAAAATATATTTTGAACGTTTGTTTTCCTTCCCAATTCCTTTTTTTTTTTTTTGGTTAATCCTGTTTTCATAGGGCCTAAATTTTTTGCAGGGATTAAGCACCATGCTTTAAGTGCCTAACGGATAAAGCGGCCCTGTCTGAGAGCAGTTCTGTAACATCTAAGGCAGGATGGGTAATTGTGTCTCTCCAGGTGTTGCTGAACTGGAATTCTTATGTTGAATTGACTAGAGCCTACCTATTACCGTAGTTGTGCTGCAATAACCTCTGGAAGATCACCCATCCTTGGTCTGTGGCAGTTCTGCATAATGCAAAGTTCCAAGTGATTAGGCACCTAAAGCCATTATGACTTCTTATTTTTCTTCCTGGGTATTGCGATTTGAAGAAAGAAGTGCTCCCCTTAGTATGGTGGAATGGATACTTAGCAGACACTGCAGAGCTTCAAGAGCAAGGAGTGAGTTACTCTACAGATTCCCTTAAAGCCATTTCTACATCTCCAAGTTCCGCACTGAACCTGCTGGTCCTCTGGAGGGGGTTTCTACCATCCAACCGGTCATATTTATCAGGGCATGTCTCAATTCTCTATAACAAGAGTAAGGAGCCTTCCTCAGCCCAAGGACCAAATTCTTGGGTGCTGTTTACCAATGGCGGGCAGGATCAAACAAAAAATAATGGGACCCAAAAGACTAATATATATTTAGCTTAAAACACTCACTGACAGTAGATAAACCTTAGAAGAGACATTTTAACATTTAAAATGGGGAAACGTCTCAACAAAAAATGAGAAACCACCAAGCAGTGGTGTCATGGGAGTGAGACATTGCCATCAGGGGGTCTCTAAAGGGTCATATTAGTACACCACAGCCTAAGGTTCTTCCACAGGGAAGTACACCTCATCCAACCAGGAATTCCACTTGATTTTAATTGAGAAGCAAGTTTGTCAAGGGCACCACAGATGCCTTCAGACAATTACTTACCCTCTAACATTTCACAGATCAAAACCGGGACACATGTGACCAAGCAACATCAGATACTGGACAAGTTAGTAAAAGTTATTAATAAGGAAAGAGCACACAAACTGAGAGAAGCGTCAACAGTTTGCTTTTGCCGGAGCCTACAGAGATGGAGAAGATCTTGTCCCTTCTCTCCCCACTCCTGAGTTAACTGAACACACAGGGCCTTTCTGCACTACACAGTTATAGCGCTATTATTCCAAATTCAACATCCTATGGAATCCTGGGGTTTGCAGTTTAGGGAGGGGCCTTTAGAATTCTCAGCCAGAGAGCTCTTTGGCCTCAGGAAACTACAAAGCCCAGAATTTCACAGGATGTTGAAAGTGGAAGAATAGCACTGTAACAGTGTAGACTGCAAAAGGCCCAAACTATTCTTGCATTTTGAAGTCTGTAACAATTGAAGTTTGTTGAGGGAAAAGAGAGAAGTAGGAGGAGAGGGGGCTGGGACATTTTAAAAGCACCTTCGTAAGTGGGACAGCAGAGGATTAATGGGTCTGTCCTTGCAAAATCAGGACAACTGGGATTACTATATCATACCCCTTGCTAATATCAGGTTTTCTGCTTCATTTGACATGCACATTGGTCATGGACAGGCAGTGGACTAGCCAGTAGGGTATACTGGTTTGTGTGTTGAGCTAGAACTCCATGTGACAAGCTTTCAGCCATGGAAACCAAATTCATTCTCTATCAGTCTTAGGCCATTTCCGCCCTATACTGTTACAGTGCTATTATTCCACTTTCAACCTCCTATGGAATTCTGGGGTTTCTAGTTTCCTGAGGCCAAAGAGCTCTCTGGCTGAGGATTCTAAAGGACCCTCTCTAAACTACAAACCCCAGGATTCCATACCACTAAAGCAACATAGTGCGGAAATGGCCTCAGAGGAAAGCAACAGCAAACGGCATGATCTGAGTTGACTTAAAGACACATAGCTACAAAAACAAGGGAAAAACTGTTCCTCTGGTCAAGTAAGGCTGCAGTTCTGTTATTTTGCATTGTTTTGTATCCTTATATTTAAACAATCTTGTATGCTGGCCCATATACCTCAAGAAAGCTTCTTTTCTGTGCTTTCCATTTCAGTTTTTCCTTTCTGTGCTTCTTGCATTTAATCATCCCACCACTCATTTGGCTGAGGTTTTTGCTTTTGTTTTAAAGGCTAGAATTTTTTTTATTCGCTGTACTATGCCTGCTTCCAGAAAATCTGTTTAGGGCACTTTACAATCATGTAATGTAGGCATGAAAAGAAGGGGAAAGCATAAAAACAACCAATAACTCTCCAAGAAAGAACATAAATATGCTAGAACATTGTTGGGTGAAAAAGATATATATATATTCTCAGAGCAGAGGTTTTAAAAATCAAACTATGCAAAGAAAGAATACATTGTGCTGTTTCTTGATGTGTTTATCAAATATGTATACCACCCTATTCTCAAGGGGCTCAGGGCTCTGTGTGCAAGCATTTGTCCAACAGCTATACAGCAGGTGGAAAGGAAACTTTTCGAAGGCCACTATGCTGCTGTGGTCTTTGTGGGTCATACCTCCACCCTCGCTTTCAGAGTGGAGAAAATGGTAATGCGGTTGAGTCAAACTTTGTTTTTCTCAGCTCTCACATTACAGGACAAAACTGTTTTAAAAATAAACAAATATATATGTTCTTCTGAAGTTTTACTTCACAGTCTTTCCATGGCTTAAGTAGCTTTTGCTGGGGTAGTTTTTTCTCTCCAAAGAAACTGGAAAATTGTACAGTGGAAACATACCTAACAGAGCTGTGTTACACACACACACACACACACACACACACACACAAATAATTTGAAGATAAGTGCCCTCCTATGTATATGCAGAGTGAAATTGCTTGCTTGAGTTATTCAAAGCTCTGGTGATAAACGAGTAGAATGCACTTTACCACTGCTTTTGGCACACTGTAGTTTGGACAAAGAGCAGGGTGGCTGTGGTGATGGACAGAACAGCCAGAGTATAAGAGGAAATCCAGATTAAAGAAGGCTTATTATCAATTTACAGTGAAAACATTCTAGAAGTTTAGTTCAGGTAAGGGACCAAACATACGCAGATCACTAGAAAATTCGGGTTCTGGTCCTTTGTAACTTCAAAAAACAAACAAACAACTGCTTTGAAGTTTACATGCAATTTCTGAACAAGGATTTCAGGTCCCTGTGCAGGAACAGCCCCCTAGCTAGAGGCACTTCACTGTCTGTTTTCTGTTTTTCTTCCTGACTTTCCTCTCCTCCTTCTCCCACTCATTCCTCTGAAGCTTCTTGCGGCTTCTGACACCATCTTTCATAGCTCGCCTCCTGCTTTATGGCCTGCTGCCTTCTCAGGGCTCAACATCCACTTTTCCTAGTCTTATGTTTTCCCCACTCTTACCCCCTTCCTCTAGACTAGTGGTTCTCAACCTGCGGGTCCCCAGATGTTCGTGGACTTCAGCTCCCAGAAGCTCTGAGGATTGACCATAGTGGCTGGGGCTTCTGGGAGCTGAAGTCCACAACCATCTGGGGACCCACAGGTTGAGAAGCACTGCGACCAACAGTGGATTGACTTTGCCCCTCCTCTGAGATGTTTTGGACTTACTGATTATAATTCCCACACGTTCTTGCCACTGGCCATGCTAGGTGGGGCTGATGGGGGATGTAGTCCAAAACTTTTGGTGCCCCAATATTCCCCTTCCCTAAACCCTCTACCCCTTGGCAGGCTCTTAGTAGGCTTTGAATTCTTGGTACAGTTGCTAATGCTTGATATCTCAATGGCTACAACAAAGAAATGAAGCAGAAGCAAGGGAAAGGGTGTCCGTACAGGAAGGACAGATATAAATGATCATCTCCTTCCCAAATGGAGCAGGAATATTTTGTGAGCAGGTTTTGTTTCACAAATAATAAACTAACCCATTGGATGTGTGGCAACTAGAACAGCAATGGTGCTTGGAGCTTGCTAATATCAGGTTTTCTGCATTTGAATTCCCCTCAGCCAGCATGACCCATCATCAGGAATGATGGGAGTTGTACTGCAACAGGATCTAGGGGCCCTGGGCAATTGCTCTCACTATTGTCAGAAGAGAACTTAGCTTAGTTCAACCTGCTCTCATACAGTATAACTGACTAGTACTACTGGGGATCAATTTTGGTGACTGATTTTCAGTAATCTGCTCAGTTCTGGATTGTACTATCACAGTTTATAATCCAAACCTGGTCTTCATCTTGACTTTAATTCTTTAGTGGCGAAAGGCAGATAACACAAATAGCCAGTAGTGCCAACTGATTTGGCTCTTGGAGCAATTCTGTTCAATTCCCTGACATAAGCATCTTCTTTCTGGTTTGGAGCCATTTTCATCGTGACAGGACTAAATCTCTCTTCTTCACTTTAAAGGCCATTTGGGCTTCCTTGTCAGATCAGGAAGGATGTAAATTATGACATTTTTCATTTTGATTGACAATTATATTTGAAGGGGAACAAAAGCTGCAATTATGCCACATAAAATTTGGATGAGTGAAACAACAAGGACCGTCATTACTTTGCAAATGTGCATATCAGTCCAGCTCTGTTGAAGGGATTTAAAAAAGAAAAAAAAAACATTCAGAATCCCTCATTGGGATTCATGGCTATGACATAGGCAGCAGTGTCTATTGTATTCATACCTTGCTCTTCTCTTGATAGGCTCAGAGCAGCTTACATAGTATTTCCACAAAAATCTCCCATCCAGGTATTAAACATCAGGAGACCAGATAAGTGAAACAGAGCCATGTACTCTTGGGCCATTTCCTTATTTCGCTACTGACCTGCCTTCAGGAATTTGGGTCTGAAAGCAGAAGTGGGTCTATTTGGGCATCAGGTTTTATTTGAAGCTGAATATACCCCCTCTTCTACATAAGAGAAAGAAGAAAATAGTAAATAGCATGAGGTTCCCCCTCCCAGACTTCTTACAAAAGCACACTTCACATCATTCTCATCTTGCATTCTTACTCTGAAGTCCCGTTTGTCTTTCTACTTTTTTCTCCTTCACACAACATATGGGGCTGGCTGTCTATGTTTCTTCCAAGCTACGGGACACAAACTCTCCTATCAACATCTATCCTCTCAAAATAAAGTTGGAAAGTTAGCAACTACTCCTCTGAGTGGTCTCCAGTATAGGGGGAAAATTTCTACGATATAACCTGTTGATGAGTCTGGTAAGTTAGAGCTGAGTCCCTGCATTGTGGCAGGAGTGGAGAGGCAGCTTCTGATCTCCATAAAAAGGTGAGTGGGAGACTCGTCAGAATGCATCCCTGCATCCCCCCAGACCCTGCCACACATCCAGCAATTTCTATATCTATATCTATATGTATATGTTAGCTAATAATGAATTCAAGCCCCCTTCTCCATTTCAAGTGTGGTGTCTTACAAAATTGGTGATCTGTAATAACAGATTTTGAGACTATCTGAATGTTCTCTGGCCCTTTGAACCTTTATACAACCTGTGATATACAGAATAGATATATAAACACTGTTGAAATCCAATCAACAAAGTTGGCGTCCTTTATGCTGCTCTTTCATTTCTCATCTACCACAACACTCCTTGATTCACTCAACTAGACACCTTGGCCTGTGTAGTCACCAAAATAAAAATCAACGAAGGCAAATATTGATTTCAGTCAAGTGGCATTCTAAGATTGACCTCACATTCTTTCCAGGAAGTTTGATTTCAGCTAGTCAGAGGCCACCTTCTGGAATGGGACTTTAGTGATGGGACTGTCACTAAAGGTAAAAACAAATAAATCTGTGGGTTTCTCTGCAGCCTGCCCTCTCCTTATGGTTGACACTCTTGTGTGAACTCCCTCCAAGCTGAAAGGCTATACATTTTATCTCTTGATTGCATATGTCCAGTAGAGAAAGGAAGACTAATCTTCTCTGATAAAGCAAGGATTCTGCCTTTTCTGGACTGCTTTTCACAGTTGCTTGCATGCTTTGAGACCAATGTAACAATCCTGCCATACACAGTCCTCCTGGTTTCATGACCAGCTTCTCTGTGCTATCACTCTCCTGTGGCATCCAATCAGCAAGAACACAATGCTGATGATATTCACTTGTATGTCTCCTTGCCACTAAATTCCAGGAGGGTGATGGAGGTTCTGAAGTAACCGGACTGGGTGATAGTAAATACAGTAAACTTATATCCAGCCAGGAAAGGCGCTTTTGTCAAGGAAGTATACAAGTCCTTGAATTAGCTGCCAGCTTCTTCTTGATGGAGAGCCAGTGTGGCATAGTGGTTTGAATGTTACACTATAACCCTGGATACCAGGGTTCCCCACTTGACCATGGAAACCCACTGGGTGACCTTGGGCACTTCATGCATTCTCAGCCCCAGAAAACCCCAAGACAGGTTTGCTTAGAGTTGCCAGAAGTCACAACAACTTGAAGGCACACAACAAAAAACAGCAACAACAATAAAACAACAGCAACAACAACAACAGCTGTTTGCGATGGGGTGCATGCGTTTTCAAATGAAAGATATCCTCACTATCAAAGTGTGTTTGAACATTGCCCATCTTTGCTGACGGTTCTGCAGTTTCGCAATCCTATAACCAGCCTGGACCTGGTGTTGAATTCAGCTGATCCTAACTGCTCCTGTCTCCACAAGTTCCCTTATCGTCCCCCTCAAAAAAGAAGATTAGATCCTTGCTACACAAAATTGGCGTTTAAAACTGCTCTGAGAAGCTCACAATTTCAGTGAACTCATTTTGTTCCCACTTCTGCTACCATTGTCACAACCCAAGCATTGTGATGGTGAGCATTGGCTGGGTTCTTCTTCACTTGCTTCGAACAACAAAAGTGATGGACAATTACTGAACTGATGCTGCTGTTATCTCTCGCTTTCCCACAAGAAAAACATAAAACTAAATATATTCACTGATACCCTACAAATTTAGTTTTGAATGCATAACTAAGTAACTTTTCCTGGCTTGACTCCTCAAGGTCACCTTAACAGTCAGCAACTACGGCCATTTCCGCACTAGACTGTTACAGCGGTATTATTCCACTTGCAACATCCTATGGAATCCTGGGGTTTGCAGTTTAGGGAGGGGCCACCCAGCTGACTGGGGTGCAAGGAGAAGAATATTTCCACCCCACCCCTCTAGCCAACGAGAGAGGTTACTGTTGTTGTTTTTATTGTTGTTTTGTTGTTGTTGTTATCATCTTTATTTATACCCTGCTTTTCTCCTTGAAAGGACTCAAAGCGACTATGACAAGGACTTGCAACAGGAGTCTTGCTTCTGATTATCTCAGCCTCGCTTGCTAGTGAGAGGGCATTGGAAATGTCACCCTCTTTGCACCCTGATCAGAACCTGAACAGATCTCCTTTGTTCAATGCAACCGCTGGCCGTTAAGCTGGGCCAGGGAGGGGGATTTACAATCTCAGCAACAGTGCTTCAATCATGACTGCAGTCTTAATGAACGTGCAGTTACAGATCCCCCAACTCTAGATTGCAGTACAAATCTGTAACTACGGAATACAAGCTAGAATTCCAAGACTACAGAACATCCAGCATGGTGCACTGAGGACCGTTGTTAGGCTTGGATGGAGAAAACCCAGTTTAAAATTGCCACTTAACTATGAAGCTCATTGAATGGCCTTGAGCAAATCACTGTCTCTCCACCCAGGTTACTTCACAAGGTAGCTGTGTTGTTAACATGCTGCTTGAAACTCTTTGGAAGAACAATACAAATACACGGAAGACCCTGCAACCCCAACATACATGGTGGACTTTATGCCAGCAACTAGCACTGCTGTATACAAAGTACCTGATGGAGGTACTTAGAATGGAATATTCTGTTCTCTTCAGTTAATGCCTTTCTGTACTGATAGTACTCTTCTTTTTAACAAAGAATTTCAAAAATACTGACTCTAAATTGACCTTTAATTCAGTCAGGTTATTTCACCCTATATAAATTTACAGAAAAATGTGCAGAAACTGAAAATAACCCCCTCACACTTGAAAAAAAAATCTTGTTTTCCCTGTTAAAAAATGAATGTCCTTAGTGTACTGCTGTAAATTTCTTCTCCAGGAAGAAATAATAAATGGACAAACTTAGTCAGATTCAGTAGATGATACTGATGGAGCAAGCTAAAAAAAAATGTGGCTTGGCACTGTCTGTCACTTTCTTCAGAGCTTACCAACAAGCTCAGAACAGGGTTGACATCTCCCAGCAACAGCTTCTGTCACCAGAAATGGAGTGGAGGCAAATCCTCTCCTCTGCTGCTCTCCCCTTTCCTCCCCAAACCTGCTCGAAAGAGTTGGGGGTTGCTCCACAGCAGTTTCTTTTGGTGGGTGGAAGTAATGGAGTAGAAACTCCCATTGCACATGTGGAAATCTGCTTACACGCTGAATTTCATCCAAGGAAGCCACATTGTTAGACTTGGACTAGGAAAACCTTGGTTCTCACTCATCAGTGGCCTAACCTTATGCCACAGGCTTGCAGTGAACATCAGTGTGGGAAACCTCATATAAACAGTCTTAATTTTCTTGGGGGAATGGTGAGATACAAACACAATAAATAAACTTCATGAGTTTTCCCACCTCCGTTCTTAAGTTATACATCTCTGGAAAGCCTATTTATACAATTTATATAAACACCTATATTCCCATAACAAGCCTAAATACCCCGAAATCAAAAAATCCTGACTGATCTTGGAAGCAAAGTAGGGTCAGCCTAATTAGTATTTGGATAGGATACTGCCAAGAGATACCAGGTTCTGTAGTCTATATTTTAGAAGAAGGAACTGGCAAACCACCTCTGAGTATTCCTTGCCTAAGAAAACCCAATGAAATTCATGGGGTCACCATAAGTCAACAGGTGATTTGAAGGTGCATGCGTGCACACACATGCACACACGCACACACACTATATTCCCATCCAGCAGAAACTTACACACCCCTCACAGAGGCTAAAAGCAATTAGAACCAATATTACAATCACAAGACAACATTGTCTTTCCTCTGCTTTCCATAATAACATAATGATAAAAACAGGCAAGAGTTTTTAAAGAGGAATTTTCACTGCTGGAGAACAAATTCAAAAGAACACTTTAAAATCAAGTGAAAGGACATTTTTAATCTTCATTTTAAATAATTGAACACATTTTTATT
Source organism: Iguana delicatissima (assembly GCA_948472985.1). NCBI lineage: Eukaryota > Metazoa > Chordata > Lepidosauria > Squamata > Iguanidae > Iguana > Iguana delicatissima. The sequence goes on from CAOKZL010000421.1 coordinate 68,933, forward strand.
TTATTTTTTAAAGTCATTAATCTTTTCCCCCTTCTCAGCAAACCTAGAGTTGTTCTGGTTGAAATTTAACACCACCACTTCATTCAATGAGCCCCACTTGAGACTCTACAGGCCCTTCCTCTCCAAGACATCTCAGAGAAAACATGCAGACTGTGGCCGGAAACCTATTATTAAGTCTCAAATAGAGTAGGTTCATTGACTCAGTTATCTATGTGTTGATTCACCATTCCACAAGGGATTCACTGGGCCTATTTTAGGGCTCTGCCAGGTGGGTTTGAAGGTGTTTTGAGTTCTTGTAATATAGTTCTTTCAGTTTAGCAGGTTGCTGTCACCTCATATCCCCTGGTTCCATTCTTTAGGAAGAAAGTTTGTACAGTAGTGCTTTCTTGAACCTGCACTGGGGCTTTTCCAAAGTTTTAGGATTTTTTTTTTAACAAGGACATCGTTTGCTGAGGTGGCCCTATGGTCTGAAGGGCAAAGTTTGCCTTCTCATTTTTTTTTTAAAGAAAAGTCCTTAGAATTACAATGTTATAGCACAAAGCACCATTTCACTGATGAACTGATGCACTAAAGCAGTGCTATTCAAAGTGGCAGTCCATGAACTGGTGCCAGTTCTTAAAGAGCTTCCAGGAAAAAAAGAAACAGTTAAGAAACAGTTCTAGTCAATGGACACAAATGTGGTGCCAGTCCTTGGCATACTGGGGTGGGAGAACTCTGCCAGTTCTCCATATCAGATAAATTAAGAAGCATGGGACTATAATGCTATAGAGCTATAGCTACTTCTAGACTTAAGAAAATAACTAATTAAACAGATCTCGCCATTTAAAATTAACTGTGTAGACCACAGGGACTCTGGACTTTGAGATGAGAGTGCTCAAAGTGGCCAGTAGAGGAATTTTGCAGGTTGTGTTTTTATGTCTCCTTATTTGTTTAAACACACAAACAAACTGTCCAATTAAGGTTTGTTAACAATCCTACACATGGTTGAATAATAATGATGATTAAAATATTCTACATTAAGTGTCCATTAAAAGCTTTTTTAACTTTAGGAATCAGGAATTCATCAAACCAGGAAACAAAACAGTACCACTAACTGTCCCCGAAAACTGCAGGAAAAAGAATTGTTAGCTTCCAAAAACTCAGAAATAAGCAATAAACTCAGATCACCAACTCTGCTGAGGTTTACATCCTTGACTGCTCTGCTCCTTCTGTACGCAGTTTTAATGTGAGAGATACTATACAGCCAGGTGTCATGTCATCTTCAGACATCAGCATGAGTGGAAGAGGTATAGCAAACTTGATGCCAATGTTCTGTGGCACTGGGAAACTGCTCTCAGTGTTTTCTGCACTCTGTGCTCAATGATGTATCTTCATTCTCTCTGTATATCTGACAAAGCCAAAGGAATCCATCATGATAAACATGGAGCAAAGCAGAACATAAACTGCATTTCTATGTGCATTGTTTCCCCCCCCCCAAATGTAAGCCAGGGCAAAACAGAATTAAAAGGGTACTTCAGATTAAATTTTGAATTGTGTGTCAAGGAATTTACAAAGGCTAGTGGGAAATTCCCCCAGAAATTTATGTGTTTAAAAATTCCATGAACAACAGACATCAGCTGTTACTTAAATGAAAAACTACCTGGATTTTAAGAGCACCAGGACAGGTCTTTTGCTTGCTGAATCTAGCAGAAATTCAGATTGGGGACTTCTCAGCTGCTGCTCCCACTGTTGTGAATTCCTGGCTCTGGGGAACTGGTCTAGTATCTAGACCAGGGGTGGGCAACTGTGCAGGGGATGTGGGCAGATTTCCCCCATTGTGCCCTCTCCTCCACACACGCACTGCACCTTCCCATCCGCTCACCAGAAATACCTGTTTTTAGTCTGTCTATCAGCCAAAATGGTGAACAGAATTGACGTAACACCCTTTCCTGTCACCATTTAGACTGATATACTGTGGGGATGTTGGAAGGCATTTTTCATGCTTTGTCATGCTTTTGGTGAAAATCACCTGAATATTCAGGAGGCCTTGGCAACTGGCAGGCGGTTTCTTGTCTAACCTCTTCTCTGTTGCCTTCTTCCTAGCAGGCAAGGGTATCTTTATTTAGACAGATCCTTGTGTTATAAGCCCTTAGGGCCACCGCAAATGTTGCAGTGGAGTCAACAGTCTTATTGAGTGTACTGATGTTTGCCCTACTTACAGAATCACAGAGCTCAAAGAGATCTGTGGCCCATGAAGTCCAACTCATACTCAGCAGATAGCTATCCAGACTCTTTTTTTCACCAATGTCCAAAGACAGAGACCCCCACCACATCTCTAGGCCGTTGGTTCCATGGCCGAAATGCTCTTACTGTTAAGAAGATCCTTCTAATGATCAATTGAAATCTCCCCTCCCTAAAAACAATTAGACTTGGTTCTTAGGTTCATGCATGATTGTTTTGCATTTTACTCTTAATCATTTTGAGCATTTTTTGTGGGAGAGAAAACAAGTTAAAAATTTGAGAGGTAAATAAATACATAGGTATCCATTATTTCCATGATTCAATGAAAACTAGACATAATATAGGAGATCCACGTTCACACTCTCCCATGGTATGTCATTTTGACAATGCACAGCAGAAGGTGGGGGGTGGGATCATGGCTGTGACACTATGGGTGGGATGTTTAATTTTTTCCCCATACTAATTTCCTGGCTAAAATGTCTTCCCAATTTATATTGCCCATGGATGACAACACACACAACTGCCATACAGGCGCCCATAAATTCCCCCATGGTCATAATACCAGTAGCAACCAGAGGTAATTTTAATCAGGAAAATAATACAACTGCAGTCCCATATGAATCTTTCCTTCCAAGATGTTATTATTGTTGTGACAATGATTTCAGATGTAGGAGATCCTGATTTCAGATCTAATATGTCACAATTACTTTAGCCATGAGATTTCGGAGTCAGAATATGAGACCCCCCAAGCATGTTGTTACAATCAGAGCATGGGAAGTAGCAGCTTTCAGTCTGCCATTCTTAGTTACAATGGATAGTTCACATTGCTTTGTTACAGCATGATTTCCCTACTCTCCCACATAATGTTAATATAATCTCAGACAATAAATTATTCAAAGGAAGTAAGAATTAAACCCACCCACAGAAAGATAAAAAAAAAATCCCATGATTTGTGTTTCCTGTTCCGCCCTTTTGTTCATCCTCTCCCTTTCTCTGGTTGTCATCTTCCTTCATCTGAGCAATCCTTGGTGAGACTTGAAAAGGTCAGTGCCCCCCACATTAGGATTATAGGCAGTGGGCTGAGTTGAAAGACATAATTGAGCCCTGAGAACTCAAGAGACTTCAACCTGTCCAGGGCGTCAGACAGGTTGTTCCTTTGAAGTATCTAAAGGGTGTGTGTGTGCCGGTGCATGTTGGAGGGTGGTGGTGGGATTTCAAAAAGCTGGAGGCTATATCAAAAAGGTAATTAATGTCATTTAATTGGTCTCGAGGCCCTGCACTGCAGTACTGCATGCAGTCTGCTGAGCCTACCTTCACTCTGCTTTTCACCAAAGGAGATTATATATTCCCTAGATGCCTGAAACAGAAGATACCCAATTTTGGGCTGCAGTAGCACAGCAAGAGTGCTTCAAGGACAGAGGCAAATGCCCTCATTGTAAACAGATCAGGGAATCAAAGATGCTTCATTTACCATTTTTTAAAATATACTTTTCAAAAATATATATATTTCTCATTGGAAGAATTAGGCATGTTTCCAAAATGATGGATAAGAAGCCCAGCGGTGACTGGTAGAATCTACCCCAGATTTTTGTATGATCTTAAAATCAGCTGCGCCTGGTGCTGATTCTATTTTGAGGGTAGGATTGAGTTCTTTGGATAGCTCCTTAAAAATTCAGACTAAAATCCACAGTGGATTCACTGTCTTGTAGACATTGGATCCACCAGCTGCCACTGAAGAAGCCAGTTCTCGGTGTACTTGTACCATGGGTTACAACAGGCCAGCCATATTACACCTTTGCAACATCTAACCAGGTCTCTAGGATTAACTATGTCAGACAAAAAGGTGTGAATATATGCCCCATTTTGAGATGAGAGATTACACATTTCCCAGCTGCCTAATGTTTCTGCCCTAATCTCCCCCTTTTCTTTCCATCTTCCTCACATCTGAAATTGTAGGAAAACACACCTTATGAGCAGCTTGTGGGGAGCAACTGGAAGATCAGACAGCATGGCAAGTGTTAAGCAGTCCCTCCTCGTCTGCACATTTCAGCTCATGAAAGGTACTTTTGTACAGAAAAGACCACTGACAGGGCTGTGTTACGTACCAGTATGTAGTCCGTAGCAAGTCGTACACAGTAAGACTTGAATCACTGAATGCTGCTGGTCAGATAAGAGATTCCAGCCAAATATTGCTATTGTATATACAGCAGTAACCTTTCCTTCTTTTCATCTCTTTTTGCAACACAGCTCTTGAGCTAAGCTACTGCAGAGTATTAAAGGGCAGGAGCAGCCGGTGTGAGCAATGAGACTTGGATTTTCAGCTAGAGTATTCTTAGGCCTATGTCCAGCTTTCACACAATCCACGCTCATTGTTCCAGAAAGCTCACTTAAGGAGTAATTCCCTCTTAATTATACTTTGTATACAGTAAAAGTAGCAGGAGCTATCAGGAAATCCTGGGTGCTGCCACACACAGTGGCCGGAATCTTGCAGAAGTTCTCCTGTGGAAGTGATTAAACATTTTGGTCTGATGCAGAACATCTGCATTCAGGTCAAGGCTGCAGAAGCAGAGTTACATACACATGCACTTGTACATGGAGAACACATATGCTTCCAAATATGAAGGCCTGATTGGCACCAGCACTGCTATTATTCTTGTGCCAAGTGAAAACATAGTTGATCACGAAAGCTTTTGGAGCCAAACTGGTTTTACACAAACTCTACATGTACGTGGTTTTAAATCATTTTAAATGATTTAAATTCATTTAAATGATTTTAAACTTTTTTTTTGCCTTTTTAACTTGTTATATTGTTTGATATGTTTTTAGTCTTTTAAAATCATTTGTTAGTGTTGTTTACACCATTTCAAATTAGTCAGCTAGTTTTAAATAAATACATGAATAGGCTAGTCTCTTAGGCAGTACTTGACATTAATTCTCATGGAACATGTGGCAAGACACAAAGGTAGGGCATATCGCCGAATGATACGTCAGAACATGAAAGGAAATCCACCTTGGGGTGATTCCATGACCCATAAGCAACAGAGGCACAACGAACTTTGCTCCCTTCTGCTTATTGCTTGTGGCACACTGTTTAATTTATTTATTTGATAGCTATCAGCTGGTTTGATCCAGAACAAACCTCACAGTTTCTAATATAAAATAGAATAATATAATCAGTTATATTAAGATTGTGTCTGTGCCCTTCCAATTGTGTCTTTGTGTCTGTCTGGCCCTTACTCTGGGGTAAAATAATCCCCCAGGGAAACCTATGTTCATTAGCTTAGTAAGTTTGCACTCAAACCAAGAATCTTGTGGTAGCTAAAAGATTAACAAGCTTTATTTTAGTAGCATTCAAAGGGATAGCCCTCTAAGTCTGTTACAGCATTAAAAGACATAAAGAAATCCAGTAGCACCTTGATGAATCTGATGTACTGTATCCACAAAAGGTGAAAAAAAAACCTTCTTTTGAATTGTCTTGAGAGATGCTACTGGATTTCCTTAAATTTAATTTTGCATAGGCCTCCGATGCATCTGATTACCGGTGGGTGCAATTTATGGCAAATCAAACTGGTTAGTCTTAAAATTGGTTATTTTCATTATGTCACCCTGGCATCCTAATAAAATCTCATCCTATCTCACACCTTGCTGGCAGTTGGCTTATCTGCTGCCTGGTTGTACACTTGGTGCAATGGAGAAAATCCTGCCCTAGTTCCAGATAGCAACCACAGAGTTTACTACACATTTATCCTACCCTTTTTCCTGAAGAGCACATGATTACAACTACTTCCATCTTCACAACAATCTTGTCAACCAGCTGAAACTGAGGCCATGTCCTCTCTACACTGCTACAGTGCTGTTATTCCACTTTCAGCATTCGGTGGAATCCTGGGGCTTGCAGTTCAGGGAGGGGCCTTGAGAATTCTCAGCCAGAGAGCTCTTTGGCCTCAGGAAACTACAAACCCCAGGATTCCACGGGATGCTGAAAGTGGAATAATACCATTGTTAACAGTGTTGTGCGGCATTTGGGCTGCGAGTTGGTGACGGTGGCCCCACTTCACCCACGGAGATGCGTGGCTGAGCAGAGCACTCAATGCGGATCTCCCTAGTTGAATTTCTGTGTGCTCTCGTTCCAGGCCAGGCTCCTTTCCCTTCCCCACCTACTATTAGGCTCCAGGATTCTTTAATTTAAGATTAAAACCAATGCAGTTCCGCTTCGTGCCAAGCGCGCAGCAGAGCCTGCCGGATAGGAGAGGAGGCTGCTGCACGGGCGGGAGGACAGCAGCCATTCAACCAGAAGGGAGACTGATGGCGGGGAGGGCATCTTCTCCCCCAGGCACCTGCAGAAGTAACCCGCCAAGACCTCACTCTCCGTCCACCCCGGCTTCCCTCCGCCCTCCCTCCAAGCAGCCGCCCTCGCCTTTGTCTCCCTCGCCATCCCCGGGACGACGGGCGGGGAGCGGCGGGAAAGGGAAGAGGAGGGACGCTTGCAGCCGAGAAGGGCGGAGGACGAGGAGCAGGGGAGGGTTTGTTTCGGTTAACATTAAGGGGGCTTCTGGAGCCCCATCGCCGCCGCTTCGGAAGGCGATTTCTCTTTCCAGCGGACACTGATCTACTGATTGGTTCCGGGGTGCGGGAGGGGAGGAGGACGGCGACGGCGGGTTGAGGGATCAGGGCCGCATCATGGCTCCCCTCCTCTCCAAAGAGCAATAATTAAATAGCATCTCTGTCTCGCTGGCTCTCGTTTTACTTTTCAGTGCTGCTTCCAAAGGCGGAGGCGTCCCCCCCCGCTTGCGAGGCTGCCGCCGCAGCACCACCCGCGCCCCTTCCTACGGCCCGGAGCTTCTGAGGCCACCGTGGGGACGGTGGTTATGGACACCCGGGTGGGTGTCAAGGAAAGGCAGCGAAAGAGGAGGAGGAGGGGCGAAGGGGGCTCCCGACCAGAAGGGAGACGCGTGGGAAGCCATTTTGATTCGTGGCGCAGCCTCGTCCACCAGGCTGACGCCGCACAAGCCAAGCGCCCTTCCCTTTCGGCGGGCGGCGGAGAGAAGGACTGGCGGGGGCGGCGCCTCGGGGAGGGCTCTACAGCCCACCAACACCATCCGGAGGCGACCGCTCCGCTCGACGTCGCGGCCCGCCTGCCTCACAGAAGGCTGCGCCGCCGCCACACAAGCTGAGGGGACGTCGCCGCCGCCGCAGCCCATTGTCATGGCCGGGAGGAGGGGAGCCTCAGCAGCAGCAGCAGCAGCAGCGCCGCCGCCGTTGCCGCCATTCCACCCTCTGCCCCCTCCCCCTCCGCTTCGCTCCGTCGCAGCCTCGCTCCTCTACAGATTTGCTCTTCTCGACAGCGTCTCCTCCTCCCGCCGCTCGCTCGGTAGCCTGGAGTCTGCCGCTACTACTGCCGCCGCCTTCCTTCCCTTTCTGCCCCCCTCCCCGGCGCTTCATACGCCTCCCGTCCCCCTCGCTTGCTTCAACTCCTCCTCCTCTTGCCCCCCTCCCCTCCCCTCTCTACCGATATGCTGTAATTGACATTTTCCATCTGACAGGTTCTGGGGTGGGTCCCCCCTCCCCTCTCCGTCGTCGTCTTCCCCTGCCAGCCGTTGCCAGGGCAACTAGCGGTGGGGGCCCTCAGACAAGGGAGCGCTTTGCTGCCTTTTTAGGCTGCCTGTCTGCATCAATGTCACTTTCGCTAATGAACGATGCAGGAGCAAGGCAGGGAGGTGTTCCTCTCTCTCTCTCTCTGCCCTGTTTTTTATTTCCTCCTTCCCCTCCTTTTTTTAATTACCAAAAAAAAAATAAAAGGCACCAGGACGATACGCAACAAAAAGCCATGTTAGTGTTAAATTAAGGGGAAAGAAAAAGCCTCTTTGTAGTACCGACCCTCTAACCTTTGAATGAAAGGTTTGCTTTCCTTTCCCAGTGTGCCAAACAATTAAACGATGTGAGATCAGCCGCCCGACGTAGCTCCGGTTCCTCTCTCCCCGCACAGAATGGGAAATTTTCCTTCCCTCTGCCAGCGGCAGCGGCCTTGGAATGAGCCACTCGGAAAACAAAACCAGTTGTGTTTATGTCTCCGGCTATTTCCGCACTAGCCTGTTATAGCGCTACGATTCCACTTTCAACATCCTCTGGAATCCTGGGGTTTGCAGTTTCGGGAGGGGAAACTGCAAACCCCAGGATTCCAGAGGATGTTGAAAGTGGAATCGTAGCGCTATAACAGGCTAGTGCGGAAATAGCCCCCGTCTGGGTGACGCTTCGCTTCCTCCCCAGGAAGGATCTGGTGGCCAGTGCAGTTTGTGAAGGCGCAGGGAGGGTGCCTTCCAAGCCCAATCAGGCCACCACTGGTCCAAGGGCTGGCCCACGATTGTCCAGTGTGGTGGCAGCTGTCAAAGGTGTTTTTGGCACAGAAGCACCCAAGAGTCTTAAAAAGACTACCAAAGGTTTCCAACCTAAGCTTTGATAGATCATAACCCCGTTTCATCAGACGCATCATCCTGGATTTTGGGAACAGAGACAGTTCACACGTTTGGGGTATAGAACTGTAGGCAGGGATGTCGGGGGAAGATGAAAAACCTGAAATCCTGGGCAAAATGGCCATGCATCTGAGGAAGTGAGAGCCAGCACGGTGGAGTAATTGGGCTATGATCCCAAGACCAGGGTTTGGTTCCTCGATGGGCCATAGAAACCCACTGGATGACCTTGGGCCTGTCTCACAGGCATTCAGCCCCAGAAAATTCTGTGATAGGTTCACCTCAGGGTCCCCACAAGTTGGAAAGCACTCGAAGGTGCATTACAACAACAACCTGATGAAATGGGCTCTAGCATACAAAAGCTCGGTCTGCAATTGATTTGTTAGGGCCTTCCACACTACACTATCATAGTGCCATTATTCCACTTTCAACATCCTGTGGAATCCTGGGATTTGTAGTTTAGGGAGGGACTTTTAGAATTCTCAGCCAGAGAGCTCTTTGGCCTCAGTAAACTACAAACCCCAGAATGCCACAGGAGGTTGAAAGTGGAATAATAGCACTATAACAGTGTCGTGGAAGAAAGGCCCTTTGTCTTTTAAAGTGCCAAGGGACTCTGTTATTTTTGCTGCAACAAATTCACATGCTTAACTCTTTGGAACCTGTTCGTGGCACGGGTAATGCATGTGTATGTCAGTTGGGAAACTCTTACCTGAAAACTGAGAGAATGCTATGTACGTAAACTTCAAGCTTCTCTTTGACCAGGAATACATTTTCAGATTTGGGGAAGGTGGGGTTTTAATGATGGTTTATTAACATACTCTGATGCATTCAAGGTTTGCCTGCAGATTTTAAAAGTAGTATATATATGAATCTTCCATGGTGAGCCTGCCTGAATTTTAAGAGCCTTGGTTGTGGGTTTTCTCTCAGTCCTGCCACCATCACTGGCACATTTAGTGAGGACACAGGAGAGAGTCTTCTATGTCCTACACTTAGGTAGAAAAAATGGAATACAGAAATATAGGATGGGGGATAAGTGGCTGGATAGCGTACATGTGAAAGGGATCTAGGAGTCTTCATAGACCACAAGCTGAACATGAGTCAGCAGTGTGATGCGGCAGCCAAGAAAGCCAATGCAATTCTCGGCTGCATCAATAGGAGTATGGTGTCTAGATCGAGGGAGGTACTGGTACCACTCTACTCTACTTTGGTTAGACCTCATCTTGAATACTGTGTCCAGTTCTGGGCACCCCAATTCAAGAAGGACATGGTCAAGCTGGAGCAAGTCCAGAGGAGGGCGACCAAAATGGTGAGAGGCCTGGAAGACATGCCCTATGAGGATAGACTTAGAGAGCTGGGTATGTTTAGTCTGCAGAAGAGGGGACATGATAGCCATGTTTAAATATTTGAAGGGATGCCATGTAGAGGAAGGAGAGGGCTTGTTTTCTGCTGCTCCAGAGACCAGGACAAGGAGCAACGGATTCAAGCTGCAGGAAAGGAGATTCCACCTGAGCCTCAGGAAGAACTTCCTGACAGTCAGGGCTGTCCGGCAGTGGAATACGCTGCCTTGGAGTGTAGTGGAGTCTCCTTCCTTGGAGGTTTTTAAGCAGAGGCTGGATGGCCATCTGTCGGGAGTGCTTTGAGGGTTTTCCTGCATGGCAGGGGGTTGGACTGGATGGCCCCTGTGGCCTCTTCCAACTCTACATTTCTATGATTCTATGATTCTATGTGCCTGCTCCCAGCTTGTGAAATTCTCTCCCATGGGTGGCCAGGTGGGGCCCTCTCTCTGCTCCCTTTCTGCCAGCAGGTAAAGACATTTTGTTTACCCACGCCTTTGACTGTTAACTGGCCGTTGCAGAAAATATTTTAATTGAGGCTTAATGAATTTTTATCATCGTTATGTTTTAGCTGCCTTTTAAAACTGTATTAGGTTAATGCTTTTAATATGATCTGCTATTTAATTGTTTTTAACTTTTGTTAAAGAGATAAATTGTCTTAACTGCATTTTATTTGAACTTACATTGTGAGCTGCCTTGGGTCCCATATTGGGAGATATAAATTAAATTGATAAAACAAATACTTCAGCCATTTGTCATGGCCCCTTTTCTCTCTTTCTTTCTATTTTCCCCTCGTGATATCTATTGCACTGTATTCAGCATTAGTCAGCCACCCTACTGTGTCTGTTAAGCAAAGAGTTTGTGCCTTTGCTGTGTTTGTCTGGTGCATGGACCTGTTTTATTGTTTACCTCAATTAATCGCAAGCTGTTATGAAGCTGGCCAGAAAAATTGCTGGTTGAGGGAGAATGACAAATGAGTTGGAAACATATTTGTGCTTTCTAACAACTTCACCTCTAGTGACTCAGGATTATTAGGGCTCTGGAGAAACAGGTCACTGCAAAACTAAGTTGCTAAAATGATCATGAGAACATGCCACAACTCCCGATGTGTGGACACATGTGAGTTTGGCCATGGTCATTTCTGCACTAGACTGTTATAGCGCTATGATTCCACCAACATCCTATGGAATCCTGGTGTTTGCAGTTTAGGGAGGGGCCGGCTGGCCTGTCCCAAAATTGCAAACCCCAGGATTCCATAGGATGTTGAAAATGGAATCACAGCACTATAACAGACTAGTGCGGAAATGGCCCATATCTGTGCTGAGTCTGTGCAGGAATCAAAATGGAGAGCACAGTAAAATAACATATGCTGGACATTTTGATTTGGTTTCTTGGAGGGACAAGTCAATTTTGTATGGATCACAGGGAGAGTAATAATGTTTAAAAATGCCCAAATGCTAGCAAAGCAAACTTCAAATGTGAGTGATGGGGGAAGCAGGATTACTTTATGTGAGGAGAACCACTGTACCACAATCATTATTCTGAAGCAGGGTGGAACTGGAAACACACTTGTTTATGAAGGAAACACACAGGATTCTTTATCCAGCATTTCCTTTAGGGACATTTGCCAAAGACATCAGTAGGTAGGGCGGAAGAATTAACCCTTCCCGTGCCCACCAGTTGTTCGCAACAAATGCTCTAAAGATCTTTATGAAAGACCATCCTTCCCCATCAAATTAAAGATGACCTGGGGGAAAGCAGTGGGAAAACTGATGGGTTTGGAATCCGTTAGGCACTCTTTCTGTCTGCTGATCCTCCCCTTTAAGTACAGCCCCCCTCACTGACTCATGAAATACAGGGTTGAAGGCACAAAACAACATGCAATGTCTTGATTTAACCCTAGAATGCTACAGCAACTGGAAATTGCAACTAGCAGTTTAAAAAGTCTCCCTCCCATCACCAAATTCAGAGCTGCACTGGTCTCATAATGGTTCTTATCTCAGTCACTCCCAGATTGGATCCTCAGATGTTGTTGAACTACAGTTCCCAGAAACCCTGAGGATTTCAGCCCTGCTGACTAGGCTTTCTGAGAGTTCCTATTTAACACTTAGACACCAAAGTGTAGGAGCCACTGACCTATACAGGATGGAGGGAGGAGAAATAAAACTTAAAACATAGTCTCTGCTTAGGGCAGAGATGTGGATTCTGTGACCCTGTTGGATTACAATGCCCATCAGTCCTAGCCACCACAGCCAGTATGGAGGGATGATGGGAACGGTAGTGCAAAAACTTGGTCTGTCATACATTTCCTTTTTTGATGTAGGGGAAGAACTCTAACAGTTCTTGTAACGCTTTAAGCCAGGCACAAATCTGCCAGCTGTGTTGTTTTTTAAAGCATAAGTCATAGTACTGTTTTGCTACACCTCTCAGCTAGATTCATCAATTTTCTGCTGTTCCATGGGCTGACTGCAATTGCATTTATATTTTCAGATGTATTTACTGAAGGGGTGGGAAGGAGGAAGCTGATTCTAATTTACTTTAGGAAGTGTTTATTATAATCCTACCTTGGCTTCCAAAGATTGTGGACCCTGCTCTTCAGCTATTCAGATAACTCTTTGAAGCAGTGACCTGACTTGTCTACCAGCTGTTGACATAAATGAATGAGCAATCAAGACCAATTAATGCAGGCAAGGGTGGAAGCAAATAGGTTTGGACTTTAATTTGAGACAATGGGGAGGGAGAGGCAGATTTTGAATGGCTTTTTTAAAAAAAGTTTTAGTGCAATCCTTTAAGTGTCTATCTAGATGCTTGCTTGCTGCCTACCTGCTTTACCTGTATATTTGTAGAGAGGATGATATAAGAAAAACAGCACATCTCTCTGTTAGCCCTCTTTACCTGGAAACTAACCCTTTGAATCTTCCACTGGAACTTATGGCTTCTTGTAATAATACAGTAAACAAAACATTTGCTTTCAATTGGCCAAACAAAGGGAGCGTCATGGCCTAGTTTACTTCTGTCTCAAACCAATTAAATCAGCAATAAAAATCAAATTTTAGGTTAAATGTGCCACTAATTTCATTCTCTCTAAAATTCTTTTTCTTCTATTGGCTTGTACAATATGCATATCCTTATAAATGTGGTTCTCATCTACAATTCTCTGCTTATTTAAGGCAGCCTACGTGTATTCAAAAGTGCCTTTTTTTCCTCCATAGTTCTTATACACTTTGGACTGTTACAGCTTTTCCCTGTCTCCTGCTTTATGTATCCAATGTCAAATTGTGACAGTACCAAGGGATTGCCAGTTCTGTGCTCTTAAGCAATTTAAGTACCACAGATGACCTTGTTATAAGTCAATTCAGTTTTACAGGGGGCCAAAAGTTTGTTTTCCTTTGCTTTTGCCTATTTTTCTTATGGTATAATTAATTGGGAGGGGAGAGTCTGATTTTTTTCCCCAAAACATTTTCTAGGTATCGTTGCTGTTCACTTTCAAGCAATTCTTAAAAAATAAAAATCTATCAATGTGTTTCCACTCTTGCTCAGAATTTAAGAGGCTAGACAAAGGCTCCTTAATCAAACTGAAGTTATTAAGTTACATTGTTAAAATGTAAATTGCCAAAATATATGATGTAAATATTGTTAGATCAAGCTACCACATCTGTTTTTACTAGCCACCCGGTGTTGAGCAGTGCTGTAAATCTGTGCTTTCTGCCTGATTAATCACTCTTCTTAGTTGTAAATTTCAACCACTGGAAATTATTTGTGCATCTGATAACATGAACATGCAGAGGCCTATTTGTGCATATGCCTAGATGTGTTTTTTTTTAAAAAAAAAAACAACAGCTGGATAATTCCGGGTTCAGAGGGCAAACCCTAAGACCATATCCTCCCTCATAGCTATAAAGCTTTCAGAGAAAGAAGTTCAGTATGTACACATGTGGGAACTAGGGGAGATAAGATCAGTGTGCACATCTGTACCCCAGCTGAGACCTTTGGGCAAAGGAAAGGTGAGAGGGAAAACTGATAGAAGGCCAAAAGGAGCTAGGGAGTCATCTACACAGCTACCAAGTCATAGAGGCAGTGGGTGATGGCTGACTCTAGTGTCAGGATGGCAGTGAACTCTCAGTTTAAAGGAGATGAACTTTAAAGGAGCAATAACAATTGCTGGATTTATTTGAACAGATCTTTTAAAGTGCAGATTAAAGCCCTGGTCAGATTCATCACCACATCATCAGAGTCACCATCCACCATGGTGGGCCACCTCCCCAACTCCAAAGGAGGACTACAGACACTTCCACCTGTGTCTTGAAAGTGCTCCCTTGGCTTGATTGATATATTCATTTCATTCACAATATATTTCCAAATTACAGTTAGCCGTCCACATTCACTAGGGTTAAGGACACAGGATCCTTGCAAGAGTGGAAAATTTGCAAATATCAAAATGTGTGTCTCTGGGAAGAGGGCTGAGGCATGGTGAGGAGAGCAGGCTCCCAGGTCAGGGAATGGAGAGGGAATGGAGATGGGTCTGTGTGGCGGCTCTATACTTCTCTCTCACTCATCTCCTTCCTTGGGTGTGTGGGGAGCACCAGGAGAAGGTTTGTGGTGCCGAGAAATTGGGCTGTAAGCCATCCTTAGCTGGCCAGACAGTGGCTGGTAGAGAAGGAAGAGGACAAGAGGTGGCTTTTAAAGTGTTGCACAGTCTTATTAAAGCCGCTGAGAGAGAAGGTTCCTCCAGAGAGGAATTGCCTAAGGTGTGGGGCAGAGGTTGGAAAAACTTGCAAATAATCAAATCCCTGAAAGTCAAACCTGCAAATGTGGAGGACCGACTGTATTGTGAACCACATGAAGCTTCCTGTAATGGATTCACCATTAGAACAAGCCGTTAACATTTTTGTGATTCATTGTGAAAAAAACAAGATTTTGTCTCCTGTTTACCACTTTGGGGACCAGGCACAATGTCTTGTTCCATCCCTCCTTACAAAGTTTCCATGGCCTTGACCAAAGAAATAATCTTCATCTCTGCATCAGGAGAATCGTTCTAGAGCATTTTCTTTGTAAGATGATTGGCACCTTTTCTGTTTCTAAAACCAGCAGTGGTTGTGAACAGGTGGTTGTTCCTGTGGCTGAAAAAAGAACTAGAAACATGCATAAAAATATATATTCCTTGCTAGGGAGGTCACTTTGGCTCTGGGAAGATGAGAGGAACAGAAAACCTGGAGACATTTCATGAATTCAAGAATACATTTACTAAAGCTGCCATCATCATCCCCATCATCATCTGAGTTTCACAGCCTACAAGGTGTTAGTGACAGGAGCTTTGGACCATCAGTGATTTGAATTCTATCCAAGAATCAGTCAGGTATCATCAGACAATGCAGTGAGATACTGGATAGTTTTGTAACTGTGCTGTTGTGATTCTGTCTATGGCAATGTTATTCTGATGTTTTGTCAGTTGATTTGGAATACCTCCTTATTTCTCTTATTATCTTACTGTTACACACCTGTGTCATCAGTGTATAAAGTATTTCACAAAGTTTTGTAAACAAACAAACATTCAAATGATGTGGACAATGTAGTTATTGGCACAGGCTTTTATTTCATTTCACTCGGACATGAAAACTGAAGATTAAAACTCTTCACAGAAAGGGTGAGTTTTTTTATTTTCCCAGGGAGGCTCAATGAAACCTTCAAAGCATCTCCATTCTGCATGCCCTTCATTCATAGGGTCCTCCCCAACCCCCACCCATTTTTGCAGCCAAATCTGGGCTACACTCCATACTCCATGCAGCTGTTTGTATGGCATCACATGTCCCATTGTTTCTCAGAGCCAGCTGCTGTGATTATAAAAATACACATCCATGGGGACGGCAACTTGCATCTTCTTTTGGTGACTGCAAAAAGTCAAACTGATAATTGGTGTCAGCCCTGACATACCTTGTGAACAAATGTTGCCTTTTGAATGGCAGCATTCGTAGCGATTGTGGAAGATGGAAGAAGGGGGTAAAAGAGCTTCTGCCAGGAGAGATGTGCTTCAGTGAATATTATCACATGAATGCAACAATCAAAGCCAGAATAATGCTAATTCCTGTGGGGCACTAAAGCTCCGCATTTGCTTTTATTTCTTTTCTATTCTCTTTTCCCCCCAGAAATCCTGAACCCTTGGGTATTATTTTCAAATTAATTACTCTCATTACATTAATTGTGCAAGTGCCTGGTCTATTATTTTCTGCCACTCTTCCATGCAGGAAGTATAACCGTGCGTTGCTAACGCCACAATACCAAAGGATCATCTTGCAACAATTAATCAGCAAAATAATTCCGTTGCTGCTGCATGTGCCGTCCTTGCTCAGCAGTTAATAAATAATCATAATAAATGCCCCTTGCAGTTGGAATGTCACTTCTCCTAGCAACACTACATTGGTAAATTTTTCTCTCATTCCTGGACAGTTTGCTTTAATGATAAATGGGAGCTCCAAAACAGCAAAGAGATGACATTATGGTCCTTGATGTGTATGCACAAACTGGGAAATGCCATCCCAGCTGTAGAGGAGGACTAAGTTGCTAACAGGGGAGGAAAGGGGCCCAATTTATCTTGGAAGTATGACATGTTATTGGATCTGATTTTCAGCTTCTGTGTTGGGAAGCTTCCTGAATGAATGGAGGATGAACCTTAGGCTTAGAATTGTTCCATGATCTTACACGCTGCCGACTTTTTCAAGGTATGGAGAGTTCCTAAGGGTAGCATTACAAGAAGATAGATTTCCCTTTGAAGAAAAACTAATTTGAGGCTCATAACTTTTTTGTAATATTTAGTTTATTTACAAAATCATAGAATCATGGAGTTAGAAGAGGCCATAAAGGTCATCGAGGTCAATCCCCTGCCATGCAGGAATGTGCCATCAAAGAGATGGTCATCCAGCCTCTGTTTAAAAACCTCCAAAGAAGGAGATTCCACCATACTCTGAGGCAGCACATTCCACTGTTGAACTGCTCTTACTGTCAGGAAGTTCATCCTAACGTTTAGATGGAATCTCTTTTTCCTGATATTTGAAGCCATTGCTCTGTGTCCTAGTCTCTGGAGCAGCAGAAAACAGGCTTGCTCCATCCTCCATATGACATTGGCTCCCATGTGGACCAAAAGGAAGGGATAACTGACAGTGGATTTGATGAATCTTGTCAACTGGTCTGTTATGTTGCTGATTTTTGCACCAAGGAGACAACACACTTCTTAAGATATCATGTCAGGTCTGCAAACGATTCCATTCTCCTGTTGTAGGGAATTTCCTACCACTACTGCATGTCTCCTCTAGAGATTGGCAGGGGCCATTCTATGTACTTAGTCTTCCAAGATCACCTGCACATTCTCTGAGGTCTGACACTTTTGCTCTTGTTCCTGTTCTTCATAATCGCTGATGAGAGAAAGAGCTTCGAATCAATTCTGTAGCTCCAAACTCATATAATAATCCCTGCTCCTTATACTTCTGTGTGTGACATTCCTCCAAATGTCTACTTCCTGTGTTTGAGAACTGGCCTCCTCTTCAGAGATATCCCTTTTGTGTTCCTCATCGAGGACACTCTGCTGAACTCTGTCCAAGAAGATTTTGTGCACCCTAACGTGCTAAAAGGTAGATACGGGGGCCTCAAGTTGCCATAGAATAAGTCATGCTTAACCATCTTATTATGCTCTGAGCAGAAAAAAAACTTGCTGGGCAGTTTATTGGATGAAATGAAATGCTTCATCAGAATGAAAGCTAGAAAGAAGTAATTTGAACAGGTGATCGATTTACCATTTTAATAGTATGATTGTTATAAAGGGGCTTTGTTTATTCAGCTGCTCCATATACTTAAATACATTGTTATCTACTGCCTGAATTTGGGAGAAAGGATGTCAAAGGCAGGTCTCAAGAATATGTTCTGCTTCAGATGACTTCTCTGCAGTTCTGCATCTTTTCTTTTGTTACCCTGTGAATTGGGGGTCCCAGGAGAGGCACCCAAATAACCACAACAAACACAACAGGATGAGGAAATTAGCTGGAGCACTCTCTTGGCTAACGAGAGGCAGGGTAACTTAGTGGGGATCTTTTACTCAATGTCTACAGCGTCAGGTCAGTGAGGAGGCCAACAGTTCAAATAACAATTAAGATTTATTAGACAATTATTAAAGAAAACACGAACACACTCCTAACTAGAAAAGGAAAATAGAGTTCAAGGGGAATGGGTGATACGCCACCTTCCCTGTAGTCCTGGGGAAGCCGATTGTAGAAGAGGAAACCTGGCGTGGCGGCCGAGGGGAATCTGCTGAACCGAGCGGCAGCAAGGCAGAGTAGAAGTCCAGAGGGATCCGGCAAGAGATCCAAAGAGCTCTCAGAACTGGGGGGTTTTATCAGGGAAAGAACGACCGCGGGCTAGTCTGGTCTTGGGCGAAAACATTAAGTTTTGGGTTGGAGACAATGCCTCCGAAAGGTCAGAATTTACATGATTGAGTTATGTTCCGAATTGACAATAGTATGGCCGGTATGTAGATGCGGCTAGCTCGGCAGTTAAGCACTTAGCTCTCCAGGGTGCCCTCTCAGGGCAGAGGGTCTCTTTGTTTATCGAATGAGGGTGTTTGTTTTGGGAGGTCCCCTAAAGCAGTTCTGGCTATTTCTGGCTTGGTTTGGTGGGAGCAACAAATAGTAGCCATGCCTAGCTTCGCGCTTGTACTGTGGCCTCACAAACACTTGGCTGGTGGCAGAGCAGGGCCAAATTATGATATCAAAATGATATCTTTGGTTCACCAAAGTCCAGGCCAGTACACGGTGGTAACACTTTGCTCCTTCCATCTAAGCGTATTAAAGATAGAGCTGGCCCTGCCATCCATCAAAGGGACTTTCTTCAGGTCTTACCTGAGGGACCTGAAGGTGTCTGAATGGTTCAGCAAGACTTTTTCAAGAGTTAGCTTTAGCCAGCTGAGGGGAGGATGCAACAGATACAAGGTAAGGTGTCCTGCCATCTTGAAATGTGGAATGACATCCAGAACTTCCACTGCACTGCCCTTACTCCTAAGGCCCTGTAACTTTCCATAACTTTATTTGTCAAATAGCCTTGATCTAGGAATCTTTCCTTATAGCAACACATTGTGGGTAGGGTACCTGTGGGGATTACCTGTGACATAGCAGAGCTTGCCAGTAACCTCTCTGTAGTAATGGTGGAAGTAATGGTGGGTCCATCAGAATAGCCCGTTTCTCTTGAATCCCACCATATAAAACAAGTGCCTCGCTCTGGGAAGGGCGTGTTACTCTGACTGCTGGGGGTAGTCCTTGGGGGACACCCTTATTTGCTCTAAAATGCCAAAATTGGGGAAATTAGCTGAGCAGTGGCTTTTAACAATGTGGAGGGCAGGGCAACACCCAGTGAGATCTTTCAACCCAATGTCTATGGAGTCAGATCACAAAAGAATCAGGCTAAAAGTTCACTCAAGATATTTTATTAGATAATATGTTCAGTCACACCCACTGAGAATCACATGCTCACACAGCACACAAGGACTATTGAAATGGAAAGAGGTGAAAACTGATAGGGGAAAAGTGGAGAGAACAAGAAGAGGGGTAATACTGTACCTATCCAGAAGTCTTTGGCTGGAGAAAAGACAAGCGGAGAGAAAAACTCAGCATAGGGGAGGAGGGAAGGGAACCTCAACTGACAGAGTGACAGCCTGCCAGTCTGGGAGAACTCCAAAATGGAATTGAAAAGGGGATCTAGTTATAGGGCCAAACATACCTTGGAGGCGGACCCTCTTCCCAGAAAGAATAATAGCTGAAACTGAAGGATGATGGAGGTGTGATAGCCACCTGATGGCTGCATGATATCTGCCCAATGGCTGCATGATAGTTGCACCATGTAACTGGACCTTGCTTTGATATGCCTTGCTTTGTTCCAGGCATTCCAGGCGGAATCAGGCAGTCTCTCCGAAGTATTGTTGTGCTGATGGCCCATTACCTGTGCATATGTGCCTTTCCAAGGTTTCCTTTGGAGACATGACAGGGGAAGTTTCGAATCTTTGATCTTTTTGTCCAGTCGCTAGCCTGACTGTCTATGCACCAACCTGGCCACTTCTGGCTCAGATGCATTTTAATATCAAAATTATATTTCCTGGGATGGAGGTCTGCTCGCGGGGTAACAGGCAGCTCTGGCAAGAAATGTTAGGCACTTCTTGAGATGGAAGAATGCTTGAGCCAGCACCAGAAGTTGCAGATTGGGGGCACTGGTTTATTTATCCCAACCATATTGACGCACTTTGCTCCTAAAGAAAGAAACAATCTCTCTCTGGCCGGCCAGCCCTCAAAGCATACTACTCTGAAAACTCTTGGGCCATACAAATGAGATTTGACACACAAGGCCTCTCAAAGTATGACTGTCACTAAGCCCCAGGAGTGCAATTGCATAATGAACTAATCCTTGGAATATTTTAAGAGGATTTTTTGGTGGTAGTGTTTATTATCCAAATTCTAAGCTGCTCTTCTTAATGTCTCAGCTCCTGTGTGAGGGGAGAGGAAGAGGAAAGAAGGAGCACTAGCCACATTCCTTGAACTGATCACATGAAACACAGTACAAGGAGAGCGCTCTTAGTAACATAACTGAGGTCAGACATCCGATTTGTGGTTTTTGTTTGTTTTTATTCTTTCAAAATGGCTGTTGCAATATCATTTCCTTTCAGGCTCTCAACTGCAAAGAGCAGCTGTGTTTCCAATCTGGATGAGAGCTGCCTCTCAAACTCCTCTTCACTTTTCACAAACATTTGAATTTTCATATTCCAGCTTTGGATTAAAGTCCTGTTTAAAGGACCAGAAATACCTAAGGCTGTTGATTCTGCCCTTTTTGTTTGCATTGGTTTATATCATTTATATGGATGGGAATCTCAGTACATTTTGGTTCCTGTGGTTTAGTCATGCTCACTACTTCAGATTCCCTCTTACGCCATTTCTGTAAACTGTAAATCCCAGGATTCCATAGGATGTTGAAAGTGGAATCATAGCGCTATAACTGTCTAGTGTGGAAATTCTGGTGGAGTTTTCTCGACAGAATGTGATCAGAGGGTTTTTTTCCCCTTGCCTTCCTCTGAGGCTGAGAGGGTATAACTTGCCCAAGGTCAGCTTGTGGGTTTCCATGGCTGAGTGGGTATTTGAAGCCTGCCCCCGAGAATCCTGGTCCAACACCCAAATGGCTACCCCCGCTGGCTTTCATTCCCTCCCTGGGGAGGCCAGAATGCCCCCTTATTTGCTATCCTTTCATCTGCAGTTGAAGACTTCTTATTATTCCAACAGGTGTTTATTGCTGCAGGTTTTTAAGGAAAGGGCTTTTAAGATAGTGCTGTATTTTTTATAAATTGCACTGTTTTAAAATGTTCTTCTTCTTCTTTTTAGATGTGCGTTTTAAATTATATTAATATTGTTAATGAAAGAGCCACAGTGGTGCAGTGATTTGAATGTTGGACTAGGACACTCGGAGACCAGGGTTCAAATCCTCACTCCGCCACGGGGGGTGACCTTGGTCAAGTCACATTCTCTCAGCCTCAGAGGCAGGCAAGGTCAAACCTCTGAATAAATTCTGCCAAAAAAAATTGGTGATAGGTTTGCCTTAGGGTCGCCATAAGTCAGAAATGACTTGAAGGCACACAACTAAATATATTGTTTATATCATATACTTGTGTATTAGTTAACCTCATGGGTAAGTCAAGGGCAGGGTTTGGGGCCAAAATTATGGATTTAGATATGATAAGTCAAAGAGGGGGAGAAGCACCAGTGCTGCCTCAAGGGACCAGCCGTCCCCAGCTATTGCCACCGCCACTGTTATCCTGTCCAGGCATTCTAAGGCCATTTCCGCACTCGACTGTTATGGGGCTATTATTCTACTTTCAACATCCTATGGAATCCTGGGGTTTGCAGTTTAGGGAGCCTCTCCCTAAACTGCAAACCTCAGGATTTCATAGGATGTTGAAAGTGGAATAATAGCACTATAACAGTCTAGTGCAGAAATGGCCTAAAAGGCCTTTCAACACTCTACTCAAAGAAGAGATAGTTTGCTTTCTCTCTGACTCTCTCTCTCTTTTGGTAAAAGTTAAGGTAGATTATTACCTCATATCAAAAAGGAACCATCCTCTTCTCTGAGGAGAGTGGTGAAAGGCGAGAGCTCAATCTGTCCTGGGAGAACCTAAAAGAAGCACCAGCCCCCTTAATCCTCTTGGCTACTCTTTGAAGGGAAGCACTAAAGAGCCACCGCTGGCGCTGCCATTCTCTCACTTCCCACCCGGGCATTCAGAAAGGCCAGAAGCAGTGCCACAGCAGAGAGAGTAGAGGGGGGTCAGTGTTTCTTTTCAGTTCTCCTGTGACAGATTAAGCTCTTGCCTTTTGCCACTCTGCTCAGAGAAGGGGATGGTTCCTTTTTCTAAAAAAAAGAATTCAGATACAGTATTTATATTGACCCCCTGGATAAGTTGACCTAGGTTTTTTTGGTCCATGTTTTGGCTGGAATTTTGAGACATATACGTGAGCATATGTAGCAGTTTAGTTCTATTTCAATGTTGACTTTTTGTATGTTGTTTCAACAATATTGGAATCATTTTAATTTGTAAGCTGTCTTAAGTTTGGGAAGAGACAGGATGTAAATAAAGATGGCGACCTCATAATCAGCAACAACAACAAACCCTTGGGCTGGCTACTGAGCATTTAGCATCTTCTCAGTGGCTGCTCCCAGACTGTAGAATGCCCTGCCATGGGAAGCTAGGTTGGCCCCTCTCCGTTCTCTTTCTGGCACAACCTTTCTGTTTATCCAGGCCTTTGGAGGCCAACTTCTGGTGCAGGAGGTCTTTCAATTTGGGTCGTGCTGGATTTGGGTTAGTACTTTTCTGTTTTGTTTTTTTATATTCCAGCTGCCTTTTCAAAACTGTTTTAAATGAGTGAGTTTAAGGTGACTGTTCGTTTAATTGTTTTTAAAATGTTTGTACTAGCTTTTTGAAAACTATTTTAAATTGATGGCCAGAATCCTGTTGGGGAGTTATGAATGCATAAGCACCGTAGTTGCAGTGCTATGTAATAAATCCCATCTTGATCCCCCAGATCTGCATTTGGCAATAAGCAGCCACTGTGATCAACAGGGAACGGTTCCCCTGTTGACCAGGAAGGCACTGATTGCTATTCCACCTCCTCTGGATGTGACAGGCAGAAGCCGGCCCTCTGTCTCAATCCCCCCTTTGTGCTGGGGATCGCTCACACAAGGGGTTGAGATGGAACCATCAGCCAGCTGCTTGCCAGTCAGTCAAAGGGGAACAGAGCCCATCTATCCTAGTGGCTGCTGCCTGGTAAGTGAGGATTAGGGGACTTTCACAGTCCCTAAGTGGCCCCTAAACCAGGGCTTTCCAAACAGTCTGCCACAATACATTAGTGTGTTGCCTGATGTGTATAGATGTGTCACCTACAGTCTTGGAAATGTATGTTATTATTTATAGATTATATATTTTTTAAAATATATGAAAAGTTTTCATGAGATATGTTGTGTCCCTATGCATTTTGTTATTACAATGTGTCCATATCTCTTATAATGGGCTAGTTTAACCTCCGGTTTGCTAGTAAAACTGAAATTACTGTGTCGCGAAATGATGTGTGTCCAAAAAAGTGTGTCACCAACATGAAAAGTTTGGAAAGCTCTGCAAAACTAAGGCTACATAGAGGCTGTGAATATGAAACAATTGTGAGTCTGTAACTCTAGGTTCTGCATTTGTAACTGCCCATCAGGATTCCGACCAATGTTTTCAACATCCTTGCTTCTGTAATTGTTTTTTAACTTTTGCCCTAGCTTTTTAAAACTGTTTTAAATTAATGTTTTAAATGTCACTGTTTGTTTTTTAAACTTTTGTACTACTGGGAGAAGGACAGGATATAAATTAAATGCATACATATGTACATACATACAAGCCAAAGATCTCATAAAAATGTTCAGATGTGGATGTCATCTGAGGCATAGCCTGCAAAGTTCAAGGAAGAAAAATCCCCAGGACAGTATTTTGCTGTGGGGGGGGGATAGGCAGGTCCAAGGGCCATTTTTCTGTTCTTGGGACTGTCTGGGGGATGCACAGACTGTCAAAAAAAAAAAAAAAAGCTCTTTAGAAGCCAAAGGTCCACTTCTGGTTTTGAAAAACTTCTGATATTGTTCAATGGATTGTGGGGGAAGGGACATGCAACCTGTTTACTAGATGAATTTGCCACCTCAGGATGCTTCCAAAAAAGGCAAGCCATCTCCTTTCTTTTTGGTCTGAAAAAAGGGTAGCTTGGGGATTCTGCAGGGTTAAAGCCTTATAAATGGCCAGAAGCAGGGACACACAGCCCCATGACTGCATTTTGTCCTCTTCTGTGCTAGAACAAAAGGATGTGCCAATATTTAAAAAAATACTGGAGAAAACCACGTGCATCATTTTTACCATAAACTTAATTTTTGTGGGGTTACCCCAGCTTGCATGTTTCTTCCTCATGTGGAATTGTTTTCTGCCATCCAACCTGGTTGCCAAATGTTATGAAAACATGAGCCAAGACTCTGCCATGGTCAGTACAGCTCCCTTTGGCTGTAATCTTCCTCTGGATTAAAAGTCCATATGTCTCACTGAAAGCATTTGTTTACAAGCAGAAGAAAAGAGAGGGATAGTAATGGATTCTCCCGATGCTCGTCTCTGTGGCTCTCCCTAAATATTCATTTGCCACAGCCCTTTTGTTGTTGTTGCCAGTGCTGTTTCAACCAGGAGTGTATAAAACCATGTTTTCGTACAGTTGTGATTAATTTTAGAAAGCTCAGCGTTCCTTCAGCCTGGGATTTAACACTGGCTGGAAATCATCATCAAGTGCAGCAGCCTGGTCCCTGCACAGCCCATCCTGTAACATAAGAGCCTGCTACAAAAGTGTCTAAAAATAGGATGCAAACCTCATTCCCTCCTTGTCAGCCAATCAGAAGGAAGGGGTTAGAAGCACCGCTTGCTATCTTTTATGCACCCAGTTGGCTCTTTCCCTGTAGCTCTCGCACATGACCTGACCAGCTAGAAAGGTTCAGATTGGTTCCCCCCACCCCTTTTCTTCCATTATGGAAAGAGGAGATTCTATCTTTTCTCATTAGATGGAAGGTTAAGTCTGTTGGGTGAACCAATGAAGTCCAAAATATGACAAAGGCAGAGCAAGTTGAAAATACTCCACCATCTTTTTTGATCCTAAATTTCAGAACCTGGTCTTGCATCAGAGCATGCCTTTCCTCTCCAGTCTGCTCCCAGACAGTGCAAAGTCAAGATCTCCTGTGTCTCATTCCAATGGTATGAGAAATAAAACTGGGTGAGAATATGCGTAGCAGGCTCACGTGCTCCAAGCTGATGCCACCTGCTCTTCCACTGTGCTTTTGTGTCACTCAGAAAAATAACAAGGGCTGAGATCCTCTTGGAAACTTGAGGTCACATAACCTGGGATTAGGTTAGGTGCTTTTTGCAACATTACACAGAGGGCTACACTAGTACTTGTTTGGAGATATCTGGTATCCTCGCACAATGGTACCAGAGCACATTTCCCCGCTCCCACCTGAACACCCACAGATGAGCTCTGAATACGTGTTTGTAGAGCTACTTTGTTCCATCAACAGACTTAACATCCTTTCTTCTCCCAGGCTTCCATCCTAAGCATGCTGAGTGAGCTTCAAGCTTTTCCAGTGTCAAATAGGATCTTGGCCAATAGGTCAGTTATTACCTTTCAGTGTCATTTTATATTTTCTGCCTGGATCACACACAAGATGTTCTTTTAAGGGATGTAAATATCTGACTATTTTGTCCTTGCAAGTGATGGTGAATAATGCCCTGAGTCTTCTCCCTAATGCAGAGGAAACAAATGTTTCTGTGCAATTCTTATCTAATATCTATACATTCTAACATGTTTCATGAAATTATTTGATACAGAAGCACACTTTGGGGAGGAGTATGCAAAACCTCCACTGTTTCCAGATAGCCACATATCGGAGTTTTGCCCTCATGACTATATGTTTTTGTGCAATAAACAAACAAACAAACAGCAATCTTGCAGAAAAAATGAGCTAATACTGTGTTCAAGATTACGTTTGTTGTGCAAAAACAGCAATCTTACACACAGACCTCAAGTGACTTTCTGAAAACAGTGGAAGTGAGGGGTTTTTTTATTGTTGTTGTTTGTTTTCCATACAAAGAATCCATGTGTATTTCTGTACAGAAAACTCTAAAATTATTGCCACTGTGTTATTCTTCCCAGTTGGGCTCCTGAAGTTTTGGGAAACCCATTTTTCATGCAGGTAATGAATTATGGCAAATATTCTTTCCATCCCAAACTCTTTTAAATCATCTGAAGCAGTGCCCAAGGAGGCAGCCATCGATCCTCCCACCTGTTCCTTCCTGATGCTGTTGTCTAACTCCTCTGACCACGCACAGTCCCCTGCAAGAGAAAGCAGTTTGCCAAATATGTCAAATATGCAAACCAAGGGTAGACTTAAGCAGGAAAGGAGCTGTCTTCCTTCCTCTCCCCAACCCCACTGCATCAAAAGATTCTAAGAATTGTCTGGGGATTAGTATGGATGATGGCATCATATCCTGGTATGTTTGTGAGCAGAAATGTCAACTTAATGGGGAAGGACCATGCTTCCTATCTCCCACTTGCTCCAACATCACTACTGTCATAATCACCATAAACCTAGGGACAATGTGTGGAGTATCTGTCAACTTTTTTAAAAAAATCAGAAAATTAGACATTTTTGGTCATGCTTTTCACCCTTTTTAAGCCTGGTGGATTCACTCTGTAAACTCTTTCCACAATGAAGTAAAAGGCCAGGAGACTTGGGTAACCTGAGAGGCACTTGTGTCCTTCTTTCATTCCGCAACTAAATATTTGAAGCAGTTATTTATATGTAACTGGTTGCTTAAAAATTCATAAATAAGTAAGTAAGTAATAAAGTTACATTCCAACAGCAGTGGAACAACTGGAGATGAAGTTAATTTGGTGATGCCATTTGGTATCGTTTCTAAAGTTACCAATCGTAATGTTACTTTTCAGGAGCATTTTACAGGCAAGTTGCAATATTCTCTAATAAGTAATAGGGACAAGTTCCTTTTAATTTTTTTTTTTAATTTCTTTCCCAGCTCTTTTTTTGTAGTTGTGGTTTACCAGTGAACACAGCTTTCCAGATATAAGCCCTTGTGAAACTTAACTAAGATTCTAATCTATATCTTCTCTATGTTTCTGGGAGCTCTCCTGCTACCGCATGAATTAATCATGGCACTGATTTTCTTTTTTTTAATAAAGAACATCTCTACTCGCAGTCTCAAATTAAACTGGAAACTCCTCCCATAACCTCTGGTTTAGTCTGTAGTCAAATTCATTAATAAACCTGATGGAGATCAATCAATTTCCTCTCAAAACAGGCAGCAGTATACAGCTCTAGCCTTTGAGAACAGAACCGACCAAATTCACTCCTTTTAATACCCTGCACATTAACAAAAGTGTTTCCCTACTGTCTCCACAGGTTAATATCAACTTACTACACATTTTTAAACCAGTTCCCAGTAGCCGGGATCCTCAGTGGACTGACACCTGGATGATGATCTAAAATGATACACAGCCAGAAATTTGATTGGCATACTAAGAAATTCTGTCTTTAAGCTGGTTAAAATAACTGAACGACAGTGTAAGAACATTTCATCCCCTGACTTTGTGATAAACTATTTGAAATTATTTATGAAAGGTGAATGATTACTATTCTATGGAATCAGAAGGAGGGAAGTTAGAATTATGTTTTATTAGATTTATCCCACCACCACCACCCTTTTATTGGTAAAATGTGAAAGTAAATCGTCTTTCCAGGATCTGTCTACAGGAATTTGTTGTTGTGTGCCTTCAAGTCATTTCTGCCTTCTGGCAGTCCTAAGGCAATCCTATCATGGGGTTTTCTGGGGCTGAGAGTGTCTGATGCACCCAAAGTGACTGAGTGGATTTCCATGGCTGAACAGGAAACTGAACCCTGATCTCCAGGGTCATAGTCCAATGCTCAAACCACTACCCCTGGTTCTCCTACAGGAATTAGAACCATTTAAAAAATAATCTCAGGATTCAGAAGATGATTTTTGTTCCACTTTGTGGCAATTTTTAAAAAGTTTTCCTTTAGTAAGAGTTAACTGGAGCCCAGTCAAGTGATGGGTCTCTCATACATTCAGCTTTGTGGTGGCCATATTTTCTGCATGCCAAAAAGCAATCAGGTTTGCCAAATTGCTGGATCCACTCTAGATCATTGAAATGGCCTGGTTTCACACAAATCTCACTAGTGACCAAATAATCCCACACTGTGATTACCATCTTCTTTCTGTACTATAGCTGTACTGCAGTTCATCAAATGCTGATCTCCATGTATGAAAAAGCAAGCATTGATCTCCTCCAATAGAGGATTTGTATTCCACAGTGGATTTCAACAGAAGTATTTCACGTAGTTAACTATTGTCAGGTTTTGAATTACATGTGCCATGAAATCAAGTGATGTGTATGAGTATGTGCAAATGACTCCAAGAGTAACCTGGCCTTCTGGGAAAAGGTTTTAATTGTCAACTGACTTCTTCTCTGTGTGAAAATAGAAATGAGCTCTGAGACAAACTTTATTACAAAAAGTCAGCAATCCTAAGTGAATCCTTACATAGAAGAAGTGAACTGCATATTAAGGTATTAAAATATAAATGACACACTCAATATTTTTACTCATTAACTTTTTAATATCAGATGAAATATTGTCTCCCTCTCCTTGATCTTGCAAGTCAAGAAGAGTGAGAGATGCGACAGAAAAGTGTGGGGACAACACAAGAGATAGATTCCCCAATTTACAAATGAGCTGGTGATAAATAACCTTCTACCTCCTAGAGAGAGATTCATCTTACTGGTGCATTCAGCTCTGGCCTCCTCTAATACATGCAGTGAAGCATCCCTCTTTCTCTTACGATACTGCCACTAACTCCTTGGCATGACATCTTTGCCTTGTATGGCTGACTGCAGATATGAATATTTTATAGCCCACTGATTAGTGGCTTTTCACTGTCTTAGACACTCAAGTATCTCAGCAAAGCAGCCCCTTGCTGCTGTGAATTTGTTCCTGTTCCCATTGATCATTATCCCAGAGGCTCATTGCACCTTTGAATCAACTTTTATTTAGTTTTCCTTTCTCGATCCCTTTCAGAGCTGGTTGCTCCTCAGCGCATTATTCCAGCTATGAACTCCTTCATTGGTTACTTGATCAAGAGCTATCTGATGAACACACTGCTTTGGAGGCGGATAATCTCTCCTCCAATGGAGACTGGATAGCCATATGTCTGTAGCTGCATCTTGTCTGGCAGATCTTGCAGTTAAACAGAGTATTGGACTAAAGTAGGGCTGGTCAAAGTACAGCCTGCCAGATGTTGCTGGACAGAGACTCCTATTGACGTTAGCCAGGATAGCCAGCGGTGAGGAATGTTGGGAATTGTCATCCAGCAACATTTGGGGAATTGTTCTTTGCTTGCTCCTGGACTAGATAATCCATGAACCCCCTTCCAAATCTGCAGTCCTATGATGCTGTTATCAGGAGCTTAATTAAGAATGGGGGCTGGGGGACTGGGGGAACATCTTGACATACAAGGCTTTTCACCCATTCCAGTTTCCATAAGTCAGCAGGAGAATGGCAGCCGGGCGGGGGGGCTATATGCAGTCTGTATGGGACAGCTGGTTCTGTACTTCATCCTAGCCAACAAGGAAGTGACAGATGAAGTAAAAGTAGCAGGCACCTTAAATACAGGCGCCATCTTAGAATTCACAAGAGGAAGGACTGTGGAAAGATAGGATAATTGGCCACAAGCCTTTAGGAAAAGCAATTTCTAAAAGCTCAGGGAAAAGAAAGTTGGGTGGGGTCTCCTTTCTAAATATGGTAAAGTAGAAAAGAGGGGTGGGAAAACTGAAGTACTAAAGGCACAATGTGAAGCTGTTCCAATGGGAAGAAGGAAAAGGGACCTTTAAATAAGCCTGCGTAGCTGCACCAAACATTGCCCAATGAGACTCAGAAGGACTGTGCACAAGGGATGCATAAGGGGGCATATCATCAAGGAGAAGTCTAGCGCAGTTGCTAGAATTTGTACGGACAGCTTCAGGAAGGAGGGTGCCAAGGAGGCAAAGGCTTAAATGAAGCTGTGGCTTGAGACAAAGGCTCAAAAATCCAGAAAAAGGGCAAGAAGATGATCTAGGAAGAGGTAGGCAGTTGCACTCCTTAGGTACGATGATGGCCTGCTAACAGGTATCAAGGAAAGGCAGAACTACTCAGATTCTATTCTGCCTCCATCTTCTCTCCAGAAGGGAAGTGGGCCCAAGTAAAACGAGCAGAGTGAGAAGAACCCTGCAGCCCATGGTTGGAGATCATCTAGTCCTCTGATACCTCATGGGCTTTCCTCCTTGCCTTGGCTTTTTTTCCCCTCACCTACTTCTTCCCCTCTCCCCTTATAATACAGACCAAAGTTGGCTGCAGGTCACATCAAGCAGATATCAGGACTGAAGGGGAGTGGGCAGATGACACCACAGTGCCTTCTTCTCTATTGCCTGGAGGAACTAAATGCTACACTCATATTCTCTGGTTTTACAGCCTGAGCACCTTAAACATAAGCTAACTGGTGTGTCTGTGTTTCAGAGCCTGTTGTCTATGTGGGTCTACTTTCCGCTAGAGCATGAAGCCATCCTTCTGTCCAGCGTCTGCAACAGAAATCAACCTGTCCACAGTTCAGGATTTGAGCTTTCACATAAGCCCATTGGCATTACTTAGGGCCACTGAAACAATTCTGATTTATCTATTTTATGTCTGTATGTCTATATTAAAAACCTGTGCTTGGTTTGTGTGGTTTGAAGCTGCTGTTTTAGCTCTTTGTGCGTATGAGGGGGGGAGGAAAAATAGCAGCAAAACTAGGCATGAACACAAAATTTCCAGTACCTGTATGCTGCTGATATTCTGTTTGAAAGGTGGCATATAAATACTGGAAATAAATAAATTAATAAATAGTAGGGACTTTGTCCCTTCTTTCCAGTAATGGGAACAGAGCAGGAACTAGTCAACTGTAAACAAGAATGCTCCAACCCTTGCCAGATTCTCTGTTTACATTATTTTTCATAAAGCAGTGCTTCTAGATGGCACCTCTTATGCCTTTTATTAAACCTATGACATTTATTGGGAATAAATTGCCGCATTTAATAATGTATGCTGGCTTGTGAATCTAACTCTCTCTCTTTCTCTCTTTTTTCCTGAGCGTACCAGCAGTGATAATGAACCTGCACTAGTGTTTTGCCATCTTCCGCTAGAAAATGCCTTCCTTGGTTCTTTGCCTTTCACCAGCCAGCTTCCTATAACAAATGCCATCTTGACTATTTACAGCCAGCAGGCCTGGAGATCTAATGTTACTTCCTGTTCACATCTTCTTCCCTGTGTCACTTCAATTAGCTTTCAGCTCTAATCATTTACGCAGCTGTGTGCCTTCCTGTAACTATCCCATCTGAAAAGAAATAACTGAGAAACGTTTATTGAGCAATTTACATAGTGCTTTACAATTATATATCAAGATAGTTCCTGCCTGCAAAAAAATCCTTAATCTAAGAAGAACAATTAATCTGCCAAGGCCAGGGAGAGGAGCAGGAGAGAACGTTGTTAGCCATGGATGCTTAGAAATATAATTCCTTTCTTTGCTTGTGGGTCTCAGGTGTGGAGCAAGTCCCAGTAGATCAACACTCAGATAGGGTTATAAACACTTCTGTTTTATTGAGAACACTGGAAGAAACACAAACGTCAGGGCTGGCCGTACCGTTAAGCAAAGTGAGGTAGCTGCCTCAGCCAGCAGAGGCCAAACGCCAGGGAGCGATGGTGGTAAAATACTAGAGGACAGAACTGTGTCTCCTGTATGTGGTCTTCCCTGGGTCACCTCAGCTACTCTGATGCCTTCAGATGGGGTGGAAGATGCCCTGTCAACAGCAGTGAGGAAAGATTCAGCTGCCAAGCCAGTTGGGTTTCTGTGTTTTTGAATTTGGGAAGATAGCAACATTCATCCCTTGCTATAGACAGCAAAATGTCTGAGACAGGCAAGTCCAGAGGTATAGCAATGGGGCAGGAGGCAAAAGGTGAGTATTGCCTCACCAAATTAAAATGTTGCCCTCTCCAGTTAAATTTTTCTTCAGTTCCAAAATTTCTGTCACTGCAGCTGAGAGTTTAGAAATGCAGTTTAGGAATCCTAACAAAAGGGGCAGGCAAAGTTACCAAGGGAAAGCGAAGACAGCAAATGTAATGATTCTCAGTGCAAACAGTCTTCAATGTCTCACTCTCTACCATGCTAGAAATTTGGGAACTAAGGGAAAGTGTCACTGAGGATGTCAGAACTCTCATATGGATGAGCAATGCCCTCATTCCCCCGTTCCCCCAAGCTGTACGCCTGGGCTGGCCCTGTTTCTGGAAATGATACAGAGACTGCCCCATGCGCCAACATGCACACCAAGGGGTGGAACAAATGAGTCACGCCCAGTGGTGGGACTGAATTATTCCAGGCATATTGGCCCTTTCATGGCAGATACATTCCCATGAGAAAGGGAAGTCACTTATGGCAAGAGTGCCTGGAAGCAAAGACCCTTACACTTTAAGTAACTCACGACAGTTACTGCAGGAAATGTCTTCTGTCACTACCCTCTCTGCACAATAACATGTATACAAGAGTTTGGAGACATTATTATGAGGTATTACAATTTGCAGAATCCCCCAACAACACGGCCACCTTTCTGGGCTCCTCGATGAATGTTCAGCAACAACTGCAATGTTCCAGAGCGCTTGTCATACGATGCTACCCAATCACCTGATTAATTTCCCTGTCCCTGTTCCATGTGATTGGCTGCCAGCGCATGGGTGGGAACACTTGCAATATGGCAGAAGCATGTCACAAGATAACTACTTCTGGGTGGAGGAGCAGTGTAGCCATAGGGATACTGAGGTTTTTTTTGGCGGGGGGATGGAATGTTTTGTGGCATCCTTGAGGCTCATGTAATTGTTCTTGTGGGATGGAAGGGGCAAGTGAGAAAGCTCCCCAGGCTTTTTATCCAGGGACACTTCTTCCCTTGAAAACTATTGCAGCCTTGAATTTTATCTTCACTCTGTGCAAACAAATCCAAGTTAAGAGGCAGCTATCTCTGGCCAAGAGACTATATAAACAAGACAGCCAGGAGTGCTTCCTTCTCCCCACACCTGAGCTAATTTCATTTTAATTTACCTTTCCTCAACCAAATGAGGCAAGTGTGATGATGAACAACACTGCTAACGTTGCCCATTTTTTGAGAGACAGCAGAGAACGACAAGGAGAAGTGCAAGGACAAGAGGCTAGAAATCACACACCGCTTGCCGGCATCTTGTCAGGAGAAGGAAGCCTGTTGCAATGTTGACACTGAAAGACAATCTGATATTTCCAAGATATGTTTTCTTTTTAATAAGGCAATGCCTTATAACACAAAGAGGGAGAAAAAAACACACCACATAATGGTGACAAGGAAGGAGGAGAAAGCAGAGGACTTGGGAATTAACAGTGTTCCCTCTTATTCTAATAGCATACCAGTACTTTTAGGAGTGTCTCAGAGCTTAAAAGGTGAAAGGTGAAGTTATCTTTCAAGAACAGGGCTAACGCTACAAAGCTACTTAATGCAAGCAGGGGAATAAAGCAGGCCCATCAATTTACCCGGACAATGTTGTACATGGGTTGGTTTCACACCGCATGCCTTGGATTGTAGTGTTTTCTCATTGATTCTGGGGGTTTAGTCTCCTCTTTTTTTTTCTGGGCTTTCTTTTCATTTTCTTTCTTTCTTCTTTTTTCCTCCTTAGCTCAGCACAGCCAATTATAATATTGGGAAGATTTTTTTTTTTCTGGTACGATATGGGGCTTCCTTGTACTCCGAGGATAAGAGCGAAGCTGCTGCTGACAATGGTGGCTTATGTTGTATTGCTTCTCTCTAAGCCTCTGGGGTGCCAATGTGAATTCATGAAGCTCGGTGCTTGCCTTTCTCTTCCCCCCTCCCTTTTTTTTGTTAAGTCTTTTCATTTCCCAAGGAGATGTGCCATGCACAGAAGAGTGTGAGCAATTGCTTCCAGAAGGGCTTTTGTACATGAAGAGAGAAACTCTGCAAATCCTTCTGCATTTACTATCTTTTCCCATTTAGAATATATCACGATACTAAAATTCCTTGCTCATTCTTCAACTCTTTTTCTTCCCTCTCCAGTTACAGGTCTTGGATAAGATCCACTCTACCAAAAGCTGTTCCAAGAAAACATTTGGGTGCAGTGGGACTTCCACTTGTAGTACTACAGGAGGATAATAATAGCACACGGTTCTATGTAGGGTGGCACTGAACCCCACCAAAAGTCTCCCTTACTCCTGAATTCTTCTATGTCCTCTAACTTTGTTTCCAGTTTCAGGTATGTAAGTCCTCGTGCGGATTGGTACATTGCATATGGGTACTAATCACTACCCATAAATGTGTTCTGAGTTGATGCACATCTGCCTCAGCAGCCACTCGCACAGTGTGGCCAGGCTCCTTTTTGAAACTGGTGGGGCATAAGGCCCTCCCAACTTACAGAGAGGTCCAGGTGCCAGAGACAGGGGCCATTTCTGCACTAGAGAATTATAGTGCTATTATTCCACTTTCAACATCCTATGGAATCCTGGGGTGTGCATCCTCAAAGGCCTCTCCCTAAACTGCAAACCCCAGGATTCCATAGGATGTTGAAAGTGGAATAATAGCACTATAACAGTCTAGTGCGGAAATGGCCAGGATGGAGGCAGCCAGGCAGTGGTGGTGAGGAGCCTTCTCAGTGGACTCCCATAGCTCATCAGTGGATCCTTAGGTCAAGGGTGGAGTCATGCAGAGATACCCCCTGGCAGCTATTGACGTGCCTAGTGGAACTATTGTTCCTAGTGGAACTATACTTCCTACAGATAAAGCACATCCATTCTAACACAGCTCCCAGTTACTTAACATAAAAATGCCAAGAGGATCTGGCCTCTGTGTGTAGTGTGTGTAGAGATTAAAAGTGCTAGTAATGCTCTAGTCATTTACTTATGGAGGGGGAAAACAGTTGAAATACCTAAACCTGATAGGATCCCTGAACTAAATATTGATATATTGTACTAAATCAGCCAAATGTGGCCACTTTCATATTAAACATATTTTCTGGAATCATTCACTGTCTGTTTTTGAAAGCTCTGACTCCTGGATTTATGCAATGGGTTCTTCTCCTAGATCACAAGTGGGAATTATGTGGCTATCCAGATGTTGTTGAACTGTAACTTCCATCAGCCCTCAGCAGAAAAGCCAATGGTGAGGAATCCTGAAAGCTGCAGGCCAACAACACCTGGAGGGTTACACGATTAACACCCCTGCCTTAGAACCTGTTACGTTTTCCAGACTAAGGTGATACTATTGCCGTAGAATTGGTCACATGGCAGACTCATTTTTACTCAAAGGTAACTCAGAGCTCACTCAGATTAGCAAAAAAGATGGGATTTAGCAGGCTATTTCAGGACATGGTTGGTCCCACTCCTGTATCCACACATGCCAAATGTATATAGAGGCATCATCCTTCTTTTGTCTTCCTGTCTGAAGTACAGTGTGAGCTTCCTCCTCTCCCCAGAAATGTACTGAGGGAAGGAAGCTCAGAGGGCAACCTCCATACCAGAGTCACAGCCCTATTCAAGATGTCATCAGAGCAGCTATCTAGGCACACAGGGGAAACAGAGACTATGCAGCCGGATGTGAGTGTTTGCCCCTGCCTGTACTGGAATTTCCTGGGAATGGCTCTCTCTCTCTCTCTCCTGGCCTAGGTTCCAAAAGTCATGTCTGGTTCTGGAAATCCATGAGAGATATACCAGGACAGGAAGTACATCTTAATTCCTAAGTGAATTTATGTCTGTGGGAATTAGAATTTGGCGGTTCCATAATGTCTATATCCAGTAAGGGGCTGCTGTTACATTACCATATTAAGGGAGCTGACAAAGTGACCAATGCACAGCAGGTATGTGAGTGTATAATGGGACCAACATACGTCAGTCCCATTATACATTGGGACAGTGCTGATCTGCTTTGGCAAAGCCCGATGTGTACTGAGACTCTCTTTCCAGTGTCCTGTTGTCTTCGCAATACGCTGACAAGGTTCCTTGACAGCTAAGTACCCTTTTTACTGGCGTATAAGACTTTTTCCCCAAACAATACTGTTTGAAAATGGGGTACGTCTTGGTAGGTGTTCTGTAATATAGACTGGGATGCAGGATTCTGGCCACCCTCTGATCACCACAGGCACAATGCATTCCAAACCCTGAGTCTTTTCACCAGTCTGGATCAGCCATCACATGGGCTACTCTTATAACGTATGGAAGTAACTTGTATGAAATTCAAAAATAAGCAAACTTACTAAAATGCTTTGTCAACATGTGGGCAGTTCAAGTAAAGGTAATCTGATTAGCAATGGGTTTAGGATGTGGACACTTGCATGAGTGCAATATTTTAGGAAATATTCCTGTGTTTAGCTCCACGGAAAATCACCCAATTAGGCATCACACTCGACTTCCCATTATACATGTGTTTACAAGAAATGGTGTAGTAAATAGCAAACAATCAGCACATAATGCTTTCATGCACTTTGCTTTTGTGCTTAAGAGCTCAATCATTCCATAATATTTTAGTCTGAGCAAGTATCTCCAGGCTTGCTTCAAACTTTATTGAGGCAGAATTCAGTAGTGTGCAAACCAGTCCTTCCTTGTGAAGTTTTTGAGTAGTCGTAGAAAGAAACTCCTCACTCAAACATTCTTGGATATTGTGTCTGAACATTGCTCAGTCGCATCAGCTTTTGCATTATGTGAGGTTATTGGCACCTCTCCTTGGACTGGTTGTTAATGTATTTCAAGGATAGGGGACTGTTTTCCTTTCTTTACATCTTGAGGACTTCATTCCCCAGGAACCTTCTCTTGGGTCCCCTGTGCTGGCACTAGGTGTGGCTGAAGCCAGTGATGGCTGGAGCCAGATTATTTTCTTCCTTTCTCCTTCTGCCATCTCATTTTCTCTTCCTCATCACCCAGTGAGATATGGGGAAGAGACACAGCTTGCTACAAGACTCAACTTAGAGTTGCTCGTATATTCCAGTGTATCAAATGGTTAATTGCTTTATTGTCCATTGCTACAATGTATACAGTGAGGGGAAAAGGATCAAAGCATGCAAAAACAAAAGTATCAGGAGGTGTTTTGGGAACTCAAAATGTCTGAGATAAGGGGCAGGAAATATGTTCCTGCCCCAAGGATGAAAGGAGGGTGAACAACTGATGATGTTACAATTATGATCCTCTTAATCACAGCTTTGTGTACCTAAAATTTGTACGTATAGGTATAAAGCCTGTGAACTCCATGTATGCTTTAGTCTGAGCAACTTTGGAAGAAGCCTGCTGTATTGCTTGCTTTGCTACAAATAAACACTACTGTCTATCTCAGAGTGGAGTTTGTGGACTGTGAGTTATCCAAGGTATGACATCAGATCATTCCTGCCACCAGTTTAAGAGAGACTGCAGAGGAAAACCAAGGCAGTTGGGGGTAGTACAGGCTGTGGGTTTTTTGTGGATTTGATGCAGGATATTTTCTCATGTTTTCGTACATTTGGGAGGGTTTTCTATATAGTTTGGGACAAATATAACCTGAAAAATCATATTTTTTTTTAATGGAGGGTTGGTGGCTTTGAAGGACTGGTGGGCTGCAGATGGGATCCACATGCAGCATACAGCACATACACCACATTTTGTTCACCATTGTCTTTGGTGAGAGACTGTTCTGTGGACCTGAATCATGACAGGTTCTAAAACATGTGTCCTATAATATTAGACATCTACTCTGGCAAGTGATGAATCAATGCTATGTCCCCTGTATACACTGATCTTCTTCAGGCTTGACACTCTGACCTTTCAATAGACTACAACATGACATTTTATAGCCCAGCTTAGCAGGGCCAGGTGCCAAGTTGAACTATTGCAATCTGAGGGGGGTTTTTCATAGCAAGAGAAGGCAAGAATGAAAAGTGTCAGGAGCCAATTGCTCTGCATTTTATCACCCATGCTAAAGTTTTGGTTGCATTTTCACCATCCTCACTTCTTTACAGACCCTAAAAACATACCAAACTTCCCAAATTATGGAAGCAGTAGGGCTGGATAGGTAGCAAGGAATCCATTTATCCACTGCCTTGCTTTTCCTCTTCCCATTTGCTTCTAGGCAAAGAACCAAAGGCAACTCTAAAACTATATGAGATGCCAGAATGATGATATTCACTTGCATATTTCAGTGATATGGAATTGGCTTAATACTACAACATGCCAAACGGGTCCCAGTGAGAACTCGAATAATAAAATACAATGAGCCTTCTGTGGGGGGGGGGAGCTTTATGTAGTGGCTAGCAGTTCAATCCCATATTTGTATTTGTATATTTCCAAAGGGAAAGAAAGGAAAGAAATTGATGTGTTATTAGTACAGTCCTCCCCCACTTATCTAACAGGTTAGGAACTGAAGCACTGTTAGAAAATGGAATTGGTTGAAAAGCAAAACCCATGTACTGTTCTGTAAGGAGCATGAAAGACATACAAGGCTTACTTGGGGTCGACCTTACAAGCACTGCTTCCAAAGTCTCTGAGCTGGCTTAGCACCTTTTTTCCTCTCTCAGCAGTCTTTGCAAGCATGTGCAAGTGGTCGGAAGCAAGCCTCTTTAGGCAAAAAGAACTGATAAAAGAGCAGAACCCCCATCAAATTAGTAGAACTTGTCCTTAACTTGGAAGCATCAAAAGAGTGAGTTGTCAGATAACGGGGCATCAAAAGATGGGGGCTTCCTATATAAGTGTGCATGCTGCTTCTTTTGGTTAGGAATGCAAACCGTTGCTATTAGCACTGCTAAACTAAGCCTGCTATCAAATTTTCCAAAGGCTAACCAAACCCAAAAATGGAGGTTGTTGTCTTTGATGTCGGTCAGACAGTGAATCCACTCTGGGCTTTAGTCTGAACTTTAACT
The DNA here is from genome assembly GCA_948472985.1 of Iguana delicatissima. Classification (NCBI taxonomy): domain Eukaryota; kingdom Metazoa; phylum Chordata; class Lepidosauria; order Squamata; family Iguanidae; genus Iguana; species Iguana delicatissima. The sequence goes on from CAOKZL010000421.1 coordinate 108,075, forward strand.
GAGCTGTCAGAAGAGCTTCACTGTACCTCCCAAATACATTCAGCAACTTGAGTGCCTCCTTTAAACTTTGGATTAAACCCCAGAGAGATTTTACTGTCCCATTAACATCCAGCCTCTGCTTGAAACAAAAGAAAATAAAAAGTTTACATTTTCACCAGAATCTCATGCCATATAGAGATTGTCTCCAAACTTTGCAGCAGATATTTCTTATCAAAGTATATGAACAGATATTCTATTGCACTGGGAATGTGCCTCTGGGGTTTACAGCAGTGGGCAATTCATTAGGCACTTAGACAACTGGGTCTGTGACGGATGCATACTCCACAGGTTCTGTTTCTTTGCCATATCCAAATTCTACAGATTGCATGCACCATCTAAATAGCCTCATAGGTATCTTGATGTAATGAATGGTCATGGTACATATTGACACCAATGGCATGGGTAAATACAGCCATGAGAGCTTGCTAGGTAAGAGGATGAAAGTCAGGCTGTCTGTGGCAACTGTGTCTAGAATATAACACTGTTTGTTCCATGCCACAGACAGGGATAGCTGCCTGTGCCACAGAGGTGAAGCTGAGAGAGGTCAGTGCATGGATATCATGATGGTGTATCAAGGGGGTTTAGAGCTGTTAGGCAATGGAGGAACATTTGAGGATGAGTCAGGCCTGTACCAGAGGAAAACTTTCCATTTCAACCTGAGTGGAGCTAGACTACTGACCCTAAATATCAAAAAGGCAAAGACAGGAGCTGAACCCAGTTTGGAGCAGATCATCTCGAAGGTAGCCTTGGGATGGGAACTGTTCAAGCTGTGGGCCACGTAATGGTTTTAGGGGCATTAAGTGCAGCTGTTTGGAACCCTACCAAACCCCAATGCCCTTGACACCTCTCCTGCCACAAAAAAAAATCAGTCTAAGAATGTACCCAGCATTTTCAGTCACCCAAAATGATAACTGTAGTGGTATAACTGTGGCCCTGCAGAGCTCTGGGGGAGCCAAGAATCAGACACTGTGCCCCTGCATTCTCTGAAATATGGCCACCCTTGCAATAGTAGAACATCCTTGCCAGTCTAAGAAGCTGAAGAGGGATGAATATAACATCCATGATATTTCTAGAGGCACATTCATGTGGTGCTAGAAGTGTCCAAACTGAGATGAGAGAGTAGAAGTACTTTAGCTTTAGGTGATTCTGATGGGAAATGGAATTGGGAAACCTGCGAAGTGGAAAGTGGCTTCAATCACCCTCCTATCAATAAGTTAAGTGTAAATTCCGGTCACAACAAAGAGCTAGAACTTCTAAGGACCCTCAGTAACTATACCCTGAAGAGCTGCTCAAAGAAGAGACGATGCTCTTTAATTTAATTTCTGTGTAAGTAGGAATTTGCCATGGAAATCCAGTACAGTTACATTTGACTTCAAAAGATCACACATCTCAAACATGTGGGGGCTGGTAAAAATGAAGTGGAAGAGAAAGGTCAAAAAGACCAAATCTCTGTAGAATGCTTGAGAATTACTCAAAAATACAACGGGAAACAGCCACAGAGTATACTGGCAGGAAATAATGGCCATTTCCACACTACAATGTTATAGTGCTATTATTCCACATTCAACATCCTCTGGAATCCTGGAGTTTACAGCTTAGGGAGGGGCATTTAGAATTCTTAGCCAGAGAACTCTTTGGCCCTAGTAAACTACAAACCCCAGAATTCTACAGGTTGTTGAAAGTGGAATAACAGCACTATGACAGTGTACGGCAGAAATAGCCAGTGACTCAATGAAAGTTTTTAAAAAGTCGAGTAAGTTACATCAAATTAAAAATCATGCAACTTTGATCTTTTCTTTGCACAGAGTTATAGAACTGATTTTTACTGTAGATTGTACATAGCACTGTCTATAACAACCCTACTAGTTATCTAGTTCATTATTGGCTGTTTTGGATGTCAGCAGTTTTCCAGAATCTCAGATTAGTAGTCTTTCCCAGCCATACAGTCTAAAACCCTTTAATTGGAGATGCCACAATCTGGTGCTAGGACCTACTGTGTGCGAAGGATGGGTTTAACCATTGATCTAAGTGCTTGCTCCCCAAACTATTTCAGTATTCTTCCTTCCATTTGTCAGATTTCATTGGCACACCTTAATTGCTACCATAAGGTCCAGAAACGTAGGTCTTTTTCCTTCCACGAATGACTTTCACTGTGCAATCACTATGGAAAAGCCATAACACCAAGCAGCATCTCTAACACATGCCTTCCATCAAATGAGTAGTGACTGGCTACAAAAAAAGTAGTTTTGTAATCCAGAAGTCACTCACTCCTGTGGTTAGTGATAATATTAATACCTGGCCCGAAACCAGTGCCTTCTAAGTGATGGAGACACTTTGTGTGCATTAGGTTTGCATATAATATTTATAAATATTTTAGAGGTAAGTTAAATCATGCATGGATTTTTAAGGTTCTTCTTGGGACGTGGCAATGGTAGAATCAATTTATTAGAAGTGTTACTTCCCCGAGTCACTTCTCAGTCAAGTACTCTGGAGTATTATATTTCCATCAGTGTTCTTAATAAATAATGTGGTGCATCTTTTGAAGTCTTCAAAAGGTGTATGAGGGGAAATCAGCTCTAGAGGTTTCTCAGAATATATGTTGGTAAAGGTTTACAGGTATATTGGAAGGAAGGATTTTTTTTTAACGGAAGATCAAGGATCCCATAGCATGTTCACTGTTTTTATACCTACTACATTGATGCTGCACCTGATAGACAGAAAGTAATTTGGTTACCCTTTTCATCTGAATTTTTTTTTAAAAAAAATTTAATCTCCCTCCTTTGTAAACTTTCCTTTATCCTGATAAATTTCTTTGATTGTTTGTATTACAAACCCTTGAGGAATTGTTTGCAAGGAGCTGATTATCTTGATCAGCACATTCTATGCAATTTTTGATGTACCTGAACAGCAGTGGTACTTTAGATCTGGCATCCCAAGATGCTGGCTGTTTAGCTTGTGGAAATCAAGGGTAATCTTACAGTGGCTGCCCCATAGCCCTTTGTGGCTTAAGGTGATCCTAGAACTGTACTTTACTCATCTTCTTATGAGATGGCATAAACATGGCTCTGGTTGCTTTTCCCTGGAAGCTAGAAGGAGGGAGAACAGAAAGGTTTGAGCCAAGGCAGGATGGCAGGGGGTATTGCCATCAGCAGACAAGCAAATAGACTTAGAAGGGATGCTGAGATGAAAGAATGAACAAAGTGTTCAAGTAGATACAATTGCCATTTAAATATGCTGCTGGAGAAAGAGCTTGGTGGTAGTTTGATTCCCTGCCTGTGTGTTTTGTTCCACCCAACTGCATTCACTGTGTCTCCCATGCAAAACACTGATGCAACACTTTTAATGTTGTGTATTATTCAAGTTCTTTTCATTTTCATACCAACCTCAAGGTGGGTCAATGTTCTCAATTAGCGGACAGTAAAAAAGCCAAAATAGAGTGACTTGTCCAAGATTTCATGGCAGATTTCTCCCCAATACTTTAAAGGAACAGCTCTAACCATCACCTTTTTTTGCAAATTTGGGAGTGTCATGTTCTTGGATTGCTAGATGTTCTTGGATTGCAATACACAGGAACTGTAGTCCATAGGTATCTGGAGGCCTACATGTTACCACCCTTGGTTTAAATCAAAAGCCCCACCCCACCCCAATTTGGGGAACTATTTCCTTTTTGAAAAATAAACAGACATGTGAGGAAAACCATAACTACCACGTTCTAGAGCCATAATAATATACAAAGCAAATGGTCAACAGGAACATAACAGCTCAGACTTATTAGGGAAATTAAAAAAATATATTGAATATTGAGAGACCTTGGTAATGAGACTCTCAATCAGCAGAGTATTTTAGTAAATGCACAAAACGGAAGTTGAACAGATCACCAGTCCCACTTCTTTAACTCTACCCCAAACACACTTAATCTAACTCAAAATAAGCACAAAAACAGTTTGGTTAAAAATATAAAAGAGTTTACTCACAAAAGCTTGTGCATAGTCTACACAGGTTCAATTCTTCAAGTAGGTACGAAGAAAATAAAGCACTCATATGCTTGCTGCAAAATGATCCCTGTTAGATCTCAGAGCATATTTTCAGGACAAAATGGCGAAGACAAAAGGGAGAGACAAAATGGCCGGAGAACCTTTTTAAAAGAGAACAAGGAATGCTGGAGGAAGAGGTGTTAACCAACAAACAGGAAGTTTTCTCTCTAGGCTATCTCTCTATGCTTACAATAGACATGCAAATAAACTAGCTATTCAATTAGGCATGCAAAGGTTGCCACTCCCAACAAGACTCACTGTACAATGCAGGCCAATTTCTTTCAACCACATTTTCCAAATGTCCCAAATTTCTATAAGAAACCTCACCACTCAAGAAATTGCTGTAGATGTTTATAAACCTAGAAAAGTTAGGAAATGTATTTAGTTAACTATTAATCACCTAAAAATCATACTCAATTGCAATTATTTTAGAAGGAGAAAATTTTAGTTATTACATTTATATTAAATTGCATTCCAATTTGAATTAAATGCCTACACTAAGAACCCTATCTGAATAAAGTTCAAAAATGCCATCTGTGAGTTTATTCCCTTCACTCTTGTTTTGAGCTCCAGACACGACACAGCTACATTAATTTTTGAAAAGCCTTTTCCCACTCACCCACCCAAACTCCTTTGCTTGCTTTCTCTTTCCTCATAGAATCATAGAATAATAGGGTTGGAAGGGACAACAGGACCATCCAGTCCAACCTCCTGCCATGCAGGAACCACATCAAAGCAGTCCCAACAGATGGCCATCCAGCCTGTGTTTAAAAACCTCCAAAGGAGGAGACTCCACCACACTCCAAGGCAGCATATTCCACTGCCAAACAGCTCTGATCATCAGGAAGTTCTTCCTGAGGTTTAGGTGGAATCTCTTTTCCTGTAGTTTGAATCCATTGCTCCTTGTCTTAGTTTCTGGAGCAGTGGAAAACAATCCTGTTCCCTCATTGATATGACATCCCTTCAAATATTTAAACATGGCTATCATGTCCCCTCTTAACCTTCTCTTCTGCAGACTAAACATACCCAGCTTCCTAAGCCACTCCTCATAGGGCATGGCTTCCAGACCCTTCACCATTTGGGTTGCCCTCCTCTCGACATGCTCCAGCTTGTCAATATTCTTCTTGAATTGAGGTGCCCAGAACTGGACACAGTATTCCAGATGAGATCTGACCAAATCAGAATGGAGTGGTACCGTTACTTTCCTTGATCTAGACCAGTGGTTCTAACCTGTGGGTCCCCAGATGTTTCTAGACTTCAGCTCCCAGAAGCCCTGAGCATTGTCCGTAGTGGCTGGGGCTTCTGGGAGCTGAAATCCACAAACATCTGGGGACCCACAGGTTGAGAACCACTGATCTAGACACCATATCCTATTGATGCAACCAAGAATTGTGTTGACATTCTCAACTGTCACTTCACACTACATCTCCTCCATCTCATGTCCTTACTTACCCACCCCGCCATTTTAGCTCACCGGTCACCAGGTGGATCCCAGAAAAAGTCCCTGGACTAAGAGTTTCAATATTTTCTTGGGAAAGATTAGGAGTTTTAGCCATCCATCCATCACTTTATTTATATCCTGTCTTTAACACAGGCTAGGACTCATGGCAGCTCACAGAGAAGCAGAATACAATAAAATATATCTAGTTAAAAGCATTAAAAAAAATCAAGATTATAACAATATTACATAACAACAGCAACAACAACAACAACAATTAAAATCTTACTTTAAAACAGACTAAAAACAGTACAGCACCATAGAGGTCATTTTTGTTAAACTTAGCTTCCAAAAATTTGCTGGAAAAGAAAGGCCTTAACCTGTCATTGAAAGGAAAACAAAGTAAGAGGCTTCCTAACTTCCCTAGGTAGCAAGTTGCAACTGTGGGATCAGCTCTAGTGAAGGCCTTCTCCCATGTTCCCACCAGCTATGCCTGTCTAGTTTGGAAGAGAGGAAAACCACCTAAGTGGCTTGGATCTTGTTCCCTAAACATTCTAATTCTCCAGACCTAAGGGACTAACAAAAAAGCAACAAGTAGTTTTGCAAAAATGCGAGAGAACTAGGGTCTAGGTAAAGAACCAGCTGGGAAAGGTAAAATACGTTGGCTCTTTAGGACTGTCTCTAATTTCATTAATTAATCTAACTAATCTAATTAATGAAATTCCAACTTAAGTCGATGATATTGCTAATTAAATGATATTTCTTGCCAACTACACTGTACCATGGAGTGGGGGTGTAAGGCATGGTAACACCAGAGTAGATCCATTCAGTGGAATTTTCCTACATGTTGACTCATCAGTCAATAATGGATTGAATAGGTCTAGTCTATCTGGGACTAACCAACAGGATGTCAGCCTATGTTATGCTGGATCACAAAATCACCCAACACTGTTTGTGTTTTTGAATGATACCAAAATGAAGATCACAGTAAGGTTTTAGACTCAGTTCACCAACTACGTCAGTTACCTCCTGAATAAACATTTGGGATTTCTGTATTATTTATTCATTTATTTATTTGCATTTGTTTATTTGTTCAAGAATGCAATTATGAACCAAGTTTAATCCAAGGATATTCAGACTTTGTGGACATTCCAAAGATTTTTTTTTAGCAAGTTTGGGACTATAAGATAGATTTCAGCTTTTTGAAGAAAATTGCTGGTTCCATTTTGAATGGAATTAGGTGCAAAACAATTTTAATACCTGCAGATGTTATCACTCAATTTTTTGTTCCATACATGGTTTCCCTGAAATAATAAATGAAATCTTCACCAACCTGGTGATCACCAAACATTTTGATGCACATTTGAAACCAAAAGGCAAACTTTGTCTTTTAAAAAATTCTAGATTTGATACATTTGCATTAAGCATGGTTTGAAACACACTTTAAGTCCTTTAGGTGCAAACCTGAAAATTGTAGTTTCATTAAACTCATAAGCAAAATTATCAGGCAAAGCCAGGTACATTTCACAAGATTCATCCAAACACATCAATTTCATACTAGTTGCAGCATCTTAAAGCTCCTCCAGATGGGAAAAAGGTCTCTGACTTTTCTATTCCAGTAAAAAACTGTTTTATTTTGGAGATACACAATTTTTTTCCATCTTGAAGTATTTCCTGGGAACTCCTGGCATTACCAAGGATCATTGCTTGGTAATTCATTGTTACATCTCAGATCAGGTTAAATTAACCCAGTATTTTCTGAAATTAAATGCATCCCTACTTCACTGTTTGTATTATCCTGGAACTAGCTAAGATGGCCACCACCAGTAAACAGAACTATTTTTTTCAAGGTCACAGATTCCACAGAGATTGAGGGAGGGAGGGAGGAATGTTTGGACCAAAACAAAATGATCTTAACAATTAACTAATATTAGCAATCTTAATATTAATATTTCTAAAGCGCTTTAGCAGTTTGACTATAATTCATGAATAATAATAATAATAATAATAAAGAAGGCTCAAAGGAAATTGGTGAAAATCAATTTCTGAAATGTTGCTTGAGTCTAGATGTGACAATAATCTGGGGAAAGGGAAGGAGGAAGAACATAAAGGGTATTTCAAGAGAAAGTTTGGATGTAAACTCTGAAACTATGAGGAAAATCAGAACAAAAAGAACTGGAAACTCTGGATACTTCCAAAGTGATTCTCTGGAATAACTGGATACTTTCAGAGTTATTCTCTTCTACATTGCATCTTAGATTCCCTGAAATAATCCTGTGATCTGTAGCATATTGAGGTGCTGAGAGTTAGTCTCCACACTGACCCAAAGATCTAAGAATTCTTTAAAGAAAGTGAATCATGACTGAATCATTTTTAATCTCTTGTCTTCTATTAATGCATTCCTTCTCCCTGCTTTTGGGAAAAAGCAGCACTCTCAAGTTTTCAAAGGTTCATTTTCTACTCATTTGTAGACTCCATTCCAGTATGCATGTGTTGTTTTAACTTGGCTCCACATAGCTTATACATTTTCTTGCCTGAGCATCAGTCCAACAAATCCACTTTGAGCAGATGATTCAGCAGTAGATGCCATGATTTCTCTTCTTTGTGCAAGGGCACACCTACCCAACATACCACTTTTTCACCTTTCAAGGTGCTGTTTCACCTTTTATGTGCTATTACCATTAGAGTGTTTAGAAACCTTTCACTCTTTTGCCCCTCATGTAGACTTCTAGCTTCAAATGCCTTGTGGCCATATTAGTCCTCCCAGAGCTAAGGTTTCTTTCTCTCATTTCCCATTTTCTGTTTGGGTTGAATGTGAATGGAGTAAAGGTATGCCCATCCCATTTCTACATTGCTTTCTCATTTGGCCAAATTGGATTTTTAGAGGATTTTTAGGTGATTGGTGTTGCAGCTGCCATGGTGACTTCTGCTGCCCTTCTTGTTGCTCTGACAGCCATTTTGCATCAATAATAGGCCGTATCAGAAAAATATGGCCATTGATATTTCTCCTTTCATTTGCTATTCACACATATAAGATTCACTTTCTATAAACCATAATCTCAGTGAGGGAAAAAGTCTTTGCTGTGCTGAAGGCTGAGCTGTAAATCAATCCCATACATATCTCCATGCAGTCAATATGTTTTAAGGTCAGTTTCAACTAAAAATCCATGAGTGTGTGTTGTGATGGAGTGGAAAACGCCATTTTTATTAGCATTCCGCCAAATCATCATCTGCGTGGAAATACTGTAATATTTATTGTGACTAGTTAATTAATCAGTTGGTTAACAGCAAGATAGTTAATTGACCAAAAACATTTTAGTCACTTGACAGCTCTAATAATGATTGGTGTATTGTTGCAATAAATTGTTTTAGCAAATACTGTCCCAAAGCTTTTTGTGCCAAAACGACAATCTCACTTGGCTTTCGCACAAAGTTTATGGGTATTATTTGGAGCGGATGGAGCTTCAGGCATTCTTCATGAACTTCAGTTATGTTTTACATTCGTTTTTATCGTCATAACAAGGAAACAGTTACATCTTATTGATACCATGAAGGGACTCTAAGGAGAGAGGATCTCTGTTATGGTGGTTATTATATATAATGCTGCCAAACCATTTGGGATTATCAGCCAAAGAACTCGTCAGGCTCTGGGAGAACAGATGCTTAATTAAGGGACGGATGACACAAATGGGCACTTATTAAGAGAGAAACACCTGTTTGGGGGGTGGTGGAAGGGGGCAGGCTTTGGAAAGAGCCAGCACCAACTGGTAAAGCTTTTTCTTTACCTTTTTAATTTTTTTAAAAAACCCACCTAACCCAGTATGACAATTCCTGTGTTCACAAAAGGAATAAAACATGACTAGTTTATAAAGAGCAGGCTTGACAGAGCAAGTGAATGATCTTTCAGAATAAATTTTCTCTGGCTATTGTTGCTTCCAGGACTTATTTAAAGAGGTGGTTATTTTGATCATAACCAAACTGAGTGGCAGGATTTAGCTGCCTTCCTTTGGTTGGGGAAGATGGAGCAGGATGGAACGCAGACAAGGGCCGGGTAATTTAGTTTATGTTCAGAGGCGCAACTGCTAGTCCCAACTAGAACAAACTCACTGTGTTAATGGGAATGTGGTAAGTAAATACTTCAGTAATCCCAGATGGTCCAGTCGTTCTACTCTAGTTCAGGCTAACAATTGGATGTAGGCCAAAGTTTTACAACTCATGCTGTCCATCTCCTTACTTTCTAGAGAAAATAGGAATATGACTGGCAAGGAACTGCCTTGGATTGATTAGATCTAGTAAACTGCCTTGGGCGATTTTGTGGGGGAAAGCCAGGATACGAATATTTCAAATACATAATTCATTGGTTTTTTGGTCCTGAGTGGTGCATTACGACTGGTGAAGTTTTGCTTGAAGAAAAGTCCTAAAGAGCCACCATGCTGTGTCAGACCAGAAGCAAAAATAAGTTTAGAATTACAACATTTTTTAGAATTTCTTCTGAAAATTTGTTAGGCAGGGGCAGTTGCATCTACAGTAGATGTGCCAAAGGAGAAATAGATGTCTTTATTGTTTGTTTGTTTGTTTTGCCATGATCACAACGTAAACATTTTTAGTGTAATGCACTTTCTGATACCTTTGGATGCAACTCAAATGAAGTACTTACCTTTTGTGGCCAAGAACCTGCTCAGTGCTGACTTTCCAGTGGCTGTTCCAAGGTGTTGTAGAGGATCACAGGGACGTAGGACTATGTCCATGGGTTGAATTAGCCTTCAATTCAGTCTGTTGCACTTCAGGCAAATGTGGAACCGCTTGTATAATGGGGCACTAGATATCTCTTTTGGCAAACACGCAAAAAAGGACAAATCTGGAGTTAGGCTAGTATAACGCCATAGAGGATTCCAGCCTCTCTGTCTATTTATTTATTTTATTGCTTTTGGGGTATATTAGTTTATACTTCCAGAACTGTTTGACTGATCAGTGTAATGTTTGCAGCAGGTCCACTCTTTGATCCAGGCCACATTTGTTAGAATCTCCTGGCTTAGGCCCTTTTCACATGCCAGTCCTGTTGCAAAATGGCCTCGGAAGCGCTGCGGGATTGCGAGGACTGTTTCACATGACATCCTCACAATCGCACGATGCTTCAAAGGCCAGTAGGTGGCAATCATGCATTCTATCATTTTCGGCTTGTTGCCGAAAATGACGCGTGATCGCACGTCACTCCCGGGCCCCACCCGCACTTACCCTGTGTGCGGAGCCTCTGGAGGCATGGCCATCATGCTTCCTCCCCCAGCGCAGCCTGGGAAAGTACCCAGCTGCGCTGCGGAAGGAAGTGGTGGAGTCCTCACGCTGCCTGCTGGCCAGCAAGGAAGTAGTGCAGAGGGGAAGCAGAGGGGACGCGAGTGCCTCCCGGACAAGGTTTTTCACACGATCCCCGCATGATGCCAGCAGCACCAGGTAAGGTGCAAAAAGGCCCTTAGGTGGAGAGACTCTGCCCCAGGTTTTCTGTTGTACATCTGAGAAGTTGGCCTATGGTCTTGGACTTGGAATGAACAAGAGAACAAGACAGTCTTCATCTTTTAAGTACCTGAAGACTCTACTGTCTTATTTTAGAGAACTGAGGCCTCTAAATGCAACAAGCAGCACTTTTCATATGTTACCCAAATGGACAGTGCAGGGGAGGGTGGCCTACGCCTACAACCCAAACTCCAGTAAAGAAAAAGTTCTACTTACTCACACACTCATACATGTGGAAGTCTTTCTACATGTGATTGGACCAATTGCGTCATTTGGGAGGGCAGTTGCATTACTTAATTCTGTTGAAATTATCACTTGCAGGGTTAATTAGCGTCTTGTGGTTATTAAGGCAGAAAGAAAATAGGAGAAACCAAGTCGTCACCAGTGGCCATGTAACCTCTGCCTGGTTGACCTTGCTCTGTATATGAATAGCTGTAGAACTGACAAGTTATTTTTATCCTTTCTATAACATCACAGGGAACTCGCATGGAAAAAGAGGTTATCCTTACTAAAGGATTTAATCTAATTGTACAGGCACAGTAACCTTTTCTTTGGCCTTCATCTCCCACCGTGACTCTGCTTCCAGGAGATCCATTTAAGCACTGACTTTGTTCTTTGCATCCAAAACTGGTGACAGAAGAAACATGTCAGAGCACTAGTTTTTTTTTTTTTGTAGTAAAACCATGAAGTGTTCTATGGTATCTTAAAGGCAAACAAATCTATTGCGAAATAAATTTTCAAGGGCCCGAACCCACCACATCAGACACATGGAAGGGGTAACCCCAAAAGATGGTTGTTTAGGAATATAGGATGCTGCCTTATGCTAAGTCAGCCCATTGGTCCATCCAACTGAGTATTGTTGACTTTAACTGATAGTGGGTCTCCAGAAATTCAATTAGGGATCATTTCCTAGCCTTATCTAGATTCCTCCTGTATGTAAATAAAGTGTGCGCTTTTCTAGTGAGGTATGGTTCCTCATTCGGAAAGATGATAACGCTTGGTAGAAGAGGGAGGCAGTATGAAAAAAAAGGAAGATCACATTACGGATGGGTTGAATTTATCAAGAAAGCCACAGCCTTGAGCCTGCAGGACCTGAGCAGGGCTGTTGGTGACGAGTTGTCTTGGAGGGTGCCATAAGCTGAAGCTGACTTGACAGAAGTTAACAAGAACAAATGGTTCTTCCCCATCCATGACATGAATACAGAGAAAAGAGAGAAGATATGCTTCCTCAGACTAAGGGCCCAAAGCCAGGAAACACAGGAGATGATTCTGCATCATGAAACAAGCTATCCAGTTAAAAGAATGAAACCTCCAATTGTGTTGAGTGCCACTTACCCCCTAGTCTGCAGCAGAGGAGTGTCTGCCAGAATCCCGGATTGGATACTTAATTAAGGAGACATAACCAAGTAACAACTCCTGGCCCAAGTCCCCCATCCACTTTAAGCACCAGCCCCCTGATGAAGGAAAGGAGGTACTTTCCGCTAACAACTGAGGTGCAAGGAAGAAGATGTTTCCAAAGACCCCCTCAAGTGAAATTGCAACAAGGACTTGCAACATATATCCTGATTCTGATGGTTACAGATTCACTCACTGGTGGGAGGGTGTGGAAGCATCGTCCTTCTTGCACTCTGATCACCAGCTGAACAGACCTCTTTGACCCAATCCGGCAGCTGGAACTTCAGGTTGACTTGGGGCTCCTGGCATTGAGGCAGTCTGTGACTCCATAGGATTAGTGAATACAGAGCACTTATGCATCTAAGACCGTTCCTGCCCTACACTGTTATAGTGCTATTATTTCACTTTCAACATCCTCTGGAATTCTGGGGTTTGTGGTTTAGGGAGAGGCCTTTAGAATTCTCAACCAGGGAGCTCTTTGGCCTCAGTGAACTACAGACTCCAGAATTCCACAGGATGTCGGAAGTGGAATAATAGCACTATAACGGTATAGAGCACAAAAGCCCTTAGAGTGTCAGCCTTTTGTAGCTGCATTGGCTTAACAATCAGACTATGGAAAAGTAGTGTGGATCTTTGTCCATTACAATCTTATCAGCAGTGGAGGTCTCCCTGTTGAGTACAAGGCATGTCTATATGGGCTGACCCGCAGAACGAAAAATAAAACAGAACAGAACTGTCTTGCATCTCCTTTGCAGCGAGACACAGGTGTCAGAGAAAGGGAACTTTATGTATTGCATAATACTCTCAGGGACTGACTGAGCCACCACAACTCCTTATATAAGAGATGGAAGGGTGGGGGTGGGTGGGAAAGGAAAGATGATTGCTCTGTCTCAGAATATGGCTCTGTGAAAAGAGTGAGGCTTGTTTTGCTTCTGACTCCTAAGAAAGGACAGCCAAAGAAAAAGGCTGATATGTGTCCCACCTAACCTCACCCCAGGCTTCCATGTTTGCAAAATGACAACTCCAATCAGTCTGGGCTATGTTGAGTAGATAGGTAGTGCCTGAAAGCATATACTTGTGGGTAGGTGCTCAGCACTTGAGCAATTATATAGCCATTCTGGGTGAATTTTGCTATGTATTTCCAGCCAGAATGCTCTGGCTCCGCCAAGTAGCAAGTACATTCGGGCATGACAGAAAGCTCCTCTCACATGATGTAATCCAACCTTATGAAGCGACATGACAGTTCACAAGAGCACAGGGTCAGGCATAGAGGTCTTCGTGCTGGCACAAGAAGGAAGCTTACCTCTTGTACTTACCTGCTTTTGCTGAATAAGGATCCCTTGCATGGCAAAGGCTTCTCGGCAATCCCTCATGCAACATCCAATAAGGCATTTGGGGCCATAAATGCTGCAAAGGCTGCCACCAAGCTGTGCTTGCTATATAATTTATGCTAATTGACAAATTTAAAGCTTTCCTAGGAATTCCAGCACAGCCAACCAGCTGATTACCATCGTAAGCTGTGTTTGTTGTGGTTCTTGTTACTGCTGTTACCCATTCCAAACTTGGACCCAGGTGCCACTTACTGTCTGTTCCAGGGCAAATATTACAGTATGCAGGCACTGAAAGATGGTTGAAAATCAAGGAAAATTCAGCATGTAATCAGAGCAATAAGGAAATTGTTTGCAGTGCGGTGGCACTCCTTGTTAAATCTGCCTCAAGGGTCATTGGGAGACTTAACTACTATTTGTAAAGCACTTTGCAATCCCCCTGTGGAAGGTAACACAGGAAGACAGTGAAAAGTCTATGCACACACAAGTACTACATATGGAGAAATAATGAAGTGTTTCTCATTTAACTCCTGTTTGCTGCTGCTTCTTCTTCTTCTTTTTTTACATTGCATTTCAGGAGCCTCTCTGAGGAACTCATAAGTTATATTTTAATGTCATTTTTTGCTGTCTTCTGTGCATTAAAAATATAAATGGTATTTATGTACTCGTGCATATTAGCACTGTTCCAGTTGTGCTTCACAGTATCATAAAACAAACCTGATCATTCATAATACGAAGGTTCTGTGACTGGACTGACACATTTTACTAATTCCTTAAGAATTCATACAGCAAAGGAGGAAATCTCAAGACTTAAATTTGTAAGAAGATGCTTGTTTTCTACCTTTCATTGATAACAGAGGGAATTTACAAACATTGTTGCTATAAAAAAAAGAGGCAGTAAAAGTGCTCAATGAAATGTTTTAGAGCTTCAGTCATTTATTGTGGCATGTGCATTCATAGGCAAGAAAAGGGGATGTGTGTGCTCCCGAGCAAACCACCTGAACTGGATGTACCAGGGTGCAAGATACAAACCAAACATCCTACCACCTGGAGTGCTGAAGATAATATCCACTTCTTTAAGCATATCAAAGTCTCTCTGAATAAACTATGCAGGATGGGCACTGTTTTATTTTTTCCTCCACTTTTGTAATTTCCTTCTACCTGCAGCAGACTACATGTATCAATGCTGTCTCAAAATTTCAGCTTCATTTAGCTAAATTTATGTTCCTGAAGACAAATAATTGTCTTCAATGTCTATTTGTCCCTGCATGGATCTTTACACTAAGGTCAACAGCAGATATTCTTCCATTAGATTACTCCTTATGCCTTAGCTGTTTTCTGAAATCATGCAATGAGGCCATTTCAGCATGGCGGTGTCAACCCACCACAGCGACGGAGAATCATGGACCCAGAAGCTGTGCTATTGCACAATGTCGTGGGCAGCCCATCACTATCCCGATGCTAACCTGCCTGCGTTGTGTACTATGTCAATACTGGAAAAAAACCTGGTGTTGATCCCCATTCATATGACCAACTTGTTACCTGATGGTGGGCAGTTCCCCGATTGCGCCAGCTCCCATCACCAATCCGGGAGGCCTGGCACACAGATGTATGTACGCCTCCAATGCTGCTCCAGTCGGAAAAAAGGCCCCAGAAAAAAGTGACCAATCAAGCACCGTGGGGCAGGGAAAAGATGGGGAGAAGGCATTGCTGTGGATGCTGTAATGTGGTAGTCACAGTGGTGTTAATGCTGCTACTCCTTTGCTGCATGTGGGGGGAGTGGTGTAAAACCACTCTCATCCTGGCAGTGATGATGCTGGGATTGCCATCACAGCAATGAAGTGTGGTGTGGAAATGGCCTGAATCTCTTGTAGGATCACAACTGCATTTCTAAATGGGGAGTGGGAAGTTCTGCCTTCCCAAAGGGACAATATTTGCCTGTTAGGTCCTGACTGTAGGCCTTGAAATCATGTCACCTCTCCATTCTACAGCAAGAGTAAGAATAGGAGGAATATTTGAAAATATTTGGAAAACAGTTTTTAAAACCATGGGATTTTTTGAGCTTTGAGAAACCCTGACATGAAGAATCCTGGACTAATGAGAATATTTGCAGTTTGGGACTTGTTCTGTGCAAAATTCACACCTAGTTATTTTGCATGGAAAACAACATTTTCTGTGCAGAAAGAGGTTCTACACAGAAATATTATTTTCTGCATAGAAAATGCTGTTTCCTTCATAGGAAGGTTGTTTTCTGCACACAATAACTATCTACAAATTTGACAAAGAATAAGTCCCAGATTGTGAATAGGCTTGAAAAACGGTGATTTTCGAAGACTTTCTTGCAGCGTGAAGTAAATTGCTGCAATTACTCATTGCTTCCCTTAAGAAGAAAATTGTTTAAAAAAGAATCACATCCCTACAAAGAATGGGTAGCTGTGGTCCTCCAAATGTTTTTGTCCTACTATTCCTTTCAGCCCTGGCCAGGATAATAAGTGATGATAGACTTATGGGTGTTCTAGCACATGTCTACACTACATAGTTATACCACTTTAACTGTCATGGCTCCATCCTATGCAATTCTCAGGTTTGTAGTTGGTAAGCTACTTACAATTCTCTGCTGTAGGTTAGTGGAAAGCACCAGAGCTCTGAAGGAGATAGGTCTAAGCACCAAAACAAAATACAAATCCCAGAATGCCATAGGACGGAAACATGGCCATTCAAGTAGTATCGAATTGCTTTACCAGTGTAGTACTGAAACACTCATAGGCCATTTCTGCACTGCACTGTTATAGTGCTGTTCTTCCACTTTCAACATTGTGTGGAATTCTGGGGTTTGTAGTTTACTGAGTCCAAAGAACTCTTTGGCTGAGAATTCCAAAGGCCCCTCCCTCAACTGCAAAGCCCAGGATTCCATAGGATGTTGAAAGTGGAATAATAGCACCATAACAGCATGGTGCAGAAAGACCCACAGAGAAGGATACCCCAACAGTCAGAAAGATCTGTATTTCCCATGTCTTTTTCCAAATATCTGGAATTCATGGTAAATCATAAGGGCAAAAGGTGTCCCTTATGACATCACCTTTCTAAACTCCCCAGAATCCTTCCTATCAAGTTCAAACTTTGCAGTATTGAGGGAAGACTCCTCGTAAGAAATATTAGATCCATTTTGACACCTAGAAAGCCAATATATTGCATTTTTTTAAGTGGCAACATTTTGGAGTAAACGACTTGATGTTGTTTCATGATTATTGCAATTTAATCATACAACACATTCCAGTTTATACTGATACCAGGTTGATATTTTTCTAATCCATCTCTCAGTTTTGAAATTGTTCGCTCTGCTTTAGGCAGTTGTTAACTCTTCTTTTTTCCATCTTCCCACTGCAAACTCTGTGCAGTATGTTTTCCATCATTTTGCATTTTATGACAGCCTGGTGCATAGGGAAAAGGCGGAGCCTGGAATGTTAGTGTTAAAAAAATAATTGGTTTCATTAATCATTAGTGAACCACAAAAATTAATTTGTTGTTAAAGTTAGGAATGAGCACCTTTAATTTGGTTTCCTGCTTATGATGTTAATCATTACTTATTGAGGAAACCATAAGCAGTCTGCAAACCAGAACTCCTTTTCCATGTGAAACCTTGCCAGACTAGCACATGAGAACTCCTGTGCTATGCAAGACTTCCCAGAACTGCAAACCAGAGATCAACATGTTGCAAAAGTTTCCTGAGCTGGAAGTATTTCTGATCTTTAGAGATCAGGGCAGAAAAATAAAAAAACAACAGTATCCCTATTTTAAAAAAAAACTGAGTGTAGGCCTCATTAAGTTAAAAACAAAGTGAAAAGTCATTTACTCTCATTATTCACTCCTCCCTCAATGAGTTAATGTAACTTGTTATTGCTTCTGAGCAACGAGGGTGGGGAGAAGGGGAGCAGAACCATGAACTCTCAGCCACAGCTTGTGGATCTGGCTGAGTCCTGACCTTGAGACTCATCTAGCTCTCCAAGCACCATTAAGTGGCTTTGTTTCCTCAGAGAGGAGCACAGACCACAGTGCGTTCCTGCTTGGTCTTGACAGCTTTGCCCACCTTGTGTTCCTCTTCCCCTTTTCTTCTGGTATCACCAGTCAGAGAATGGAGATAACCATAACACTTCTACCCTGTGCTATTGGCCTTCTCAGCTAGAAGGGTGAGCAGCATCAGGGATGGAGCAGGGACGTCTACTGTAATTGCTGAGTGGAGAGAACAAATAGATTCCATCATCTGCTCCCAACTGGAAAGTTGAGCAGGGTATAAATCTCCATGGGGTTGGGGGATTGCGGAGAGGGCATCCCCTCCGCTGCTTTAAACCTCAACATTGCTATAGTTCTTTTATACTGCCTGATAGTATGCAATGGTGACGTCATTAAGAGTAGCTAGTTGTTTGCACTGAAGATGCTTCTTCCTATAGGTAACTATACGCAGAGTGTTCCTTGACAGCTGACAGGAGACTGAAAGCAGAAAGCATTTCCTATCTATGTGACAAATACACATAAGAAATGATGCTGTGTTCCATGGCAGCGGCCAGTTTTTACATTCACAGCATTTGAAAAGCAGTCCAAAGAAAACAGCCCTTCCTGTTTATATGTCTGACACAACAATGTTCTGACACCACACACTAGAATAGTCATATTGGTCGTATTTGCAGCCAGCCCTCCACTTGTGCAGGTTTAACTTCCATGGATTCAATTATTTCCGAGTTTCTCTTTCCCAACACCCCACCTCAAGTGCCTCTTTTCCAGGAGAACTTTCACTCTCAGTGGCTCTGATAATCAGGTCATGAAAGCACATTCATCACTTCTTCTTCATAATTTGACAGATTTAACTGGGCTGTACTTATGTGCTTCTTTATTTTTTGATCTCTGATTTTATTGGTACGAATCCAGTTGTCATATTTTCATGTCATCAGTTGTTTCCACTGGAATGTTATTATTGTGTGCTATTAGTTTGGTTGCAATTTTGGAAACAAATGCTATTCCAAGTTTGCTTAACAACTATCAAACTTTTTTCAGAAAGGTAGGGCATAAATGTCTGCCATACATCAAATAAAAGAAATGTTTACGCTTCCGATTTCCAGGACAGTATAGGCCTCGATGAAACTTATATTGACAGTGTCCCTAAGAACAGGTGTTGATTCTGCTTTTTACAAGCAAAATTCTACACGCCGATGCCTCGTAGGCGAAAGGGTGTTCCACTGAGAGCAGCAGCAGCAGCAGCAACCAGCTTTGCATAGATGGCTCAGATCAAACACCTTTTGAGGTTTTCCCCTTCATTACTGCTTCTTATCTCCTCACTCTCAGGGGCAGAGGGATTTGAATATGAGCAAGTTCCCACTAGTTTCTCAGGGGTATGAGTTCATTAGAGTGTAGAATACAGACGACTAGACTTAATAGCGGAGTGAGAGAGAGGGCTGAAGTGTATTTGGGAGGGAGGAAACAGTGGGATCTTTTGCTATTACTAACTCTGTCCACAGCTGCATCTAACCCAGACACCCAATTTGTGATCAAGCCTTTTTCCGCACCTCATCCATAGACAGCTCCACAGCAGTGCTGTCTTGGAAAACAGATAATTTTGCTCTCCTCCGGGACTTCTCTTGATGCCAAGCTCAGGGGAGTTACCAGTCTGAGTGAGATTATAATCAGTCCTACAGGACAGAGCTGCTGGTGTACATTCTGCTCAAGCTTTCCTTCTTAAATGATATGCCTTTATTTAAATTTTATAAAGGTGGGTTTGTTTAGATTCACTTTCTTCCTCTCTCTCTCTCTCTCTCCCCTCTCCCTCTCTCTCTGGATTTCTTCAGTTATTCACTTTTCCTACAACTGCTGTAGTTCTTCCATTAAAGGATTAAAATAACCAAAACTACCTGAATGGCTGTGAGGAGAAATTGTTTGCTTTCTGATTCAAAGGAAAGTTCTTTCTCCATCTATCTGCACTTTTTCCTCAGAATAGAAAGAGACAGAAAGAGAGGGGGAGAGAATTGAATTTAGTTTAAAAGAAATTCTGGAGTGACCCGTCCACCAGTCGAACTACCGAGGCTGTGGACAAACGCAATAGTGTAGTTATTTGGAGCTGGCCTTAACACATGGGTGTTCCCCAATTGTAAAATTGTGTGATACTCAGATTATTTTTAATGGATTGGAGTATGAGTCAGGGAGAGAGCCAGCATGGTGTAATGGTTTGAGCATTGGGCTATGACCCTGGAAACCAGGATTCGGCTCCCTGCTTGGCCAAGGAAATCCACTGCATGACTTTGGTCACATTACACATGCTCAGTCCCAGAAAACCCCACAATAGGTTCTCCTTAGGATTGCCATAAGTCAGAAATTATTTGAAGGCACACAACAACAACAACAACAACAACAACAACAACAACAGCAAGAAGCTGTTGTGGCAGATTGTGGCTCATAACAGGAATGCTATACCTCTCTGATTGTTTATTAATAGATATTTGCATACATTGACATGTTCTGTTTAACTAGGGTTGCCAGACCTGACCTGGGACAGAGTGCCTGTAACTTTAATCCTTTACAGATCCTGGAGCAGGATGAGGGAATACAAAAGCTCCATCAAGCAGGAGGAAGGTACTTGTCCTTCCTCATGTTCCAAATCCCAGCTTTCAGATTCAGCTGTCCACTCCCAACATGGCTATTTCCTTCCGGTGGAGAGCAGAATGAAGGGGCATGGAGGAGCCCCCAACTCCATTTTTGTTGCTGGTTCTCCCATGCTGCATCATCCCTCCCACCTTACTAGCAAGGCAGTAGCCATATTGAGAGAGGATGGATGCAGCTGAAAATCTGGGATTTGGAAGGTAAGGGAAGACAGGTACCATCAGCCTACTTAAGTGAACTTTATGGTACATAATCCTGCTCCACAGATTGATCAGGCTTAAATTTAGAGGAGGCCCATCCCAGATTCAATCTAGCAACATTATATGCTCAGCCCCCAGTGGTGTATCGAGGTTCACCAGCACCCCCAGGAAGGACAATGGGGGGTGGGGGTAGGGCCATGGGGGGTAGGGGCAGGTGGGGGTTGGGCTGTAGAGGGGGCTGAGGCCGCAACTCTTCTTAGCCCTCACCAGCATAACCAGTGGTGATGAATGCTGAGAGTGGTAGTTCTATCAAGATCTGAAGGGCTATGCTTTGCCCTCCCCTGATTTGTCCCTATGGTAGTCAAGTTGCTCTGGAGACACTGTATGAGTTATTAGCTTCCCAAACTCATAGAACCTAATACAGAACTCAAATGCAGAGACTGTGGTGGACAGGCTAAATATTTGTTTGGTGGCAATTTTTAGCTGGTGCTTTGGAGTCTCCCAGTAGGACTCAAAAGTGACTGGCTGTAAAATTCTGGCTGTGCTCAGATACACTAAAAATATTTTGGATTAAGAATTTGGGTCCTCCATCTTAAATAACACATCATTCCTTATTAATCTTCAACATTACTCCTTATTAACTTTTATCTAACAAGGTGCTTGAAGGATAAATGAAGACAGTATGCATGTAGAGTGTAAGTAGACAGGATAGAGAGGGAAATGGTAGAAAAAGAAGAGAGATGCTGATCCATTTAAAAAACAAACTTAATTTAACATGGTAAGATCAGATTCTGTGGTCTGGGACACCCTTCCCAAACGTGACAGTTCCCAGACATGTTGGACTCCCACGTTCATCAGGCAATAATAGTACTATGGGCTTTGTAGCCCATCTGGATAAAAATTACAGGTTGGAAGAAAGCAAATTTAAAATGAAAGGGAAAGTGCCCTTTAGAGAATGTGCCCAAGGAGTCCACAAAGACAACCTCCATAACATCTTCTGTCACTCTTATGATGTGTTTTAAATAGAACATTTTAAACAACAAATCAATTAACAATAATTCATCTACCCCATCCCCACTTCCAATTATTAGTGTTAGTGGCGACAAAGTGATCTCTCGTTTGCTAATGGTCAGCATTATCAAATTTATTTTCAACCCTAATATTCCAAGCTCTGAGAGGCTGTGCTAGGAGTTGAAGAAATTGCCTACCAAGGAGTGATGTCATTAGGAAGGCATATCAGGGATATCAGCTATAAGTAGGTAGTACAGAGATATGGTATTTAATAGTAGAATTGTAGTAGAATTGTTGACCCACTATAATCTCTTGCCAAGCGGTTATGTGATAAAAGGTAAGAAGACATCAGATATAGTTTTATAACACAGCATAATTATACACTATCTTAAGACTATCAATAGTCAGATATTCTTTGATAAACCATTGCGTTTTCACTGTCATGGAGAATATATGTTTGCAGCCAATAATCTATGGTACCACAGTGCACCTTATACACCTTGGCTAATGGAAGTTGGCTTTGTATAAACAACCTGGTGTCAGCATAAACCCAAACAGAAGGGAACATGCAAAGGCCACATTGGATGCCATGTTAGGAGAAAGGCAGGATATAAATCCATCCAACCAATCAATACAGCATTTGCCTGAGGTGGTGAATGAGACCCAGTTGTTAGCCCTGAAAGGAAGGGGAGGAGGCGAAAGGTAGTAATCACTGAGGAAGGGGAAAGAGAAGGCAGACCACACTGACAATTAGTTGTCTTATTTTTAACAGTACTCTACCCATGCCTTTGAATGAATAGATTCCTAGACACACACTCATATATGGTTGTGCCCATGCACACATATTCATTTTTCATTGAGTATATTATTCATTGTCTATTCTCGCTGAGATATTCTTAGGGGCTACACAGGCCCTGGAGCTCAGTATAATAATAACAATTTTTAAAAAAAGGAATCAAAAGGAAGATTTCTGTTCCTGCCAATACTACACAGTGGACGGCTCAGCATTTCGTGGAGCTGACCCTATTAGAGCTGCCAAAGTGCTGCCAAATGTACCTCTATGATCATCCTTTTTGAAAGAGTATAAAATTATTCATCTTTTTTTTTTCAGGGAGAAGAAATGATCTGGGAGCCAATCCACATAGAGCAGAAATATGCTAGAAAGAGGAATTAGCTTGCATAAATGCTACAAAGTGCTTCATTCCATGAAAAACAGTGAAGGCCAGGGAGACTTTGAGAGAGAGACGGAGAGAAAGAGAGAGGGAGGGAGAGAGAGAGAGAGGTTTTTGCATCTGATTCCATTTTATTTTTGGATTCATATTAATGCTCATAGATGGTCTTCTGCATTTGGAGACTTTGACTTTTTGTTTGCTTGTTTGTTTGTCAAAATCTATTTTTAAATAAAGCTTGAAAGTCTTTTTTTTTCTTTCTCTCCTAATCTTTCCTGCCCAATCACTGAATCATCAGTGGAAAGTGCCACAATCTGTGGGCCGTCTTGAAATGCAGCCCTATTTCCCTGTCTTGTGATCTGCATGTCAAGGTGAAACTGCAAGAATATGAAAATGTTGCTATCCCCAGAAGGCGGGCGGTAAAAGATACTAATTGCATTTCACTGAAGGCTTCAGAATCAGTCAGCAGCTGGAAAGCTGAGAAGAATTTTGATGCTATTCCTATAAAGAAAGATCACTTCTCCTCCTCTCCCCTCCCTCCAACACACCTTATTCTGTTTGTAAATCTATTAGAGAACACGGAAAATGAAGGTGTAGGGATGAGGGGGAAGCATAAAACCAGCTAAAGACTTTACGATTTCCATTATATTTTGCGAGCTGTAGGTGGTCAGGAGATTATACGGAAACATTCCCTTGTTATCAGCAATAATAATTTAGCAGCATTATTTATCACCAATTGTTGTCAGCTTTTTAAAAAAATGTATAAAGGGCCTTACCCAGTTCATTACACTCCCTGGGGAAAGAAAGTAAAACCTCTATAGAGGGGCACAAGAGAAAAAGTGAAATAGGCTCACAGTGGACTCACAGGATGCTTAAAATGATGAGGGAAGGAACCTCCAACATTCCCTGGACATGGAATTTCATCCCTGGGGTCTTTCCATGAAGAAAAAAGCACAACTAGTAAATATTGTCTGATCTATAATAGAGCCTTTTCAGATGAAGGAGTGACAAACAGAGGGATCCAGATCAGCTAGTGTCATAAGATAATGGAGCAAAAAGGGGCAAAATTATTTTCATATCTTCTTGAGTTTACATGTACAAAAGTAATACCAACTCACCTTCCTCCTCTGCAGCTTATTCAGCCTATGAAGTCCACATGTCACAAGTAAAGAGAAGATGCTCATAGGGAAATACTTGTGGGTGATTTCTGCCAGTCCACCCAATCATGCCATGCAATGTAATTTTAAAGCAATGTGGAGGCAAGAGAGGAGGAGGAGAGGAGGAAAAAGGAAGGAAGGAAGGAAGGAAGGAAGGAAGGAAGGAAGGAAGGAAGGAGGGAAGGAGGGAAGGAAGGAAACCAAGGTTCACTGGTCATTTTGACCTTTGGGTAAGTGTGGGAAAGGGGTGAGAACCACAGACCAACTTCTAATGCATGACTGTGATATCTCCTTCAGTTGTGAGAGACAAAATGAAGAGTACAAAGGAGTACAAAATGAAGTATTAAAATACATGATAGCTAGATTTGGAAGTTGATTATACTCACGATTATTAGCATCCCTTTTTGTAAGCCAAAGCTTTCTAATACCTGTCTCCAGTTCTTGCTTATCCTCTGTCAAGATCTTGACATTTCTCAACATAAAGATGATAGAATCAGAAGTACAACACACACAGGCTTACGGCTTCCTTGGCCCTTTATGTCCTTTGACTGGCTTAATGGTAAATGTCATCACGAAGACACAGCACCAGCACCAAACTGCTCTTCCTTATATTACACTCTCCTTCTTTTCTCTTTCTAAAGTTTAATTTTCACAGTTTTCTCCTTCTCTCACCATTCTCAAAAGCAGTTCTAGGCAGGAGGTTTCTTTGAAGTCATTATCTTGAAAAGTTTGAAAACCCAACAGCTGGTTTTCAAATTCACGTAAGAAATCGAGCCACTATGGCATAGTGTTGGACCTAAGAAGTCCAGATCAAGTTCCCATTCAATCTTGCTCACTGGGTGATCTGGGTTGAGGCACTCTTGTTCAATGTGACTTAACTCACAAAGTTGTTCTGAGGACAAAAGCCTGAAAGCCATCTACAGTGACTTGAGCTCACCAGAGGAAAAGAGGGATATAAATGTAATGAACAACAACAAAAATAATAAAACAGCTGTTCAGATACACAATATGCAATAATGTCTCCCTATTCTGGGCTAGATACAATTCACTGCATGTGCTCTATAGCACCCTTGCATAGAGAGATTGTCATTTCCCTCCAAAATATATCCCCAGTGGGAATGTACTGAACCATTACAGAACAGAGAGAAATGTAAGGTCCTACACTTAGGCAGAAAAAATGGTATGCAGAAATATAGGATGGGGGACACGTGGCTGGCTAACAGTACGTGTGAAAGGGATTTAGGAGTCTTCATAGACCACAAGCTGAACATGAGTCAGCAGTGTGATGCGGCAGCCAAGAAGGCCAACGCAATTCTTGGTTGCATCAATAGGAGTATGGTGTCTAGATCGAGGGAGGTATTGGTACCACTTTATTCTGCATTGGTTAGACCTCATCTTGAATACTGTGTCCAGTTCTGGGCACCCCAATTCAAGAAGGATATGGATAAGCTGGAGCAGGTCCAGAGGAGGGCAACCAAAATGGTGAGGGCCTGGAAGCCATGCCCTGTGAGGACAGACTTAGAGAGCTGGGTATGTTATGTTTAGTCTGCAGAAGAGAAGGTTGAGAGGGGACATGATAGCCATGTTTAAATATTTGAAGGGATGTCATGTCGAGGAGGGAGTGGGCTTGTTTTCTCCTGCTCTTGAGACCAGGACAAGGAGCAATGGATGCAAGCTGCAGGAGGGGAGATTCCGCCTGAACCTCAGGAGGAATTTCCTGACAGTCAGGGCTGTCCGGCAGTGGAATGTGTTGCCACAGAGTGTGGTGGAGTCTCCTTCTTTGGAGGTTTTTAAGAGGAGGCTGGATGGCCACTTGTCGGGAGTGCTTTGAGGGTTTTCCTGCATGGCAGGGGGTTGGACTGGATGGCCCTTGCGGTCTCTTCCAACTCTACATTTCTATGATTCTATGATTCTATTACAGAGGACAGAAGGCCTGTGCCTATACCTTGTGATCTCCATTGCAGCTCACATTCAGTGACTGTTGTGTATATGGGGAAAAGCTAGACAGAAATACAGGAATCACACACAAACACCTCATGTGCTTAGACATAAGGAATGGAAGAAACAGGGAACTATTTTACACCATAGGCATTCTTCCATGCATAAGTGCTGCCTATGATGGAAAGGGTCAAACTCAATAAATATATTGCCTCACAAGGAGTTAATTCTGTCTGGCACAATGTAGGCTATGCTTATAGCATCTGTTGCAAGGATATGGACAGTATGACCTACAGGTCATATGGGGTACCCAAAACCATTTCCCTGTGCACCCCTAAGTAGAGGAAATCCCCCCCCCCAAGCTTCTTGGAGATGTTAATCCACATTACTGCTTTCCTTTCTTTCCTTTTGAATCAAAGCCTTCAGTTACACTATGGAGTTCTGGGGATGTGACCTTCTTGCATTTCAGTTTCTTCATGGTGTCTTGAAAAATGTAAGATTATATCAAAAGTAATAAATATAATGAGGAGGGAGAGATTTGTGTACTTTCTTTGTGAAAGCTGCCTGCACAGTCTTCACATGTTCTTACTTCTCTTCTGGAAAAATATATGCCCTTGACACAGGCCAACATTGTATTATGCATTCAATAGCACATAGAAATTATGGCCACCTTGGTGGTACATGCCAAAGCATACCTTTCTCTACAAATTCAAAAAAAGAGCAAAAGAGACTATTACTTCTTGCCTGTGAAGGTAAACTCACTGTATTCCTTGAGGAGAACTGTTTCGACATCAGAACCCAAAGCCATCTTCTCCTGTTTGAGACAGTTGTTGATGATATGACAATTGTCTCTCACTTTTCAGGAAGACATTAAACTGTTTTGATTTCTTATACTCTGATTCCACCCCGCTCCACAAACAGACACAGCATAGAGGCACTGTTAGCCACAAACATTCAGCCCATATTTCTGTAGAACACAGAAGATGTGTGTTGCAATTGCCTCACTTGCCTCTTCATTGTCATGATGAAGACCATGCAAGCCATGCATGATTCCTTCTGTCACAGAAAAGTTAATGGAAGAATTTCCTGGATCCGTTGGTGGTGGTTTCAGGCCAAACTGGGGGGGGGAGACTGTGTGTTGCTAAATCCTTAAGTTCTAGTGCTTTTTTTTTTAATATAAGTAATTTTTCTTAATGTTTTAAATGAAAAAGAATAAAAAAACTCCCCTCCCCGCTTCCAGACATCAGTTTCCCAGTTGAATCTGAGTTTAACATTCCATTCCGTCTAAACATTCCATTCCGTACATTATCTCTGTTTTACAACAATTGTAAACTATTACTTTTAACTTATATTTAACTATTTACATTTTATCTTTTACCAGCTCATTTTGTCTTTCACCTTTCTCACAATCTTTCTTTCTTTTCCCCTATCTTATTCTTTTATCCAATTCAATACCTCTCGCTATTTTCTTTCAAAGCCCTGGATTGGCTTATTTTTAAGTGAAAAAGTTAACTTTTCTGTCGCTACCATATCCAGGACTTTGAATTTCCATTCTCTTATATCAATATATTTTCTTTCTTTCCCATATTGAGCATAAGTCAGTCTTGCTGCAGTTATTATATATAACAATGTCTTTTGATGAGATCTTATTTCTCTTTGTTGCCCTAACATATTCAACAAATAAAGTTCTGGCTTCATTTCAAAGTTAAAACCATACAATCTTTGAATTTCATCATGTATTTCTTTCCAAAACTTTTTTGCTATTTTACAGGTCCACCACATATGGAAAAAAGATCCAAGTTCTAGTGCTTTTGATGCCAAAATATTTTTCTACCATTCTGCTCGATTTTGTCTGCCTTTTTTTTTTTTTGAGGAGAAATTTTGATTCGAGCAATACTCTTAGAATCATTTTTCTTGCATAGTCTTAGGCCCTTTCCACATGGGAGGGGGGACACGCGGGGAAATGGGGCCGCGCACGCGGGGACGGAGCTTACCTGGAAGCGGGAGGCTCCGTCCCCATGGAGAGCAGCGCAATTTCACCGCTCCACATGTTTGGCGGCGTCTGCGGTGCTCGGTGGCGCCCAGTGGCACCCAAAATGGCGACCAGAGGCTTCTGGCGGCGCTCCGCCAATCGGGGCAGCACGCCAGCCAGAAGCCCACCCCTGGGCAGCTCTGCAGGGACACGCTAGCAGATCCCTGCAGTTCCTCACAGGGCACTGCAACGGAGTAGCGCAGGCAAGTTTAAAAAAAAACCACTTGGAAAGGTGGTTTTTATAAAACTCGCAGCGCCACCCCCACAGCCGTGCAAGGGTGGTTGGAGGTGTGGAACCTCCCCTTTTTTACCCGCTCTAGCGCATCCCGTGGGCGACCTCCATGTCCGGTCGTCCCAGCGCGGGGATTTACCCCCGTGTGGAAATGGCCTTAGCCTGTGTAACTTAAATGGTGGGGAGTACTGTGGTAAGCCTACCTTATTTCAGCTATTACCATGAATCTCTTACGGGAAGAAATAATAAGATTTCTATTGTTTATTTACTTCCTTGATTCTACATTTTCAGCATAGCTTCTTTCTGCTTTCTTTCCCTTGTACTCATCTGAAAAACCCTGAAAGCACAAAATGGATTCTTCTGTAATTGTGTTGATTTTCATAGCCAATTTCTGAATGCCTCTTTCTTGTACCATTCATCAATAAGGCTACATATTCTCTTTTTAACTGTGCCACTGCTCAAAGGTCCTTCACCACCACCACTACCTCTGTCTTTTACAATCTAAATGTTTTTCTTTAAATTTAAGAAAGAAAAAAGATCATATGATTGACCAGTGTAGTGCAGAAAGACCTTTTCCTGCCTGAGCAGCCATCTGCAACACACTTTGCAATGGAAAGACAGGAGGAACTGTTCTTGAATATTCAGCTCCTCCTATCTGTTCTAGATGTCTCTGTCCCACCAACAGTTGTCTGGCTCCATTTTGCACAAAGCACAGAAGACCATCACAAAAACATAGATGAAACAATTAAAAACTATGATAACAAATATGTTTACAGTCTATATGGATGACAAATAAAGAGGAATATATGTTGAACTAAATAAAATGTCACAACTTATATCCAATGGAAATATACATGTAACAGCCAAAGGTATACACATATAACAGGAAAATACCGGAATCTGCATTAGGAAAAAAGAGAACAAAATGGAGTAACAAAGAACGTAAATATAAAATAAATGAAATTTGTAACAATACATAAATACAGAAAATCCGTTCAAAGTCTTTTAAAGATAAACTAACTCAGTTTTGCAACAGTTGTCAAAGGCTAGCTTATATGATTTCCCCCCTTTCTTTTCATACTATAAAATCTTCTCCTACTCTGTGGCCATTTCCTCATGGGTTTAAAGAAACGGTGCAGAGCGTCCTCCAGGGAGGACGTCTGCACCTGGGAGCGGACTGGGTCGGGCCTACTTAGTGTAGTTCCGCACATCAACCCGCTCTGGAACGACCTGAAGTGGTCGTCCAGCGTGCTTTTGAAAGACTGCTTAAAACAGGTCTTTCAAAAGCACTGAGCGTGCCACTCCGTGCCCATGCTCCAGTGCAGATTTGCAGGCTCGCACCAGTGTGATCCTGCGATCTTCTGGGGGCGGGCTTTAGGCTGGCGAGCTTCAGCGGTTGGTGGAGAGCCTCGACCAACCAGAAGCCACCATTTTCGTTGCTGGAGCAGTGTGGAGCGGTAGCCACGCACTGCTCTGGACCAGTCTGGACCCGAGCATGGAGCCAAGAAGTCTGGTAAGTACTGGCACAGGGCGATTCCTTTGCCCCGTGCGGAAATGGCCTGTGTCTCTTTCATCTTCCTGCTTAGGCCTTTTGAAACTGGACCACAACGGTGGCTTGTTATATCTCCACTATTAGGTCAATTGCTGGACTCTAGATCTGGAGGGCTGGCCATTTTCTTATATCTATACACACATACATACATACATACATATACATACACACACACACACACACACACACACAGACATACATTCATGAACAACCCAGGCTAAACGTAGATGGGAGACCTAACTTGTCGGTAGGGATTTGAACTAGATGTCTGATTTCTAGCTTGTATTATACATAGGGGTGTTGTACCCTGTGCCATTAAAACTATTTCAAGATTGATACAGTTGTAAATTCAAGGAAACTATTGTCCTTTCCTGTTTAATAGTTTAGTTCATGTCCAGCAGGATGTCTGTCAGACTGAAAATGCACATCTGCACAATAATTTGGGAATTAGTACAATTTTTTTATAATCATTCCTTGGGCATATACCTACATACACAAACTCCTTCCTCTGTGAACTAAGACAAATAAAGAAGAAGAATTTTTACTGTATACAGGAGGAGAAGTAGAGAGAAACAGATGAACTCTGTTTGCCTGAGTGCCCATGTAGGTCAACCAAGGGTCCTTAGTTGAAACAAGGTCTGTACAAACAATTATTATTGCACTAGGGACTACATGCCAGTGGGGAGAAGGGGGTTGCCAATGCCCATATAGCTCTGGCCCTTTACCTTAGCCTGCAAGCGTATGGGAGAAACTGATTTTAATTACTTTTCTCTTCTGACACCTCATGCCATTTCTTCCAAGATGCTTCTTGCCAACATTTTCATTTCTTGGTCAATTTCTGTCCATTTCCTAGGAACATAAAACAATTTTAGGGTGAGATATCCAGACCTACTGGGGATTCCTTATATGGTTAATTAATTGTACACAGCACTCAGGTCATCTCTGCATGGCATCGCTGTCACACGATGGGGACATACTGGCAGCAATCCGCAAGTTGTGCATGATGTTGTCGTGGTCCCACAACCAGCATATCCCCACCTGTCACAATTGCTGGATAGTTAGGAAAAAAATCCGTAAAGCACCTGCAATCGCACAACGCTCCCATCACCGCCACCCATGCAGAAGAGCCGGAAGCACAATGATGTGTTTCCTTCCCCAGAAGAGCATGAGAAAGAGGCTGGCTGTGCTGTGGAAGGAAAGTGAGTGTCGCTCACGCTGCCTTCCTCAGGAAGCCAGACAGGTGCAGAGGGGAGTGTTCATATTGTGCTCCCTTCTCAGGAAAGGCGCTGCCAGGAATGCAATGGGAAGACAATGAAAGGAGGTATGGTGTGGAAATGGCCTCAGTTAGAACTTTTGAGAACTTTGCAAACTTAGTATGAAGAAAGAGAGAGAATGAGAATAGAACAGTCATGACAAGCAGTGATGGTAAGTAGATAGGTAGGTGCAAATAGATGACAGATGTGTATTAGAGACCAAAGCCTTAATTCCAGGAGCCCTGAATCCTTGACAAAAATGGGGGTGGGAAGGATGCTCATGAAATTGAGAGAGAAACAGCCCTGAATCCTTGACAGAAATGAGGGTGAGAAGGATGCTCATGAAATCTAGAGAGAAACAGAGGGAAGAGAATTAGTCTCTGTAGTCAAGGTATGTGGCTTTTACTTGTCACTCTTTTGAAGGGACTTTATTCAGGTTGAAGGCATAACCTAAATGAGCCCAAGTTAAAACTGATGATGCACACAAGACTAAGATGAAGTTGACATAATTTATTCACTTTCAAGACATTATTCTAGACATTAAGCAGGGGGCTACTAACAGGTTGGAATTTTTGTTTTGTTTTGTTTTGTTTTGGTTCTTTTGTTGTTGTTTTCAAATGAGGCTTTAATCATATTTTAAAGGCCCAAAGGCTGTACAAAACAATGTGTTTTTGGTGGCCCACCCAGTGCTCCATAGGATGGAACCAGCCAAACTTCTCTTGGGAGGGAATCCCATAGTCAAGGTGGTGATTCTGGGGAGAAAGCTCCTGTTGATATCTTTACCAAGCTACATTCTCACGGTGGTGGTATACACAACAGGCAAAGAGCATGTATGTGAATTGTTCTCCGTTAGACAGATGAAGTATAAACAGGAAAACACTTGCCCATTAAGCTTGAACTCTCCCTTTCTATTATCACATGTACCCAACCCCCAACACACACACCCCATTCATACAGGCACAAACACACATTAACATAATTCACTCTGTGCATTTGACCAAATTATGGGGGAGGCACTCATCTTACTGCCTATCAGGAATCTGGCCTGGGATACTTTCCTTTGTGTTTAGATCTGGTTCCCGGTGTGCAGATGTAAAGGTATTGATCTAGGCTATAGAAATGGACATAGCCATGCTTGTTCTCACAGCACACTGTAGACCATCTCGTTATGTAGCCATGGAGGCAGTATTGTGGGATAAATGGTGGGGAAGATAACTCTACATATGGATGTGCACCTGGTGCATTTGGTCCTTCCCTTTCTCCCTCTCTCCTTCCCTCCCCAAGAAATATGTCTCGAGTCTAGGAGAATGATGCAGGTTTACTTACACAACTCCAAGAAGGGAAGGGAGAAGACAAGAAGATGTTCCATGTCTGTAAGCTGTAGGGCTGCAGTTCTATTCTTCTTTTCCCTGTTAGACAAGTTGCTGCTGTTGCTATATTCACCAGAGATGGAAAAAGGGAAGAGCAGCCTTGGATAAAAAGTGAAGAGTAGAGGTGAACTCTGTCTCTTTCTTTGTCTTGGTCATGCTGCAAGGTGACCAAAAAGCACTTTGGCAAAAGTCCTTAGTTGCTCCTTTCCCCCTTTTCAGGACAAAGAGAGTAACAGTTTTAGTGTTGATTCCCCCACCCCACCCAGCCCATGATCTGAGCAGCATATAGAAGAATGTAGGAGACAGTGGAGACTAAAAGAGGAAAGGCATTGAGACAAGAGGGTTCCCTTAGAATAGCCATGAGCCTGAGCTGCAGTCCAAGCTCCACCAAATGCAACTTTAGGCCATTTACTATCACTGACTCTGTTCCAATCATATCACGGCCACCAAATAGGACTGAAAGAAACTGCTCGTGCCAGTGGTTTACTTGCCTGGTACTGTAACATAGCATAAAATGTGATCCATAAACTTTTGTGGCAAGGTAGCTCTACAGCTATAAGAACGGAAGTCATATACCTGATTTCAGCAAGCAACGGGTTTTTTCTTAACCCTGTACTGAATTTATCATGGAATATACCACTGAATAACCGTGTTAGTCTTTTAGGTACACACTATATCATCTTGTTTTGTTTCCATCTTTTTCCATGAAGAGCTGAATAGTCAAAACTGCAGTTTGAGCTGTGTTTCAGCCCTGTAGACCAGAGATGGGGACAAAAGTCTAAATCTATATTGTGGTAGACCCACTGAAATCAATTGGATGTACCTACTTGGAGTCAATGCAGCCTATTCATTTCAGTGGTAGGTTTATTCTAGTTGGAAGAAACATAGGATTCTAGCTGCAAAGAACATTTCTTTCCCTCCACCCTCACAAGTCCATCTCCTGTATTCTCACCAGAGGGCCTTCTCAGTGGCTGCCCTCAGGCTCTGGAACTCCCTTCCAGAGAGGTTAGATTGGCACCTTCCTTAGTCGCTTTCTGCACTTTCTGCAAAGAGGTAAAAGAGGTTTTGACAGGTCTTTAGGACTGAGTGTTCAAGGCCCATCCCACCTAAACAACATGTTGAATTTTCTATCCATTGTTTTTCTAGTGCCCTTTTAAAAAATGTTTTGTGTTTTTAATGGGTTTTAGTGTTTTTGATACTTTAATCACCTTTTAACTGTTGTAGTTCGTGAATTTTTAAGTATGCGTTTTTTATCTGTTATAAGTTGCCTTGAATCCCAAACTGGGGCAGTTTCTGCACTACACTGTTATAGTGCTATGATTCCACTTCCAACATCCTATGGAATCCTGGGGTTTGCCATTTAGGGAGGCCCATTTAGAACGCTCAGCCAGGGAGCAATTTGGCCTCAGTAAACTACAAGCCCCAGAACTCCACAGGAGGTTGAAAGTGGAATAACAGCACTATGACAGTGTAGTGTGGAAATGGCCTAGGAAAAGAGTAGGATGATGATGGTGGTGGAGATGACAATGATGGCTGCAAATTTTGAGAAGCCTCGCTTTGCATTTTTTTTTATTTTTTTTTTGTGTGCAGCTGCATGGAAACAGACAGATTTTAAGAACATATATAGGAGCATGCACACAGCTAACAATATGCTAATTAGTCCCTTGGTCCCAAGTTCCCCACTCCCCTCAATCTGCCAGTGTGCTGATATATTATGTAAGAGGGAGTTGTTCTAAAGTGGGTCAACCTGGCTGGGCTTTTTGATCTCCTCACTGTCTACCAGCCCAGAGGACCAGGCTCATAAAACCACTGCAAAACCCCTATTTGTTGTTGTCTAAAAACTAAGAGTTGTGCGGCTGGGACCCCTGTGCGACAAGATCACACTTGCCCACAGGAGATGCTTTGACAGGAGAGGCCCCAGCCTTGATGCCTCTTGCTTGTGTATACGGCTTGGAGTTGCAGCCATATGCTGTCACGCTGCTGAACAAAGCTCTCTCTGCACCGGCTGCTGTTTTAGAGCTGCTGTGGGTTTGCCTGAAAGCCTCGCAATTCATTATTCTCTATGAGATTATGCAGAAAGGTTGCCAGCGAGGACTCATCCCTTTCTCTCTCTCTCTCTCTAGCAGAGGCTACATCACAATCTACCTCGAAGAACATTCCTTAAACTCATCCCAGTTAATCACCCCTTACTGGCTTAGAACTGTGGAAAGTGGCTGCTGCCTTCTCCTGTTTTACCCGGCTTTGGCTGATCCGAGAGGCCTTGCTGTAGCCCCCATGGCGTCTGCCTGAACAATCTTCAGGAGGGCCATGAAAGATTCATGAGGGTGAAGTGTTAGCATGTGTACTGACTGGGTAATAGGCTGGGACTGTTCTTCTAGGATGTCAAAACGGGAAGAAGGGAAGGAGAAGGAGGTTAAGCCACCCGACAGCAGTGGTCTTGGCTAAGGCAGGGCACTGCGCACACACCTCAGCACCGAAAGCTGAGAGGGTTTTGTGTAGACGCTACTGCAGCAGCCGTCCTAGTGGACTGGAGAGGGAGAACATTTCCATTTGTACTTTGCAAGGTGTGTGTGTATGTGTTGTTATGCTACCACAATAAAAAAAAATACACAGAGAGAAAGAGCAAGCAAGAAGGGGAGAGAGACAATTATTTGTCAGGTTGGAGCCTCCAGTTTCTAAGCTTTTCTTTATTTGCCTGCGCCTCCAATGCCATTCTTTTCTGGCAACAGTGGAATCGTCAAATTCTTCCTCATGTAAATAGATTGTGAGTGCCTCAGACGCCTGATCTCAACATCCCTGCCAAAAATCCCAGTGCCTACAATGTTGTAATTGCAACTTCCACAGCTAGAATGATGTGATCCATTTCCGCATTACGTTCTTAATTGGCATCAGATAGTCTGGCTGCAGAACACAGCCATTCAGTTTGCAAACATTGTATGCGTGTGCATATATGTGCGTGCGTGCACACTCCAATGAATGTGTGCAGTTTTGTTTTGTTTTGTTTTGTTTTTTAATGGCTTTTGCAGGTCCACAATGTAACAGCCTTGTTTTCTGGTGGCAGCACTGGTTCTTTGATAGTTACTGGTATGAATTAGTAGGAAAATACTAATAAATGTCCAAGCTGGGGGAAGAGAGAGTCTTGATTACTTCAGATTTTGATCCAATTATCCCAAACCATTCTAGGGAATTCCCCACTCCTGTAATGATGCCAAGGATCATGACCGCCAGTGAAGGTTCCAATCTGTGGAGGTAATCTGGATTTGTCCTGAATGATGATTTCTGCATTATCATTCAATGTGTGAATGTCAGGAAGAAATAGCTGTAAAATAGGGAAGGGCTGGTCTTCCTCTCCCCCAGTTAATTCTGGCAATAAGGAATCCCAGAAATCCCCTTTTCAAATAAATATAGGCAGATATCTCTGCACTTCCATGAAGCAATCCCATAAAGCTCAAATAGCTATGCAAGCTCAGGGATTCTGAAAGCTGGACTCCATAAAAACATTCCCCTTCCCAACCCCCTTCTGCTTTTATTTTGGAGATGTGGGTCTGGCAGTCAAGCCAGTGAAGTTCCACAACTGGACTCACAGGCAGCCTTAAACAAGAAGGGAGCCAATGCATACCTCCCCAAGAAACCAGTTCCCTTCTCACATTACAAAGCCTAATTTCCCTAACAGCTTGCACTTGGAGGACAGAAACTTGCCTGCTCAGTACTATCACTGCCCCAACAGTTCTCTCCCCAGTGTGGCCATGCAATGTGTTCACCACATCTTCTTCTCGGGTAGAAAGCAGCTTTGCTCATGTTTGCATTGTTTGAATAAAAAAAAGCACAGGAGTGAGGGGAGGGAGAGAAAGATTGCTTCCTTGCCTGGGAGAGTCTTCCCAGCATGGCAACTCATACATCAAGCTACTGTTGCTGGCTAGAACGCGCCCCGAATGGGGGCCTCTTCAGCGCTGAGCCGCCAAATGTTGCATCATCAGTTCGGCTCTGTTTACCAAGGGTGGGGGATGGAAGGGAAAGTGCAAAGTTGGGTTCCCTGGTGAGCCCAGAATGCTGGTATTTGCACCCCAAATCTAATCTCCAAAGGGAGCAGGACAAAAGAAGGAGGGCCTGGGAGGGAAAAAATAATCTCAGCCCCCAAAACTTTGGCATTTTCTTCTCACTCCACCCCACACACACACACACACACACACACACACACACACAATCAGACTGCTAAATTATTTCCATTTCTCAGTTTGGGATCCAAGCAGGAAGCCCTGACATTTTAAGGGTGTTGGCTTTTTTCTGCCAGGTTTGCTCATTCATGGTGAGTGTGCACCCAGGGTCATGCGCCACGGATATAAAAACACCAAGCACCTGGATGGAAAGGGGAAAGGCTTTGCGTCTTCCCCTCACCCACCACACTTTCCCCCCTCCCTCTGCCAGGCCTGGCTTTTTCCATGGCAAAGTGCCAAAATGTGTGTGTGTGGGGGGAGAAAAACAGATCAGCAAAATGGGGCACATAAATCGTGTGGAATTTGTCAGCTTGTGTGAAGAGGGGGTTGCAGATTCCTCCCCTCGCTTTTTTCTTTTTCTTTTTTTGTTTTTGTTTTAATGCCTTGCGCTCTGTTATGTAAATGCTATCGTTCCTTTGTCAGGACTCTGGGTAGGATTCTGTAGCTTAGGAACAGAGTCCAGTTGCCTCTCAAGGGCACACAGTTCCCTGCTGTGCATCTCCCAGACACAGCTCCATAACACAACAAGGGCAGGAAGGGACAGCGTAGACTTAAAGTAGGGAAGCTCTCCTGGTATGAAAAACAGGAGCACCCAGTTTAATCTCCGTGGCTGGAACGTGAATTGGGGTCCTTTGATAATCTTGATCTCATGCACCTACCTGCGTGGAATTGCTTTAAAGGGAAAATTAGTGCTTTTGAGGGTCTTTTTTTGTCACTATTGCTAAAATATTGAAGTTTAAACAAGAAGGCTTTTAATGGAGGGTTGTCTTGCAGGCTGTATTCATTGGGATTCAATCTCTGTTTCGCTAATTATATATTATATCTGAACAGTAGCACAGCTATAGTTAAGGTTGCATCAAAATTTCCCCTTGAAGTAGAAGCGGGGCGGGGAGGATTTATATCTACTGAATTGCCAGAAAAATACAGAGAGCCTAAGGAAGGCCTGATGCCTTCTATATAGGAGTTGCTGCGAGCAAACAAATGGTGCCCATATGATTAATACTTTCAATTTTTAAGGAATAGTCTGTGAAAAATTCCTAACATAAGCTTTTTGGTCTGCTGCTCACACTTTTCATGGTAGACCCATTTTCCAGCCTTTCCCTATTGTTTTCATGCTCAGATTTTAAAATAAATGTACAGTCGACCCTCCACATTTGCGGGTTTAACTTTCATGGATTTGATTATTTGTGAGTTTCTCCAACGCAATACCCCCACCACCACCTCAGGGGCTTGTTTCCAGGGGAGCCTTCCCTCTCAGCAGCTCTGATCAGGCCATGCAGCCCTTTAAAAAGGTCAGAGGTCCTTGTCAGCCTCCACCAGCTGCTGCCTGACCAGCAAAGGACAGATTGCAGCCCAATTTCTCAACACCACAAACCTTCTCCCAATGTCCCGCGCAAACCCAAAGAAGGAGATGGGTGAGAGAGAGGAAGTATAGGGCCACCGTGCCAACAACCCACCCCTTTCCCTCTCCGTTCCCTGACCTAGGCCATTTCCTCACTAGCCTGTTATAGCACGATGATTCCACTTTCAACATCCTCTGAAATCCTGGGGTTTGCAGTTTCGGGAGGGGCCGCGTGGCCCCTCCCGAAACTGCAAACCCCAGGATTCCAGAGGATGTTGAAAGTGGAATCATTGCGCTATAACAGGCTAGTGCAGAAATGGCCCTAGTTTGGACCCTGGATGTCCGTTCTCCCCACC
This sequence comes from Iguana delicatissima, assembly GCA_948472985.1. Classification (NCBI taxonomy): domain Eukaryota; kingdom Metazoa; phylum Chordata; class Lepidosauria; order Squamata; family Iguanidae; genus Iguana; species Iguana delicatissima. The sequence goes on from CAOKZL010000421.1 coordinate 146,288, forward strand.
ACACCTGACCCACCCTTTTCCCACAGACAGGAGCATGCATTTTGTTGTTTGCAGTTTTTCCACTTTTGCGGGGGTCCTGCACCCCAGTCCCAGGAAATGCAGATGACTGTAGCTGATTTCTTAAACATTAGGCTTTTTAAAATGTATTAAATGTGCTTTTCTTCAAGTAACCATAGCGGTCTGACAACAGAGGTGTAAGGCAAGCTACTTGTCTTGAAGGAAAATGTCCCACCTTAGTTTAAAAACATGGGGCAGTCATGACGTGCTGGTGCTCAATAGGAAAGAGTCAAGAAGAGAGTGATCCTGCTCATGAATGCACCCCCAAAGTTGTTCCTGGGGTGTTGAGAGACCCTGTACAGATATTTGGGGGTGCAGAAGAATAAAGAGGGTTGAAGCAGAGGAGGGAGAGGAAAGGAGTTTCCGCAGCAGCTGAACAACAATTTATATCCTATCTTTTCCCAGTCAGAGACTCAAGGTGGCTTATAACAGTTAAACTATTATACCGTCAGCCCTCCACATTTGTGGGTTTCATGTTTGCCAGTTTGATTATTCACAGATTGTTTGCTGCTGCCTTCGCTGCTGCCCTATGCCACTTTTAGTAGGGTCTGCAAGCCTCATAAGACTGAGAGACTGTGAGTGAGACTTATAAGCCCCTATTAAAAATGGTGTAGGGCAGCAGTAGAGGCTGTGGCAAGGCCTAACAGCCCTCCATTTTTGCCTTGCAAAGGAAGCTTACTGCCTTGAAGGCATCCACAATGGGTTGAGTATGCTGATCATACTTCTTTGTGTGTTAAATTTGGTTTGAGGGTGGGATCTAGAGTTTTCTGTGGTTTTTCCACTTTCATGGGGTTCCTGTGGTCCTAACCACAGCAACTGTGGGGGAATAACTGCACTTAATAACACACAAGATGCAAAAGTTAAGAAGCAATTAAACTATCATAAAATCAAAACCAATTCAAAAATTTAAACCATTGACAACAATGACAACAACAAATAAAGGCCATGCACATTATACAAGGCTCCTTTCTCAAAAAAAAAAAAAAAGTCCGTTCTCAAAGGTCTGCTGAAATAAAAGGGTTCTTCTCTCCTTGTGGAAAGATATAAAGAGGCTGCCATGCCAGTCCATCCTTTCTGGGAGAGGAGTTTCAGTGCATGGGAGCAGCCACCAAGAAGACTTTCTCCCATGTTCCCACCAAATGTACTTGTGAAAGTGGTGGGACAGAGAGAAGTTCTCCCCAGAAGATCTCAAAACACAGGCAGGTTCAGAGAACACAGTCCCTCAAATAACTCTAAATTTGAATTTTTTTAAAAAACTTTTGTTGAAATGCTGGGCAAAGACTGAAGGATGAATACAGATTTAAAATGGCATGTCACTAAGGTTCTCAGTTCTTAAGAGCTGGACCCTTTTCTCCAGCCTTCCAGGGAAGAGAGAGGAACCTCAGGGCAAGAGCAGTGCCCTGAAAAGAATACCTCCCTCACTTCGTGTGTGTGTGTGTGTGTGTGTGTGTGTGTGTGTGTGTGTGTGTCAGTGAGGTATAAGAATGGTATGTTGCCTCTGCTGCTGTATTCTGCTTTGGAACAGATGCACCCTTCCATGGCTGGACAAGCCTTAGGCTCAGAGGGAGAAAGCAGTAAGCATAGAGAAATGTTTTCTCATTTGATGAGAAAAATCTGGTAATTTTTGTTTGAATTGCATGTTCTGGGGAACTCTGGGCATCTCCTTGGTTAACATTATTTATTAAAACCTTCTGGAACACAGAACAACATTTGATTTTAACAAAACATAGCAACATAATTAAAATAAGCCCAAACAGGCTTCCACCTAAAACTGGAAATATTCCTTCCTGTTCCTCCCATAAGGCCTTCTAGTTGCGCTGAAGCCTTCCGGGCTCGTGTCTTAAATAGACAATAAACACCACTGCTCAACAGTGTCCATTATTCTCTTTAGGAGACTATTCCCACCACGCACTCAGATCAGGGATAGGGAAAGTGAAGCTCCCAGACCCCATTTTGGTGGTCCCTGAAGCCCTCTCCTGATCTCTCAAACTGTCTACTTAAAAATTGACACAAAAACCATGCAGAAAGGCCACCACCCCCATCAAATGTGGCAACAAGTGAAAACACCAATACCTATATATGACCCTTCAATACACACCCTACAAAAAGTACCTCTATTTTTCTTGATATGTATATGTCCCTTTAAGTTGCCTGTTGACTTAAGGTGACCCCATGAATTTTATAGGGTTTTCTTAGGCAAGGAATCCCTCTCAAAATGGCCTGTGAAAATATACCAACCATCACACAATCCCCAGACTCTGCCCCCACACACCTCAAGTTTTGTTCGAGACCCTCTCAAGCTCAGACAAAAACAGGTATTTTGGTGTGCTGTTGCAGGGAAATGTGGTCCTGGCTGGAGTGGGGAGAAATTGCCCCCCCGTGCATTGCCCCTGCCCTGTGCTAGATACATATACATCATTTTTCATCAGCTCTCCACTCCAGCAAACCATCATGTTGGAACAAGCTAGGAAGAGATCTTGCATAGTACATTCTTTATTATATCCAAGTATAAGACCTGCAAGATTTAAACAGAGAAACTCTTTTTTTGGACCTTGATTTTGGTTGATTATTTCCCCCTAAATCTTTCCTAGTAGACTCCGAGGTGCGGGGGGGGGGGTGCGCTCTTCATCCCTGCCTGAGCAGCAGAGAGTCCAACACAAAGGCAGGGTGTTGACAGATATCACTCCACGAAAAGCAAATTACATGTGAGAGTAACAAGTGGGTCCATCTCGTCTTACTGATCTGCCAGGGAATTCATAAAGAAAGGTGCCTGTTTCACTGTGCAAGGAGCCCTCTTTCCTCATTCCTTTTGTCGAGGGAGCACGAGGTCACACATTTCAATGTATATTGTTCTCCGTTCCTCTGCATGAATAACAAAGGGAGTAAATAAGGCTGAAATGAGGATTGAGAGCCATGTAGTGGATCCTTGTGAATTGCTGCTGTGTTATTTAGATTGGGATCAAAGACACACATGCATGCACCCAGACACTAACACCACCGCCTTTGTTTTTCAGCCACAATAGGTATAGCTGGGAGTTGTTAACCCTTATGAATGATATTTTCTTAGCCAAGACCTACAGGAATTAATTATGCACTGTGTTATCAGGAGGACAGGGAAGTGCAAGCATGGAGTGTATAGTGAGACCAATAGCTGCCGGTGGGTCTGATGTCAGTAGGACACTGAATCCTTTTGGCTTTTACTCTAAATGAACTATTAAAGGTGCTGAACCTACTTGGAGATGCAGTACCTTACATAGTTCCTTTAAAACTCAGACTAAAACCAGGACCAGATTCACCTCCAGATGAACATTAGGGCCATCAACTATCACAGGACAAGGTGCTAGTTGCTGTGGCCCCTCTGAGGACAGGAGAGACCCAGACCCATTTTGGTAAAGTCACAGTCAATGGAAAAGGTGGTAAAGGTGGTAGTCCTGCTGTTATTTTTACAGTCGGCTCTCCACATTCACTAGGGTTAGGGGAGCAGGACTCCCACAAAAGTGGGAAAACCTCAAATATCAAAAATGTGTGTTAAGAGGAAGGTGGCTGAAGCAAGGTGGGACGAGCAGGCACCAAGGTCCCAAGCAGGCCAGGGAAAGGAGAAGGAAGGGGAGTGGTGTAGAATGGTAGCCCTATACTTCCCCTCTCTCACTCATCTCCTTCCTGGGTGGGTAGAGGGCTTTGGGAGAGACTCATGGTGCTGAGAAATCGGGGTGTGGGCTGTCCTTAGCTGGTCAGGCAACAGCTGGTGGAGGAGGAAGAGGAGCAGAAGTGAGTTTTTTTAGGGTTGCATGGCCTGACTGGAGTCACTGAGAGGGAAGGTTCCCCTAGTAAAGAGGCTTTTTGGGGGTTTCCAGGGTTGGAGAAATTCACAAATAGTCAAATCTATTAAAGTTAAACCTGCAAATATGAAGAGCCTATATCATCATCATCATCATCATTATCATCATCGTCATTATCATCTTATTCCTTTATCTCCTTCCTTTCTCTCAATGATAACTCACAAGGCAGCTAAGAACATATTTAAAAATAATACAAATTAAAATGATACAAAAGCCTCAATAAAAGTATAAATATTTTATAAGAAATTAAACAATTGATAAAGTTAAAAATACTAAACTTTAAAAACATCAACATTCATTAAAAGACAACATGAAGACCTTAAAAGCAGCACCATATAACATTAAAAACCCACAAAAAACCTAATGGCATAAAAATGTCTTAACTGTCTGACAGAAGGAGAGAAAGGGCAGGGCCATTCTTGCCTTCCTAGGAAGAGACTTCCAAAGTGTGGGAGCAACCACCCTCTCTGACTTTTCTGCCCCTCCTCTGCCATGACTGGATGGGGATTTCAACATGGCTTCGCGAGGCCAAGTTCAACAATTATTCTAACGAAGTACCTTCCTTATTTAAATATTTATGTTCCCCCTTCATCACAGGAGCTATAAGTAAAATTAATTTAAACATTGTAAAGCAAATCAGAATTTAAAACAATTTTTTTAAAAAATGAAGCAGATTAAACATGTTTTAAACAAGGTAACAAACTAAAATGAGCTTAAAGGTTAAAAGAGCTTAATATCATGGACAAGTGCATTTTGGAAGAAATGAGTTGGGCCTTAATAAAAGGCTTTAATAAAAAGCCATGTTTTCACTTGGCGGAGGAAACAAACCAGGGTCAATACCCACTGGGCCTCAAAGAGGCGGACAGTCCACAACTGCGGTGCCATATCAGAGAAAGCCCTCTCCTGTGTCTCCCCCGACCCACCAACAAAGCATATTGCTCCCATTGGATAGACATAGGCCCTTTCCGCACAGGGTATTAAAATGGTGCAGAGCGACCTCCGACAGAGGTCTTCTGCACCGTGGAGTGGATTGGGGCGGACTATTTTTCGTAGTTCTGCACCTCAATCCGCTCCAAAGTGACCGGAACTGGTGGCGCGGCATGTTTTTTAAAAACCTCTTTTCAGAGATTTTTAAAATGCATGGAGCACGCAGCCCTTTGCAGCTCCGTCACTGCACTCTGGTGCAAATTTGCGGGGGCGGGCTTTAGGCTGGCGAGCTTCTCCAGTTGGTGGAGAGCCTCCGCCAGCCAGAAGCCGCCATTTTGGACACCGAGGCTGCCCTTTTGGACACCAGAGGACTGCGGAACAGTGAGATCTGCATGGCAACGGACTTACCCGGCTGCCGGTAAGCTTCGTTTTAGAGCGTTTTCCCTCGTTTCCTCCTCCATGTGCGGAAAGAGCCATAGAGGGAGCTCTTCCAGCCAATCTCAGTCATTCAGCAGACACCAATAGGGAGAAATTTTCCTTCAAGTACTGAGGTCCCAAGCTATTTAGAGCTTTGAATGTCATCACCAGCACCTTGGATTCAGACCAGAAGCCTACTGGCAGCTTGTCACCATGACACCACACAACTGAGGCTGGGTTTTCACTTAAATTATAAACATTTTGTTGAGAAGCATTTAGACATTTTAGAGTCTTTTATATAGCATGTGAAGAATCATCCATCACCCTCTGTTGTATGTGTGCGTTGTTTACGTGTGTATTGTTGCTCACCAAAACAAATTAATAATTAGTTACAGGCAGTAGTACAGAAACTCGTAGAATCATCATCATCATCATCATCACCAGCACCACTCTAAGTTAAATTCTCTAGAGACACATATGTGTGAAAAACAAGTGTGTTATCCCATTTGACATCATCTGTGAAACTTACCAGAAGAGATTTCTTAGTGGCAATACTATGAGGAAAAAGTCAAATTTTCTGATGGAGAAAGTAAGAAAGAAACACCCTACAAGGGTTAGGCCTGTCGTGATGATTCTTTGTGTACAGTAGCCAAATAAATAAATACTGTGAAAATATTTGGTTAAAATGCAGTAGTACATGTTTCTGGTTTTTACGCGCAAGCGGATGGAAGAAAGGACAAAACAAAATGACAGAATGCCTTGGTTTAAAAGGCCCCCCTTTTTTTTAACAACCTGATTGCACAGTACTGCAAAAGGCGGGGGGGGTCCTTTACAACCCAAACTGCTTCCTTAAGTACAGTGGTGCTGGCCGGTATCAGCATGATGATCCAGTCCATTGATAGGAAGTGGCAAGACAAGCAGATGCTTTTAACAGGGTTGGATCATGAACAGGGCCAGCTGCTGGAGGCGACAGGCTATTGTCTGAAACATGAAATTTATTACACAGGACGGCATACACAGACTAAATTAGGCTATCCAGCAAGGAGTGGGGGAAGGTGGCAAAATACGCCTGGTGTGTGTGTGTTATGTGTCTTTATAGCTTGTCTTCTCAAGTAATGAGGTGTTCTAGGCATGAGACAGACAGCAATGGAGGCTGTGTAGCTTTTTAAAATGCTGCCTTTGAGATGGCACTGTAATGGGTTTTCTTTAAACTGATGCCTAGGTAGTCACACTCTACCGACCAGTGAAATAAAAAGAGCAAACAAATAAATATCTCAAATCCTGCGATTTGCAGAAACTGGGTTCTCTCCCCTCCTTTTCTGAAAGGGGAGGAGGGATGGGAGAAGGGCAGGAGCCTGTCAGGCTGTAGAAAAGTTTAATAAATTCCATGTCACTCTAAAGACCATCGTGCAAAGAATTGCCCAAGGCCAATAAAAGCCGATAAACCTCTTGATAGGCAGCTGCAACGCTCTAGCACACGTTATTGCTTTGATACATTACGTGGAAGGAGAAAGGAGCGCTTATTTCTGTTGTTGTTGTGAGTGCTATTTTTTTAATATGGTAAGAGAGCTTCCAATGAGCATATATATATATATGTATTATAAATATACATATGCATATACTTATATAGTAGTGATAAAGGCACCTCTGAATTTTGAATATGTGACTGCCATCTGTGGCTGTTTAACTCAATGAAGCATGGGCAAGGGCTGCAGAAGTACAATATAGCAATCCACGCATGGGAGCTCTTATAATCTTCCTCCTACATTGGGGAGAAAAAGAGCTGCATCTAACATGGCATTACACAAATGCTGGAGCTCGGAGAGAGGGCTGTTAAGGTATGGTTCAACCTGTAGAGAGGGATGCTTTAGATCAGCAGATGCCATACAAAGAACCTTCATCTTCAACAGAATCAAGTAAAAATCCCCATTCCATTATAATGCTCATACAGTTGTGGGGGGGGCAGACACCAGGGGTCTTTTCAAAGTCCACAGTGAAACTGCTATGGTTCCACTTCCTGGAGAGTGTAGTTTGCTCAGAGGCACCAGAGGAGCTCCCTGGCTGAGGATTCTGAAGGCTCCTCCCTAAAGTGCAAATCCCAGGATTCCACAAGGTATTGCCGTGGCAGTTAAAAGAAGAATCATGGCACTACTAATTTTTAGTGTGAAAAGGCCCCAGCACATTTGCAATCATCTGCTAGCATGTTTATGTCTTGCAGCATCTTCAGGCCCTTTCTTTCTACACGTTTGTAGCACTATAATTGCACTTTAACCACTATGGGAACATCTTATGGGATCCTGGTGTTTGTAGATGGGTTGGAGGCACCAGAGGAGCTTTATAGCTGAGAAACCTAAATGTTCCTTCCTCAACAGCAAACAGCCTTCTACAAACTTCTCTGGGCTCCCTCTCACACACCTTTGGGGAAGTAGACAATCGGGGATAATTTGCAAAAACTTTGGCCAGCAGGGAGAAAATTGGGGGGAGAGTGTTTTTCTTTTTGTTTTGGTTCTGTCTTGTGGATATGAATAATTTAATATAGCACATACCTAGTTCAGCACCTTGGATAGCTACTAGTTCAGACTAGAACACCACCTCAGTAAAATGGAAGCCAGTATCCCCATCCGCACCTCTCAGTGATCGTTAACTGGTTTGGAGTTGAAGACTTTGCAGGTCTACTGCAAATCACCCAGAGATCTACCAATAGATCCTGATCCACTTATGCTTTCCCTGTGGTAATTGTCCACTAAACTGGATGCTTATGTCTTTAGATTCAGAAGTGGGGAACATTTGAGACCATACCTCTTATACATGATAAGTGATGGCAGTCTTCTGTTGTGAGTGGATGTGCCTTCAAGTCACCTGTCGACTCATGAAGACCCCATGAATCTCATAAGGTTTTCTCACGCAAGGTATAGTCAGAGGTGTCAGTTTCTTCCTCTGAAATATAGCCTACAGCACCTGGTATTCATTGGCAGTCTCCCATCCAAGTACTAATTAGGGCTAACCACAGTGTAGCTTCCAAAATCAAATGGGGTTTGGTTCCTTTAGGCTACTTAGGAATCAAAGGCATGCAATAGCTTACAATACTCACCTCAAATACAAGGCTGTTGAAAGCAGCCCAAGGGGGACTGACTTACTGGGTAAAGGAGTAGTGAATGCCCCAGTACACGAAGACAAGTTTCTATCCTCTCTAAAAGAGGCTGTGGTGAAGCCTCACATCTCCAAGGATCCTGTCCACATCCTCAGGTTGCACAAACTGAAATGTATCCAATAACACAGGACAATTAGGGGCCAAGTTTACATCCACTGAACCTGTATCAACTATAGCATCCAAGTCAGAGCAGATCCAAGCATCTTTATCTGTAAAGTGCCATGCAGGCTCTTCACAGTGGGCTGCCAAGTGGTTTACTTATCACTTTTGGAGACAGAATGTAAAAGGCCCCATGCCACCCAAGACAGCTTCACTGAGTAACACTCTACAGATGCAATGGTGGCAGTGAAGGAGGATTTCTTCACTGTCACCACTGCCATGGCATGAGTTTTCGGATGAGCTCTAGTCCATGTTTGGTCAGACTCAGTCCAAGTCTTCTGCTATTGTCGCTCTAGCTTCTGTCCTGCCCTTTTCATCATTATCAGCTCCTTAGTGAACTGGGGTTCTCATTTGGCTCCATTCCATGGGATGTGACATTTAGGAGTCATCATGTCCACCATTCTGAGCCATTTCCCTATTTCTGAGCTCAGTCAAGGCTTTGACAGACTCACCTACCAAGGCAACAAATGACTCAAAAACAAATGACTTAATGACTCAAATTAATTTTTGAGTCTGGATTGAAGGCAAATGGAAAGCAAGTGGGGTTTTGTTGTGTTGCGGGGGGAGGGAAGATATCTATAAAATATGCTGAAATTCCCCCTTGGTGGATCATTAGAAAATTTCAGCTGTAAAGCAAAGATCCACGAAAACAATATTCCATTTCTGAGTTTCCATGTTGTACCAAGGATGGTTTTTGCAGCTTGCCTCATTTGTATGGAGGGGAGAGTACAATTTTTTATTTTGACTAGATCAGGAGTAAATGACAGTGAGCACTCTCCGGTGGCACAGTAGAGAGCAGCCATCAATGCTCTGCATGAGAAATATCTCAGCAGTGTAAATATTATTAGAAATCTATTCCAACTTCTATCTCTAGGAGTTTTGAGGCTAATTAAACCCAAGCTTAGATGAAAAATCCAGGGGGCATTTGGCATGAAGCTGCCCCATTTCAGGACAGTGGTTCATTTTGTGCCCAAGAGCCTCGTGGATACACTCACATTTATAATATAAAATCAACATTTCTATTTCTGATGAAATCAGCATTATAGCATTTCTCTCACTACTGTTAGTTACTTGGTGGTACAATACAGGAAAGGCAGTATGTTTCTGGAAGTGGTGTGTAGAACTGTAGAATAAGGGTTACTAGGATCTTTCTGTCTTCCTTTCTTCCTCCTTCCACACGATATTCTAGTTGTGATCAGCAAGCAGTAAGGTGACTTTAAAAGATATATTTTTCAATATAATCCATCAGTTTACTATGTGGAGAAAATACATATATTGATTGGTTTTATCGATAGATTTCATCTCCCTCCCTTCAGTTAATAGGCAGCTTAGAAAACATCCATGTCATAAAATATGACATTACAACAAGAAAAATTAAAACAGCGGAGAAGCAACAAGAGAAAGATCCAGTTCTAAGCTAAAACATCTTTGGCAGGTTTGTTTGCTTGGCTGATTGATTTAAAGTCATGTGTGGAATTTGGAGAGGGGAAGAATGATCTTCAAGTGCAGAAACCTAATTGGTAGATGAACCTCCTTTGGGAGAGCATCTTCTTTCTCTCTCCAGTTGCCATCTTGTTTCATTTCTGGGGAGCATCCAGAGGAAAACGATCCAGCGATGGCATTTCTGTGCAGATGGATACAGAGGTGGATATAGAACCAGATGATCCTTCTATTTCCATTTTTTTGAAGAATTTTAGTCCTTCTATGGATGAACAGAGAATGCTTTTAGTGATATGCTTTTTAATATACAAAAGAATCATATTGTGTATTTTAAAAACCCTATCTCCCTATTACAGCACCACACAGCTCCCTCCATGATTGGCTTGGTTTAATTGGCAAATAATATTTGATTGGCACCATATTAATTGGCATTGGTATAAATGATACCTGAGGTGGTCATAATGGAAGAGGCAAATTTCTGACTGTAAATATGACATAGCAAGGAAGGTCAGTCCCACCTACCTCTAGGCAGGAGACCCAGTTAGTTCAGGATGATAGCATGGCTGTTCTGAATACAAGAGGTATGAAACATCAAGTTGGACTCTCAGAGCTGAAATAGGGAAGTTCCCACCAAATTATAATTGACAACCCTGGTCCCTGTGCACCTGGATGTTTTCCTATTGTTCCCCCACCTCTCCACAATATTCAGCTATTATGACACCCATTCTCCTCTTATCACTCAGACACAAAACCCATCAACTCCATCTGGACTTAATTGTTTGTGTTGCAACACCCATTGTCTGCTTTGTTGGGAGTGTGAGCCACATTCATACCCTTGGGACATTTTTTGGGTACAAATACCCCTGATTTTAAGCTTAATCTCTTACTGATCCAAATGACACTCTGTCCATCCGATTCCTGAACAAGAACTGTCCTTGGGTTCTTGCTAAGCCATGCCGCTGCTTTCTCTGCTTCTCTCCAGACTGGTAAATATTGCCCAAATCCCTCAAAGTTCTCTATCCCACTTTGCTTCCTTCCCTTTGGTTTAGTCCTCGTGTGAGTGTGTGAACATTTGAGCTTTTGCGTGCTTGTGTGAATCTTGTCAATAAAATATATTTTAGTTTACATTTTGCTTTTTGGCTGGTTTTCTTTTTCCTGTGTGAGCCCATAAACATTAGTAAGCAAGGTCTCGCTAAATTTCCTCCCCTCTTGCAAGCCTCCTATTTTCAAGCTAATTATTCTCCATTTTTGCATAGAGGTCCTGCCATTGCAGGTGGCCCTTGTGATACTCACATTTTGGGGTAACATCCCCAACCCCAAAATGGCCTCAGGGTGCCTTACTATGATAAAACACTACATGACAACAAAATACAATAAAAATACAAAATAAAACTGCTGAAAGGCAAGTAAAAAAATAACAACAGCAACAAGGTTAAAAGCAAAGCAAAGCAAAGCAAAGCAAAGCATCCACAGTGCACATAGGGATAAAGCAACTGTCATCTTGATGTTGCTGGGAATAAGGGGTTTCCATTTCTTGCTGAGGAGGGGGAGGAGGAAGAAACTCAAATCTTGTAGTAGTTTGGAGGAAGGCATTTCCTTTCCCTACATAGGCCCTTTTTGCATGGCATTTGCCATGTGAAAGGGCCCCTGGAGCATCGTGCGACTGCGAGGAGCAGTCCACACGATGCACTCTCAATTGTGCGATGCTCCAGGGGCTGGCAGGTGCCGATCGCACACTATTTCATTTTCGGCTGCAAACCAAAAATGGTGCGCAATCACACGTTGCTCCAGGGCCCTGGGCACACTTGCCATGTGTGTGTGCGTAGCTCTGGAGCTGCGGTGCTTGCGCTTCCTGCCCCAGCACAGCCTGGGAAAATCCCAGGCTGCACTGCGGAAGGAAGAGGAGGGGCTCTCGCGCGAGCAGGCAGCAGCTGCAGTGCTGAAGGAACCGGGACGCGAGAGCTTCTTACTAGAGGCTGCTCGCGCAAACCCCGCACCCCAGCTCCGCAAAAAGGTGAGTTACAGAAAGGGCCTTAGAAGGGAGTGTGGGGAAGAAAAAAACTGAAATCTTCCCATTATTGGAAGAATGAGTTTCCTTTTCCTATTTAAAAGGAACATGTGAGGGGGATGAAGAAGCTACAATCTTGTCTGGTGGTTGAGGTTTTCTTTGCCTGCTTAGAAGTGTGTCTGTGAGAGGGATGAAAAAAATGGAATCTTGGAGTTTTGGTGTGGCTAGAATAGGTTTCTTCTGCTTACTTAGGCAGGGAGTGAGCAACAGAAGTCTTAGCATCTCGAAGAGAGGGGTTTCTGTAGCCAAAAAGAAAATATGCTCTGTTTAATGCTTTTTCAAATTGATGGCAGGTTCAATAAAGTAATTACAATAATTTCCTATGGAACTGGCTCACCAGATATGCATCAGTCTCAGTTTACGCCATGAGTCTCAATTTATATCAAGAGTCTAGGAACTCAGCCTCAAGTTGAATCAAGTCTTGCCTATATATAACAAGAATGGTCCCAGCCCACCATGTCTGGAGGAGAAATTCTACCATCTAGGCATGTCACAGGGTAGGATTTTTTCTTCAGTAGCTGTCTGCCAAACATGTGAAGGCAGCTATTGCCCTGCTAAAACCTTTGCAGATTAATATTTATGTAATACTGTTATCCATACAACAGCTCTTCAACAAGTCTTAGATTATGGTGTTCACGAATGAGGATGTAGCAACCTTTAGCTACTGCTAACAAGCACAACATTAACAAGCTCCCTGCTAGGTCACAGTTTTGTTCCCTTTCTAGTCTTCCTGTTCCTGTGAGAGTTTCCTTTTCTTAAGGGAACTAGCACTCCTCTCAGATTAGCACTTTACGTCAATAGGTTAAATGTTTAAAGAAACCATTAGTAGTGGTCACAGCATTATCTACAGATAAGTGCTTTGGTCAAGCATCAATTTCCTTTTTATATTGTCTCAGCCACACCTCTAGCTCCACTCTCCTTTCTAGGCAAAGGCACTAAGCTGAGCTTTAGTGGGAATCATTATCAATTGCATGATCGCACCTTCATTAAATCAGCCAGTAGGATTTCATGGTGCCAGATCTAAAGTTATGAACTGAATGCAACCTCAAGTGCTCCAATAACATGAATGCATTACACAATGTGTTTATAATGCCCATCAGTTCAAAATATGTTTGCCTTACTAACCTCTTCATAACAAGAGGGACACTAATTTGGAATCTGAAGTAATTTAAGAATAAATATTATTATTTTATTATTCATATTATTATATATTATTATTTATTTATAAATAAATAAAAATAATAATAAACTCCTGGCCAAAAGTGTCTACATTACACAATTATATAGTCTGATACTACTTCAATGTCATGGCTTCAGTCTATGGGATCCTGGGCTTTACATTTTGCTGAAAGACACAGAATTTCTTGCTAGATAGCTCAGTGGTTCTCAAACTTTGAGGCTCCAGATCTATGGAACTTCAGCTGCCAGAATTCCTGACTGTTAGCCTTCCCAACTGGGATTTCTGAGAGATGAAGTCCCAAATATTTAGAGGACTAAAGATTAAGGAGTACTGCAAAGTCCAGTTCTTCAGCAGAATCCCAGGATTCCTTAGAATGGAGCCATAACAGTTACAGTGGTATCAAACTGCTATAAAAGCACAGTGTGGATACACTCTGAGTTACACCCATCAGTAGGAAAGCAGGAAGATAAAATTAGCTTTCCTAATCTGAACAGCTGTGAAGAAGTACTTTTAAAGAGGTAGACTGATTTGGGGGCTTTGGGATTGGTATTGCTTGGGGGCTGACATCACTTTCTATCTGTATATGTGCTTATTTGCTGTGGCATCCTATCAATTTGATAAGGAACCACATAATAATACAAAGATATAAGCCCCTCTCGTCCAAATAAAAAGTTGTCCCAAACTCCTTGCTGCTTGGAAGCAGAGGAAGTGGGATGTCATGTTGAGGAGGGAGTGGGCTTGTTTTCTCCTGCTCTTGAGACCAGGACAAGGAGCAATGGATGCAAGCTGCAGGAGGGGAGATTCCGCCTGAACCTCAGGAGGAATTTCCTGACAGTCAGGGCTGTCCGGCAGTGGAATGTGCTGCCACAGAGTGTGGTGGAGTCTCCTTCGTTGGAGGTTTTTAAGCGGAGGCTGGATGGCCACTTGTCGGGAGTGCTTTGAGGGTTTTCCTGCATGGCAGGGGGTTGGACTGGATGGCCCTTGTGGTCTCTTCCAACTCTACATTTCTATGATTCTATGATTCTATGAAACAGACCTTTTATTTGATTTTTGTCCTGGGACAAAAAATCATGTTTCTTCTTAAATTGCCTGGTGCCCTGCAGAGAGAAAATGGTGTCAGATCACATATCTATCCTTTCAGAATAGATCACCTGTCTGGCTCCTTTTTTTGCTTCTCCATGCTATTAGCTCAAGCATTTCAGCTATATATGAATTAGATTCCTTCTCTGTGCGCCTGCAGAACTGTAACTCGGATGTGATGGGAATGAAATGCATTTATATAGAAGCCTGCAAGGGAAGAGAGGGAGAAAGTGTCTGCAAATCTTTAATGTTGCCCATTTTTCAAGAGCATTCACTCTGTTCATCATAATCCCATTTTCTGCCTTCGACATGTCATTACTGCCCACCGGATTTGGGGTGACAGCAGCAGGAAATGAGCTGTAAAAACATTAAACAGGTTTAAAAAAGAAAAAGAAAAAAAAGAAAAAAATCATTAGCACTTTAAAGATATTTAATGAACTTCAGGCAGTTCCCAGAATAGGTAAGTATAAATTCTATTTGCAGATGGAAGGAAGGTGTGAATATGTGCACAGGCAGTGGCAAAGATCTGAACTTCATTTAGGAGGCCTTAGTAGGAACAGCTCTCCACGTGTAATTTGTTTCTGTATCCATTACTGGCAAAATGCATAGGAATTTCATGGGTGTACCAATTAAATCAAAATTCGCAACTCAGGCCTGTCAACTCAGCTTGTAGGGATGATGGGCTGATCTTCACCTGACCTTGAAATTTGATTCTTCTCTGTTTGCTGTGTGCTGTTGGACTTTTGCTCTGCTCTGCCCACTTAAGAAGTCTTTTTTTTTTTTCAAAGAGAAGAAAACTTTCTTCTAAGGTAAGCTTAAGAGGGAGAGCCAGCATGATGTAGTGGTTTGGGCATTTGCCTATGACTGTAGAGACCAGGGTTCAGTTCCCTGCTCAGCCATGGAAACCCACTGGTTGACCTTGAATGTGTGGCACACACTCAGACCCAGAAACGCATGTGATAGATTCACCTTAGGGTCACCATAAGTCAGAAATTACTTGAAGGCACATAACAACAACAAGCTTAAGAGGAGGGCATGTGCATGTCAGATATAATAGTGTTTGGAACAGTTACACTAGCAAGAGCTTTTTGCTTTCTCACACCTACTCTCTTCCTGTATCACTCTAACCTGCAGTCATTTTTTCTCCTCCCTCTCCCTCCTTCATTAGACCATGTATTTGAATATGAAAAAATATTTGTAAGTAAAGCTACTTTATGCATTTTATGATGAAGACTAAGCTTGCTTGTTTCTATGCTAGACCCTCTGTGGAGGAGGAGGAGGAGGAGGAGGAGGAGTGTGGAACTGGTTGCTGTTCAGCTTCTACCTTATTAATTTATTTACTTTCCTTCAGAGATCCACTACTGTCTTTCACATTTTCCAACAACTCTTTTCTAACATCCCCCCCCACCCCCCAGTAAATTTAAAAGTTTGAATCCCAAGTTATTCAATGACCAATCAGGTAGGAAGAATCAGGCAAGCAAAGAATGATGTTTCTGTGTTGTTGTTGTTACATTTTTACTCTATTCTATATCTATATATCTACATCTATACGTATCTATGTAGATGTGTATATCTATATTTTCTATTCTATACCTATATGTTCTATATCTATAGCTATTCTATATCTATATATTTTCTGAGCTCTGCCCAAGTTGAAAACAACTGCCCAGAACAGTGAGATCAGTTCACCCATCACTGTTTATAATGCTTGCTCTGTCACTGAACTGTTTTTTTCCTGGGGGAGGCGGTATCCTAATAGCACTGCAGAAGGCTTTCTTCCTTTGTCCTTTCCATCCAATCCCTTACAGTTTTCAAGAGAGAAAAAGTAAAGTAACGTAACCTCAGCCATCTCTGAGCCTAATGGGTTTCCTAATAATGACTGTGTTGACATGTTTTGCCTTCTTCCTCCCTGCTCTCAGAACACACAGACACAAATACACACACAGAGAGAGAGAGACCTCTCTTTAGAAGAGGGATCCCCTTTTCTGAAATTGTGTTTCCAACAGCAACAAATAATTGGCAGATCAAATTAGAGGCCAGTCTTCAAAGAGGTATTCCAAATTGTGCATTTTGCCATCTCAACAGGCTAAGCCCTCCTTACCAGTCTGTGCTTGTTTCCCCCTTGAAATTATGTTTGACTACAGGGCATGAAATGTTATTCATCCATCTTGGGGTCTCTCTTCCATCCATTTCTATTCAGATTTGTTCCTGAGTAGTAGCAGCAGCAGGTATTTGGGGAGGGGGAATTTTCAGGTATTCGTGTTTCTTCCTTTCTTTTCTTCCCTAGTTCTTCATTTTTATGCAGGAGACAGAAGTATGAAAAGCAAAGCAAATGAGGATCAGAAATAAAGTGAAGGACTGAAAGCAATCCGTTAACACAGCGGAGTTTATTATTCCCTGACATGCCCTCGTGATATGTGCGACATCGTATATGGAATGGAAAGTTAAAAACTGCCTCCAAAATAATAATGATAATAAATGCCCCCTGTTTGCTCTTTCTTGGGAAAGAAAAGTGGTCAAGGCCAGCACAGAAAGGGTGGTATTGTGGCGGCGGGTGGGCACGAGGTTAATATCCATTTCACTCCCTGGCAGTAGCAATTTCACGGATCTTGTCATCTGGGGATGGTTGCAGGAAGGGAAGATCAGAAATGACAAATATCCACATTACCTCCTGAGATTAAAATGCCACGAAAAGTTCTTTTAATATGAAGCTGTCAGTTGATCAACGATTTGATTATATAACGGAAGCCTTAGCTTAAAAAAAATACCAAGGCCATACACGAAAATGCAAAGATAGCTAAAATTTTCAACTTTCTTATATATAACCCTGAATGGACTTACCCCGGGATAAGGATATGGTTTGAATGGTACACTGATGCTGTTTTCTTTATTTCCCTTCTGGTTTTTCAAAGTTTTTTTAAAAAATTAAATATCCATATTTATAAATGTAACACATTTAAAATTGTTTGGACTAGAGACTTCTCTTGGCTATAAAGTACCCGAATTGTGTAGAACATAGGAATATTTTTAAATATCTAGTGAAGATTCAAGGATAGACAATGAAACTTACATGCTAATATTTATGTGTGCTATACAGTTTTGCTCTGTGGAGTTTCCATGAAATTTTTCAATCATCAGAAGAGCTTACAGAAGGAAAGGACTCTAACCCCCAGTGGGAATCATAGGTTTTAACTAAGCACAGATAATAATAGATTTAAAGAATCCCAAAGTAAAGGAAGGAAATCTATCTCAGTATAGGAAATGTAGGTGGAGGGCTGTAATTGTCCCTATGATGCCTCTTCTGTATGAATGTGAAAAAAGCTGTGGTGGATTGAATCAATGATCTATTTAGTTCTGCATCCTCTTTCCCACAGTGTCCAACCAAATGCCTATGGGAAGCACATGAGGGCAATGTGGTTCTCTTCTGTATGTGATCCTCAGTTATCTGGTATTCAGAGGGATGCTGCTTATGATTCTGAAGGTAGCATATAGCCGTGATGACTTGTTGTGTGCCATCAAGTCATTTCTAACTTGTGCAGACCCTAAGACAAACCTACCATGGGGTTTTCTTGGCAAGATTTGATCCGAGGAGTTTTGCCATTGCTTTCCAGGCTGAGAGTGTTTGACTTGCCCAAAATCAGCTGGTGGGTTTCCATGGCTGAGCAGAGATTCAAACTGTAGTCTCCCTGAGTCTCAAACACTAAACCACAGCATCAAGCTGGCTCTCCATGGTGAGTAGTAACCCTTTAATAGCTTTATCTTCAATGACTTTATTTCATTGCCTCCTAAAGCATTCGAATTGACAACTAACACTACATTCTTTGGAAGGAAATACCAGAATTAAATTATGTGCTGCGTGCAGAAGTATTCCTTTTATTCCTCTGCCTCCCATCAATCAGCTTGATTGCATGACTCTGGATTCAAGTGTCATGGAAAAGGCCTCCCTACCTTCTCCAGACACAAGTTTATACTCTATCATGTCTCTCTTCCTTGCCTTCCCCCAATTCTAATAGTTGTAGATTGCACCCTCTACCCATTCACATGTAAAAAAAATTGCAAACTTGGCCAACATTCTACACAATGGATGAAATGGAAGCTTCTGCCAAATAAAATGTGTTAGGTGGTAGTCTTTAAGATGCCACACAAAACTCTCTTCCATTTGCCTGTCAGATGGGTCTCTGGAACGTATAGTACTTTCAAGAGGGCCTCTCCTGAAGATCTTGACATTTTGGATAGATTCATGGCAAGTTAGGCAATCCCTTAGACAGTCAGGCCACAGAGTTGGTTTAAGCCCATTTATGGCTTAAAAGGAAAAGCGGAATGCCTTGAATTCAAAATATAATTTGGTGAATACCAAAAGGCTAAGAACTTTGCACTCCTCTATTGTGAGAAATGTCAATTTATTCCTAACCTCTGCTTCCTCTTCTTGAACTCATTCAAGATCCTGTTACCAATCTATAGAGCCAGGAACTTTCTGAACCAGAGATACACCCATGACTTCCCTCCACTGTACATGGGTTTCACTGTACAATAAAGTGGGTACTTCCCCTACTCCTGCTGGCTGTCTGGCCTCATAACTCTTGTATTTTGTATTGAACTGGTCAATGTGGAAAGTTAAGATTTGTAACATTGAATGAGGATAAGGACCTTGGCTTCATTATGCACATGATTGACTTGCATTGCTAGTTCACTGTATCCAGTGATGCTTTGTCAAGGAGAATGGGATAATTTGTCAGGTGGGACTTTCCTTCATACTTGCAGAAATGGGCTGTCTTGTAAGCCGTTCTTACTTTTTCAGTTCTGGCTTGTGATAGTAGTAGTTTTTAATTGCTGTCAAGTTCACTCTGGCTTATGGTGACCCTATAAATTGGAGACCTCCAAGTCACCTTATCATCAACAGCCCTGCTCAGGTTATGCAGCCTCAGGGCCATGGTTTCCTTGACTGAATCTAGCCATCTGTAATGCAGTCTTCCTCTTTTCCCTAGTGCCTTCTGCCTTACAAACATTATTGTCTTTTCTAATGGGTCATTTCTCCTCACGATATGTTCAAAGTATAACAGCTTTAATTTGGCTTCTAGGCAAAGTTCAGGTTTAATTTGTTCTTGATCCCATTACTTTCTCTTTTTGGCAAAAGGTAGTATTCATAGAACTCTCCTCCAGACCATATTTCTCATCCTATAAGCTTTCTTCGGTCCAGGCTTTCATAGGCAATGAAAAATCAGAGGTGAATTGTCAGTTCATTTCTGGGAAACATAGCCTCTACCACTTGGTATTTGTTGGAATTCTCCCATCCAAGTACTAACCAGGGCTGGCCCTGCTTAGCTCCCAAGATCAGATGTGATCTGATGCCCTTAGGGTGTTTAGGCCCATAGCTCTGACTAGCATCCTCCAACTGCTACTGCATCCAGTTAGAGGGCTTTGTGTGGCTCAGCAACTGGGCTGCAGAAGGCTCTCTATCAAGAGCCTGGACAAGGAGTAGAGATGAAAAAGATGCAGTCAGAACACTTCTGGGAATGCAAATGTTTAACTTTACTGTAAACCTGGTGTTGTGTGTATTTTTCTAGTACAATCTGGTTTTTAACACTGAACTGGAAACCAAACTCTAAAAGTGAACTAAGGTGTGTACCTAAACATTACCTTATCAGGTGCATCTGTAACCTAAAATTGAGTCTACATAGAGCCTGAGCTGAAATCTAAGCTTATGCAGTAGTTTATTTTCTGCATTTCCCATTAGTTAAGTCTGCATCGTGACCTTTGTCAGTCTGGAGCTATGTAACAGATACTCCTTTTCCAAAACTAGATTTGGTTTAAGTTTTTAGTTGAGGTTTAAAGTAGCTACTTGAGGCTTTACTGCTACAGCACAAAAGAGAAAATTAAATTTCTATAGGATGTCCTGGCCCTGAACTGCCCCCCATTCACTTCCTGGGTTGTTCCCCCAATCATCTATACAGCCCAACATATCTAGGTGCTTTTGCACATCTTTAAATCTGATTACTGTAAAGAGCTTCTAAATCATAAAAGCTCATGCTAAAATAAAAACCAGTCTTAAAGATGCTCCTGCATTCTTTTTTTCTTTTTTCTTTTTTCTTTTTTTGCTCTCTCCCTCCCATCCTCCTTTTTTAGTCTCCAAACAATAAATTTTGCAACAGCTGGACAAATCCATTTATGAAGGTACTGAATGAGTTGCAATTGGGGGGGATCTGATAGGAAACACAGACGCAATAATTAGGAAGAAAATTGTTCCCTATTGCCAAGATTAAGAAAAGAAATTGTACCTCTTACATCTCCTCTTCCCACTCTTTCTCTTAGAGCAGCCTTGACCAAATATCTGAGCAAGACCTAAATAACTAGCGGTTCCAAGAAACCTAAGGGTGTTTCTTTAGTAAAGGACCTGAATTTTGGGTTCTGGCTTATTGCTCCCACACAAGCCAGGATTTCTGAAAGAAAATCAAACCCTGGTTTATTGTCCTGCCTTGTAAAGGGAGAAATGGCTAGGATTCTGGGTTTGCCATGCTAGACAATTAGTTTCTAGTTTGTGCTAGTGGAAGGAGTCAAGCAGAAGTGAGCAGACTGCATGCACCCGCTCATTCACAGTTATTCTGGAAAAATATCTGGCCATTCTATTACATCGTTGTTATGCCCAAGACATTTTGCTGCCTGAAGCAGAATAGCAAAAACTCCCCACAAATCAAGATGCGTAATGCCCTAAGCCATATACATTATTTTGATACATGATGCAGAAGATCTCACAGGAATCCTTCCCTACCTCTGGCAACAACAATAATAAAAATAAAGTAGCAAACCAACTCCTGCCCTTTCAAGACACCCTAGATCAGCTGCCTGATATTTGTGCTCCCCTCTGTCAAATAGTAGGGCTGTCTTTACACATCTCTGTCCCTGAACAGAGGGGAAGGTCAGAAGAAACACCTGGGCACTACTCCTGATGCCCTCCAGCATTTGCCACCTGAGGCAATCATCTTATACCACCCAATGATCCTGCTCATTCTGTGGCACTTGCAGAGTCAGTCACATGCAGATTTGAAATAGTAAAAGTGTGTTAATGGCCTGTTATCAGCAATAGGTAGTTCCCCCTCCATTTTCTCTCTCTCTTCAGTAAAATACAACAGTACTAACTCTGCCCCAAATACAATTTTTCTCTCTCCTTGCAGAATACCTCACTTTCTAGTCCCCATCATTTAAACCTATTCCTCCTAACTCATCACTTATATTTAAACTCAGGCTATCTCGCCAACTCAAGGTTTCTCCAGCCGTGGCACCTTTAAAAAACTGATTTGCCAAGATGTATGAAGGGGTTGCAGGGATGTTTTTTGAAGCCATAGTCTGGGTTGAGACAAGTCATTAAGGATTATAAATAGCTCCTAAAGGGTTGAGTGATATGGGCCTGAACCACATTAATATCCTTTAAAACCTTCCAACAAAACTCTGCTCTAATATTGGCATTTTATTTATTCATGCATTTCACCTTCTCCATGTGTGCTGCTATTTCAGAGAAGTCTCATCATGTCCTCCCACTGACACACGCTGTTAGCCTGGAACAAAAAGCCTCGGTTTCAAATTTAGTCTCTAGCACAATGAAGCCTAGAAACAGCAGACCTAAATGGAGGGTGAGACCACAACAAAGGTTACATTTAGGACAGAGAGACAGAAAGGCATAAAGTGAGGATGGTTGAGGTTAGCATGGGCATTACACAGAGGCAGGAAAAGAAGAATGCTACCTCTCCTTATGGCCATTTCCGCACTACGCTCTTATTGCACGATTATTCCACTTGCAACATCCTATGGAATCCTGGGGTTTAGGGAGCTGGCCCCTCACTAAACTGCAAACCCCACGATTCCATAGGATGTTGAAAGTGGAATAACTGCTGGATAAAAGTGTAGTGCAGAAATGGCCTATGCTTCCACTCTGTTGTCCAAAGAAGGAACTTGTCTGTGCCTCCCATGATGGATGTGTGTGACCTGGGTGCTTACATATCCGTTTGGGTGAGATATGCAAATTTCAACTTTTGACATTACATGGGCAATGAGAGGAGAAGAGGCTGGAGTCAATTGGATGCTTTCTTCCTCCCCACTTTGATACAACATCTAAAGTTAACCTATGATAATGTTATGCATAGCGCATTGCCAGTTTTTACTGAATTATAAACCTAAACTATGGATTAATGCAGAGCCAGGAAACTGACTTTTAAAACTGACATGGAATCATGAGGCCCTCCAGATATTGTTGGACTACAGCCCCTATAGTCATAGGGTTGTAGCATAGTCAGGACTGAGTAATGCTGGGAATTGCAATCCAGCAACATCTGGAATGCAGCATGATTCCCATTCCTGTTTAAGATGAATTAATGTAAAAATGTGCTGTAGCCATTCATATCTGAGCAACAACCTGCCCTTGCTTCTATACAGAGGACTTCCATCATCATCCCATAATGCTCATTCTTCTTGAAAGTGAACTTTCCAGCTCTGAATTCATGGTAGGAACAAAATTCAGACTTTGATCAATTGTAGAGAGAACCAAGTCATCTGCTATAAAACATCATTCCATGATTGTGCCCACCTATCTGCAAAATTTGGTGGTGAAATTCTTCCAACCTCCTCACCTCAATTGGCTTTTGTTCAAAAGTTTATTTTCCCACTTTGAAGCTTCTAAACTCAACTTTCCCTTGGCCTTTTCTTCTTAAGCCTCCCTGTATATTGAATTGTAGAATCACAGTTTGAAGAAATCACAGTCCAACCCCCTGCAGGAATACATGTCCTAGTCTCTGGAGCAGCAGAAAACAAGCCTGTCCCATCCTCCATGTGACCTCCTTTCAAATATTTAAACATGGCTGTCATGTCACCTCTTAACCTCTTCTTCTCCAGACTAAACATACCCAGCTCTCCAAGATAGTTCTCATCCACAGCATTCTTTTCAAATACTGAGCTTGTAATTCTATTAAAAAAGAGATCTGATTAGTCTGGTATGATTTGTTTTTGAGAAACCCATGTTGACTTTTAAGTGATCATGGCATTCCTTTCTTAGGCCCTTTCCACACCTTACCTTTTTCCAGTGCTGGGGTGTGGGGATCACGCGAGCAGCCTCCAGCGAGAGGATCTTGCGTCCGGGGTCCTTCGGCTCTGCACGAGCTGCCTGCTCGCGTGAGAGCCCTTCCTCTTCCTTCTGCAGCGCAGCCTGGGACTTTCCCAGGCTGCGCTGGGGTGCGCAGCTCTGGAGGCTCCGCACGCCAAGTAAGTGTGCACGGGGCCCGAGAGCAATGCGCAATCGTGCACCATTTTCGGCTTTAACCAAAAATGAAAAAGTGCACAATAGGCACCTGCTGGCCCCTGGAGCGTTGCACAATTGTGAGTGCATCGTGCAGATCGCTCCTCACAATTGCGCAACACTCCAGGCCCTCTTTCGCATGGAAAATGCTGTGCGAAAAGGATGTAAGTGCTTACAAACTGTCTGTTTCATGATCTGCTCTAGAATCTTTCCTGGGTGGTAATTGTCTGGGACCTCTTTTTTCCCCCATTTTTGAAGATGGGGATTACATTTGCCCTCCTCCTGTCTGCTGGAACTTCATCTGTTTTCCAGGAATTCTCAAAGATTATTGCCAGTGGCTCTTGAGATTACTTCTGCCAGTTCTTTTAATACCCTTGGATGTAGTTCATCTGGCCCTGGAGACTTAAATTCATTTAGTGTAGCCAGGTATTCCTGTACTACCACTTCACCTATCCTGTTCTGTTTTTTCCCTACTTCATCATCTGCTCCATTTTCCCCAGGGTGAAGCACTCTTTTACTTTTGGGAGAAGACCAAGGCAAAGAAGCTGTTTAATAGTTCTGCATTTTTGCTGTCCCCTGTTAGCATTTTGCCATCTTCTCCATGTAGTGGCCTTACCATTTCCTTGTTCTTCCTTTTGCCACATACATAACAAGTAAAACTTTTTTTTAATTGTTTTAACCTTTCTAGCAAAGTTGAGCTCATTCTGCATTTTGGCTTTTCTGACTTTCTCCTTATATGTGCAGGCTGCTTGTTTGATTTTCTCGTTGGTGATTTCTCCCGTTTTCTATTTCTTGTGTATGTCTCTTTTAAATCTTAGCTCATTTGAAAGTTCTTTAGACATCCATCTCAGATTCTTTAGACGCCTCCCAAATGTTACCAATTACCTCCATTATCAATCTTCCAGCACCTTCTGGTTTCCTCTTCCTCCCAATTCCTATTGACATCTTTTTAGACTGTGCAACAAAATCAAGGTGTAATCCATTAACCTGCTGTATTGCATGTAGTACTTGAGACTGTAACTGCAATAGTATCAGTTGTCCTTACATTTTAGTAAGGGTATTCAACAATAAGTCAAATGCCTTTGCTAAATTTTTAAAACAACTACTACTGCTGTGGGTCCAACCTCAAGTACTACCTTTATATTTTAGCAAGGGTATTGAACAATAGGTGGGAGCCAGTGTGGTGTAGTGGTTTGAGCATTGGACAACAAGTCTGGAGACCAAGGTAACACAACAACAAATCCAACAATACAGAGGAGAGAGCACCACTAAATGAAGTCAGTGTGGGGGAGAGTTTAATGATCTAGGAAGTTTGAGATATGGCCAGTTCTAACCGGAAGCAAGAGGAAAGGTAAGTATTGATGTTTGAGAGGTGCTTTGGGAGTTTTAAAGGTGTTAGCCTGAGCAGGTTGGACAGGGATGGGATGGGCATTCCATTTGGGCTTTGTTATAGGCAGCAAAATGTCTTGGAATGCTATCTTTCAAAATCATGTGCAGGAGTTTTAGTAGCAGAAGCACCTGGATTCAGAGTTACAGGAAAGCAGAGGGGGGAAATCCTAACACTTCAGTTTTGTATATCTCTATTCAAAAGTAAATCTCAGTAGGTTCACTGGGGCCTACACCCAGGTAAATAAACACAGAATTGCAGGCAGCATCAGCCTTTGTTTTTATCTTCTTCTTCTTCTTTTTCCAAATGTTGTTGGTTTGGCAGCAGCAAGTGTGAGCTTTCTCACTTTCCTGAGTTCATTGCTGTGATCTTCCTTGCATCGCTCAGCAGCAGTTCATTCAGACTTGAAAGACTGAAACATCCCACTCATGGACTCACATAAGCCAGGGTGGAATTTAAAGGAAGGGGATGTTGTCAGGAAGAGGAGAAGAGGTGTCTGGCAGTAAATTTAGTGACTTCAGGAGTTGTTAATTGCCCCGGAGGTGGCAACATCTGCTCTACTTGCCACTTCTTGTAAATGAACTGGCATGTTCATCAAAATGACACCTGCAAGTTCCTAATAAAAGTTAAGGGACCCGCAGCTGCTTCAGTCACCAGTATTCTTCCTCATTATTTCCTGTGTCACTTCCAAGCAGTTTCAAAAACAAATTTCCTCTTCCAAAATGATGGGATGAAATCCAAAGGAATGGTAAGGTATATGCCACACCTCCCCCCCACCATCCTTACATTTTTCTTATACAGACATCAATTAGGCCATTTCCGCACTACACTCTTATAGCGCAATTATTCCACTTTCAACATCCTATGGAATCCTGGGGTTTCCCTAAACTGCAAACCCCAGGATTCCATAGGATGTTGAAAGTGGAATAATCGCACTATAACAGTGTAGTGCGGAATTGGCCTTAAATATACACATACTGACCATGTTGGTATGCAATTGCATGGTTTTTGTCAGGGATCAGAGCTAGGTAGCTGTCCAAGTGAAGAAAACAGTCATGCCAAGGGGAGAGTGTTGGATCAAGTCAGAACCAAAAATTGAAACCAATAGCCACCCCAGCTGGGACATAGTTGCTTCCGATCAAGTTCCCAGCATAAGCAGGAGCCCTTATAGAGCCATTCCTTTCTGTGAGAGCCCAGTTTAGTAATACACACATTTGTGTTTCATTTGTAACTTTAAGTTTAAAAAATTAATTTGAAAATCAAATTGGTTTAATCATTTGGAAAACAAAAATGAAAAAGAAACGAATGTGTTCAATGAAATGATGATTAAGAGGATTTCTGTCCTCATGGATAATCAGACATTCGTATGTGACAAGAATGCCTTTTTTAAGCAGATGTGGGACAAGTGGACAATGTTGTGCATTACTTGCTGTGGTCTACTGTCATAATAATAGAGTACCCACAATTTTGTTGGACGAATTTCTGTTTGTAAAGCTAAATGGACCCCCACACATAATACTTCTGATTGCAGCCTCACATTCCTTAAAACCTGTCTGATTTCCTGTGTTATCACTGGTGAAGTCCTTTTGATGTGTTATATGTTCTCCCCCGCACCCCCACACCCCCGTTCCATTGCATCCATCTTCATAGCTCTGCGTGTGGCCTCCTCTATCCTCAGATGGGAGGCAATATCTTTTGTGACACCGTGTGGCTAATGAGCTATCTTGGGAACTGGAATACTGGCTCAGGATTGATGAACTCTGCTGCTTGTTTCCTGCTCTGTCTTAATCATTGTGTATAGAGGTCTCTCTCTCTCTCTTGTGTATATGTGTGTGTTACTAAAAGACCCTTCTTGCACTTCTCAAAGAATGGGGAAGGAAGCAAAACCAACACAAGTTTTTAGGATTGGTGTGTATGCTTGTAAAGGCGAATCTAAGCAGCTGCCTCATGATGGTCACAACCAAACATGTTGAAGGGTGGAATACAGACAGACAGCTGAACATGCTGGCCCATAGTAAACTGACTGTCTATATATGTAGCATGGCTTTTACCACCTGGATTTTGAATTGATTGTTTCAACTAGAGCTCCTACATTGTTCTGGCATTGTTCTGCCCACTGTAAAGTTTCATCCCCTCTCCTCATATATTCAATTTACCTGTTTTCTGGCTGGGCACCTTCCCATAGCCAATAAGTGACTAGGAGGAGGATAAGGAGCAACTAGGCAGCCAGCCAACTCCATTCCTACAGCCAGCTGCAAGAAAGTGATTTCATCCTCCTGGACCTCTGGATGATGCTCCCCCAATGTCTAGAAGGATGCCTTTTTCTTCCTGTAGGCAGCTGTATGAATGGAACCAGCTGTCTGTCCAAAAAAAAAGGAATTTTATTGGATGAAGGTGCTGAATTTCTCCATCCAGCACAACTAAAAAGTTACATATGTAAGTGTGCGTTACCACAGAATGCTAGCCATAATTTCCTTCTCACATGCAAGAGCAAAATAATGATCTCTCCTACAGGTGAGATTACAAGAATTTTTCTGATTAGCGGGAGGAGCGGATGATTTTTTCAGGGGTGGTATTTCATGAAGGGTGCGTCTATGTGTGGAAATGTTTTGTGCAAAACATACAATTTTTGATGGGGGGAAGAACTGGTCATTGCTCTCTTGCAAAAGGGTGAAAAATATCATGGATATTGACAATTTTTTTTCAACAGTTTATCTTTTTTATTGATTGATTTTTAACACCAGCAATCTAATGTACAATCAAAGTTATAATGAAAATGCAATCAAAGAAACAGAAAGAGAGAGAGAGGTTTTCTTTTAAACTATTACCCAAAGTAAATTTGAGATCTTTGGACCACATTTTTCCCCTTACATCCATATGGACAGCAAGTTCAAGATTTTGGACTCACCTTATCATGTACTCTTTTACTGGTTTATCTTCTGTCTCTAGTTTCAAAAGTCTTTTATATACTTTTTAAATTACATACTCATGGGCCCTTTCCTCATGGCAGTGTACAAGCGAAAGGGCCCCTTGAGCGTCACATAAATGTCAGGACTGGTCTGCATGACGCACTCCCATTTCCGCCATACTCAAGGCCCGCAAGCGCAGCAAATACGCATTTTCTCATTTTCGGCTTTTAGCTGAAAATAAGCCATGCTTGCACAAGGCTCACAGGCCCGGGCCGCACTCACCTGCAGTGCGGAGCCTCTGGAACCGGGCCTGTCGTGCGCCCTCTCCTCAGTGCAGCCTCCAACTCCCAGGCTGCACTGTGGAAGGGAGGGGCGGGGCGTGGGCGGGGCTCTCGCCCGAGCAGGAAGGAGCTGCAGAGCCCGAGCAGCAGGGAAGCAGGAGGCTTGCGAGAGCCTTCCTGCCCAGGCTTTTCACGCAAGGCCCACACTCCAGCAGCATGAGAAGGTAAGCTGTGGAAAGTTCTATGGTCTTTGCACACCTTTTAGTAAAACTAATTTTCTTCAACTTTTACGGCTGCATTTCTCTTATCTTGATCAAATTTTGATCAAATTAAATTGCCTATAAGCAAGCCAATTAAAATCTTCACCTTTCTTAAGGATCATCTCTCTTGATTTAAACGTCCAGTTGTCTTGTTCAAATTACAAGAAAGGGATCTCAACATATCAAGATAAGAGTTCAACACATCAGAATGAGAGTTTATCTTGAAGTGCTGAGACATCATTTCTTCTCAAGGATGAAACAAAAAGGCTAATAATCTTTTCATACCTAGTTGCTACTGGTGCAACTTTCCCTTGTGCAAATGCATATACCACTTGGTTGGTTAGTTATCAGAACTAATTGTCTTTGAGATGACAACTGCAGATGTGTTTACTTGACGTTGGTGGGTGCAGAATGCCTTTCAGTAACTGCTAGTCTTCTCTGCTTTTTCTTTATGGTTTTCAGATCTTAAATTCATGTATCTATTCCAAGATTTTTTTTCTGTAGGTTTGAAATTGCTTAAAATTTGCATTTTTTAACACTCAATTTTGGTCTACTTTTATGACGTTGCTTTTGAAAAAGACTATAATGTTTAACAGAAATATAATGATAAGGATTAAAATGTAGCATGATAATGGAGAATGTATATACAAAATTAGTCAAAGATTTGAGCAGTGAAATAGACTTTAATATTTTTTGCCATCTAAACTTTTCTTTAAGATTGCCATATGGACAATGATTCACATAACAATTGCAGTGAGAGAGAAAAAATAAAATAATTTTCACTTTATAGCTAAAAATCAAGAAAATATTTTGAACTATCAGCGTAATTTTCTTTCAGAACCTTGAAATTCAGAAATTTCAAATTCAGAAATTTGAAAAGATTAAAAGATCTTAGGAAATTTACTTCTGTGGACTACAGTTGCCAGTGGCCACATGGCAGAGTCTGGGAGTTGTCAACCAAATAGGGGTTTTTGTATAAGCTATATCAAACACGAAGAATCAGGAAATAAGAATAAGGCTGTGCATCATTATATGGAGGTATGGCTCACATCTTTATTCCATTGCAACAGACATTGTCAGTAATCAGGGGAGGACTTGAGCACGAGGTTACACATAACAGTTCAAAACCAACCACAGTTGCTTATATTAATTCATTTTTGCATCCATTAAAGAAGCAGCCAAATGTCTCTATTATTATATTGTGGTAGGCTTATGATGTGTGTATTTTGTGTAGTGATTGCATTGGCTTGCTCACAGGACAGTAACTTAAAGCAACTCATATGAATACGCAAGGTAGAAACAGCTGTATCTATCTGTCACTATTCCTTCTCCACAGCACAGGGAATGAAGATATCCTGGTTAAAAAAAAAATTCCTAGGATTAGAAATTGGACCTGTCCGTTACTCAGCTTGGCTCATGTCTTCTCCTTCTTTCACACTCTTAGTCTTCTCCCCCCCAAAAAAAAATTAAACTAGAGAGAGACACGATTCCTGTTTTTGTGTGCCTTCAAGTCATTTCCATGATAGGTTCCCTACGGTGAACCTATCATGGGATTTTCTGGTGCTGAGAGTGTGTGATGCACCCATTCACCCAATGGGTTTTGATGATCGAGCAGAAAACTGGCCTCTGGACTCCAGGGTCGTAGAGAAAAATTCAAATGAATGTGTGACACTGGGTCTCAAAAGTTCTATTTAAGTATTATCAAAGTTATTTGTTCAAAATAAGTAGAGGTGGAGTGCACTAGCTCTACCCTCTCTGTCATCATTTCTGCTGGCTTTTCCATGTATGGACCATACATTCTGAGCTAGAGACCTTCCTGTATGTGTGGAGGCTTTCCACGTGATTTAGGACCCTCTTCACACTGTTGGGTTTGTAGATACAGCAAAGCTTCCCAGTTGATAAAATTGGGTGGCAGTATGAGGACATTGTTTCCCTGTATAAGAATTCCCCCATCCCAGGCAATAAATTTTAATTTAGTCTTCAGATTTCTAGTATTGTAGTAACATAGTTCAGCTGAGCATTTAGAAATATGAGTCCAAAGAAAAGGGGCAGGCAAAATGACCAAGAGAACACAGTCCCAGGAGATATAACTGTTCTAGGGGTGAATGATTTTTGTTGTCTTACTCTCTGCAGTGCTCGAAATACAGCAACTGAAGGAAATTTTCATGGGGGAGGGGAAATTATTCTTATTTGGCAATGCCCTCCTTCCAACCAGCCCTCATAGCTACACCCCTGCGTTGGGTCTTTTTACAGAGACCTATCTGCCTGGAAACAAGAGAGCTACAGTTGAAAAATGCTCTTGTGTGAAATGGTGGGTGAAAAATTCCGTGAAAGAGTCAGGACAATTGTACCTCAAAAGCTTCCTTGGTAGGCCCCCTAAGTGGGAGGAGAGAAGGCTGAGCAGAACACTTGCTGCATGCCTATGTTACGCCAAGTGGGACACACCTAAAACCATTGATTTCAATGGGTTGCGAGAAGCATCTAACTCTGCCTTTGAATCAGGCTGTCAGTTTCCTGCTGTATAAAGCTGTAGGGAGTGGCGAAACATTAGCCTTACCCTCTCATTTGCAGAACACCAACCTGCAGAGAAGCCGGGCCCTGGGTGCTTTGTAACACAGTCATTTTGCTCTCCCAGCTGTGTTGGTGTCCACTTTGATTTATTAACACGCTGGCTCATGTTAAATTTTAATTGTCCTATTTTTCTCATAAGAGACACAGTGTGCGGGGCAAGAAAGAAGCCCATATACAGAGGAGATTTTTATCTTTGCCTAAAAGGGCACTGTCCTGTTATTTTTCAAAATCTTTCTCTCATATTCTGCTGACACTTATTTTTAATTAGCTCCCATTGGAAGGCTGGCACAGAAATCTGTTTCCTCTCATTGTTGCTAGATTATTAATAGTAGTACTGAGCTGGCAGTGTGCCCAGTAGTGTATATCATTGGTGGGCGGTGGGGAGGGGGAGAAGAGGCAGCAGAGATAAAGGGAAACAATGTGCTTCCTAACTGTGTGTTTCCTTATTACACCTACAACCTACGCACACTGTGAGCCCAATGTCTGCCTCATATAAATCAATGCAACCCCACCAGTGTAGTACAGCTCACACATTTTACACAGATGAGGCTTGGACTAATATTTGATGGGCTATTAGTGGCGGCGTTGATCGGGAAAACAGAAAGGCTCCATTTTGGACACAAAGGGTGCCAGGAAGAGCTTGCTGGTAGCCCCCATTCAGTTGCTGCTGCTGCTAATGTCACCATCACTACTCAGAGCTTGGAAAATTCTTTCTTGAAAAGCAGTTGGCTCCCAATACTCATTCTATTGTTACTAAAGTTATTTGTTGTCATTACTTATGACAAACGTTGAAAGTTAACATATGGCTTTTAGCAGGAATATAATTCCTTATTCATGTTGTTCTCAAAGGAAGCCATGAATAACTTTTGTAGTTTTCTTCTCACTGTGATAGTTTGGGACTGATTCTGTATAAAATTTTCAGGTAATATTTTTCTAAAGCAAAACCAGAATTTTCGGTGGATTTTCTATATTTTTCTGGAGGGAAAAAAAGAATAAATTTTGTGCAGAATAAGTTTTGAACTTCAGAGATTCACATTAGTCCAGGTTTCTCCTTGTCATATGAGGAAAACACAATTTTTGACCATTTTTTTCTAATTTTTTTTTCCCATCGTTAGCTTTTAAGTCAATGGCCCAGTCAATACACTCCAGGTTTTAGCCCAATCTTTAAAGGAGCTATCCAAGGCACTGGACCTATTCTGAAGGGATAGAGTTGTGCAACTTGGGTAGCTTCTTTGAAGTTTTCATTAAAATCCAGAACGGATTCCCCACCCCACTGACATCAAAGCTGCTAGCTGCCGTCACTTCTGATTGTGCAGTGGGCCCTCAATATCTTCTAGGGTTTGATTCCAGGACCCCTGTGGATGCTCAAGTCCCACGATGTACAATGGTGTAGTAAAATGGCATCCCTTATATAGAATGGCAAAATCAAAGCTTGCTTTTTGGCTTTTTTTTTTTTTTTTAGTTGGGGGATATTTTTAAGCTGTGGTTGTTTGAATCCATGAATACAGATTCCGTGGACAAGGAGGGCCAACTGTGTTGTTCATTAATTTTTCCTTACATTTTCTGAGGGAAGAATGGAATAAAAGAGGGGAGAGGAAAGCCTCTAAAATGCCCTTTAGAAATCACACTTGCAAGCCACAAGAAAACATGACTCACTACAGGAGATATAAAGAATATTCACAGGAAAGGCTGTCTCAATATGGTCACCCCATCAAAAGAAAAAAAAAATCCAACTCTGCAAGATTTCAATCCTGTGCAAGAGCAGAAAGACCAGCATCTTTCCTACACTCCTGTTGTCTTTAAATGAAAAATCTGAAGTATTTTGTGCAAGAAAAAAAAGGTAAGCAATTTTGGTGAGAGAAAACTATCTCAAAATATTATAAATTCTCAAGATGCAGAAAAATATCAGAGAATATAAAAAAACACTTTTAATCTCATTTGTCAAGGGTAAAGCTTTTGGAATCTTTGGTTCTCATGTGGAAGAACTAAACAAGTTTTAAAAAACACATACTTCCTTCCTTATTACACCACTAAAAACAATTATGTTCCTGCTCATTGACTTGCTTGTGAAATATAACTTCAATCCCTTATTACAAAAAAGGGGGGGGGAGTTAACCCTTTGCATGTCAACTATGTTACCTGTAGAGTGTTACGCCCAAGCTATCATCACAAGTATGGCCTGTTGCCATTTGGAGTGCTTAGGCTTACTTGTTGTGCTCCTCATCTCCAGACTCAGAAAATCAGCAGTTCCTCCAGTTATCCATAAGCATCCTGTGGCCACAGAGCATAGTCAGTCCTCCTTTTGCTGTTTTTTTTTAAACAGAAATAAAGACTGGGTATCTTCTATGGCAGGTGTGGGCAAAGTGCAGCCCCCTCAAAAATAGTTCTGTGGCCCTCAACACCGCTAGAACCCCCAGGCTACACTTTCGTCTGGTTCCAAAAAAGGGCAAATTGCTGCTTCTGGAAGCCTCCTGATGAAAAAATATACCTTTTAAATTGGCATCAAGGCCACTCTGTGCAGTCAGTTTCCTGTATCCACAGGGGATATGTTCCTGGACCTACTGTGGATAAG
The DNA here is from genome assembly GCA_948472985.1 of Iguana delicatissima. Classification (NCBI taxonomy): domain Eukaryota; kingdom Metazoa; phylum Chordata; class Lepidosauria; order Squamata; family Iguanidae; genus Iguana; species Iguana delicatissima. The sequence goes on from CAOKZL010000421.1 coordinate 179,866, forward strand.
AAAAAATGTGGATAATGAAATGCTATTTTATGTAAAGTCGAAGGCACTCACGGCCAGAATCCATAGGTTGTTGTGGGCTTTCCGGGTTTTGAGGCCATGTTCTATTAGTATTTTCTCCTGATGTTTCCCTGCATCTGTGACTCGCATCTTCAGGGGATCCTCTGAAGATGCCACCTGCAGATGCAGGTGAAACGTCAGGAGAAAATACTAATAGAACATGGCCTCAAAACCCGGAAAACCCACAAGAACAAATGCTGTTTTTTTTTGTTGTTGTTGTTTTGAAATATTTTTATTAAAGATTTAATTGCATAAGAAACAGAGTGGATATACACTATTAACCGATATATCCCACTCCCCCCCAACTTCCATGCTTATATTTTCCAGTTGAATCTACTTTGTTTCCATTTACAAAAGAGAAAAACAGTTACATTTGTTTCTTTCTTTAGTTTCTTATACATTTATGTTTTTATCCAATCCAAAACTCCTTTCCACTCCCTTTCAAAGTTCTGGATAGGTTTGTTTTTCAAAGAGAATGCTAATTTTTCTGTCTCTACCATATCCAGAAGTTTTAATTTCCACTCTCCTAAGTCAATATCTTTCTTTTCTTTCCAATATTGTGCATATATCAACCTTGCAGCTGTTATCAAATATAACAATATCTTCTGGTGTCTTCTTATCTCCCTTTGTTGCCCTAACATATTTAACAAGTAACATTCTGGTGTCATTTCAAAATTTACTTTACAAATTCTCTGAATTTCATCATGTACCTCCTTCCAGAATTTTCTTGCCCTCCTGCAAGTCCACCACATATGAAGAAAGGACCCAATCTTTTCATCACACTTCCAACACTTCTCATTCCATTTTTTTTGGGGGGGGGGTTGTAGTCTTTCTGGGGTCATATACCATCTATGAAGCATTTTATAAAAATTTTCTCTTAAATTTAAATTTGGTGTAAACTTTATATCAATTTTCCATACTCTCTCCCAAGCTTCTAATTCAATTGGATGTCTCACATTCTGGGCCCATCTGACCATTGTATCTTTGACTGCGTCTGGTTCCATTTCTCTTTTCAGCAGTAGTTTATAAAATTTAGAAATTCTCTTCTTTTGATTTCCTTTCATCAGTGAATCTAATTTATTCTCTTTTCTCTCAAATCCATACAGTTTTTGATCCATTTTAAATCTTTCTTTAAGTTGTTGCCATGGAAACCAATTTAACTTGTATCCATCAGCCTTTAATTCTTCTGCTGTACGCATTCTTGGTTTATCCCCCTCCCATTTCAATATATCTTGATATGTTAGTAAATTTCCTTGTTTCGTTGGGCCAACTTTATACACTTCTTGTGGTGAAGTCCATATTGGAAGTTTTGTATAATATTTCCACTTCATTTGTAGCCAAACCTTTAATGTCTTCCGAATGCAATGATTATTAAACTATTTATTCACCACTAATCTATCATAGCATAAATATCCATGCCATCTAAATCTGTTATTTATTTCTTCCAATTCTTTCATAGTTGTTCTCTCTAATTGAATCCAATCTTTAATGCAATCTAAACAGCATGCGTAATAATAAATTTTCAGTGATGATAGATCAAGTCCACCTCTCTCTTTTGCATCCTGAAGTTTTTTTAATCTTATTCTTGGCTTTTCCCCCCTGCCAGATGAAGTTTTGAAGATCTTTTTCCCATTCTTTGAATACCTTCTCTCTTCCTATTATTGGTAAATTCTGAAAAAGGAACATGAGTTTGGGTAATGGAGACGTTTTAAAAGCATTTATTCCTCCCAGAAGAGATATATTTAGATTTTTCCATATCATTTTTAATCTCTTTCCATATCTTCAAGTAGTTGTTGTCAAATAGTTCTTGGTTGTCTCTTTTTTATAATGATTCCTAGATATTTTGTTTTCTTAGTTAATTGACATCCAGATCTACTCTCCAAATCGGCTTGCTCTTTTTTAGTCATATCCAATGTCATTGTGATAGCTGAGGCCCCTGCCAGAGCTGCTGATGACGAGCAGCAGCTGTTGGTCCCTGTTGCTCAGGGTGGAGATGACAAGCAGCAGCTGGTCCCTGCGGCTCTGGTTGGAGACGAGTCCTGCAGCTCCAGAGCTCCCCCTGCTGCCATGGACCAAGCAGGCGCGGACGTCCCTCTGCCTGCTCCTTTAGAGCAACAGGGATCCAGCTGTGATCCCGAGGAGACCTTGGAGCCTGCGTCAATCAGCCCACAAACAAGGCGGAGACTCGAGAGAGCTGAGCAAAGGGAGGCTTCCTTGATTAAGTTCAAGAAGCGGTGACTGGCCACGCCTGTGCCTGAGCTATATAACTGCCTGCCTGGAAGCCTTCCTTTGCTTGTGGCAAACTTTTTACAAGTCCTGTCCTTGCTTCCTGCACCTGATACCTGGGATTGATCTTGTGTCTCCAGACCCCTGGATTTTGGACTCTGACTATGGCTTTCACTTGTTGCTCTGGCTTAGGTAAATAGACTGCCTATGAACAATTGCTTGCTTTGACTCCTCCTGGTGGGACTTTGTTATCTCTCCCACTCCCTTCTCTGGGCTGGCTTGCCACCCGGGTCTCTGACCCTGATAGTCATCATCATTGTCTTTTCTCTATTTATCTTGTATTCTGCCACTTGTCCATATCTTTGCAGGATTTCCATCAGCACTTGAATTGATTTTTGTGGATCCTCCAAAAATATAATTACATCGTCTGTGAAAGCTTTTAGTTTCAATTCTTTTGTTCTTATTTTCACACTTCTTATCTGTGGGTCCTTGTTTATTATATTCAACAATACTTCCAAAACACTATAAATAGTAGTGGTGATAATGGACACCCTTGCCATACCCCATTATTTATTACAAAGCTTGTTGTGATATCTCCGTTGATTATTAGCCTTGCAGATTATTTTATGGAAGTCCATGTAGAGCCAAAGGGTCCCAGAGTATAAGAGTGGTGCTTGGAACTATCACAGTGGCTCACCCCCATTCTACAGCGTGTACTTCAGCTCTGCTACTTTCGGATTTACAAATGCTGCTTGATTCATGTTACTGTGCCCACCATCAACACTGGTCTTCAGAGGTTCTGAGTGTCATTAAGTTCCTTTCCAAAGTGTGGACCTCCACAAATATCTATTCCTATTAGCTCCTGATGTAGGACCTGGAGGTTAGGCCAAGCTTTTTGTTTGCAACAGATGCTTGTGTCCACATACCTATCATGAATGGCAAGATGAGATATATGAGCCATGGGGGATGGGGCATCCAAGCATTATTACTGAGGCTTGGGTGAGGATACCTGAGTTGACTAAGTCCGGAGGAGGTGGAGGTGGAGGTAAAGGTCCCCTGAATTTTCAAACTGAAGCATCAAGATGTCTTGGGTTGGACCTGGTGATGGCTACAAAGGCAACTTCAAACCACATCTTAAGAATGAGGCAAACAAATGAGACTTCCTTTTCATCTCTCTTCTCTAAGGAAGAGAAATGAAATATAACTGCAGTGCTGTCTCTCATTCTGAGGTAACACAGAAGGGTCAACATTGTAAGGCATTAAGGCATAACAGGAAGCAGTGGTGGAGCTCAGTGGACTAAAGTGGCAGGAGATAGTTCTAATCATTTTCAAATTGATTTTTTTGGAGGGTGAGATTTTAGTTTTATTTTCAAAGATTTATCTGTGTGGAGAGCACAGCCATCTCAATGCTATATAAGAAAACCGTCTGGTATTTAAAAGTATGAGAGCCATACTTTTGGTCTGAGCATTGGATTATGAGTCTGGAGATCAGGGTTCAGTTCCCCACTCGGCCATGGAAACCCACTGGGTGGGTACGTCACACACCCTTAGTCCCAGAAAACCTTCTGACAGGCTCACCTTAGGGCTGCCATAAGTCAGAAACAACTTGAAAGCACATCACAACAACAATTTTAAAGGATGGAGTCTGTTGGAGCAGCATCATTGTTAAGTAATAAATGTTGTAGCTAGAAAGGCTCGTATAAGATTTGCAAGAGTATGAAAGTGAAATCAGAAGAGTTACAAAGAAGGAAGAGGTCTCCTCTTGGTACAGTAATTTCTGGTTCCAACGTGCACACGCACATGCACACCTACAGATGATGCCTCATCTATATGAATGTTTCTGCACATGAAGAAATACATAGAGAAGTTGTTTTTTCATAAAATAACATGAGACCCTGGGGCTGTGAACAAGCCAAACTTCCTAAATTGTGCATTTAAGCATATTGTCTCTGTAAAATAGAAGACTTAGTCTTTTTTTTTCTTTTTGATAACAGCTATATATATATATATATATATATTCTTCTCCACCTCCAAGTCAACCAAAACACTAGGGGGTGTTAGGAGTAGCCATTAATCATTCTTTCTGGAGACCTGGTCAAGCAGAATAACCTTTTGTAGGTGGTATATAAATACGCTTAACCTTTAAAAAGAAAGTTTAAGTGAGGACCAAAGGCAATGTGAAAGACCCTCACCCAAGAGAGAGATTCCCAGCCGGCTGTTTTTTTGACTCTAACCCATCAGGAGAAACTCTCAAAATGAGACTAGGGGATCTCTTCCATTGATCCTCATTTATCAACCTGACAAGGCTGTGCTGCCCACGGGACATTACGAGGGGGAGTGAGAGGGGTGCTGAGGAGCAAGGCTGCCTCCAAGGAGAAGTCAAGGATAGATGAAATCATTAGGGCTCACCTGCCCTACCTCGTTCCCTATACATACTGGTTTCCAGTGAAAGGTCAGATGATGAAATATGTTTCTTACCACTTACACCCGGATAATTTTCAGAGAATCCTCTAGTGTTTATTCTAGTTCCCTGGTACATTGCTTTTGGCAGACTAGAACCAAAGAAGGATATATAGGAAATAAATGAGTTTAGAACGAATGTATGGAAAGAGGGTGCTTGTTTTCATCCTGGTCTTTTAGGCCCTTTATCACCAGCAGCATAGCAGAGGCAAAAGTTTGATTTGAATGGCAGAACTCTGTAATAATGCCTCTTCTGCAGCTAATGTTGCTGAAGTGGACACAAATTAAGGATTGCCATGTTCTGTCACCTCTTCTACAGATGGTGATGATGATTCTTTCTCTATCCAGTCCTTACAAACCACATTAGTATTTTCTCCTCCTCAGCTGTCTTGTAGCCTACACTGAGCCAGTTATCTAGGACTGATCATCTTATTAGACATGTTTGGGTGTGGGAGAGACTACAGTAGGAACCGTGCAGGTTTTTCAGTCCTAGTCATTAAAAATTTGTTTTATATAGATTTTATATACTTTTACATACATAGTTTTGCGTACTGTCCTTTCTGGAAATGGATTGTATGGCAGTTAATGCATACATTTAAACTAAGGGCCTTCCCGCCCTACACTGTTATAGTGCTGTTATTTCACTTTCAACATCCTATGGAATCCTGGGATTTGAAGTTCAGGGAAGGGCATTTGGAATTCCCAGACAGTGAGCTCTTTGGCCTCAATAAACTACAAACTCCAGAATTCCACAGGATGTTGAAAGTGGAATGATAGCACTATCACAGTGTGGTATGGAAAGACCCTTAGTCTTAGCTTTGCTTCCAGCATATTTATGGAAGTTGCTATTACATATGAAATAAGTTCCCCAAATTCCAAATTCTAAGCCTGTGATGGGCAGGAAAAACTAATCCGTACTCAAGGGAGATGCAAGTAGTTGGAGGAATGTTCTAACAGCATTTCCATCTATGAGGCTAATCATTGAGCCCCATCCAATCTACTACCTATGTTAACAAAGGCATAAACAGTTAATAGCAGAGCCTGGACCTAACGAATTACAAAGTGTGATTAATTACTTCCCAATACAGGCTCTAAGGCATAACTCAGTTACTACTGCAACACGGATAACTTTCCTCCTTTGTTAGTGTAGAATACGCTGATTCTTTTGCAAAAATATGGTTTTTCATCTAGAGAACCTGCTGCTTGTTTTAATTATCTGCAATTAAAACTATATCTGGTAGTCAAACCATTATTTCAGGCTTTTTTTAAAAGGTATTTATTTGTGTATTCAATATTTGAATATTTTCATCTGTTTGTACATCACCTTGGGGGCCTTGGGGGGACTGAAAGGATTTAAATAAGTCAATAAATTCTTCCTCTAAAACTGTGTGCTCAGTGTAGGAATTAATGTAATTATTTTGTCTTTTTCTCTCTGGCTATTTACCCCCACTCCTTCACACGCACACATACAAACACATGTATGTTTTGGAGCAGTTTAAGTCCAAAATCCTGTTCCATGAATGCACATAGTATAAGCTGACACCAGTGTAGCCACACTGCTTTACTCTGGATTGCATCTTGGTGGTGGTCGTAGTCGTAGTAATACTAATAATAATAGTAGTAATAATAATAAATGCCAGGCACTTGCAGGGTTTGTCTGTAGGGCCTGTCCTTTCACAAAGTCCTAAAAAACATGATTGCTTCTGGAAAAGTTAAGCTATTGTAATACCACTTGAGTAGCCAAACTTACTGCCCCTGTGTGATATCCTAAAAAGTAAAAACTGTAGCGGGATTTACCCCAGTGTAAGACACCAACAGGACTTCTGTCATAAGAAATAGGCATCAAAACTGCTTGCAGCCTCAAACTGGTACCCATTTCAAAATTAATGTGATATGGGAATTAAAGCTATGGGCCTCATGAGGGAAATGGATCTGCATGTTCATCAGCAAATCCCATCAGAGAATCTGTGCAGGTTATTATTATGAAAGAGGGGAAAGGAGGCAAGCCCTGAAACAGAACAGGAAAGTTCAGGGAATCTATTTTAAAAACAAAGAGTTTGCCCAATGCATTTTGGTGCAAACATTCCTTAGGCTCATAAAAAAAAAAAAATCACTGTGCTAGGGCGTAGTAGTAAAGTAAGATGTGTCAAGAGGAGGGTTTCCACTGAACCACATCAGGCAATTCACTATGCAATAAACATTCTCTACATTGTCCAGTACCATTTTGATGCCTGCCTCTTTGTTCTTTATCCCTGCTCTCCTTCTTCCCTTCCCTATCTCTCTCACTGGAGCTGTCCCCTGCTCATCTCCTTGGCCTGGTGTTATCAGTAAGATTGCCTGAAGTACTATGATTATGTAGTTGGGATTATATGAAGGTGCTCTCCAAATGTTTGTAGTGGGCTCCAGGATGAGCAACAAATGTCTTGGGTCACCGTCCTGTTGCTGTTGCCATTTACCATGCTCCTCCATTCTTTCCCCACGCCGTTCAAGGCACACACAAATAACCAGCCAACTCATGGTGGACATCTGAAAACTGCTCATGGAAGGAACTTTAGTATCCACACATCCCATCTTGGAAGCCATGACAAGCCTCAGGTGTTCAACACGCCATTGCAAGGCCACTTTATATAGTGAGGATTGCGGGTTGCACATGTGAGGGAGATCTACACTGCTGCCAGAGGCTCCCCACAAGGAAACCAATCACAATATATGTCGCATGTCAATTCTGAATATTTTTAATTAAAGACTTTTCAGTACATACAGAAAAAGAGAACAAAGACAAACAAAGCAAAGACAGAGAAAGAGATAACATAGAGCAGAGAAAAAGAAAGGGGAAAAAAAGAAAGAAAAAAGTTAACATTGACTTCTGACTTTCCTAATGATGGTTATGCATTTTACTGTACAAGATAAATTCCCGGACTGTATTCTATTGGTGCACTTCTTCAACTTGCAAAACCTATAAATTATCAAAACCTATAGTTAGCGATATATGTTGCATGTCAAGAAGAGCAGAAGCGGTAACAAGGGGATGACAAAGAAAGAATGATGTATTGGTTAAAACTAGATGTAGTGTGATAAGGAAGGAGACAGAGAATAAAATGTTTTGAAAAGTGTAATTTGTTTTATAGACAATGCCATGTGGAATTCATCATCTGTTCACATTCAGATATCTAGATCACTCTATTGGTTAGGAACCAGATATTTGAGGACATGCCTCTACCCATATATACTCACCCAGTCATCAAGATCGGGAAGGGAGACTGTGAAGTACCCAAGTTCCTGCCCAGCCTGACACCTCTTTGTGTCCAGGTCTGAACAGCCAGGGAGATCTCTGGATCAAGCCAGGGCTATGACAACCAGGTCTGCTTTCATTCTCCCTTCCTGAGAATGCAGCACCCTCCTCACTCTTGTCCCCGCTTGGGTTCTCCTTCCAGGGATATCTCCCTCCACTTGTTTCCCTTAAATCTGCCTCTTTTCAGCTATAAGGACAAGCAGTGATTTATCTCTTCAATGAATGTGGTACTATTGGTACAAATAGTAATAATGGTACAAATGATAATAATGGTAGCGTGTATAATCCAGTCCAGAGAAATGACACTCTCTTGAGTCCGCTTTTATGGAGACATATAAACAAATCTTTATTAGACACACTGTCAAGGTAAAACTTATTTTGTAATTAAGCACAACACTTTTTCTCTCTCTCCACCAACACTCTCACTCCAGCCTAAAACATCTCCCAAACTCTAAACTGGACTTCAATCCATTGAAGGGTCAGGCTATCCAAGGTTCCATTTCAACAACCAATCACTTTTTAACACTCTCGGTCTCTAAGGGGGCTCTGTTGTCAGGTTTGTCACAGGCACCTTTGGGACCGATATACTGTGTGGAGACAGTTTCTCAGCTGTAGCACCTGCATTGTGGAATACTGTCCCCTTGGAAGCCTGACTAGCACCAACATGGCCTTTAGTTCGGCACCAAGTAAACACCTGGCTACCTCCATCAAGTGAAAACCTGGTGTTCAGTGCCTGGTGAGATCATAGCTTAACCTCCACTCCTTTGGCTTTTGTTTACCTGTAATGTTTTTTAAAGTGTTATTAAAATGTTTTGATTTTGAAGTATTTGAGTTGCTCTGGAGTTTCTTAAAGGGATTTTATTGATTGATGTGATCTGTTGGTAAAAGATTAGAAATGTGTCATGTGCCTTAAGTTGTTTTCAGCTTGTTGTGACCCTAAGAAAAATCTATCATGGGGTTTTTTCAGCAAGCTTTGTTTAGTGACTTCCTCTGAGGCTGAGAGAGTGTTTGATCTGCCAAAGGTCACCTAAGCGATTTCCGTGGCTGAGCAGGGACTTGAAGACTGGTCTTCCAGAGTCCTGGTCTATCCGTGAAACCACTATACCATGTTGGTTCTCTAGATTAGTAATAGAGATAATCAAATAAATAAGTGTAGAGGAGTTGGTATGCAGCTGATGTTTAAATCCAAACTCCAAGGGAGCTACAGCAATCTAGAGCATTTTTGATAGGCATTGTTCTGAAGTGGACTTTGAAGGAGGGTCAGTCTAGGTAGCCTTAAGACTCTATAAAGGTATTAAAAGAAATGCTCCAAAAGTGTGTGGCAAGTCAGAGTGTTTTGCAATATGCTGCGCCAGCAAGGCTCAGCAGAGTTCCCGTCTCCCTTACAAGGTTAGGTCACAGTGTGCATCGTTGCTTGGGTGTTTTGTAAACCATTTTCTGAAATGTAAACAACTTGAGAGATAAGGGGGAAAGTGAAAGCTACAGCAAAACCTCTGCGAAGGAGGGGCAAGAGGAAATGTCTTTGTGTGTCAAAATTGCTATAAAATCACTTTGCAAACTGTACCGGGGGCTCTTGACACTTTCCAGTCAAGCAGCCCGGCCATTTCTTTTAATAAACTCTTTTTCCTTACCTTCATTGGTCTCACTGTCTCTATGTTTCCGCTACAGTTCCTTTCTCAGAAATATTGGGAGTTAGCATCCTCTGCATAACAAGTACTCTCAGCCCACATGAACCAAGGCCATCCAGATAGGCTGCAGAAAAGTGTTGACATTGTTACAGTAGTCAAGCGTTCTTGCTTATCATTCCCATGGCAAACACTCAGCAAATGGCAGCATGGAGATGTAAAAGGAATAGCACAGGCTAACAGGGTCAGCAGCCCATACCTCTTGTATCAATTAGATGATGTCATTGTATTTGGGAGGGGCAGCAGGGGAGTTGTGATGATTCTCTTAAAAACCTGTGATGTTTAGAAGGAACTGAAAGATCAAAATCAGCCTCAGACACCAGTTACCTGACCTTAGCATTGGTATAGACCTTTTGGCATCTCCAGCATTAAAAGGAGTTTCTGCTGCTATCTCATGATGGATTAAAGACACTTGGTAGATAAGTGCATTGTCTAAACCATGGAGCAGGGGAGAGACACCACAGGAAGGAGGTAAGGCATACTGGGGTGGGCAAAAGTACCAACTGCAATGGTATGCCTTATAAAGACCCAAAGCTAGGAATGGGGTGCACCCATTTCAAAGTTTGCACTCTATTCCACTTTCATGTCCCTGTTTCACTTTCACACCTCACTAGTGCTCCAGTTTGAACAGCAACATTTGACCAGTTTGATGTAAGTTGCATTAAATTTCTTTAAATTCCTCTGAGATGTTTCAACTGAGAAAAAAAAACTGTAATAAATTCTCCTGAAAAAGGTTGCCTTCACCTTCAAAATATCTAAGATCTGGGGTCGCATCTTCCTGTACAGAGCATTAGCCTGGGTGGAATAGAAACTTCTTCTCCTGAAATGACCCTCCTTGGCCACAGCTCCGCCCCCCCATGCATCTCCTGGTTTTGTAAAGAGTATGGAATATCTTCCCTGTATTCACCACAGAGAGCCAGCATGTTGTTGTAGTTTGAATGTTGGACTATGACCCTGGAGGCCAGGGTTCAATTCCTTGTTCAGTTGCGGAAACCCATTGATTGACCGTGGGCACATCACGCACATATGACACACACTCAGCCCCAGAACACCCTCTGATAGGTTCACCTTAGGGTCATCATAAGTTGGAAACAACTAGAAGGCACACAACAAATTCACCATGGACACGAGAAGATCAGCAGGAAACCCAGAAACACAGCATAGTAACATAAGTTGCAGCCCTGTATTGAGTCAGACTATTGACCCACCCAATCCAAGACTGTCACTTCTGACTGGCAAAAGCTCTCCAAGGTTAAAGGCAGGATTTTTTTTCCCTAGAGATGTTGACCTTATTGGCCATGAATTTAATTTCAACTTTTGACAACCTTATGAATGAGAGACCTTGAAAAGTCCTGGCCATCAACTTCCCTACTCAGATCTTGAGAGAGGATTCCTTGCGGAAGATGAAGACACAGCCAAATGCTCCTCCAACCCTCTCTTCTCATTCTCTACCAGCCACAGAATGGCCATGGAGCACTATCACTGTGACATGATGAGCTTTGGAGCTAATGACAAGAGAGCCATAGTGGAACTCCACATAACAAACTCTAGTGCTACATGCAACCATGTGAGATGCTTTATGCTACATGCAACCATGTAAGATGCTTTGTCTCCCTGTATTAGTCCTTTCCCCTCTGCATATGCCCGTTTTATTACATGGTATGCCATTGATAGGGATGTGTTTTATATTCTTTTATTTTCTTTGGTGCCACATACATTGACGGTGTTACAGCATCAGCAGCTTCATATCCCCCCAACAGCAGGGGAATTTTCCCCCTGGTCATGATGACTGGAGGATTCTGAGAGTAGTGATCCAAAAAACACTCTTTTCCGAGATCTGGTATATGACCAATGAGGGAGGTCCTGTTCTCCCTCTCTTCACATGGAGGTTAAATGCCTAACTAGAAGTTATAACTAAATAGCATCTCTTTGAAAATGCTCATTTTTACCATGTGGCATTCCCCTGTACCCTCAAACCTCCCCCTCTTCCTTTTGAAAACAACTGAACTGAAGTGCCAAAAGGAGAATGTTGTGACCCTGGCACTTGTCTCTTGAAACCTTATGCTACATGCCTTCTGTGCTCATCACTCTGTGCATATTTATGAAGCAGGGCAGCCAGCTCTCCAAACAAGATTACACAGATGATTACACCTTTTAGTTTTACCTGGCAAAGAAATGTTAGGGAGACAAAATGCATCTTTCAGCCAAAGCATGGAAATGCTGTATACAAGTTCATTTTGCTTTAAACAATATTCGATGTGACGGTTACAAGGAAAGGTAGGTCAGACTTTTCAGAATATTATGTGGCTGTTGTTGTGCAAATGTACAGAACTAAGATGTCAAAAACTTGCACACATTTTTGTGCCCTTTTGAGTGGTTTAGTTAAGGTATTATATTTATGTATATTTTGGACAACATGGACTCCTATCGGCACCTCAGTTCAAACCTTTCCTTTCTGAATAAAATGAAGAAACCAATCTAAAATACAAGACACACCTATCAGCATATAAACCTAAGCAACATTAAAGAGGAGGGCATGCTGATCAAATTTGCAGATGATACCAAACTGGGAGGGGTTGCTAACACACCAGAGGATAGGATCAAATTTGAATACGACCTTGACAGATTGGAGAGCTGGGCCAAAGCTAACAAAATGAATTTCAACAGAGAGAAATGTAAGGTCCTGCACTTAGGCAGAAAAAATGGAAGGCACAAATATAGGATGTGCGACACGTGGCTGGATAGCAGTACATGTGAAAGGGATCTAGGAGTCTTGGTTGATCACAAGCTGAACGTGAGTCAGCAGTGTGATGGAGCAGCCACGAAAGCCAACGCGATTCTTGGTTGCATCTATAGGAGTATGGTGTCTAGATCGAGGGAGGTGACGGTACCACTCTAATCTGCATTGGTTAGGCCTCATTTGGAAAACTGTCCAGTTCTGGGCACCTCAATTCAAGAAGGATGTTGACAAGCTGGAACGTGTCCAGAGGAGAGCAACCAAAATGGTGAAAGGTGTGGAAGCCATGCCCTATGAAGAACGCCTTAGGGAGCTGGGTATGTTTAGTCTGCAGAAGAGAAGGTTAGGAGGGGACATGATAGCTATGTTTAAATATTTGAAGGGCTGTCATGTTGAGGAGGGAGCGGGCTTGTTCTCTGCCACTCCAAAAACTAGGACAAGGACCAATGGATCCAAGCTGCAGGAAAGGAGATTCCACTTGAACCTCAGGAAGAACTTCCTGATGGTCAGAGCTGTCCGGCAGTGGAATATGCTGCCTCTGAGTGTGGTGGAGTCTCCTTCTTTGGGGGTTTTTAAGCATAGGCTGGATGGCCATCTGTTGGGAATGCTTTGATGGGTGTTCCTGCATAGCAGGGGATTGGACTGGATGCCCCCTGGGGTCTCTTCCAACTCTATGATTCTATGATTCTAAAGTTTGAAAGTGACACAGACAAACTCTCCAAAAGTTACAGACTTAAACCAAGCACTAAAAAACAATTGGAACAGGAAAAGTCTTTTGTGGGGGTGGATTAAAGACCAGTGAGAGCCAGTGTAGTGCAGTGGTCTGAGCACTGGATTACAGACCCTCGAGACCAGGGTTTGTTTTCCTGCTTAGCCATGGAAACCCACTGGGTAACCTTGATGCGTCACATACACTCAGTCCCAGAAAACCCTGTGACAGGTTTGCCTTAGAGTTGCCCTAAGTCAGTAACGACTTGAAGGCCCACAAGAACAACAGCAATGAGGAAGTCTGGCACTTCTCCAAAGGGAGGATCTTCCATAATTAAGGCATCACCACCTGGAAAGTCATGTCTTCTGCATAGTTGCCTGACTTCCCATATCAAAAATACAGAAAGCCAGGGTCAAGTTCAAGATTGTTGTCTTGCAGTTGGGTGGCAAATTAAAGGGAAAATATGATCACTGTAAGGGAGTAATCAGATAAAATTGAACTAGGGGAGAACAGTGAAGGAGCAAGGTCCTGTTCAAGCCAGGTCTCATTCTTTTTTACTCCTGCAATCTATATTTAGTGCCAGGACAAAGAAATAACTCCTCTCTCTATGTGCATTTGTTTTTTCCATGAATAAGTAACTCATCACAAGAGAATGACATTGGACTCTTTCAGGTCAGAAACTTCTCCAGACTTTTCTTTATGTCAGGTTATAGGCAATATACAAGTTTGTGCGTGTGTATGTGCCTCCAAGTTGCCTGTCAGCTTATGGTGACCCTATGAATTTAATAGGGTTTTTTCAGGCAAGGAATACTTCTTAGCCCTAGACATTTTTTAGGTTTGGTTAGAGTAACTGTGTGATAAGATACAATGGGTTTCACAGTATCTAGCACGAGAAATCACACAATCCCATTTGGAGCACAGATTTACACTTGACTAAAGAAATATGTTAAGCATGGTAATGAAGATTTCCTTTGATAGTATCTTGCATGTGATTTTTATTTAGCCTATCCCAATAGAAATGAAGATATGAAACATGAATGAGAAAGTGCATATGCTTTTAAAAAGAGAAGAGTCCTGACACAAGCAAACCCTGGAGAACATAGATGTGATATGCAATTGTTCAATGGATATAAAACAGGTAGAACTGAGCACATCAGTTATGAAAATTATACCTTTACCATTCCACACAGGGAAATGTGATAAGCTAGGTCTGGTAGAGGCCTTGATCATTGCAAATTGATACTAATGGAAAAGAGTAAGTAAATCTGTCATTCTATTTTACATGTGCCCCATTTCCCATAGCACTCTCATCACAAACACGGGAGATAAGAGATTACTTTTCATATCCTGCATCTTTGGCCTTACCAGATGTGGCCAAAAGAAAATGGTTTTTCCAATAATAAATGCATCTCTCTCAAAAATAATAATGACTTTAAAGGCCAAGTCTATCTCCATACAGAAACTGGAACAATCCAGCCCATGAAAATTGGTTAGATAAGTAAAGCCAGAGCTTGCATATATTTGTTTCCATAATTAATTAACATTAAGCCCAACTACAGGCAGTATCTAATTTAACATGAACCAAAAGCTTTCGAAGCAGACCCACAACTTTATCAGAAGATAAAAGACAGAAGAATAAGTTCTGTTTGCTCTAGGCTTGTTGGCTGTGAACTGCCACAAGGAGTAAGGAAGGAGGGAGGGTTCATGTTAGTCACAGGACTCTTTGTTGCTAGGCTGCTCCTTTGTAGTTAAGAGCTTGTAGAATAGCTTATCTGTGGAGCTGCCTATTAAGGTCTAGAAAAAATAGGGGTGGGGTATGACAGAGAAGTTCACCATGGAGAGGCAAGTGTTGTGTTGTGTGCTTTCAAATCATTTCCAACTCATGGTAACCGTAAGGCAGGCAGACTTATCACAGGGTTTTCTGGGGCTGAGAGTGTGTGACACACCCAATATCACCCAGTGGGTTTCCATGGCCAAGTGGGGAATCAAAAGCTTGGTCTCCAGGGTCATAATCCAGTGCTCAGACCACTACACCACACTGGCTCTCTCATGCTGAGGAAACAGGACAGCATTTTAATTCCTTGGTTCACTGAATTATCTCTTTCTAACGGCACAACAGAGATGATTAAGTATTCTGCGTTGCCTTCCCGTTTCTTTCAGACCTAATATCTGGCGAACCTCTAAAATTTAAGACACCATTGTAGCACCCGCTTGATCAGTGTGGACAGGCAACATCTGACTAAGGCTTCTGAACACTTGTGTATCTTTGTTTAAAAGATTTCTGGTCAGGCTAGGTCATTTGATTGTTTTCTCCTGAACAGAGCAATGTAAACAATGATAAGCAGCTCATATCAATTATGCCTTATTTTCAGTTTCTTTTCAAGCATAACAGTACCTGAAAGTGGGAGGAAGAGCCCTTTAACTAAGGTTTTTCTACCATTTTTATTTGCCTTTTTATAAGTCGAAGTATCAGAACTCAGAAGTAAAGTATGAATATACAATGTATGATTTAAACTGGTTGGTTTTGGTGTTTAAATTAAATTAAATGCAGTTACCACCCACACTTTTTGAAAAGTAGACCTGTGCCTTTCTCGTCTTCTGTGCAACAAGATCATTGTTGGTTATTAATTGCAGAGGTATGGCTCCTTCGCCCCAAAAGCAGGCTTTTCTTCTGCACTAGTCTTTCTCTAAAGCTAAATCCTATCTTTGTGGGAGAGGCCTGACTTCTCCAAAAGGATGATAGCATTCTCATACCCTCCTCAAATAATTAATAATGAAATGTCAAGAGTTCTACAGAACTATAGATTTGGAGCAGCTGAGAACTAGAGCACTGGGATGCTCCAATGCTATAGTTCTTCAGAGCTGTCTGGAAACAATGCCATTACACCATTACAAACAATACAAGGCTTTCCAGGGTACTGTCAACCTATTAAAGAAGTGGCCACGGTATGGAGAAAAGTTTAGTTTGGGAGGGTGACTAGCTGTGGCCCCTGCTGGATTAATGATAAGACTGTTTCTTGTGGTAGTGGTGGGGAGATGGGGAAAACATTAAGGCCATTTCCGCACTACACTGTTATAGTGCTATTATTCCACTTTCAACATCCTATGGAATCCTGGGTTTGCAGTTTAGGGAGTGGCATTTAGAATTCTCAGCCACAGAGCTCTTTGGCCTCAGGAAACGGCAAACCCCAGAATTCCACAGGATGTTGACCACTCTAGTATACCACTCTAGTGCAGAAATGGCCATTAAGACATTAAAATGCACAATGTAACAATCTGCACTGACAAGTTTGGTAGTGAGAACAACCCAAGTCGTGAGCTGAATAATGGATTCCTTTTTTGGAGTAACATTTGAAATCCTGTGAAGTAGCGCTATTTCAGTGTATTAAAATAGTAAGAAAAAAAAATCTAAGTGGATATCTATCATTTAAACACCCCACCCCTTGCAGGAGCAGAAAATGACAATAAGAGGAAATAATAAAGAGATTGTTTCTCAGTAGAATGGACTGAACTTCTAAGGAGGAAATTGTTAAGTAACAACAGAATAGAGCTTGGGTGAGGGTAAATTACTAATGAGCACACATTATAATAGGAACTTGGTCAAAGAAGAAAGCACCAGCTGGAAAATACCATTCTGTACTATGTATTTGATTTATCTGTCCCTTATTTGACAGCCAGAAACCTCGACCCAGGCATAGACTAAGAGCATTATCACATTACACTTTTATAGTGCTATTATTCCACTTTAACAGCAATGCCAATATCCTGTGGAATTCTGCGGTTTGCAGTTTAGTAAAGCCCAGGAACTCTCTTGTTGCCCTGATTTCTGGGGTCCCGTGGGGGACACCTTAATGTGTTCCAAATACTGGGGAATGGGAATTAGCCAGAGCACAAGCTGTAGCACCACGAAAGGCAGGGTAACCTAGCGAGATCTTTTTACCTGATGTTTACAGGGTCAGGCCAAGCCAAAAACCAAGCAGAATTGTCTAATAAATGATTTTATTGAGGGGAATTCACTCATGCACGCACACAAGATACACACAATCACACATTCACACAATGGCTAACTGAAAGAAAAAGGGAGGAAAAATTATAGAGAGGCTTACGGGTTTGGGGGACTTATAATTTACTAGTCCAGAAGAGTAGTGAAGAGCAGAAATGTGTTTTGGCTCAGGTAGGACCTAAGGACAGTTCTCATTCAGGAGCCAGACGGACAGAGTGACGGGTAGACCTTCAAGAGACTGCACTGGACACCCTGAAACCAGGGGTATTTGTACCCTGAACATAGCCTGCAGCAGTGAAGGTTTCAGATGAGGAGCAAAGGGAACCTGTTGTGGACAATGGGTCTTTCACCTGTTGATGGGCTTAGTGCTTGATTGACAAAGACATGATGGATGTTGTAATAGCTGTCTGTTGTGGGTGCTGTGAGGAAAGAGGAAGGAATCCAGGTGTACAAGGGATGGACATCTGTCAATCAGTGTCCTGCTGGGCTCCTCACATTTGGATTCCCTGGAAAAGTCCAGCTTCTATTTAAACCTATTATCCACAGGAATGATGTGTATTTGCCTGACAAGTGACTCAGTCTTACCTGGAAGAATTTTGGAGTTGACCTAGATTTCTCACATTTACAGTCAAATTCTTTCCCTCGCTCAGTTTGACCTCTCTGTCACCTCTCAGGCTTGGATAGCAGAGCCAATAAAATGTGTTGCCAATTAGGTATGGTGTCCATCCAAACCATACTGACATTGGGGACCCCCAAAGCGGGGCCTTACACTCTAGCTGAGGATTCTAAATGCCCCTCCCTAAACTGCAAATCCCAGGATCCCACAGGATGTTGCCATGGCAGTTAAAGTGGAATAATAGTGCTATAACAGTGTAGTGTGATAAGGCCCTGAATGAGACTCCAAGAACCTATATTTTGGGTTATGGGTCTTTTAAGAAAAGGTAAGGCTAAGTTGCAGGAGCAATACAAATCGTTACATCTCCCATTCTCCCTCTCTTCTGCCTTAAAGCTAGTGGGGGTGTGTCCCCCCCTCCCAGCAACCAACTAACACAAACCAGGGTGAATAGAGTGGAGTCCCTCTTTGGCATACGCAGAAAGACTGCCTTGCTACTTCCTGTTGCTTTTGGCATACAGCACATTCAGGCAACTTTGACTGAGAAGGGAGTCACAGTTGAGGACAAAGCAACAAGTAAGTCATAGGCCCTTTCTGCACAGGGCTGAGACATCACAGTGGCGTTGTACTGTCGCTTTTACATCTGCACGTTAAACCGGTTTGACGTTGTTCTGTCCTCCATGGTTCCGGACAAGTTGAGGTCTTAGCGTGGTTAACACTGACGTTAAACCAATGTATTTTAAAAAAGAAAAGCTCCAATGTAAAGCACCCAAACCATTTCTGCTGTGTTTTTTCCTACATGCAGAAGTGTTACATCAATTCACACCACTTCGCGAAAACGTAGCAATGGTTTCTACAACTTCTTTTTTTTAATTGACCAGTCAGTGGCAGCAGGGTGGAGCAAGGGAGGGGAAATAGGAGTTCCATGAGAATTGACGATGTCGAAGCTACAAACAATTTTCTCCGCTTTACTTTGATAGAAACTGGAGGGCGTGCAGATAGGAATCGGAGTAAGTCGGAGTAAAAAACACCACTCATGACACATGAAATGCTGCTCCACTCTAGGGTGGAAATGGCCATAGTCTCTTTCAGTCTGTGGGTGAGTGAACCGCTTAACAAAAGAAAGTGTGTGAGAGAAAGGGGTATGTCTCTATTTGTTTATATGTGTGAGAGGAAGAGTCTGCTGTGCAGAGCAATATTCCATTCAAATTAATAATGCAATTATATACATATCTACTGGAAAGTAAGCCCCAACCAGTTCAGTGGAAGTTACTCCTAGGTAACTGTGTATGGGACTGTAGATTAAGTAGGACATTCTGAAAGGCTGTTGGAAATGCATCAATTTCTTTATGTCAGTAATTTCTTTCCCCAATAGTATGTATTTTAATTAATTTCATTCTCTGTATTTATTGGAGCTGATGGTATTATGCATTTTCCCGATCCCTACTTGTTTCTTGACAACAATCCTGTGAAGCAGATTAAGCTGAGAGGCTGCAATTAACTCATGGGGACCACAGGAAGCTTACAATGAAGCTGGGATTTGAAACTGATAATGCTGTCATGTGGATATGTCAAATCCTAGAAGTATGGAGTTGGAAGGGAGCTCAAAGGTCATCTAATGCAACCCTCTGCCAGCAGAGGCATCCATGTTTATGCTATAGTTTATTTTGTATTCCACTCTGCCACTCTACTCAAACAGGACATTGTAGAGCTAGGGAAGCTGCAGAAAAAGTAAACAAAAATTATCAGGAAGTTTCTCTCCAGGGAAAAGCTAAAGTGTTTGGGGGCTTCTATAATCACCCCGTGAAGCCAATTTGGATTGTTACTCTGAGAGTGGATTCGAGTGGAACTTATGCTGGACCTTAGTATCTATTGTCCTGGAGCATTCCAAGGAGGACTGCTATTAAAAAAAAAGAAAAGAATTTCAATTCAGTTCTAACTGTGCAAATGGAGTGATGAGAGGAACAGATGTTTTGAGAATCTAATCAGTGCTGAGATACAGGTTATCTGGAATTTTAATCGGGTTTGTCAAGCATTTTGGTATGATTAAAAATGGATTCAGGACCGTTGATGTGTGCCAGAAAAGAGAAACCAAGTATGGATTTTCGCAAAGGCAGAAGCTTGTACATCATGTAACTTAGGTTTGGAAAACACAGCCAGGATTGGTCTCGTGGTTCCATCCTAGTGAAGCCATGAAAAGTGGACCTTGGAGCCAAAGGCTGGTGGTTTGTAGGCTAGTGCTGTATGCATGAGCGCACCAAAAGAGGGAATGTGTCAAAGTGACCAGGAGCAGCATGGTCATAATGGGGCCTGCGGGCCTGATGCTACTTGCCACAGCCTGCTAGCTTGCTTTCAACCTTTTATTGTGATCGGCCAGCTAGGGGACATCTGTGTGGTTGCATTTTACTATTTTACTATTCTTACTTTCTACTGTTACTAGTACTTATGACTATTCTTACTTCCTTACTTTTCAAATATTTAACATTCTCTCCCAATATAAAACAAAATGTATTACCAAACAAATGTATTTGGCAGGAGAGGCACACTCCATTTTATTCTTTAGTTATTATGTTGCTATGATTTCAGAGTTAAGATGCAAACCTGCACCTACACAGAGTATTTCTCTTAAAAACAAAACAGGAAACAGGTTTGATTATTTTCTGCTTTTTTTGTTGAGTTCTAGCATATGAGCAATGAAGAAGTGAATCTAAAGTCTGGCATGATGATTGGAAAGAAAAAAGAAACATTAATCACACCTAAAGCAGTAATGTCATTACGAGGAGACAAAATAAGGGCATGGCCCTCGAAAATAGAAATTGCCCCCAAATTTTCTTCGGTCTCTAAATTTCCAGCATGGTAGTAACTTAAAATTTCAGTTGACTACAAAGGGGCAGGCAAGGTTACCATGGGAATGCGAACACAGCAAATAGACAATTTCTAGGCATGAGCAGTCTTCAAACCCTTACTGTCTACAATGCTAGAAATTTGGAGACCGAAAGAAAATTTCATTGGGGGAATTCTTATTTAGGAAAAGGCAATATCCTCATTTTGCCCCCCCCCCGCTATAACCTTGTATAAAGTAACATGCATGACCATATAAAGAGGAGACCTTCATCAGACTGTTGAGTCCAAGGTTTAAAATTACATTGCTGTGCTGTCTCTTCCTTCCCGTTTCCTCCCTTTTGTGAATAATTTCAGTTAAAGTAAAGTTTTTTCACTGTCTCTCTCTTCCCCTTCCAGCAACAAACATAGAGAACTAAGGCCATTTCCACACGGGATTTTTAACGCAGGGCAGAGCATCCTCCAGGGAGGACGTCTGCACCTGGGAGCGGACTAGGTAAGAGCTACTTAACGTAGATCCGCACCCCAGCCTGCTCCGGAACGACCACAAGTGGTCATCCAGAGTGCTTTTGAAAGACTGCTAAAAACAGGTCTTTCAAAAGCATGGAGCATGCCACTGCGAGCCTGCTCCCTTGTGCAGATGCGAGCCTGCGATCTGCTGGGGGCGGGCTTTAGACTGGTGAGCTTCAGTGGTTGGTCGAGACCCTCGACCAACTGGAAGCCGCCATTTTCATCCCCGGAGCAGTGCGGAGCGGTGGCCACACACTGCTCCGGAGAAGCATGGACCAGACCGGGGAGCCCAAAAGTCTGGTGAGTAGCGTCATGGGGCGATTCCCTCGCCCCATGTGGAAATGGCCTAAATGTAACTAAAATGGAGATGAGAATCAAGCAGTCTCCCAGATGCTGCTGTTATTGCAGATTCCAGCAGCCCTACCTGGCATTGCCAGTGGTGAGAAACGCTGCGGGTTGTAGTCCAACAACATCTGGAAGGCCACATGATTCTCGCTCCCATGTAAAACAATCACTTCTTACACTATTAACTGTAGCATTTGAGAAAACATTGGCTAAAGTCCTGTGCAGGAGATACACATGCATAGTTATGGCGCTATACAGTATAGTGTAGTGGTTTGAGCATTGCACTATGATTCTGGAGACCTGGGTTTGAACCCCTGCTCGGCCATGGAAGGCCATTGGGTGGGCTTGCTTGGGCATGTCACACTCTCTCAATCTCAAAGGAAGGCAAGGGCAAACCCCCTCTGAACAAATTTTGCCAAGAAAACTCCCATGAGAGATTCTTCTTAGGTTCACCATAAGTTGGAAATAACTTGAACAGCAACAACTTGAACAACAACAGGAACAACAAATCCTAGCCTGACCTCCCCATCCCCACTTACCAGGAAACAGTCACATCAGTCAACAAGGGTCTATTTCCCTGTCACTCAAGAAGCAGCTGACTGACATTCCCACCCCTTTGTGAGCAATCTCTGCTGCAGCAGGCAGAAGCAGGACCCCTTTAGCAATTCTCTCTTGCACTGGATATCGCTCATGTGGGAGAGTGGGTGGGTGGGAGCATCAGCCAGCTGCTTCCCAATCAACAGCAGAATAGACCCCCCGCCCGACTTTGATCGCACCTGCTGCTGCCCAGTAAATAAGGACTGGGGGTTTTTCATGCGCCCTTCATAGCCTCTAAACTAGTGGCTACGTAGGGGTCATGAATATGTAAGTCATGAGTGTGTAACTCTAAGTTACACATTAGTAACTGCCATAGAGAATTCTGGCCATCATAATAGAGAAACTGTACAAAATCACACAAACAGAAATGTGAAATGTCGCTTTCATGTTTGTTCTAGGTTTTAAGGCATTTCACATGTTGGGACCATTCATATTTATGCCTTCCCCAAATTCATTAAATATTAATATACTCTTAGTGAAAAATTATTTCCAGTGACAGAGAGTTCCACTGGTTACAATGTACTGTTAATTAGCACTGTTCCCAACTTTCACATGGTATATTTTAAGTGATGCAGTTGCATACTGATTAGATCCAGTGATAACATGCTTCTGAATATGAAAAAGCTGCTCATTTTTATGGGGAAAACGGTGTAAATGTGAGTATGCATTTGATTTTAGAAAGTCAGTCGTGTTTGGACAACTCCTGTTATTGCCATAAAACCCATTCTTTGCCTTTGTTTGTAAAGAAATTAATAATCTTCAATCTGGGTGAGCGAGAAGCAGCTGCTTTAGCTGCCTGACTTAATACAGGCATCTGACAGAAAAGTCTAATGAAGAGTTTCATGATATGAATGTAATTGTAAAAGGGGAGGGGGAGAGATTGAAAAATTGGTTCCAGTGGTGTACGATGCAAGAGTTCATTTGTTTCCTCATTCATGCACTAAACAAGACCCTAATTAATCTTGAACCCTAGAAGGAAAGAGACTAGATTGGCATCTTCTGAATAAGAATGCACTTCACATTTTTGGAAAGTTTGAAGAGGCTCTTCAGCCTTCTCTTTTAGGGGTATTTTTGCAGGATTTTAAGTGGCTTTCATTAGACAGCCACAGCTAACTAATTGCATTACCATATTTTTAAACTTTGGAGATGCAGATTAGGTTTAGACATCTTCCCAAATAATCAGATTAATTTCCTAGCTGGAAGTATCTCAGCTTTATTTCAACTCAAGGCACTCTTCTTTTGTGTTTGTCTCTATTGTAGCAAGTGCGTGGGTTAACTGGACTAAGAAAAGGTTCTCTCTTGCAAAACAACTTCCCCAGATGCTGCTAAAGCAGCCTGAGGCCCCTTCATAGTTATACCATTACGATTCCACTTTAACTGCTGTAGGCAACAACCTACAGAATCCGGAGATTTGCAGTTGAGGGAGCGGCCTTTAACATTCCCAGCCAGGGAGCTCCTCAGGTGCCTCTGACCAAACTACAAGCCCCAGGAGGATTCCATAGGAGGCAGCCATGGCACTTAAGGTGGAATTATAGGATTATAACAGGGTAGTGTGAAAAGGCCGCTCATCTTTCATATGCCTGGTGGGGGAGATGGAGGAAACCGGAAGCATGGGGGTCATGCCTGACATTTGATATAAGCAAATGTCTAACAGCAGATACGGGTACTCCGAAACAAGAAGGATGCCAAGAACCCTGTGGTTTGAGCTGATCAAAGTGTGCCCTTTCATTTATCTTGCATGTTCAGCTTTGTGTGCTTCTACATTACAGTGCACAGCCTTTTGCTACCACTTTAAATGTCATGGCTCCATCCTGTGGGTTTGTAGTTGGGGAGTTATTCAGAACTATCTGCTAGACAGGTCTAGTGCACTCCTCTGAGGCTTTCACTGAACTAAAACTCTTGGAACATCATAGAATGGAGCTATGGCAGTTAAAGTGGTATCAAACTGCTATAACTGTATAGTGTGGATACATTCCTTGTATAGTTTCCATTTCCTTCTGTTTTCCTTCCTCTCTACGTTTTTAATATCTAGTAGAGTGAGTCCTGGAAACTGTGAGGTCCTGACTATGAAAGAGATCAACATAGGAGAAACAATAGGCTTTATTAAAGGAACTCCATTTAGGATAGGATTTAGGTTACTTTGTACCTTAAGTATCTTAAAGGCACCAGATCTTGTCTGATCATGGAAGCTAAGTAGGGTCAGACCTGGTTCACACTTGGATGGGAGACTGCCAGTGAATACCAGATGCTGTATCCTATGTTTCAGAGGCAGGAACTGGCAAAACCTCCTCTGAGCATTCCTTGCCTAAGAAGACTCTGTGAAATTCATGGAATCGCCATAAGTCAACAGGGGACTTGAAGACACAGAAATACACTATGCTAAGTTGATTATATTCTTGGGAAGAGCTGGAAAAGGGATGGTGAAGGAAGGAGAATAAATGAAGTCATTCCTAAGAGTATCAGTCTGCATCACAGATGGGGGCAGAGGAGATTAGCAAAAAAGGGAAAGATACCCAAGTCTCCCAAATTGTCTAACTTCATTAATGTTGCCCTCTCTAAGATTTTTTTTTAGCTTGCTTGCTTGCTTTCTTTCCTTTTGCAAAGTGTAGTTGCAGTTTTCCCCATTTCTAACAATACCTCCTTTTACTAAATAGACAAGTGAATAAAGTTTGGTGCACATGATCACAACACTATTCTGTGTTTCTTCTGTTTGAGAAGAAAGCTCAAGTTTACAGCTAAGTGGAAGAATAATGCAAAATATATTGCCAGCCATCTTCTCCTTTGAAAGTATTTAAAGTTGACATGCATCCTAGGAGAACAGGGCTATGTTTATTCATCCTGGCAGGGAGAGGTTGAGATAAGTGAAGATACAAAACACATTGTAGATCAACAGCTACTAGGATTTGTGGGGAAGGAGTCCATCGGCTCACTTCAGGACCTTGGCGGCTTCATCACCCCCCACCTGGCTGCACCTTCACCACCACGTCACCTCTTCCTATGATTTCCTTTCCAGTTTCTCTCACTTAAAACACACCCCAACCACTCCTCACATGTTTTAAGTGTTGCAGGGAGTTCTGCTATGTTTTATTTTACCTCCTCTGCTATTTTTGGGGAGGCCTTTTTTGACCTAGGAAATGAACTGGACAGGTTCAAAATAGCAAAATTGCTCCTCCCTCGGAAAGTGTGTGAATAGGAAGAAAAAGGGAAAAGAAAGTCCCATCATGGGGGGGGAACTGATGTTTTGTAAACTAGGTGCACATCTTGAACTCAAGTGTAACTGCTGTCAAAAAATCACAAATGTGGTTTCTAAGCTGATTTTATTATTCTCTTTGTTTTGTAGATGACCAAATATGTGTACTGATGATTCTTCTTCTACAGATTCTTCTGTCTTATTTTTGGGCTGCAGGATGCTGAATGATTTTTGCCTTTGACTCAATAAATCTTGAGAGTCAAGAGAGTTGTCCTACCTGCATTGAAGGGACATCATTTACCAGTTTCCCAGCTTAAGTGACCACATGCTTTGAAATATGAAATTCATGAAGCAAGGGCAGGAGGGAGGGGTTGAGAGAAAAGTCTTAGTCATAAAGAAGTATGAAAGTGTGTTATTATTTTTATAGCAGCTCAGCTGTTCTCATGACATTCAATGGTCTCCTGAACTTTAATGAGGTCACTTCCTTGAGAGACAGTCTTCAGCTAATCCAGGTGGCTTATCTAGGACAATATTATTGCAAGCTTGATAAGATAACATGCTTGGCTCCCCGACATATTTATCAGTTGTTGCTTTCTGTTACCTGTGTTATGTTGGTGCAGAACATGGGGAAAAGGGGAAAAGCCATCATTCTTAGAATTATAAATGCTGAGATAACCACCCACACAGAATCTCGATAAGGGATGTGTCTGGACCAGGGTTGGACCTAAGACCAAGCATGCAAGTATACAGACAAACCTGTCTACTTACAGGCACCCAAGGATTTAATTCATTTTCTCTATTTTATTTTTGCAGATTGGGCCCTTGCTCATTTTGTCACCAGCGATGCAATATATTATGGGCATCCACAGAACCAAGAGTCATGGGGTTTCATTAGTTATGTTTATGCCAATAGAAATAAATCTCAGCCGTTGGAGGAGAGGTGTTTTGTGCAGTCCTATCTAGGGAATTTGACTGGCTGCATCCTTGATGTGCTAGTGAAGCAGATACAGTTTGAGATATACTTTTGCCTTATTGATTCCGAGGCTCCTTCATTACCTCCACAGCGTTGCCGATCAATAACCAGGCCTGGAGCAACATAATAGATTTAAAAAAAAATCAATTAGAATATTCTGAGCAGATTCCCCAGCGGAAAATTCTGTGGAAGTTTGCCTTTATCTTCTGTAAGGCTGAAACAGATTTACATTTCAGATGTTTGTTTATTATAATAAAGAATTTTTGTCTGAGGAGGCATATGCGGCAATATTAACATGTTTGCATCTGTAGAGTGATGGTAGATCACTTATTATTAAAAGCAGAAACCTCCCAGCTTTCTGCTTTGAAACTCAAATGCATCATGGAAGGCTTGCTAGAAAGTGAAATAATGTTTGTGGTCTTAGCTCAATCCCCAGTGGACAATAACTCAGTTAAAATACACTGAAATCCGTCATGATTCTCCCTCTCTTTCACTCTCTCTCTCTCTCTCTCTCTCTCTGAATGCAGGGAGGACGGCTCCTTTTAAATTAGCTTTCATGCTTGAAAGATTTTCCTTGTGCATACAGAGCCTGATTCTGCTTGCTCTCAAGGCAGTGACAAAGCCAACATTGATTTCTTTGGGCGCAGGATTGGGGTCAAAAAACAGATTTCCCAAAGGGCAACTCCCTCAAGGCTAAATATGGCTCATGAAGTTCTGGAAAGCAGACCCTTCTGCCCTTCATAGTGTGAGGTAGAATGAGGATGTGATGGATCATTGATGGGGGAGGGAGAGAAGAGAGAAGAACAAGGTTATTTCAGATGAGCAATCCCTCTTCATCTGGGGAAGATATAAATGTAGGGAAAAATACTGTTGCTGGTTGCATTTTGAGATGAACAACAATGATGTAATTTCAAAATAAAATTAAGGGCACATTTTTTCCCCATTATCTGTTGTGACCAATTGATAGAGGGATGGGATATCCACAATAGTTAGTGTGTGTGGCTGAGCTGAGTCAGCTTCCCCTGTTCCCATTTGACAGCCATATTCACTTTTTAAAAAAAATGAATTTCTTATCTTTATTGATTTCCTGATGATTTCTGTAAAGTGACATGGTGGATATGGGATGGTATCAATCCTCTGGAATTGGCATTTGAAGGTAATTTGCTGGGCTGCATCCAATAAAAAACATCCAGTTTGTTCTGCAAAGCAAAGAGGGTGCCAGTCTAGGAAGGGAGTTCCAGAGGCTGAGAGCAGCTGATATAAAAGCCCTCTTCCATATTTCCATGAGTGGTAGGACAGAGGAAAGAGCCTCTCCAGAAGACTTCCAAACACAGGCAGGGTCATATGTGGAGATACAATTCTGTTCAATGGTTGCACATGGTGTAACACTACAGCAAACCGTCTGACAGATTGTATCTCCCCATATTGGCTTGCCTCTGTTTTTGCCTCTGTTCAGTCAGTGACCAGAACAGAGCTGGGCACTCCTCAGTGCCTCCTCTTCGCACTCTGCACTGGGGAAGCAATAGCTGTGTAGGAAAAGAATGGTTTCAACTGAAAGTTGGGTTTGGAAGATGAGGAAAGGACAGGTACTGCATCCTGCTCCATGATGTTTTAAGGGCCCCATCCCATGTCCAACCAGGAAACCTTGGTCATAAGGAATTCCATCTTCCATCAGCTTCTAAAGGGCATGTGAGCTTTCCTCTGTTGCAAAATGCTTTCTGCAATTATATCAATAACTTTGTCTCATCTTGTTCATCCTCAAAGCTGTTTTGATGAGGCTCCAATCTGTTGCAAACTATTTTTTGCCAAGCTACTACCAACTATGACCTGAATCCTGTTAGTAGTCACAAATGGAGTAGATGCATTAAATCAGTGGGTTCACCATTTAGCAGTTGATTCAGTGGATCTACTCTAGGTGGGAGTAACAATAAGGTTCAGGCCTATGTTTGACCTTTGCTTTCCAACATTCAGAGCCATGTGTAGGATGGGTGGGAGGAAAAAGATTTATTTCTTACATTGTGAAGGGTGAGAATTCCACAGAATGACATGCCAAAATTCACAAATAACTATATTTGCTTTTACTAAGTTTTTTAAAAAGTCTTTTTCCTCTCTTAAGGGCTCAGCATAGCTAATAATCAATAATCAGAAGGCCAAATCATTTCCAGAAGGTGTTCCAATAAAGTTGAAAGAATATGAGTACTGCGTTATTTTGATATGCCCCTGTTGACGTAAAGAAGATAATTAAAATCTTGAGCACAGCTAGCCATATGCAAACTATATTCCATTCCACATGTCTGTGCATTTTCCTCCCTCATAATTATGTGGTTGTGCCGGTAGTGGCTTCCATGTCAGTGAGGTGGCAAATGCACTTTGGGTTTTTGTCCAGACTTTAAAGGAGCTATTCCAGGTACTGAACCTTATTGGTGGGGACAGGGTTCAGGACCTTGGATAGTGCCTGCCTTTAGAAGTCAAATTAAGACCCAAGCCATTTCTGCACTAGACTGTTATAGTTCTATTATTCCACTTTCAACACATCCTATGGAATCCTAGGGTTAGCAGTTTAGGGAGGGACCGACTGGCCGCTTCCCAAACTGCAATCCCCAGAATTGCATAGGATGTTGCAAGTGGAATAATAGCACTATAACAGTCTAGTGTGGAAATGGCCCTAGAGTGGACTGACTCCTCTGCTGGCATAGATGCTGTTAAGCTGTGTACCCTGCATGGCCAAGTGTGGGGAATAGTAGTAGACATTCCCTGACCACATATACAGTTGCTCCACTCTCCAGAGAAACAGACAAACAATTTAAAAGTGTCGGGGGGGGGGATAAATTTTACATGATTGTTGGGTATCTTTGGGGAAATAAAAGCAGACATACTCCTTTTCTAGCTTTCTCCAGCATGGGGATTCACATGCTGGAGAAGAACAAAGGGTTATATTGGAGACGTATGTACTCATGTAAGTTGTTCCTGCTGGACTTGATTCTACACTGCAACCTCAGCATCTCAGCCTTTTGTGTAGCTTCGGCTGGAGATGGCCTGAAAGGGGATAGATAATCTCTTTGAGCCAATTGCACATGCCAAAACCAGGACCTACCCCAGTAAATCAGAAGCTCATTGGAAGCAGTCTGAGAAAGGCAACATTTCCTGTGATACTTAAGAAACACATATTTCCTTCCTCTCCAACTGTCTCAATTTGGCAGGGACAGTTCCAAATAATCTTCTGTTGCCATTTAATTTTAAAATCCCCAGCTTCTCTGTCTTCCTCTTTCTTTTCAACTTCTCCTTACTTCCATTACTGCAACCTGAATTCACAAAAATATCTTATACTCAGTTAATTCAGTGAGGAAAGGAAGTCTTGCCCTTCCCAGTAACCTGAGGCAAAAAAAAAAATCAAACCGCTGTGTCCTCTTCTAGCTTGTATGTTCTTCCTTATTAAGAACTTTTGCCATCTTGACCACATTCTGATGTTGCTTGGCCACACGTGGTCCTGTTTCCATCTGTGAAATGTTGGAGGGTATGTATTTCTTTTCTCTCACTCTTGACTCTGATGCAGCCAATTTTGCAGAGATTTGAAACAATGGAAAAGCCTTCTCAATCTCTTCAGTGGAGGCAAAAGTAGGACAAGTGAGCACGCCACACAAAGCAATTCTTTTTCAAACCCCCATCACCCATCTGGAAGGAGGCAGGGAGTGGGGGTGGATCCACACCTGTTTTTGCTCCCCCAGTCTCTGTAGGCCTTTGAAACTGAGCTTTCAGATATTGGAGGGGGAGATCTATTAATTATAGGCAGCCCAGGTGGGTTAGAAAATTTAATAGCAACACCAATGGTGCCATTCCTCTCTCTTTCTTTTGTGAGATTGCCCTCCACATTTCTATTCTCACTAAGAAAGGGTTATTTCCTTATGTTATTCTGTGCTTTGTCCTTCCATCAAATCACAGAAGCCATTCCTGCAAGAAATTTCCAATGCATGAAATGCTCCCTGTGAAACACTTGTGGGTTTTGTTTGAATAACACATGGGATAGGGCGGGAAGGAGGGCATGTTTGGAAGAGCAATTTGTTTGCTTTGGTGATAGCAAGCTATGTTTTGGGGAGACAGATGGAAGGCACTTTTTATTTGCCTCAGACACTTCATGATCCAAGCTGTCCATATTGTGTAAAAGAGGCCAGATGCCTTGTTAATTCATAGACATGTTTGCAGCATAGGGATCCTTAGTAGGTGAATATGAATGCTAAATAATTATTAATGCTTTCTTGACAACCGTCTGCCTTCTGACTGAAACTGGAGCAAAGCTTGACCTTTTCTAGAGGAGCAAGATATGCTGGCACATGATAAACTGTGGAGTCTATCCTTAGCTTAGAAAGGCAATCTGTACAATAAGGTTTTGGGCTGTAGGCCTGAAAGGTTTTTAAGGATGATTATGCCTACAGAGGAGAAGCTCTCTGCTCCTAATAAAATTCACCAGTGGGTTTGTTGGATGCTAGCCAGGCCCTTGCTGCCTGGACAGGGTGCCCAGCTCTTTAAATAAGACCGTGAGATATTGAATGAAGTGGCTGTCCTTTCCTTCTTGGTCCTCTCACTTCCTTTTCTCCCCTATTTCGTCATGGAACAGAAGGAGAGCCCCAGTGATCACAGCAGGTTGTGGAGGGTAATCGACAGGAGTGGTGTCAGGAGTGGATTCAGTTTTCAAGTCAGCATGAGGGCTGTCCGGAGCCCATTCACACTACAGAATAATAGTGCTATTCCACTTTAGCTAACATGGTTCTGTGATAATGGGACTTCCCACTATCTAGGCTTATCAAAGGGAGACACTTCCCTCTTCAGGTAAACCAAGGGTTAATGAGATGTTAGGATTACATCAAGGGTCACAGGGTGAGAGTTGGCCAACCAAAAGGAAAGGGTCAGCATCACAGGTCACAAGGTGAGAACTGACCAACCAAAAGGAAAAGAGGTGGGCATCTTGGAGATGCTTCCAGATCCTTCCAAGGAGGAAAATATAAAACTTCTGAGAGGCCATGTGGCCAGAGAGAGAGAGAGACAGAGAGACAGAGACAGAGAGAGAGAGGAGAGCTGGCCAGTGGAGCTGGCAGCATGCCGTGTCTCCTGGACCCCCCTCTCTCCTCCTTTAGACCATCTACGCCTATAACCTAATTGTGAGTAACTAGAAATAAGTAGTTAGTCGCGTTAGGGATGTTGTTATTTTGGGAATTGGCTGATCTTAAGAATGTATCTGTGCTGTTATATCTGTTTTGTAAATTCTTGTAACTAAGTGCACCTGGGAGAGGGGAGTCTCCCAAGTATATATTGTTTATTTGCATGTCTTGATTAAAACACTTCTATAAACCTCTGTTTCTCTCCATTTCCACGCCAGGGTTGGCACACGCTACATAGGACCTCTCACTCAGGGAAGAGGAGGGGGAGGATCCTTACGCTTAGAGATTAGGCAGAGTCCCTCCTGTTCTGTCTAAGTAATTCATAATTCAGGGGGGTGGTGGCAGCATACCGATAGAGTTGGGGAGATTGCCAGTCGTTCCAAGCGTGGGAATCAACTTTGGGAGGCTGGCAAGAACCCTAGTAAAACACTGGGAGGGAATTTCCAGTTTTGCAAAGGTGGAAGTCCACTTAAGAGACAGGAAATAAACCTACAGTGTCACAGGTTCTATTCTATGAAATCTTGGGGTTGGTGGAGTTTTTTTGGGGGGAGGGGGAGGCACTAGAGCTTTTGTCTAAAGATTCTAAAGGCCCCTCCCTAAAGATGTAAATCTCAAGATTCCACAGGAAAAAGCCATTGTAGATAAATTGGAATCCTAGCACTGTAATTGTGCAAAGTGAAAAGGCCCCTCAGTCAGGACTGTCCCAAGCCCTGAAATGTTAGGGCCCAAACCTGAGACTTGTGATATCAGCCATACAAAGTTGATGTTACAAGGAAGAAATCCTTGTGATGCTGTTAACATAGAGTTGCCAGAATGAAAACTGGAGAGGGCTCCTGTACCTTTAATAGTTGCACAAAAGTGGGAATTTCAGGAGATATTACTGCTCATGCCACAAGAAAAAAGCAACACTGCTGAAATTCTCTCATTTACACAACCGTTGAATGTACAGGAACCCAACTCTGGCAACTCTGTGTTAACATGGTACATTAAGCATCAACAACAGTTGCTCAGGGCATGCTATTGAAATTTTTAAAAAATGTAGAACAAATGAGAAAAATACATACACACATACTTTTTTAGAGTTATCTCACTGTGGGATTCCTTTCCTTGCTTGCAGACTGAAGAAGAGGGAACCCCATGCGTCCTAGAAGGTTCAGCTGGTGTACCAGTTCTAGCCTTCCTAGGAAAGGCAGATTTGGGATTCATCCATTAATAATCTCTCACTTAGGCTACTGTAATGTGCTCTACGTGGGGCTATCCTTGAAAAGTGTTGAGAAGCTACATCTACTGTAAAATGTGGCCTCCAGGCAGTTGCCTGGTAGGTTTTTGGAGATCATATGTCACCGACACTAAACCAACTGCAATGGTTTCCAGTTTGTTTTTGAGCTCAGCTCAAAGTTCTGGTTTGACTTACAAAGGCCTAAATGGCTAGTGGCCAGACTAGTCTACCAGTATGAGCCTGACCAAAATTTGAAATCTTCTGCAGAAACCTTACAGCATGTCCTACTACCCCAAAAGCTTGGACTGGTGAGTCAAAGAGACAGAGCCTTCTCTATAGCAGCTCCTTGGTTTTGGAACTCCCTCCCAAAGGAGCTCAGAATGGCTCCGTTCTAACTGAGCTCCTAGAAGGCAGTCAGAACTTTATTGTTCCCTGGCCTTTGATCTTTAGAAGTGGTTTTTAAAATGGATTTGAATCTGTTTTTAAATTGTTATTATTTTTGTAGATATTATATTGCACATGGCTTTAGGAGCTCCAGGTATCAGGAAAAAATGATTAAGAAATACCAATTATTTATTAGCATTTACTAATGTGCTAATTCATTTACTAATTATTTATTTGGGGAGACTAATTTAGGCCTCACCAAAAAGTAACAACTAGATTTTGCAGGAGCCATTTGTACTACAGTGAAGAATCCCAGAGACTGTAAAAGTCTGTTTGTCTGTTAATTGACAACTAATGAAGAAAAGACATGGTAGAGAGCACATATATTGCTAGTTCCAAGCGAGAATGCAGCACAGAAACATGAGTCACACAAGGCTATGGGGTCTGGCAGGGGTCTCTCGACCTACAGAAAGTACAGAGGGGTGGCCAATTAGCCTTCTGTTCAGAGGTAGATCCATTCTTGCCTTTCTGGCCATTGCGTAGGAGGAAAAAACAAAACAAAACAACACAGGAGCCTTGCTAGAAAAACAAAGCTGTCTCCTGCACACCTAAGAGTAAGTAGTGCAGAACTTTTTCTTGTGCAAACTTCTTTCTTTCTCATCCTGCTTTTTTTCCCCTGAAGCTCAAGATAGCTTAGGATGATATAATAACAATATATAAAATGAATTATTCAGGGCTTGTAACACATGGGACTCTGTAATCACAATCTGCCAAACATGGTTATAAAGGATGTTTAGACCTTCATCATCAACACAGGAAAATTGGGGATGGAGTGAGTAAGGTTGGAGTGGGCATCTCTGGCTCACTCTGCCACAGAGGGGGAAATTACATGGCCTTCCAGATGTAGTTGTATTGCAACACCCAGCATTTCTCAGAACTTACAATGATGGTTAAGGCTACTGAGGATTAAAGTCTGTTGTAGGGGGAGCTTTTCTCTGTGTTTGATCAGTGAGATCAGCACACTATGTTGGGACATGGGAGAGGGCCTTCTTAGCTGTGACACCCCAACTGTGGAATGCCTTACTACCCCTGGAGTCCAGACTGGCACCAACACTCATGTCATTTAGGCACCAACTTGGCTGTTCACTGAAGCCTTTGGGCCTTATTAATTCAACGCAAATAGGGCTTATATCATTTGAAAAGCTTTTAAATCTGTTTTTAACTTACTATTGCTGTTTGATATGTTTTAGCTTATTCAATTATTCTATTGTTTTTACCTTTGTAACTTCTTTTAATACTTTTTGTAAGCTGCCCTGAGATATCGATATAGACCGGGGCTGTACATTTTTTTAACAACCACACAAAAAAAAAAAAACCTATTTTTTTACCTTGAAAAAGGCTGCAATATCATATCAACTTTGTAAATATGATAGTGCATCAAATATCTGGGAAAATATCTTTAAGGCTGGCCCTAACACTAGAGAAAGCGACGCAATTGCCTAGGGCAAAGATGCTAGGAGGTAGCTATATGGCTTTGGAACAGACAGGTGCACACCCTAAGCTTGTCTTTTATTTCTTTTGTGGAGGAAGATGCTCTCTCATCTCCAGTGCCATAGAAAAAAAAAATCAACTACAAGTCCAGTCTAGTTTGGGAATGGGCACCATCTTATTCTTTGTCTCAGGCAGCAATATGTTTGGGGTCAGCCATGAATATATATGCAGATATCTAATGTGTGTGTGTGCCCGCACACATGCATGCATATGCTATTTAGTGGAAGAGAAAAGTATACTTTGAAGTTAGGACTGGACGAAAGTTTTTTTTTTTAATACACTGGTCAGCCACAAGGCCTAATAGACGCGTTTTCTCACATGGCCAGCTCAGTACACCAAACAAGCAGCTTTTTAAGACCCGAGAATGCTTCCAAAAGAAAGGTGCCAAGTCTTTTTTAGAGGTTTGTTTTATTTGGTGCTTTAAAAGGTCTTGGGGGGGTCCCCTCACTGTCAATGTACTGAGTACTGCTGACTACAGGGTGTGGGGGAGTGTGGAATTTATTCCCGTTGCTATGCTCCAAGAAACAAAGCACTGCTGAAGAGCTTGGCCTCTTGTCAGCTTGGCACCTACACATGGCAAAATGATTGCAACTGGCTGAGCAAACTCAGCTGATGCAATTTGTCTGTGTTCTTGAGGGTGAAGGAAGCTGAAGCATGCATGCCTCCCCTCCCCTTTTTCCTCCTCTTTTTTGTTCTTTTTCTGGCAACGGAGCTTGAGAAGGAGATCACTTGCTCTGTGGACTGAAAAACTCATACCTTCTCTCCAAGCGTTGCCTCTCGGCAGGAAATCAAACCTGCTGGAGGAGCAAGAAAGAGAATCTCCACTGGGAGTGCTTAGTGAGGTGGAAAACACGGGGGGGGGTTGGTCTCATGCCCTGTTAAAAGAAGCAGTGTGACTGCTTCTCTGGCATTACATTCCCACTGAGATTATCCCCCTAAGAGCATAGGAAACAGCCTTATACCAGCTCAAACTACATGTCCGTCTAGCCCAGTTTTGTCTACTCAGACTGGCAGTGCCTCTCGGGAGTGTCAAGTGGAGGTCTCCTTCTTCACCTGCTGTCTTCGCAGCTGGAGGTGCCAGGAACTGGGCCTAGGAACTCCTTCATAGAAGACATGCTGTCTGCTGAATGAGCTGTAGTTTCCCACTTAAGAGACCTCACTGGGAAGCTGATTCCGTCACCACCACCGCCTTGTGCACATGGGAGGAAAATTCTCCCACAAATGCTCAAGAATCAGTTTCTCCACAGGGCAGGCAAACAACAAAGGTAGAATGGTTGTTTTCATAGCCTCCTGGAGGGCTGGCTGGAGTTATCTGATCGGCCATTGTTGCATATAGGCTACTGGGCTACATGGACCCTCTTTAATGCAGGAAGTGCAGGTAAGAAGGCAGGAGCATGGCTGCCTTTCCTGTCGCCCTCCTGGCTAATCAGGGACTTGCCTGCTTTTGGGAAGTGTATCACTGAGCTGCTGTGGTGAAGCTTAAGGGAAAGCATTGTGCGAGGAGGTACCAGAATATCTCACAGTGCAATGTTCCTAAAAGTCCATACACTGAGATAATCCAATATGTTACACCAGTGTAGGCCACCAAGAGGATTCTGGCCTAAGTCATTTGTCATATATGGGAACTAAATCAATAAAAAGTGATTTGCTCTTCCAACCCAACCCCTCCGCCCCAGCGGTTTAATCTACTATATAAAAGCAAACTTTGTGAGTTTGTTCGTGTCAGGCAGGCGAAGACCTCACACGATTGGCTGTGTGAGGTGAGAAGACCTCATATGATTGGCTGGCTGTGAAGATTCTATGGAATCCTGGGATTGGCAGTTTAGGGAGGGGCCGTTAGAATTCTCAGCCAGAGAGCTCTTGGGCCTAGCTGGTTGCTATGGAGACAAGGCATAGCAGCAAGGAGAAGGCCAGTATATTCCCTCAGGAAACCAACCTCTGCGTGTCAATAAATTTGAATACAGACTGGATTGGGGAATATGGGGAAAAGTTACAGGCACTGGACAAGACAGTTTGGGGAATTAGAAACACAGGAGCTCAAATCTTTCTAACAAGTGTTACCTATAAGAAAATAAAATCCCGGGCAACATAGTATTAATATATTTTAGAGACTCTCTCTAAGTGAATTACCTATAAAATTTCAGACAGGTATGTGGAAGTGCTTTAGAGTAAGATAGGTTTTGACAGCAGGGTCAGGAAAAGTGTAATGAAACCCCCAAAGCCTAGTTTTGTGGCCTCCTGGGTGTGTACTAGAATCTTCTGGTGAGCTCCCCACTCCATAGGGGGAAAAAAGGTGGCTGAAAGATGGAGTAAAACTGTTGTTACCCTGTTCTCTGGGGGTCCTGGGAGGGACACCTAAATAACCAAACAATATAACACAATCTTGGGGAAAATTAGCTGGAGCACTCACTTAAGCTAGCGAGAGGCAGGGTAACTTAGCAGGATCTTGCAACCCAGCGTCTACGGGGTCAGGTCAGTCAAGCAGCCAGATGGGTTTAAAGTAATAACAACGATGTTTTATTGAGTACAGGTAAATGTTAAAGACACCACAGCCACACAGATAACTACGGAATCAGAAATTGAGTTAGAGAGAGAGGGGTTTTCAGAGGGAAATGGGTGATACGACACCTATCTCGTAGTCCTGGACCTTAGAAGAGAAGCCAGGGATGCGGAGAAGAAGCTCAGCTCAATTAGCTGAGGGGAGCTCGAAACGGCAGCAAGGGGGGTTGGAACTCTGGACCGGGTCGAGCGATCCAAGGAAGGTCTCAGAATCAGGGGGTTTTATAGGGTGAATTGTGACTGCAGGCTATGCCCTACTCAGGGAACAACAATGATTCTTGGGTGGGAGACAATGTCTTGGGAAGGTCATAACTTTGCATGATAGAATCAGAGCTGAATTAACAATAGTGTGGCCAGTATGCAAATGCACAGCGCTTACCAGTGGATGGCACAACCTTTGTCCAGTAGCCTGCTCAGGGCAGGACGCTTTTGTTAGTATCGCACATATGTAATGAGGTGTTTGCCGGAGAGGTCCCTGAAGCGACGAACTGGCTGTGTCTGGCCCGCCTGGGTGGAGAATGGAATGTCCAGCAATTATCGGCCGTGCCTGTTTGCGTGCTTGTACGGTGGCCTCCCAAACACGTGGAGCAGGGTGGTGGAAGAAAGCCGAATGGTTTGATATCAAAATGATATCTAGGGGTGTTCCCAAGGAGGTCTAAACTGCAGTAGCACTGTCAATCCTGGAGTGACAATCCATCCAAAAGCAGTGATTTAGTGGAAAGTCCCTCTCCACTCCCACCCCTCTTTCAGTGGTATGACAATGATATAAAGGTGTTCCTAAGAAAGAAACCAGAAACTTTCAGAAGGCAAAGAACAAAGGTTGGGGAAGTATGGTGAATTAAGAGTTGGAAACACAACAGAATGTTTTTCTTCTTCTCAACTGATAGTATTAAAATCACAGAAATTGTCCTTTGTTCCTGCTCCTCATATGGCCAAGAAAGAGAAAGGAACTTGCATTGCTATCCCTCTAGACCAGTGGTTCTCAACCTGTGGGTCCCCAGATGTTTATGGACTTCAGCTCCCAGAAGCCCCAGCCACTATGGTCAATGCTCAGGGCTTCTGGGAGCTGAAGTCCACGAACATCTGGGGACCCACAGGTTGAGAACCACTGCTCTAGACCACCTTAAATGAGAAACATCTGAGGCAAAATGTAGGTCTGGGACTACCACTGTCACTTTTCTTCTCCTGTATGATTTTTAACATGTTTGCCTGGTGAAGAAACCAGTGAAGTTTCGAAAGCTTGAATGATATATTTTGGTTGTCCAGTTAAGGCATCCAACTTTTGTGGATTTTGTTGTGTTTTGTCAGTTGTTTCATCTTTGATGGAGCAAATGAACAGTTGATTATGTATTTGGACAATATATGAAAGTGCATACATACATACACACACATATATATACACACATCATGGGACATATGCTGGAACCCTACATTTATGAGTCTCTCCACAGATCCTTTCCCTGCCCTTCACAGCTGCCCCAGAATGAGAAATTGTACTTCTGGGAGCCTCCAATAAGTATGTAGCTCCTTAAAGCGTGTTGCCTCCACATGTCTTGTTTGCAATGAAGATTGCATCTGATAAAACTCAGAAGTGGGCTTTAGGTCACTTCTGGTTTAGACGGGAGGAACCAGTGCAGTTAAGGTGGGCTCCAGGAAAATGGACAAAATGGCCTCTCTATCTGCTTAAATTGACCATCTTTACTTTAGAGTTTGCAAGAGCTGCCTTTCAAGGTAGGGTGGGACTCATGCAGCATGATTTGTGCCTTTGCTTCAGAGTAGGAACAGGAACAGGAACCATGTAGCACTCTAGATGTTGGTGGGCTATACCTCCCAGCATTCCTTGACATTGGCTATGCTGCTAGACTGCTGGAAACTGCAATTCAACAACATCTGAAGGACTTCGTTCCTTCTCCATATTAACATCTACAGGGTTTTTAAAAGGAGTCAGTTGCATTCTGTGGCCATTTCTACACTACACTGTTATAGTGCTATTATTCTACTTTCAGGCTCCTGTGGGATTCTGGGGTCTGTAGTTTCCTGAGGCCAAAGAGTTTTCTGGCTGAGAATTCTAAAGGCTCCCTCCCTAAACTGCAAACCCCAGGATTCCATAGGATGATGAAAGTGGAATAATAGCACTACAGCAGTGCGGTGCAGAAATGGTCTTTGTGTGTCACTAGGTCCCCATGCACATATACACTCACTAGTCTTTTGAAAAAAGAAGTGAATCCAGTACAAGACCCCAAACACAAATATATGTTTGGAGTAGGATTCTATGCTAAAAGAATACACATTTTACAGTTAGAATGACAAATAATTGTAGAATGTATTCCAGTTAGAAATAAAAGTTTTGGGGCTGGGTAGAGAGGTTGGAGGTGTTGGCACTGAGAAAGATGGCAAGGGGGACATTCTTAAAAGTTTTGCAATACTTTGTAAATAATTCCTGCAAAAATCTGGTTTATTTAAATTTCTTTCTAGAACTATCTGGGGAAAACAGGATGAACTATACAATCCAATAGCTACATTGAGAACAGATGTTTGTGCCTCTACTATAACTCAGGCTAGATGTGCATCATGTGTTCAGCTCCCCTTATGCTGTTTGATTTTGGTGGCTCAGCAGGGATTTGATTTGCCTTCACAAGGTCTGAAACATTGGGTGGCGGGGGGAATTTCCATTGCTTTTTCCTTGTAAATTGGTCTTATTTGGCCCAGGTTGGGATTATTGTCCCTGAACAGATATTCCAACCCCTCCCCCATTCAGAAGCTGGATTGGGTCTCTCTGTCTCTTTCTCGCGCGTGTGTGTGTGTGTGTGTGTGTGTGTGTGTGTGAGAGTATGTGAGTGTGTGGTGGGGGAGGCAGGCGGGCAGGGAAGAGTAGTAGATTCTGGGAGTCCCAATCCAGCCTCTGGGTCTCTTTGCACTGTGGCCAATGAAAATGGGTAGATTTTCAAAACTGATTAGACAAAAGCTATCATCTGTAAACCACTTATTCCACAGGTATTTCAGTCAATGGGATTATTCTCAAGGAAGTGGTTTGCAGACTGCAGCCAGACATAAAAGCTAAACAAGCCTCTGTGTGTTTTATATCTGCCATATATTTTATATGGCAATT
This sequence comes from Iguana delicatissima, assembly GCA_948472985.1. Classification (NCBI taxonomy): domain Eukaryota; kingdom Metazoa; phylum Chordata; class Lepidosauria; order Squamata; family Iguanidae; genus Iguana; species Iguana delicatissima. The sequence continues at coordinate 220,079 of CAOKZL010000421.1, forward strand.
TGATTATATGACACACAGTCATTTCAAAACTGCTAATTGTGACCCCTGAGCATGCATTAAACACATGCAGATGTCCATATGTCTTTTGCAACCACATACTGCAGCCACATATACACACAGGTCTTTGGTTCCTTCGTTCATTTTCACACTATTGTTCCTTGCTAGACTTTAAATCTGCAAATGCCTACCCGTTTAAATAGAAGATGGAGGGAAAGCCTGGAAAAAGAAGGAAAGAAAGAAAGAACAAACCCAAGAGATCTTTCCTGAATGGAAGAAGAGATCCCCAACCTGATGTTATGAATATTATCAATGAAATTAGTTAACGCTGTTTGGGAAGGAGAGAATGGGGAGAGTGGAATGGAAGGCAGGCTCAAAAGAAAGCTGGCAGAAAGAGAGCAGGAGTGAATGAGGTCTTTGTTTAGCCTCCTGATGCAGTGAATAAGCTGCCTGCAGCTCTGTGCTTCCACGCACGCTTGCCTGCTGAATGAGGGATGGGCCTCCATTAATGGGAGCAAAGCAAAGAATGTGATTCACACTCATTCCAAGAATGCTAACCAGCAGAGGGGTAAAGTTAATTTACTATTGGAGTTAATTCTCTGGTTAAGAGAAAGGGAGAAGGAAGGAAGGAAGGAAGGAAGGAAGGAAGGAAGAACTTATAATGTAATGAACATGCAGGTGGGGGAATGAAAGAGAGGCCAGGTAGTGCTCCTTCTCCTAATAGGAAATTTTGCACTGTGGATAGCAAGTGTATTATTTCTGGGATGTTTCCCAAGGACTACTGAGTGTCTCTAAAGCATTAGCAGTGCTTGCAAAGCTCAGAGTAGGGTGGGGTAAGGGAGAAGAGGCATTTTCACATCTACTGTTCAGGGGTCAAATGTTAACTTGTGGATAAGTACGAATGCTGCACCTTTCCATGGCTTTTAATGGCCTCATTTTGAGCTACAGAGCCCCTGGCATGTCTAAAGAAAATAAATATCTAAATTATAACAGAAGGAACAGGGACAGATGCATCATACTTTACGAGTGGCTGACATAAGTAAAATTTCTCTTTTCAGAAAAACAAATCGGTATATCCAATAATTGAACATTGGTACGACAGTGTAGCGGCCTGAGCAGGGGTAAAATGACTTTATGTTGGGTCCCAGGACATCATCTTCCCACTGCTCAATTATGGGAGGCTTCAAAGCATCATTAGACCCATGATTCTTAAAAGTAAATTTCCAGGCTCTCTTCCAAACTGACAGACCAATATCCAGCCTGATGAGCGCATGTACGAATATATACTTTTGCCTAGCTTGTGCACCCTCATTGACTTTGTGATGGATGTTTGTCAGCTTCCCTTATCCCTGTAAGATCAGGCAACTCCAGAAAGAAACACACTTTCAGGGAAACTCCTTGCTCATTCCCAACTTAGCACTCCATGCTGCAGCCAAATAAAGGTTCTTTTGTAATCACATCACCTTTCTGGATTTATCGCTTTAATGTTCTCTGGGCCACTGAGCCCTACAGCTGTAAATTAATTTTTTTGAAGTAATACAGGTTTTAAAACTCCATCTGTTTTAATGAGTTTGGGGGACTCTCCTTGCTTGTATTAGGGGAAGAAAAAAAAAGGCAAGCAATTATTTTGCCTTCTCTAGTTCGTTTGGTCTCAAGGACCCAACCTGTGGGATCCTTCTTGTCTTCTAAGAATGGTTCCTTGTGGTTGTGTGGCTGTGTGCCTTTGCACTGCAGGCAGCACGCCTTTTGTGGGGGCATCTATAGGCGTCAAAGAGTAAACCCTTCTAAGGGTTTAGAGCAAACATGAGCGAGTCTCTCGACAATTTCCTTAGTCACCTTTCTATTAATCCAGCTCTGCAAGGTAGAATTATGAGACTGCTAATGAAGCACATCAATTCAGACCGCCTGAAGGAACTGGACTAGCTGGACGGCTCTTTGGACTGCCTGGTTACTGGTGGGAAAACTTCACAGGGGGGAAAAATGGAGAGCTGTGTTTGTTGTCCTCTCTCTCCCCTCAGCCTTCTGTATCTGTTTTGTAATATTTGCTCACAGTATGTTTTTTTAAATCAGCAATTAGCCTAATAAGCCACCTTTTCATTGCATGCATGTAGATTAACCACTTCAGAGAATACAAAACAAACATTATTGAACAACCACACACATGGCGTGTCAGGGGAAAAACAAATGAATAAAGCGGGTCTTCTAACCAGCAAGGTTTTCATGTTTGGTTATTACTGCTTGATGTTATTTTATTTTATTTTTTTAGGCAGGAAGGAGGGTTGCTCAGACATCTTTATAACCATTTGATATCCTACATTTTTAACATAGTTAATGGCTGGCATGGGAAAGACAAGATTCTGAATGATGAAGGGAAGGGAGAAAAAAATATATGGAATATCAAACCTTCAGATCACTCAGAGTACATAGCATATTAATGATGAAGTACATCTGCTTCATATATAACATGGAAAAAGTCCAGGACTTGCCCATAACTTGTAAAAGTTACCTTTTGGACTACAACTCCCCCCCCGCCCCCAGAATCCACAGGAAGGTGTCTGGCTGGGGATTTTGGCAGCCGGAGTTCAACAGTGAACATTCTAGTTCCAAGTTTGCTGCCTGGTATGTGGGGCTTCCACCAATTATTATTTCCTGGCAAGTATTCCTGCATGATAGCCCTTTGCAAACATATGCAAGTCATGTTTAAATGTTGCAGGTTTACATGTACACGTCAAAGTGGCCTGTGATATGTGTGCGGCCCCTCTGCCCCCAAAAGTCGTAAATTGTTTGGTCCAGATTAAGTTAACTGAATTTACTTTACTTTGAAATCAGTAGGATCTAAGTCATGAACAATTTGGTCCACTGATTTCACAAGCTCCACTTGTTCCAATTTGGCTTTTAAAATGTCCCAGTTTCTCTGATGTTGCCTGGCCACTGCATGTCCAGGCTCTCATTTGTGAAATATTGCAAAGTATGTGATTTCAACCAGATTTATATTCAACTGACTTATTTTGATCATGTTTAACACACAGGATAGTTCCCTAATTGTACACATTTCAGGAGTCAGTTTGGGCTTTTCTTTTCTTTAACTGTCCAAGATCTATTTATCTTGCACAAATAACAGATGTTGAATTCTAAACCTAAACCTCTATTTTCGGTAATCAGAAAGCCAAGTATTGTAATTGGAATAAACAGTAAGTAATATTTACATACATTAACTTGATTTGAATGAAGAGTTCTGGTAGCACAGCTTTGTGGATTTTGGAGGAGTTAGCCTTTTCTCAAATTCTGAGTATCTTTATGGGGCTGGAAGGAACAGAATGGGGTTGAAGAAAAGCAACATTATATTAGGATATCTCAAATACCTATGGGCAATGAGTAAGAAGTTAGGGCCATCTGGGGCCCCAGAAAACTAGGGAGTCTGAAAAATATCCAGTCACTTATGATCAGAAACGCTGCAAAATCTTAGACAATGTTCTGAGAATTTATTAGGTTCGTATCTCTTTTGGTCACCCACAATACAGATAAGGGATAGAAACCTGTTGTTATTGTTTTAATACAGTTCTTGGAATTCTAATCATGACATCAGGATGTCCACATGCTGATGCTGTCCTGTAATAATACATAGGTGGATTCCAGACATGTAGCTATCTGAGCGTTTCTTATTTTAATAAAATATATAACAAATAAATTCTTGACTCTTGAAGTAAACAAAACTTCTCCTTGGCAGTGAAGATGAAAGCTTAGAGTGCAGCCTGAACAGAAAGTAAAATTATGGAATTGAGGGCCACTAAATATGGTAGGGACCAGTAAGCCAGCTGGGTGGCTTTAAAGGGGGACTGGCCAAGTTTATGGAAGAGAAACTGATTGATGGTATTTATCACGATGGCTCTAGTGAATAAGCATTCTCAGAGCCAACATGGTATGGAATAGTTTTTGCTGGAGGTTGGGCAACAGTTACTGGTTTTGTCATGATATGCTTGTGGCTGCCTAGAAAGACAAAGCTGGGCTCTGTGTGAAGAAGGGTACAAGATTAAACAGACGCTTTGGTCTAGTTCAACAAGATTCTTAGAGGACCGCCATGACTGAACAAGTCAGAACATGTACACATGAACAATAGGTGCACAGCCTTCAATTCATTACCTGTGAGGGTGAGATTACAGCCTCAATATTGCTCTGTGGGCCTCACAGGTTGCTGGATGACTCCTACCATTATTTATACATTCATTCTCTCTCTCTCTCTCTCTCTCTCTCTTCTTTCTCTGTGTATGTGTGCACACATATGACATTCTGCTTTCAAGTCCCCTGTCAACTTACTGTGACCCCATGAACTTAATAGTTTTTTTTAGGTAAGGAATATTCAGAGGTGGTTTGCCATTGCCTCTCTCTGAAATGTAGCCTTGTTGTTGGTGATGGTGATGATGATGGTGATGTGATGTGGTTGTGTGCTTTCAAGTTGCTTCTGACTTATGGCAACCCTAAAGCGAACCTACCACAGGGTTTTCTGGAGCTGAGTGTGTGAGATATACCCAAGGTCACTCAGTGACTGAGTGGGGAATCAAATCTGGTCCCCAGGGCTGTAGTCCAATGTTCAAACCACTACATTTATTTTAATAAATGTGTTATTAATAACATTTGCATCCCTGCTTTCTCTTCCAAAAGGCAAGGTATCAGGGAGGGGTCATTCTATTTCATCTTCATAACCCATTGGGTTTGGGCTGAGTGATGACAACTCACCTTGTCTTCTCACCGTCGGCTGTCTCATGTAAAGTAGCCCATGTGGCACATAACTAACCCCTTCTTGTGTGGGTGGGTGGCAGGCTTTTCATGAGTACACGGCCTGTATGTTTACAAAGCAACTTGCAAACTGATAGCACTTTTTAAATTATTTACATTTATGTCTAAATAACACATGTTTAATATAGCTGAGACTAAAAGTGAAAATGCACATGAACCCAGAATTGTTTTCTTTGAAATAAGAAGACATTGCAACATGATGCTAGAAATAGTAAGATGGGGGTGGGGTTGGGAAGAAAACAGCAAAAGCAAACCTAGATCCAATAAGAAATATTTGTTTCGGAATGAAATTACAGCGATAAAGCCTATTAAAAACATTCCTGGATAATTAATTGGACAAATTTAAATGTATAAAACTCCTGTAGTTCTCATTATGAGAGATGCATTATTATGCACAGCAAAATCCCTAAAGCAGAAACAAATATGTTCATTTGCAACATCCGTACCCCAGGAGATATCAGTAGTCAGGCATTTACAGCAAGGCTGGATCATGTAACCTGCTTGAGTTCACACCTGTCTGACTGATTTGGTCAGGCAGTCGGAGCCCTCCATTTATCTTGGACCCCCACTGCCTGCCTACCTAGCTACTCTTCCCCTGAAATCCTGCTTCCTAGCCCGGGGACTCTTCTGTTCAAATGCTCACACCTAGGCACATGTCACAATGAGCCATGAGCTGTGGCTCACAGTGTCTCTGTAAAGCACAGTCAGAAGCCATCACTATGTGGCATATTTTTAAGAAGGTAGCACCTAATAAGACAGTTGGACCGAGTTGCCCTCCGAGGCTTTTTCCTCAGACATTACAGCCTAGTATATAATCATGGATTTTTATCAGTTAATATCCCACCTTTCTCCCAATATGGAACCCAAACCAGCTTACAGTGTCTAAGTTATGTCTTATACTGTAAGTGGCCACCCATTTTTTTCAAAACATTGTCCCTTCTGATCCTAGAACAGTGGTTCTTAGGCTATTTGATGTGGGGGACCAGCATTTTTTTCCCCCAGTGAGCCAGGGACTGGGCCATTGGGTAGAATTGTTTGTTTTCTTCCTGGAAACTCCCCAGGGACCCACAACCAATAGCTCAGATACAAGAACCAGTCCAAGGACCACCCTTTGAGTAACACAGTCCTAGAACATAATGGACATCCCTCATACCTACTTCTGTAGCATTTTTTTAAATACCCCATTTCCCACACTGTGATTTTAATTCACAGGACTGATCCTCCAAAGCACTTCCACATGAGAAGGATTTTTTAAAAGCCTGAGTATTGTTGTTCCCAGTTATACAGTCCTGTCACTGCACGCAGCACCAGCAAAATACACATGCCCTGGGATTGTCAAAGTAAAATCCGAGACATTTGTTGTGGCATAAAGTTTTCTAGGCAAAACCTTCTTCTCATCTGATGTACCATGAATAAGGCATGCCACTGTTACATATTATTAGGACACACATCTGTTTGGATTTCTTACTCCTTTTTTAGGTTTCATGTAGAATGCTGTGGGGTGATTATGCTACAGCAGGCTGACAAAGCTCTTTCTGAGTCAGGCTGCAACTCAAGTGGTAGAGCATATGCTTTGCGGGCAGAAGACCCAAGGTTCAATCTCAGACATCTCTTGGCAGGACTTTTTTCTAACTGAGACCCAGAGAACCATCAGGGCTGAGCACACCCAGCCCAAGACATCTTGCTGCTTGATGTCTGTTTATCTGTCTGTCTATCTAGTGTGTGTGTGTGTGTGTGTGTGTGTGTGTGTGTGTGTGTGTGTGTGTAGATAGATATAAATATAGATGTAGATGTATAGAAGGCAATTGGCCTGAGTTGAATTTTACTTCAACATAGATGATAGGACAGAGTCTTCCACTGCACCATAACACACAGCTCTCTTCTCCAACAGAAGGAAATGGCCATGACTGCCAATGCTGCCCACCACCACCACTTGTGGTAGGGCTGGCCCAGCTGTGAAGAAGGCAGATAGAAGCATTTTGGAGAGGTAGCAGGAAGATCACTAGTGAGTATCCTCCCCAATGGGAAAACGCCTAGGTCTGTCCTTCCTCTTCCCACCCCACTGCCATCCTCTCTCCTGCCTTTAAGAGTAGCCAATCTGCCACATACACATTGAGAAGATGAGACTTTTTCCTGCTATGGGCCACTCTAGATATGATTTCCGTGCTTAATTCAAGGTTTCAAGCTATTAAAGAAGCAGGAACACTTTGTTTATTGCTTATTTGTTTGTTTGTTTTAAAGAGGTAAGAGGATATTTTTTCCCCTTGGTGTGTATACTGTGCTGCAGTCTTGTTCCATTCAGCCCACAGTGAGTGTACTCATCTTCTTGGTGGTGATGGCAACTAAACTACATTTACTTATTCCCCAGACTCCACTCAGAGGTATGCTGAAAGGCATTGAAAATTATGCTGGTAATTAAGCGAATCGGCCCCTAAGAGAGAGAGACTGAGAGAGAAAGAGAGACACTAAAATTAAAATGACGAAAGAATGACATAGCGTTAACTACCCACAGTGATTTAAAGTAGTATAGTTCAAAAGATGAAGACATGCACCCAAATTGTGACCACTGGATCTAGATTTTTAATAACCCCATTCCTACATTTAGAAAAAAAATCTGGGTGAGAATGAATTGACTCAGTGGAGGAGATGCTTTGTATATTTCACTGCATGACATGAACAACTGTATCTCTCTCTATAAGCCTGCCTCACTTTTCAGGTCCTTAGGGGAGGGCTTTGTATGATAGAATCATAGAGTTGGAAGAGACCCCAGAGGCCATCCAGTCCAACTCCCTGCTACACAGAAACCCCCATCAAAGCACTCCCAACAGATGGCCATCCAGCCTCTGCTTAAAAACCTCCAAAGAAGGAGACTCCACTACACTCCAAGGCAGCATATTCCACTGCCGGACAGCCCCGACCATCAGGAAGTTCTTCCTGAGGTTCAGGTGGAATCTCCTTTCCTGCAGCTTGAATCCATTGCTCCTTGTCCTAGTCTCTGGAGCAGCAGAAAAGCCCACTCCCTCCTCGACATGACATCCCTTCAAATATTTAAACATGGCTATCATGTCCCCTCTTAACCTTCCCTTCTGCAGACTAAACATACCCAGCTCCCTACACCGCTCCTCATAGGGCATGGATTCCAGACCCTTCACCATTTTGGTTGCCCTCCTCTGGACACTCTCCAGCTTGTTGATATCCTTCTTGAAATGAGGTGCCCAGAACTGGACACAGTATTCCAAATGAAGTCTAACCAGTGCAGAATAGAATGGTAAAACAGAAGACTATTCAAGCAAGACATAGCAGAAAGTTTTTTTAAAAAACAGTTATCGGTCCCACCATTATCACAAGCATATTTAGTGAGTACATGGGAGACAGCCTTCTTGGTGGCTGCTCCAAGGCTGGAGAATTTCCTCCCTTTTGAGGCTAGGTTGGCCCCCTCTCTGCTCTTTTTTGCTTATCTAAGTCTTTCATTGTTAACTGACTAGGTGCTATATTTTTTAAAGCACATGGTGAAACTACTGAGGTGTGCCACATTTTTTATCAACTGCTTTTTAAATTATTGCAAAGTAATGTTTTCAATATAATAACTACTCATTTAACTGTGTTTTTTAAAAAAACTTTCTGCTATGTCTTGCTTGAATAGTCTTCCATTTTAACTTATAAGCCACCTTGGGTCCCACATGGGAAGAAGAGCAGGATATAAATAAATTACAATAAATAAAACAAAGACAGTAAATCCACCAGGCCAAAGGCACCCAACACCCACAATCTCATCACTAGCATAGCCAGGGAACATGCTCCTTAGGGAATCCTGGAACCTGTCATCCAGAGAGAAACTTTTCTGAGTTCTGGCAGTCCATCCATCACAGCATGTGACTTGGCAAGTCCCTGGCAATTGCTCACCCTTCTCAGAGGGCCCTGGACAAACCAAATTTCTCAAGCCGACATGTTTCCATGTGATTTTTGTTTTCCACATGCTGAGTAGGACTATGCCAGATCATCTTAATCCACAAATCCACACAACCCCAGCAATGAAAGGAATGTTCAGTGATTTAGTGCATGGCTTTCCTCTGAAAATTCTCTTCAGAGGACCATTCTCCCTATGTCTAAGATTCTGACTAATTGGTTACTCTCTTTAAGAAGACTGAATTATACCTTTCTCTTAGAGCAGTATATTATGATTAGAGGAACTGATCAAAGATGTGGGTTGCCTCAATATTCACCTTCATTATCTTAATATCTCTGGGAAATAGACCTCTAATGATCTATATTGCCATAAAATTTCTAGCTTGGTGCATGTGGGTCAATAATTTCTGGAAAATCAAAGTGCCCCCACAAGACAAATCAGAGATGAATTGACAGGATATGGCAAGAGGCAAGTCCATAGCTTTTGAAAGATGGGGTGTGCATTGAAAGTACAATGCTGCTAGGACATCTTCCTCCCCATCATCTCCACTCCTGGACTGACAAGCTCACAGCCAAAGTATGCTCTGTTGGAGTTTTACTTCCAGGCTTCAAGTTCAAAGGTGAACAAGTAGTTTTTTCTGCACACACATAGGGTAAACAAGTGAAAGCTATGACAATATGCAACCCTCCAGATATTCTTGGACCTCACCTTGCATTATTCCTCATCACAGGTTGTGTTGGCAAGGGCTGATGGTAGTTGCACTCCAACAATGCCAACCATAATGCATTTCCATTGATATCGCACCTTCTTCCCAAAAATGGAAGTAAAGGTGGCTTATGTAAATTAAAACATTCCAAGGATCACATATATCAAACAAATTTTGAAATCACCATCCAGCGAAGGAACGTGAGTTCAAGACAATCTAACTGCCTGTCTATACCAGAACCAACAGCACATCAGAATTACACCAGGCATATCTTTCACTGCATTGAGTGCTGGCTCATCCGTTAATCTTGTCCTTCTCTTCATGCTTCAGGCAGATGATCTGCTTTTTTAAAAGCACCACATGTATGTTTCCCTCATGTGTTGTTGTTGTTGTTATTTAGAAGAACACTAAAAATATTTGCAAACCCGCTCTGGAGCTCAGCCCTAGATTGAGGCAGGAACAATATGTTTGGAATGAACACAGCTAAGGACACTTCCAACTCAGTCTTTTGGCTCTACAAATCTTGTATTTGTCTTCTTTCCAAATTCTTGGTAGTGCTTTTGTGTTTCCTGCAGCATGGCCAAGTACTGCAACTAAGTTCCAGTGTTCCCATATAGCTCCTCTGGAATATGGCCAGAACACCTGGCTAATAATTTTGCCATCTAACTCACACCTACTCATATGACAAATATGGTAGGTGTAGGGGGAGTACAATGTAATGGTGTGTATGTATGTGCCTTCAAGTTGCTTTTCGACTTATGGCGACCCTGTGAATTCCATAGGGTTTTCTTAGCAGAACTTTATTTTTACTGGTCTCACCAAATTTAACAATTTACAGTGTTATTGTTGAGCATGTGCCAGATGACAAAAAAGGCTTGAAGTCAGTGTTAGTGTGGTTAGTGTGGAAAGAGCATGACCTACTCAATTTTTTTTAAAGAAATATGGCATATGGCCCAGTTGTGCTGCAGAGCCTTGTGGTATCTTGAATTGGGCCAGACTATGAAGCTATGGAAGTAGGACTTGTGTTGGTGCCACTGCAAAAGGAACTGGTCTGTGGATTACTTCTCCACAGAAATAATCATACCAATATACACAGTCTAAGAAAGTGTGATAGATGATAGTGCAGAGGTTGAAAAGTCATTGATTGTGCCAGAGCCAGAGCCAGTGATAGAACCGACTGTCTTGCCAACACCCCCGTCAGCTGAAAGACAAGCTGAGATGGAGTTGTTGCAGCCAGTGCCAGAGGGAGAAGGGGCCAGCAATGATTTAGGGGAATTAGAGCCACCTTTGCCCCCCAGCCACTAGTCATGGAGGAGACAAAAGAGAGCAGCTCAGAGGGAGATGTTTTGGTGAGATGAGAAAACAGAACAATAATGAGTAACACCTGTCCTCCTCAGCTATATGGTAGTCAATGTGACTTGCTGTTTGCTTGTAGCAAATCACTACTCAAGCTTCCATGACCCTTGTATTCCAGCTTTCTAGACCTTTCGAACTGACCTTCGGCATTCTTGACTTTTGGAATTGACCTTGACTTCAGCTCAGCTCAGAGTTTCTACTTGATTGTTAACACTGGACAGTCCTCACTGCCTCCCCCCCTTGGGCAAGTACTATTCCTTCCCTTCCCTTGCTGGCAGTTAAGCATGGGCTGGGAGTTGAACTCTGACAGAGAGTAATGATAAGCTGGAAGACTACCTAGCATAAAGAATGCGTGGGGCAAGCACGGAAGTTGCGCCCCTACCTCTGAAGCTGCTTCTTCCTGCTCCCTGCTCCTCTAAATCTTCCAGCATGGCTTCTTCGCACCTCTGCCCCAGCATTGGCACCCAGGGCGTGTACCCTACTTGCCTCACCGTAGATACACCTCTGCAACCTGGATGAGATTTCCAGTAGGTTGCTGATCATTCAGTTCATGCAGTTGACTGGATTATACAGTCATCCTTCCACATTCTCTAGTGTTAGGGGCACAGGACCCTCATGAAAGTGGAAAAACTGTGCATAACTCTAGGCCCTCTCAAACCCTATAAAACACACACAAAAAAATATGGTCACCATATTCAACCCACTGTGGATTCCTTTGAGGCATCAGGGTTCCCTCACAAAGCAGAAGTGGATGGCTGGTAGAGCTTACTGTCACCTCCACTGCTGCCCCACACCATATTTCATAGGAATTTGCAAGCCTTGTTCACAGTTTCTCAGTCTCACAAAGCTTGCAGTCTCTATTAAAAATGACACAGGGAGGCAGCAGAGATGACAGCAAATAATCCATGAATAATCAAATCCACAAAAGTGAAACACACAGATGTGGAGGGGTGACTGTAATCTTAGAGTACTATCGGCACTGGCACAGCCTTTCTTTCCCCTCCCCTCCAACTCATACCCTCCAACTGTTCCAATTTGGCAGGGACAGTACTGGTTAATCCTCTGTTGCCCAGCTTTTCCAGCTGCTTTTAAAATGTCCCAGTATCTCTCTCCTCCTCCACTTTCCCTCTTTGTCCTCAGCTTGCTTCAGTGAATTCAAAGCGCAAATTAGTTTGCACTCATTTAACTCAGTGTGGGGAGGAGGGTGCAGAATCTTGCCCTTCCCTGGAGACTCAGGAAAAGCAAACTGCTGTAGCCTCTCCTAGTTGGTATGTTCTTCCTGCTTTTGCCATCTCGACCACATGCTGATGTTGCTTGCAACTTGTGTCCCGGTTTTCAGCTCTGAAACATAGGAGGGTATGATAACTCCAATTGGGATAAGATGGTGGTCACAGGGGCTGCTATAATGGTGGTCTCCTTGATCACATCCCCCACTACAATCCCCATCCTTATGTAGATATACCCAGATGATAAGCCCAAGAATCTTATTGCTGATCCCCACTGGAGTAGGTCGACTGGGTCAACAAATGATTCAGTGGGTCTCAGAGGCATATCTAGGGTAGGGCAACTGGGGCACAAGCCCCAGGAGCCAATGCCAGGGGGCATAAAAAAGTGGAGCCCCCCACCCACCTGGGCTTGGGCTACTGCCACCCCCGCCAGGATCTTTCCTGGCTGGGGAGGGGTGGCAGCACCTGGGATTTGCAGTTTAGGGAGAATTCTCAGACAGAAAGCTCCTCTGGTGCTTCTGACCAAACTGCAAGCCCCATCTGGATTCTACAGGAAGCAGCCATGGGAGTTAAAAGGGGAGTCATAGCACTATAACGGAGTAGAGTGAAAGGCCTCTCACTTGACAATGGAAACGTACAGTTTATTTTTAAAAAATGCAGAAGAAGATTCAAATTCAAGTTTGATCTCCTGCCTGCAGTCTGAAACGGTACATTCTAGAAATTGATAAGTCACAGGAGGTTCCCCATATATTTTGCCCTTCAGTGAAGCCAGCTCACCTAAGTGCTATTTGAAGCAAAATACTGGATTAGATGCAGCTGCTGATCTCACTTCAGTCAGATGGTATGCGTTAGATACCCTGTGCTTCTCACTGCCTCTGTGCATTTAACACGCACACACACACACACACACACACACACACACACACACACACAGCAGGCAGGTACTATTTCTCACAGGTGACACTAATAGTAACAACTGACCCTAGAATAGGCTTCTCCTGCCAAGCTTGTCACCTATTTGGTCATCACTCAACGGTCGTGACAGAGCTGGGAGAATTAAGAGCTTCTTTATGAAGCAGAGCAGCAATGGAGAAAAATAGCAAAACCACCTGACAGTCAGTAGATTAGCAGAAAATTCAGGAGCAGCAAAAGAAATCGCGAGAGAACCAGTGCCTTCAAAAGTGACCCAGGAGCAGGAAAGGAAAGGAACTGTTTTATTCACAGGAAGGATTGCATCGCTGATGTGAGTGAATTAATGATTGATGTTCACAATTTTGGAAGACTCCAACAAAAGATAACCACGTCCCCATCAATGCAACTGGAAATCCAGTTCCAAATTTGGTACAGTAGTGTTTGCCAATGTAAGACTTGCCTTCTGAATAACTTCTGCCTTCGGTAATATTTTTCATTTTGTGTCTACTTCATGTTATGAAGCATACAGCTATAATATTGAGGATTTTAAACAATATATATAAAGCTGTACCAAACTCCTAAAAATCAGAACTGGAGAAAAATCTGGAGTTAAATCTTAAAATGAAGGTAATATTTGGCATTTTGCTTTCCATACAGCGAAACAAACCATTTTCATCAGAGAGCAGCTTTACATATTACTTCATTTGTAACACAGCAATCACGTTATAGTCTGTTAATTGGACTGTACACTGCATCAGCAGTGAAGCCACATGGCTGTTCCCATTCTGTTTTTAACAAGCTTTTGGCTTATGTCAGAGGCAAAATCCTTTCTGAAGGTAACAAAGAAACAATCTGCTGTTTTTGCTTTTTGGTAGATTGTGGGGATGGGAGGGTTGAGTTGCAGGTGTTGACCTATATTTATGAGCATTACAAAGTTGGCTCATTTTGTTAGTAGAGCAACTTATCTGCTGAATGTGTTGCTCAGTTCTTCCCATGTAACTTTTCCAGCGAGATTTATATGGGCAGCAAGCAAAATAATTCCTGGGATGATTCGCTATGCCTTCCCAGCCCCTCCCCACGTCTGTAGTGTATGTATTTATGCGGCTTCAAGTCGCCTGTCAACTTATAACAACCGCATGAATTTCATAGGATTTTCTTAGACAAGGAATACTCAGAAATGGTTTTGCAAGTTCCTTCTTTTTAGATATGGCCTACAGCACCTGGTATTTGATAGCAGTCTCCCATACAAACACTATCCCTGACCAACCCTGCTTAGCTTCCAAGATCTGCCAGGATCTGGTATCTTTAGGCTATTGAAGGCTAGGAAAATACTTGTCCTTTTTGAGCAAGAAAGCAAAAGGTTAACTTCAAATTTGATTGCTAAAACACTCTTTGTACATATAAATCTTGTTGCCTGGCCTAGAAAACAATTTGTTCTAAATATAAAGCTCTGGTATTCCTTTTGTGTGGTTTTTTGCTTCGCTTTGTTCTGGACTTCTCTTTCAATGGTTTTTGTGAACAATGTGGTCTCCCTCCAGTGGCAAAAACGGTTCTGATTATATTCTCATTCCTCTGAACTAGAAACAGTGTCAGATGGATCCTCAGCATGCTAAAAATAGAAGTGTTGTGCACTGTTGGGGGAAGGGTTGGCCAGGACTTCACACTTACCGGCTTGTTACTCTGGTATTACTTGCTATAGTATACCTTCTGTCATGCTGAGACCTGAGACCTCTTTCTTTTGGTGCTTTAGCACGTGTCTCTTAGGACACACTTAAAAAACACCAGCAGGCATTCATTAGAATTTGTACCAGAAGTAAAATGAAAGCTATTAAACAGAAGAAAGGACACTGTCTTGCAAATCAAGGCTGGGGACTATTGGCCATCCAGATGTTTTGGACTTCAACTCTCAGAAGCCCTGACTAGCATGCCATACCCTCCAAAACGTCATTGATAAAAACAAAAACAAAACAAAAAAACCCAGAACACACGTGGCCAAGCAACATCACAGTGTGGCCAAGATGGCAGACGTTACTAATGAAGAGAAACAGCCAGGAAAGCCGGCAGCAGCTTGCTTCTGACTGAGCATACTGGGAAAGGGTAAGATTCTGCCCCCTTCTATCCTCTCTCTTCTGCTGGGTTAGTTGAATGGAAACTGCTTTTGCGGTTTGAACTCACTTTGCAGCAATTGTAGTAAACGAAGATAGGACGAAAGCGGGAGGAGAAGAGAGACACTGGGACATTCTAAAAGTGGCTGAAAAGGTGAGATGAGAGAGGATCACTTTGGACTGTACCTACCAAATTGGGACAGTTGGAGTGTATGACATGGCCAATGGTAGGAATTTCTGAGAGCCGCAATCCAAACTATCTGGAGGGCCAAAGATTACCCAGACCTGTTGTAAATAAATAGTAATGGCTTCTAGTTCAAAAGCTATTGAAGTAATGAAAGTATCTTGATTGTAAATGGCTCACAGAGATGTCACAGAAGTAGAAAACTCACAGAACAATCCTACTCTTGCCTTATGCTTGCTGGGCAGAAATAGGACCATTCTTCAAGATATGCCAGTGCTAAGAATAAATTCTAGCCTCATGTAAGGCCCCTATGCTTTTTAATTGTCTGCTCAAATGTTGTCAGATATCCCATAAAACTGTATTGCTGCTGCTTAAAAAAGTGGACTGCTGATTTACTTATCAAAATAGTAAATACTTTTCAAAACCTGCTTTTTAAAAGAGAATTGCTATTATTCAGGCTGCATACAAGAAGATACATTGAGTGAACCTCTCACAGTTGTGGAAACCTTCCCTAAGGACAAAGAGTTTACGTGATTCTTCAGTCCAATGGGATAACTTAGTGCCTGGGGCAAGCAGCAGTTCTTTGCTTCATAGTACAGGGCTTCCTTGGGGATGAAGGAGGGAGGGGACTGGTCTGCCAGAGATCCCCCGAGGGCATATCAAAAGCAGCAGTGATGGCACCACAAAGGGGCATGCAGGACAGACACAGCTGGCAAAGGCATAGAAGGGCAGAGTCTAGGGTGAGGCAGGTGGACCCTACTGATTCATGGCCCCAGGACATTGGCCTGCCCAGTTCCACATAGCTACACTTCTGCTCCAAAGCAATGGCTTAGAAGACAGAGAATGAGCCCCAAGGTCACATCTCTCCCTTCTCCTGCCTTTCAGGAACTCAGCTTGAGATGTTATTCCTTGGTTTAATCAAACCTATGTTTGAGTAGGCCCTCGAAACCAGGATGAAACTGCTTGTCATTCTAGTTTGTTGGGCTTCCATACTTGGTTGTTTTTACTGAATCAGAAAGTAATGCTGAGGAATAGGATGTCAGCCTCTTCTGTATGAGGTGGTAGTACCTTACTCTAAAGGTCAGGCATGTAGCTTAAGAGCTTGCTTTGTTGGATGCTCAGGCATATGCTACAGTGTTTTCCCCAACTTCAGCTGGTGTACCAGTTGCATCTATGTTGTCAGACATGACCATAGTCCTATGTGTACTAATCACATTTTAAATAGGAAAGTCTAATACACTGTATGCAGGGCTGTCCCTGGCCACTTCTCAGTAATGTCAGATAGGGAAGAACATTGCTGCTAGAATTTTGAATGGGGCAAAGCTCTGGGACCATGTGATCCATTCATTGTATCAGTTGCATAGGCTGCCATTTGCTTTTTAAATGTATTCAAAGTGCTGATTATTATTATTATTAACTTTATAGTCCTGAATGGTCTTGTACAGGAATATGTAAAAGGTTATCTTCTTCCCAGCCATCTTTTAAGACAAGTGAGAATTGTGTAATCTTCCAGATGCTGTTGTCCCGGCAGCCCATATCAGGATAGTCAGAACTGAGGATGTTAGGAGCTGCAATCCAACACACAGCAGATTGCATGATTCCCACCCCTCCTTTATGAGATCTGCTGTAGCACTCCTCGTTCAGGAGCAATAGTAGAGACACAGTTAATGGCTGCAGAGAGGAGCATTTTTTCAGTGGCAACGTGCCATAAGTGGAACTCGAATCCCAAATTCCCTACTTTATTTGTATTCTGCCAGCAATTGAAGACATTTCTCTTTAAACAAGCACTTAGCTCTGTTTCATTTTCAACAAGTTTCTGCCTTTTTAGTTTTGTTGCTGCTTCTAGGTTGTGGTAAACCTTTTTCTTTAATGATTGGTTATTATGAGATCAAAGACCTCATCCTTTCTAAATGACCTTTGCAAATATTTAAACATTAAACTTCATTGTAAGATCTGCCTCCTACCTTTGTTCCTTTAAACACTCTTTATGCCCACGCATGAGACTGAACTTGCCATCCCATCACCATGCCCACATTTTGCATTTGTAACAGAAATTCACACATATCCTTTAATAAAATCAGAGTGCTGTAGTGGTTTGAGCACTGGGCTACAACTCTGGAGACCTGGTCCAAATCCTCACTCACCCATGGAAACCCATTGAGTGACCTTAGGCAAGTCACACTGTCTCAGCCTCAGAAGGAGACAAAGGGAAACCCCTCTCTTGCTGAGAAAACCCCTTGACAGGGTTACCATACGGTCTCCATAAGTCAGAAAACAACTTGAAGGCACACAACAATCTGGTAAATATGTCTGTCCACACAGGCTTCACACCAAGCATCTGATGAAGTGGACTAAAGTCCATGAAAGTTCACACTAGAAATGTCTTTTTAAGGCCCTTCCACACTACACAGTTATAGCACTATGATTCCACTTTAACTACCATGGCTGCACCCTGTGGAATCCTTGGACTTGTAATTTGGCTGTGACACTAGAGGTCTCTGGCTGAGTATTCAAAATGTTCTTTCCTAAATTGCAAATCCCAGGATTCCACAGGATGATAAACTGGAATCATAGCACTATAATGGTGTAGTGTGAAAGGGCCTTTAATCTCATAGGTGCTAAATAGTTTTATTTTAACAGTCAGAGTCTCTCTTTATTATCAGCAGAACAACTTTGAAAAAAATCTCTAATACTCCTAAAGCTTATCCATTTTTAAAATCTATTAGCACTGATACTTCTTGATGATAACAGCTGCCATGATCTTCTAGCATATAGTTGTCTCCTTTCAAGTACTTTGGGCACAAGACAAAGTCAAATGTGGTGCTGTCACACCAATAACAGCCAATGTACAGGCTGCTCCCACTTATCTGGCATGTTAGGGGGCAGAGCACTGACAGAAAATGGAATTGGTTGAAAAGCAGAACCTAGGTATTGTACTATAGGGAGCATGAAGGAGTTATGGAGGCTTATTTGGGACTGGAAGTGCATGCTGTTTGCAAAATCTCTCAGCTGGCTTGGCACATCCCCTCCCTCATTCACTTTGCAAGCAGCACATGCACACAAGCAGCCTCAAGTGAGCCTCCGTACGCAAGAAGAACTGATGAAAGAGCAGAATCTCCATTGAATTAATGGAACTTGACCTTAATTTGGAGGCTTCAAAAGGACAAGTCTTCGGATAATGGGATGTTGAAAGGAGGAGGCTTCCTGTATGTACAAATGAATAGGTATGCTCCTCAACAAACTCTGGCTTGCCGGAAATACTTAGAAGTGCCATGCTCCCCAAACAATGAGACTGACACAATTTGCCCCTTAGAGAACATTCTCCAAAAGGTATGAGGTACGATTTGGGATGGCCCAAAGCTTACTGTGGGATGGATCACCTTGGTTCCTTATGCATTATATGGCTTTAGAAGCGGAGGGATTATGAATAGCAGTGTCTTGTGCCGCAAAGGAAGTGTTTGGCTAGGCACAATTTTATGCCATCTTTTAAAGAATGTTCTTCTGGAGTTGTAGGGGCATGTATAGAGTGGCCCAAACCTTGTGAGGCAGACACACTAACTACATCAGGATGGATCTGTGGGGTGCAACTTGGAAAGCCCCTGCAGCCATAATGCCTTTCTGGCAGAATGGGGTCCCACAGGTGAAATCAGCTCCATGGAGGTTGTGTCGCTCTGCTGGATGAAAAAGGAGTGGAGGAACACCCCTCCTTCCAGCAAAAAAGGGGAGACACAACACACTCGCATATATGTTTATTCTGGAGCCCATCACACTGAATTTGGTATTCATAGTTTACAAAGAAATGAACATCCTCTCTCACTTGTCCACAAAGCCCAAGGCTGGATTTATATAATGGATCAAGGGAGTGGCAGACTGCATTTTGCACATTTGGTTGGGTGCATCCCAGCACAGATGATGTGCTGGCAAAGAGACATGCACCAGAGTACATCACCTGTACTGGAATGGCATTAGCAGGCACCATTCATTCTGCTGTATAAAGTTCCTGCGGCCCTCTGGGGGTCTCAGATGAGTTTTTCTGTCCTCAGCAAGATGCCTGAAATTAGATTCGTCAGACGTCAGGCTGTGACCCTGATCTTTCTCTGCGGGTGGGGGAGGTGGGCAGCGAGAAGCACAATATTTCAGCATGGTTTTTACACTGCTTTTTTCCCTCAAGAAAATTAAAGGATATTTTAATACGTTTTAGAACGTTTTATCTTTGTATTTTTGTTTCTATTTGTTCTTCGCCTTGGAAGCCCTTGTGGCTCCGAAGGCGATACGAGAGTACCTTGAATAAATAAATTCAACCAGCCAAACTGCGGCGGGCAGAAACCGTTGCACAGAACCGTGAATCTATTCGCTGGAGCTTAGCAGAAAGCGCGCGCTACTCTCTTCGTTTTGGCCCCCTTTTCAAGTAACATCACTGGATCTCTGCAACAGCATCCTGAGACAGAGGCAGGCTATAAAAGTTAGGAAGCAGATGCACGGCACTGGAAGGTTCTCCAGCGCGCGCAGACAGGTAATCCGTCGAGATCGCAGCGACCCTGAACCTGCTGCTCTGCCTTCTAGTCCGAAATTAGAAACCCAGGTCATTCCATTCACAACGGGTGCTTCCTCGCTCGCCTTCTAGCCGCAAGGGGCTCGGAGAGGACGCGAGAGCTCTTTCTACCACAATTAGGTAACACACAAGATGGACGGAGGAGGAGGAGGAGGAGGAGGAGAAGCGGAGCAGACGCTCCACAAGCGGCGCCGCGGCTCCCTCGCCAGCGAAAGCAGGAGCCTCGGCCCGCGCTGGCTCTCTATCTCGCGACGCCACGAGACCGAGAAAGGGGCGGAGCTAGGTTGACCCTTCCTGCGGCCTCATTGGCTTTGCTTCCCCTCCTTATTTGCATGGCGCAGAGCTTTCTTTTATGCCTTTCCCCCACCACGTGATTCGAGAGGCGGACGAGACTTCCTGTTTGAGGTCAGGGAGGGGAGGAGGGAAGAATTCTCGCGTCTCTCCCCCTTCCTTCCCCCTCAGCCCCCTCCCTGTTGTGGTCTCGCGCTGCCTGCCTGGCGGGGCTCTTGTCAGTTAGCAACAAAATGGCTGCGGTGGCAGCAGCTGTGCTCCTGAAGCGGAGGACAGAGACGGCGGCGGCGGAGGCGGCGGAGGCGGCGGTGGCTGTAAGGAGGAGTGGGGGGCCGGCCCGGCAGCTTCACTGAGCCCGGCGGCGGTGCTGTCCCGCCAGCGGCCCAACCCCCTCTCTCCCTCTCTCCCTCCCTCGCATGCGAAAGCTCCGTCCGAGGAGCCGTTCCTCCTCCTCCTCCTCCTGCTGCTGCTGCTGCTCCTGCTGCCGCCTCCTCCTCCTCCACAAATCCCCCCTGATCCCCCGAGAGAGCCTCTCCTGCGAGTCCCTGTGGAGAGGAAGGAGAGCGAGCGCGGCGGCCGGATTCTACTCCTAATTGGGTGGATCCCGCGGGGGGGGAGAGAAGAAGGAGACGGACCGACAGATCGATCTCCTTATGAGAAACTCCGCTGCTGGATCGCCCCGAGATCGCTGAATCCTATCCCTGTGCGAGAGAAAGAGACTGGATTGCGCCTTCTTTACTGGATCCACCTATGCTCCGTGTAGCTGGGTGGATCCCTATGAGAGAGACTGGTGGACCGCCTACACCACAGCACGAAGCCTATCTTCTGGATCCTTTGAGGATCCCTGCGTGTGAGAGAGACTGCTGGAGCTCCTTTCCTTGGGTCTGCGTATGAAAGGCACAACTGGTGGATTTCCCTGGCGTTTGTGGATCCTTGCCTTCTGAGACACTGCCTGGATTCTTCTCCCCCTTGGATCTTCCTAAGAGAGACTGCAGGATCCCCTTTCTGCTTGCGTCCCGTGTCTCTCCTCCCCTTTTAGAGACTCTACTGGGCACTTCTGTTTGGATGCCTGTGTGAGACCCTGCTGGATCCCCCTGTAGCTATTTTTTTGTTTTCTTTTGTCCCCCCCCCCGAGCTGTTGACCCTTAAACTTTTGGATGGGTTCAGTTTTCTTCGTTTTAATTTGCACTTTTGAAAACAATATATCCAGATGCTCGTCCATATAAACTGAGACTCTCGCAACACATATGTTTAAAAGCCGTGTTCTGATCAACTACAGCGCCTAACCTTTCTCACTTTCGCATCCCGACTGTATTTTTTTTTCTGCGACCACGTATGTTTAATTTTAAAAAATAAAATTTTGTGTGCAAAACTCTAGTTGCAGACTCATGACTGCTAGTTTTGCTTCACTGGAAATAAAAATATAATCTTGTTTTGGAATTGGACCTGCATCTGCTGCACTTAATAACTCCTCCTCTGGGCTGGAATCAAACTGGAGCTGTTAGCTCTTCTACTTGGGTACTGTTGATTTCTTGTCTCATTTCCCCAACCCCTTCCCTTCACCTTTGTGGCAGGTTATTTTTGGTGTTTTTTTTTTAATTTGGAACTGGCATAAATATATATATATATATAATTAAAAAAACTGACTTTCTTGGCCGTGTGAGATTTTTTTCATATTCATTGTTGAAAAATACGGGTACTTTTTGTAAGAAAAAAACATTAAAGAAAGGAGCACGCTAGTGAAACTCCCAGACATCAGACAAAATATACGCTTGTTCTTTTTCAAGGAGACTGAGTGGAAAGCTGCCAAAGAGCCCCAGAAGAAAACGAAGCAAAGGTAAGAGGAGGGTCATTCCCTTTCTCGAATGGAAGTGGGAAAAGACACAAATGGTTCAGTGCATGTAGCTCTCTGACCAGATCAGTACTCCCTGCTGCAAGATATATACAGATATAGATATATTTGATGTCATAGTGTGGCTTTAGAATATTCCATTAAGTGTTTTCCTATAACAATCCTAATATTCAGAATCTAAAATATTGTTGGATGATAGCATTCAGCACTAATGAAAAAGATAAGATTTCTTGTCATGTTTTCTGTTTACATCCTTGTCATGGCTGTAAGAAAGAAAAATAGTGTTCAGCTTTTTTAAAAAATGCAAGAAAACCATTTTTTTAAAGAAAAACTAATGTTAAATTAGTAGTGCATGTTGTGGGTAACATCTGTCAGTACCATGTGATGTAATGTTTGGAAAATAGTGATAATTAGCCTTGGCAATTTGTCTTGGTTTAAGTTGGCTGGAATGGAAAGGCGGATTGAATATAACTAAGTGGACAAAACTTGAACTTTAGCGTTGATTGCCTACAGCCAACTATAAAAGATGTTTAGGCCTTTCTTTCTGTTTTTTTTTTCCCTTCCAGAATATAGTTTTCACAACCATTGTGTCATTTAGTTATTTATTACAGTGTGATTAATACAAGGCTATTCCCCCCTCCCTTCTTACTAAGTATGACTTGGTGGAATGTGAACTTCTAAAGAATAAACACAAAAGTAGGATTTCAAAAGAAATAAACTGTGCCAGTGGAAGTTTATTAAAAGTGCTTGAAAAATCGTTGCTTTTGTCTGTGTCAAACTAAGCTTCCTTGGTGTAGTAGCTCATGCACTGAAAGTTAAGATGTTTTATTAAAATATAATCTTGCTTACTATGTTTCATTTAAATTATGGAAGATATTTATAATAGAAATTATTTTAGTTTGGAATTTTTTTTAAAAAGACATTATTTTGTTGTTTGTTTTTGTCATTTTATAGGAGAGGTCTTGACCCAGGTAAAGCTCCATGTGTACAATGGCAAGCAAAAGAGTATTGCAATAGCAGCCCTGTCTTATTTATCATATCATCTAGTTCATGGGTGCTGAAATCTAGTTATCAGAATTAAACTCACATGGGGTATTTAAAGAAAAAATTAAAAAACTGGTACTTTGAAAAGCCTGTAATATATTCCAGCATGATTTTAATGTTTGAAGATTGACTGCTGGATCATTCATTTTTGACTTAAAAACTCCTGGTTTATAAGTTCTGTATGATTATTTATATTCACATAGTAATTATTTAATTTCAGAATGCTAATAAAGAACAGATGAACAGTTTTTCACAGAATAAATCTCACAATTTTTATTTTTTTTATTTTCATCACTGCCTTAATTTTGTGGTTCTCATTTGAGATTTTGACACTCCCTTTAGTCTTTCTGCTTACTGGTACCCACTTGTGAACTCTCATCTGCCAAAGATGCTCCAGAAATATTTAATGTTCCCTCAGCAGCTACCAACATGCTTTATTAATGAAGTTATTAGAAAATATGTATAGATGTGATTTAGTTATTACATATTTTTGAGCAATATTTATAAACACAATTTTCCTTCCTGTACAAATAGTTCAGTTAGCTTTCAGTTTAGAAAACTATTTAGAAAATATATTCCCATTGTTAGCTTTTCATAGGAAAGATTTTGTAGCAAAGAGGAAAATATTATTTTTTTGCTCTCATATTTTAAAAACCGTTTAAGTTTTTTTTCTGTTGTAGTATTTGGCTTGGTTACTTGGTATGGCTATTAAATGTAATTTTGACTCATCTAATAATGGTTGTGTTAGTAACAGACTGTGATGCTTTCCACTTTGTTACCTGCCATGTGCACAGGTTAATACATAAAGGAGATTAAGAAAGAAAAGAACATTATGAAGGAGATTTCTAGTCATGCAGTAACCCAAATAAGGGTGCATTCTTGATTTGTTATGAGAAGGTATTTTCCTTGTACAGATATGATCAAGAATAAATTGGCTCAGTGAATGGTAGAACTTCGAACAGTAGCCCTTTCAGTGTGAAGGTGATAAACGCAAGTGGGTTAAACTTTCCACAGTCCATTTAATTTCTATGCTTTTCTGACAGAAGATGGGAGTGACTGACCAAGGCAAAGAGATCTTGAGGTTTGGGGAGATATCATAGTGAAAATATTGATCCACTCTCCTGGATTAGCAGCCATTAAAAATACGAATTCCCTGTTGAGGATCATTAGAAAAAGGACTGAAAATAAAATTGATATTGAAATGCCTTTTTTTTTTTTTTAGCCTTTGGGAAAAAAGTGAAGGAAGCCATGATAAAGG
The DNA here is from genome assembly GCA_948472985.1 of Iguana delicatissima. Taxonomy (NCBI): domain Eukaryota; kingdom Metazoa; phylum Chordata; class Lepidosauria; order Squamata; family Iguanidae; genus Iguana; species Iguana delicatissima. Next base: position 244,263 of record CAOKZL010000421.1, read on the forward strand.
TATGCCGTTATGCATAGCATTGAGAAAGTGGTCAGACTTTTTCTCATAATAGTAGAATGTAGGGTTATACAGTGAAGCTGAGTGGTGAAGAGAAAATCAAGTAAATGCAAGTGCCACTTTACAACAGCATATAGGTAAACAATGGAATTTGCTGCTACAAGGCATAGTTATAGTCGCCAGCGTAAGTGGCTTTAAAACAGGACTAAGCACGTTTATGGAGGAAAAAGATAGTATGTCATACAGATGATATACTGCTTCCAGTATCAGATAGAGATTAGCTTTAAATACCAGTGTTTGGTAAAAATGAAAGGTACTGACTTCATGCGGTACTGACTTCATACCTTGCTTGTTAGCTTCCCATAGACATCAGTTTGACCACAATAGGGAACAAATTGTTAGACTAGATAGGCCATTGATCTGATGCAGGAAGGCTGTTCTTATGTCAACACAACAAAGCTGTAAGACACTTTAAAAACATTATCACACATTATATTCATCCCCCTTCATAGTTTGATAAACTATTTATTGGCTCTCCCATATATATCTTTCTGCATATTATAACCATGTTAGTTCATTCTTCAGTTGCATGGTTAGTAGCTTATCAAGGACAGATGTTCTCCTAAGCCATCATCTGTCAAATAATGCATTCTTTCTGTTATTGAGCTGTCATGGCTTTGGGGTATGAAAAGGTAGGAAATCTGTCCAGTAAGAGGGATGAGCAACAAGGAAGTGGGTCATATACCTATCTGTTGCCCCAAGTCCTGGTATGATGCTTTCCCCTAATGAGATCTCTAGGTAGTAATGCCTGGTTTTGATTTCACATTATGCTGCTTCAATATATCCTCCTATAGTGAAAGCAAAAAGCGTTCTCTGTATTGAAATTAACATTCCAGACAAAACTCTGAAGCTCTTTAATGCTGATTCTTTATATTATCTGAAACAGAACTGTAATCACCACCTCCAACCAATAGCTTTCCCTCTTGTGTTGCTCAGAAAAAAATGGATTTTAAAATTACTTCTATGATTTCTTGATTTATTCCTGAAGGTGAGGCAGATGTATGCATTTGGCAATAGTTATTAATCCTCTTGGGCAGACAAATATTAGGATAGTAATTAAACGTTTCAGCCATTTTTACAGTTTCAAATATTAAATTCCTTCAGTATTCCCTGTGTCATAAATTCAAGGATCATGTGATCAACCTAGAAAAATTGTATACTCACAGAACAGCTTTTTGGAAATGTCTTATTTTGGCAGCGTATGCAGCTATGTCTCCTAACAGTTAAGCAAGGTATGAAGCTCAGTCATCAAAACAGAGTGTCTCAATATTTTTATTTTCAGATGCTGAAAAATCCTTTTGTTTATGAAAATAGTCAGTCTAGGGAAGCAAAAACATATTATTGACTTCATTTCCCTGTACTTCTATTTAAAAATGCAAACAAATTCCCATCAGTAGAGAATTCAGCTTTATTTACAAGAGAAGTGGTTGCCATAGTGATTCCTGATTTTGGAGTACTTGTATCTAAAAATGTGATTTTCAGAAATATACCTGTTAAAACATCAAGATGAACATGATTTGGCACTCATAATATTGGTGGTACATACACACAAGGCTGTTCTGTAAGAGTCCAGATGATACTTTAAAACTACATTTGGTTGCTCTATGCAGCTGGTCTTGTTGAGATAAATATGCTCTTTTCCCAATGCTGTCATCTGGCTCCTTTCCAAAACAAGCTGGAGGAGGAGGTCAGGGGTGGGGCAGCCTTCTCCTTTGGCAAAGGAAGCCTTTCAGATGGAAAGAATTGCTAGAGAAAGTCCTCCTGAGAACACTGCAGGCTTAAAGCTTAGATCCCACCCCTTTTCTATTCACACAAGGAATATATGCAAATTCTTCACATTTTAAAATCTGTTACTGGTGCTGTGGTGCTATGTTATATTACAGTTTCAGACACAGCCCTTTAAAAATGTTTAGACTGATATATTTGTGAATTCCCTAAATTGTTCCATACAAACAAACTGTAGAAGACTAATAATTTGTTGAGGATTCACAATCCTTACTTCGTAGGTTGATTGCTTGTGACGCCTTCAGCATCTTCATAATCAGCATTGTTCTTTTTGGTATTTTTTTAAAAGTTAAAATTCTGATTATGCAATAATGTCATAATGTTGTAGGTAATGTTGAAGTACTCTCCTCCGGGCTCCCATCTTGAAGCTCCAGGAAAAAGTTCATCAGTCCATTTTAGCACTAGAGATGAATGATAAAGAAAGCTCTTTAAGTGCCTGATGATGCTGCAGTCTAGTCAATTTAGTATCAGCTGATGCCTTGTGGTGATAATGCCTAGAGGTTTTCTGTAGCTTTATAAAGATATTAGCCAGGTCAAAGAGAATTTAAAGACCCAAGGTATTTTCCTGAATTGTAGTGTGCTCTGGAAATAACAGACTGAATTATAAATTTGGGTCTCAGTTCTGCAAAATCTTTTTGTGTAGTGGCTAAATATAGCTACCTGTGGATAACAGCAAGCCACACATGCTGTTATATCTAGCAACTCAATCAGAAATTAGAAGACTGGTCCATTAATTTTTGCCAGATTTGCTATATAGAGTGTGTACTAAACTCTGGGATCCAAAGAGGTGCAGTGCACACACATGGGAAGAGGTTTATTTTGGGTGGCATGTCTTAGTTCCTTGAGTGGTGATGTTCTGGAGGCCCCACCATTTCTGTGGTGGTAGTAGAGAGACACTGCGGGAGGGAAGCTGAGAAGCTCCTCTGTGTGTGCAGAATACCGCATGATGCTTTGAATTTTGGCCAATGTTTTGCATTAAAAACAAGATTTTCATTGTAAATGTTACCTTCCATAAATGCACATTGCAGTTTCAGCGAGCAACATTATTCTCCAGTCATAAACAACATATTTTATGAATATTTTTTAAACGCGTGGTCTCATTGACTCATGTTAAGCCCACTGTAATTGTGAGCTATTTTTGTCTTTGCTGTGGAAAGCTATTATGACTTGTGTCAAGTGTCAGCATTTGACAGCTAGTTTTTACGTTTTTGTTTTCTCTACACTTCTAGAACGTTAACTGTGAATGCTCTTTTGGGTGTGGTTTTCTATCTTAAGAAAAAATGTAATCCATGCACAAACTTTTACCCATGAATCATAAAGAGTCTGAGGCAGTGAAGTCTGGTTACCAGAGCCCCTCTTGTTATATTTTACAGCTGTGGAGGGCTTAAGAGAGTGAAAGCAGTATCTGTGCCACAGAAGTGATGTTTTATGGCTGGCTGCCCAGATTGTCTAGCTTTGCACACAGCTCTGCGGTTTGTCTTTGGAGGGCTGGAGAGGTGGAATGTATTCTTAATAAACAGCTTTATCTCTTCAGAATTGCTTTTCTCTGATTTGAAATGTGACCTTTCTTTTAATCCATATCTAATTTCATTTCATATTTTTTTTACACAGTGTAAACTTGATGTTAGATTAAATTCTTTCTAAATAAATAACTAGGCTGCTGCTGATCATTATTCAGTTTGTAAACATCTGTGAAGAAAGGCTGCTCTCAAAAATGACCTCAGTTTTTCACAAATTAAGAGATTGATTTGCTTTGAGAAGCCCTAAACATAATGTCACCTTTTTGCTGCCATAATGTTATAATTGCCACTTTGTAGCACAGAAGGATAACTCGAAGGACAGTAACCCTTTCCCATCTGTCTTGCTAGTGTTTTGTAGGGCAGTCTAGGAGAACCATGCGTATGCCATAGCAATATTGTTGTAGCAATTTTTTGTTAATATCTGTTGATCTTACCTGTACTGCGCATGATCTTTGCTGTTTGTCTCCCATAAATTAGTGTTTCATAAAGTATTCAGAGCTGGATTTTTTTGTGGGAGTGGGGTGAGATTTTTCAAGAACTAACTTAAGGCAAATATGACTTCTTAGGTGTAGGTAACTGACAGTAAAGACAGATTGTTGACCTTGGACTCTTGAGTCCTGCCATGACCCTGAAGCTGTGTATTTTGAAGTTCTGGGAAGCAATAACTCTTGAGCCTGTGAATACTCGCCACACATCCATTGGAGAGAAATCTGGGAAAGCCGAAGCCCTAGCACAATAGGGGATTGCTGCTTTGGCTTAATCATTTGGCATATGGAAACAGTATGTGGCACTGGTGCTTTTGGAAGAACAGGGAGTGTGCATATGCAAATGCATGTACAAACCAGAAGGACTAGCAACCTTTTTGATTTTAAACAGGCCTGTTCATTTCAAGAATTGTGGGTAATGGACATTATTGTTAGTTTATCTTGGTTTTCCTTGAGTAATGTTAATTCTCTGGGCAGTATCTCGTATTGTATTTTATTTCTCCTTTATAGTTGGATTCTTTGTGAGTTCCTAATGAACAATTTTGATTAAATTAAATTAGAGCAGATCCAAAACAGTTCTTGTATCAAAACAGTGTATAAAATGGGGGAATAGTAATGGATGGCACAGTTTTGCTACAGTTTAGTTACTATCTTTATTTCACCTCACTTAATTTTGCTCATTTTCTCAAAATCTTAAATCTAGAGCTAGACAAATAGTTAAAGCTCTTCCCCATCACAACGAGTAATATGGCTCCTCTGTTGAAGTTGTGTGAAAAAGCTTCTGAATTGCTTGTCTAATTAGATATGTTAGTCTTAGTAGATCTTATGCATGCCATAGTTTTTCCTGAGAAGTCTTTGTTGCCAAACTGTGGAATTAAAGTTGTGCTCTTGAAAAAGCACACGAAGGAGCCATACTCCCTGCAAATAAGAACATTTGGTAGAAACAGGGAGAACTTCAGTAAAACTAAAGCACAATTGGCAGAAACAATTTAAAGGTTACAACTTCAGAGTGATCCTGAGTTATTTAATATGCTAATCAGAAATGGGTTTTAACAGGTAAAATGGCTTTTCTGTTGGCTTAAAGAGTTGATTCCTATTAAGTTTTTTTTAAAAAAAGGGTGAAACCCCACCATATCAACATTATTGTTTGGGAAAGTATTCAAGCAGAGGTTATAAAAGAGGCAAGAAAACGGTGTAAGACTGCACTCTGTAATATTTTCGTTTCTAAGATAGAGAATTTTTGTATGTTGGTTACAGAATAGTTTTAATTACTCTGTGTTGATATTTCTATATAGTGACTAAGTTACATTTTAAAAGGTACAGGTAATATTGCGAATATTTCTGCTAGCCTTTGACTTTCTCATTCTTTTAACTTTCTTTTAAATGTGTGAAGAATAAGTGTACTAGAATGCTCCATCTACACATAGCCTGCAACATCCTTTTCATAGTCTCTTTCTGAATGCACGTGCAGTAATAATAATGGCTGGCATTCAGTCATGTGCAAGGACTGGCTCCCAAAGGCAGTTGACTGCACTATGAGGATTGGTTTGTGGGTGGGTAGATCTGTTGTTGTAAAAGGAACTTGGAAATTTTGCTGTGTCCACAGTACTTTGGAATGGATAGTTTATTAGCATTCTCAGATGGCAGCAGTGTGATTCAAATGAACATTGGCCTGTAACAGTGGGATTAAAATCATGTAGGCTAAATCCAACTGTTGCCAGATAAAGAAGACACATTGAATCAGTGGGATTTATTTAAGTGTTGACTCATGGTTCAGCAGTTAATGCAATGGTTTTCTACGTTGCAAGTGTGTGTATATTTGCTTTTGTCACCTATCAACTTATGCTGACTCTGTGAACTTCACGGGGTTGTCTTAGGCAAGGAATGCTCAGAGGTGGTTTTGCCAGTTCCTTCCTCTGAAATATAGGCTTAAAGCACCTTGTATTCATTGGCAGTCTCCCATCCAAGTACTAACCAGGGCTGATCTTGCTTAGCTTCCATGATCAGACAGAGGAACTGATTAGGATACCATTAGGATAATCAGATGTCCTGTGAACTCTGACAACCTTTCTTAAATGTCACCTAAAATATTAAAATTTCTGGACTTTTTAAAAGTGATAACGTTTACATTGGTATCATACACTTTTGTAGTGAAATAGTATGCAAGGTCTTCACATAGTTTGCCAGCCTCAGGATGATACCACTGTAGAAGTTATTCTATCTTCAGTGGTTCCAGTTGTAAAAAATGTGATGCTAACATATGAAGGTACATTTGTTGTTGTTGCGTCCCTTCAAATCATTTCTGACTTATGGCGACCCTAAGGGACACCTGTTAATTCTCACCCCCCTCCGCTTTTTTGGCAGAATTTGTTCAGAGAGGATTTACCTACCTCTGAAACGGAGGGAGTGTGACAATCCCAAGGTTGCCCAGTGGGTTTCCATTGCCAAGCAGCAATTCAAACCCTGATCTTCAAGTGTCCTGTTCCAACTCTGTAAACATTATACTACATGGGTTCTCCTGAAGTTACACTACAGTGCTGTTAATATTTCACTTTCCAAATATGACTCCACAGCCTTAAGGCATGTTTTCAAATATTGGTTTCAGAATTCTCTGTGTTATATAAACAGGTATCTCAACAGAAAGTAGAATTTGTACATGTTGAGGGATAAAGAATGGCCGTGACCTAATCTTAACAATCTTTAAAGTAATATTAATTATCTGACAAAGTATTCATTGAAGTGAAGGCCACAGTCTTGTTGGGCTGTGCTTGGTAGTCTTGTATCACCAGAGAGCCAGCGTGATGTAGTGCCAGTGTGATGTAGTGCACACTGGGCTGTGACTCTGGAGACTGGGGTTTGAGTCCCTGCTTGGCCATGGAAATCCACTAGGTGACCATAGGCAAGTCACACTGTCTCAGCCTCAGAAGGAGGCAAAACCAAACCTCCATCTGAACAAAGCCTGCCAAGAGAACCCTGTGATGTGGTCACCTTAGGATCACCATAAGTTGTATGACCACTGTGGATCCTTTATTTGAGAGGGGAAAAAAAGAATAACATTTGAGGTGGCAGTTGGTTTTTTCCCTGATGTTTGAGGAAACAAGATCTATGTGGAGCAGACTTCCCCAACCTGGACTCTATATGACTCCCAATTCTAACAAACCCAGTCATTAGTGTGGTAACTAGGAATGAGAGGAACTATAGTACAACACATCTGGAGAGGTGTCTGGTTGGGAAGGACTGATTAAATATTTCTCTGGTCAAGTTATTGTTGATAATGCACTCCAGAATTTACTAGTCTAAATATGCTTTCACTTGCCTAGTTTTTACTCACAACAGGGGTCCCATCCTATAACACAGACTGGCAAAATAAATAGAAAGCTAGAAGAGCAGTTACCTGGCGAAGGAGAAGGAGGATGCTCTGCGTCTCCTTTGCCAGTATGCTATATTTCTGTGCTGATTGAAAGAAGAGGATTCAGTTCCTCTGGTAGACAGCATGGGAATCAAAGGATGGCATGCACTTCCTTCTCCAGCCTCTTGAGCTTCTCCACAGGAGTAGTGAACAGGGATGCATTTGTTCCACAGCCAGCACAGAAGCTCAGCTGGCTTTACTTTGTTATATGCTGCCGTTGGTTCTGTGTCAGGAAAAAGGCAGGATATAAATTAAATAAGATGTTAATGGGAAAGGATGGCTCGGAGGGAATCCTCTGCACTTGCCAGTGTGGAGTTCCTGATCAATTCAATTCAATTTGTTTATTTGTTTAGACTAGTGGTTCTCAACCTGTGGGTCCCCAGATGTTCATGGACTTCAGCTCCCAGAAGCCCCAGCCACTATGGTCAATGCTCAGGGCTTCTGGGAGCTGAAGTCCACAAACATCTGGGGACCCACAGGTTGAGAACCACTGGTTTAGACCAAATAAGAGTTCCTGATCACCAGTGGCTACTCAACAGGTGGTTAAAAACAAGACCACATTAATCAAAGCATTTAAGACTGGTTAGGAGCATATCACCACTGGAGTATAAAAGTGAGTATATTGTATCAGTTAAATAATAAAATATTAGTAAGTTTGTTGTAAGAGTAGGTATATGTGCTTGGTTTAACCACCTAGCAGTACCAGTAGTGTGTATAATATAGCCTCTAGTGAATTTGGTATATTGCAAAATCTGTGCCTCAACCGACTGGATTTTAGGGCATTGCTGCCACGTATGTAAAAACAGATCTTTGGTTCTTCTAGTGATGGCAGCAGAGTGGAGAATAATTAAAATATAGATGGAGAAGAATGTCAAGGCTGTTACCAGATTTTTTGATACTAAATGCCTAAAAAAAAGATTATTTTTCATGAGGTTGTGTTACCTACTTTTGAGATCCATACCTGTTGAACACCTGCTAATATAGGAGGGGATATTTAAAATCAGATCCAAATTGAATTGTTTATAACGAAAAAGTGCAGCATCTCTAAAACACAACATCTGGCTTGTTAACAACCTTTTCAGAACCATTTAAGTTCTATGTCATTTGACTATAGAGTGGCATAGTGTTTAGTGGGTATTAGGTTTGGAATTTCAGAGATATTGAAACCAGGGGAGAACTACTAATGTGGAATAAAATTGGGGTAAAAGTTCAGACCTGAAGAGTTCTGAACTGGAGCTTTGAGATCATAATCTGTGAAGGAGTGTTGTGCAAACACACAATCAAAGAGACTGAAACAGATTAAGGTACATTATAATAGCCACACTTTATTAAAATGAGCGAACAGAGCATAAAGTGGATATGCAATAAATAGCTGTTCGTATATGTAAGTAAACTGATGTAATGAAATTAGTATGCAATCAAAATAAAATCTTTCAAAGGCTTTTTTAGAATCTAACCAGTTGTACCTACCTGCCACAAGCCTCTAAGAGTCCTAATGGCTCTGTGGGTTGTTGGGAAGATGACAACTCATGGAGTCTGTCCTGAGCTGACTGAAAGGAAGTGGGATGTAAATGTGACAGAAAAACAAACCATGTAATGAGACAGTGGATTTCAAGTGTAGAGAATGTCATCCTCAGAGAAGGAATGTTTTATTCTTTAGAGCCCACTCTAATCCCCTAAATCCTTGAATCAGTCCATATCATCACTGCAAATGGTTCATTGAAGAGGCCAAATAGCAAGGTTGTGGGGAGCAACACTGCCATGTCCCTCTACTAATTTGGAAGCCATCCAGTCTATATAGTTTAATATATGCCAAGAGTTTCTTGTGAAGGCATCTGATAGCCTGGAGGATATTTGCACCAAATCTTAGGCCCTCCAAAAGATGCAATGGGAAGATTCCTGTAGAGAATTAAAGTCTTTTTCAACGTTTAGAACCAAAAGACTAAGAGATAGCAAATGCTGCAGGTATCAACAGTAGGAAGTATAATATTCTTCCTCTTGGACAGCTGTGTGCCTCTACAATATGAATCCACTATGATCTGCCTTGATTATTATGTTTTCTGATGCATCTTTGTGTTCTGGTTTAGATTAATTTGAAACAAGTAGAAGGAACCACTGCCACATTACATTCTAAGAACCTAGGCAAACCCAACTTTCCTATCAATAAAGCAACACTGACAGAAGTGTTTTGGAGTGGGACCTTAGCATGGTGTGTGCTGTCCAAACCTTTGTTCACATACTGTATGACTTATATAATTGGCATGATATGCAGATGAGGCCAGTCCTGAGAAAAGAAGAAACTCCTGGTAAAGCTGGAAAACCAAACAAGCACTGAGCTAAAAGGAAGGAAAGAAAAACAAAGAAGAAAAAGAATTGACAGGGAGAGAAACAGCACACAGAAAGGAAAAACTGCTGAGGCGAGGGAACTTTCTAACCCTTACACAGTTGGAACACAACTGAAAAACTAATGAGATGTAAGAAGAAAAGAGAAAAGTCAGTAAGAAGAGCGAACAGTAGAGAGGAAGGAAGAAAGGGAAGTACTTCTAGGATGGGATGATAATTTTAGAACCCAGGTGAATCTGGATGCTTTTGCTAGAAAAAAAATTATAGAAGGAGCCCAATATATCCCAATAATTATTCCAGATTTTATATTATGAGAGTGTTACTGCTTTGTCAAGATAAAATAACTTGAAACATTGTCCCCTACCATCAAATTTAACTTCTTAGGTCCAGTGACTCTTTGCAGTGTTTTGTAATGTGTTTGTGTTTTTCCATATTCACTAGGATGTACACTACAAATCAGAAAAAAAAATTAAGAATATACTCATGTGTTGCCAGATGTATGTATGTGCTCACACAGAATGTGTATTTCAGGCAAAATAGTGTATCATATTCCTCCCTATTTTGCACTGATAAGTAGAATAAACCCTGTTTAGCTTAAGCATTTGGTAGTTTCACAACCCCATTCATTCCAGTAAAAAGATGTTGTTAGTACATTGAAGGGGAAAAAAGCAGTGTGGCAGAGACTCAGAATAATAGATGTTCCATAACTGCTGAGGAGTAGAACAGTAGCTGATGTCTAGATACACAGTGTGGTGTAGTGGTTTGAGCATTGGACTGTGACTCTGGAGACCAGAGTTGAGTTGCGGTCAAAGTCAAGAGAGTATTTATTATAGAAGAATATGCCTTCTTCTTTGAAGCACATAGCTTTACTAAGTGAAACCACTATAATAAATTTTAATTCCAAGCATTTCCAGTGCAAAATGTGAAACAATCCTGTATTTAGTCACATAAGCTAAACATGAGTTTTCTTGTTTAATTCTTTTCTCCCGTTTAATGTTTTCCTTCCTGTTGAGAATCCTAGAATGACTAACATTTCACTTGTGCTCCATAGAAACCCCAACCCTTAAGAATTGAGACCATTTAGATTACATTTGGAATGGACCAGAGGCCTTGTTTGTAGGGCTTCTTCCTTTCAACAATGAAAGGGGATTTTTTGCACTTGCTTGGAAGGATAGTGACATGTTAGTAGAAGCACAGATAATGTTTTGCATAAGGCCACTTAGTTTATTCATAATCTCAGCCTAGTTCCTTCCTTGCAGAGATGGGAAATTGTGGCCTTCCAGATTTTGTGGTCTTCAGCTACTTCTATAAACCTCAGCTGGTATAGCCAGTGATTGGGGATGGTAGGAACCATTTCTGATATCTCTGTGATCCTCACACACTGTTTTGATAAGTAGCCTTATGTTACAGACACATTGTTTTGCAAACATTGTGGATTGAACGTCGGAACTGATAAACTGCAGTTTGTGCTCCTTGCCCTGCAAGCCAGGGTTTAATCATCATGTGGATGGTGAACACAAATCAGTGGTTTGGATATAACAGCAAGCTATAATTTGAAACAAACTGAGGTGTGTCAAGAGAAGAGGAATAGAGTGAACAGGGCATGAGCACTGGATTCACTTTCATACTGCCAAACCAAAATTTGGTATTACATATATAACCACAACCCATTGTGGCAAGGTGCCTCTGCTTTTCTCAAGTAATCAATGCAAAGATGGTTGTAAGTGTCTTACTGTATTTGCTGGCATGAAAGATGCATTGGCTTATAAGACCATTTGCCGGCATATAAGATGCACCAGCACATAAGGCACACCCCATTTTCAAATAGTCCTTTTTAGGGGAAAAAGTAAATCCTATATGCCAGCAAATACGGTACATATTTTATGTGAAGACTTGCTATCATTGACTTCAGATTTGCCAAGCATGGTATAACTCCAAAATCCTGTGATGTAGTGCTGTAGGCTTTAGTTTGCTCCTCATGCTTGCTTGCAAATTGTTCTTCAATGAGGATAGGACTGTGGTAAGTCAGGTGCGGAGTGGCTCCCATCACATTATACCACTGCTGCCAGGTAAGTCTGCCTGCAGCATTGCTGTTGCTGGAACCCAGGTAGTGACTGATGCTGGCATAGTGTCAGCTGCTTTGGACTTTGCTGAGGCACATGACTTCCCACAGACGCCTGGTATGCTAGATGCTGACATGAACAATAAGCAAATTTAACATATTCTGCGCAAAATATAAGTCAGGTATTGGTTGCTTCTGTTGTTGCAGCTAAGTATCCCCTATAGTGGCTGTTCAGGAACACATCATAAAAACATTTCCTTCTTTTTCCCTATTTTATTAGGAATGAAAGAGGGGGGATCTCAGAGAACTTTAGAACCCACATACAGAAGAGATCTAAAGCAAGTACAGAAACAGAAATATATGAAAAATAATAATATATATTTAAATTAAATATATACTTTAAAATATATAATAAATGAATGTAGTTTTCTGAGGCAGCAGATAAGAGATCAGTGAACAAGAAAAATAAGAAATCTTTTTCTTAGAAATAATAAAAATGTGGAAGATGTGAGAGTAGAGACTTATTCATTTTAAGGCCATATTCCATGTGAAATCTCTTGAAGGCTACAGAGTAGAGCACACCCATTTCCTTTGTGTTATCTTTTCTCTGCCCCTTCAGATCTGGCTACCAATTGTCTTTCTCCTCTCTTTCACCAAAAACCTCTCTGCCATTCTGGCTTATCTTAGCAAATTGTAGCATAAAGTAGGTGATGTCTGGTTGTGGGTTAGGTGGATTTGTAATTGGCTGACCGGCTGAACACAATGGCTCCTCTTCATCCTGGAAAGAAGGGACCAGTGGGGGCCACAAGATTCTGTCCTGGGCTCAGTGCTATTCAACATCTTTATCAGTGAATTGGATGAAGGAATAGAGGGCATGCTCATCATATTTGCAGATGACACCAAAATAGGAGAGATCGCTAATACCCCAGAGGACAGGATCAAAATCCAAATGACCTTGAGAGATCAGAGAGCTGGGCCAAAACTAACAAAATTAGTTTTAACAGGGAGAAATGTAGGGTACTAGAATTAGGAAGACAGAATGAAGTGCACAGATATAGGATGGATGACACTTGACTTGAAGACAGTATGTGTGAAAGGGATCTAGAAGTTTTAGTGGACCACAGGCTGAACATGAGTCAACAGTGTGATACAGAGGCTAAAAAGTCAGTGCAGTTCTAGGCTGCATCAATAGGAGTATGGTGTCGAGATCAAGGGAAGTAATTATACCACTCTGTTCTCCTTTGGTTAGACCTTAACTAGAATACTGTGTCCAGTTCCGGGCACCACAATTCAATAAAAATGTTGACAAGCTGAGATGTGTCCAAAAGAAGGTGAACAAAATGGTGAAGGGTCTGGAAACCATGCCCTGTGAGGACCAATGATAGCCATGCTTAAATATTTGAAGAGATGTCATCTTGAAGATGGAGCAACCTTGTTTAGTCTAGAACAGTGGTTCTCAACCTATGGGTCCCCAGATGTTTGTGAACTTCAGCTCCCAGAAGCCCCAGCCACTATGGTCAATGCTCAGGGCTTCTGGGAGCTGAAGTTCACAAACATCTGGGGACCCACAGGTTGAGAACCACTGGTCTAGAACATGGAGCAATGGATTCAAACTATGGGAAAAGAGATTTTTTCGTAAATATCAGAAAGAACTTCTTGACGGTAAGAGCCATTTGACAGTGGAATATGCCGCCTCAGAGTGTGGAGGTCTTTAAACAGAGGCTGTATGGCCATTTGCTGGGGTTCCCGCATGGCAGGGAGTTAGACTCGATGGCCGTTGTGGTCTCTTCCAATTCTACGATACTAATTTCAAAGGAAGAGGGAGCCTTGGAGTAAATCCAGATGTGCTGGGGTCTCCCATTTTATGATTCAGCTACCTCAGCCAGCGTGTGTTTTTACTTAAGAGTATGCTTATATAAAGACTATGTAATGTGGTTCTTGTTTATATTTTCTCTGGTTGTAGTATATGGAAATGACGAGGGAACAAGGCTGGCCATCCAGCATGAGAGACGTGTAGAGAGTGAGCTGGTCAAAGTGCTGCAGTTTCTAAAGTTGAAGTGGAATATAATGCAATAATGATATGATGATGATGATGATGATGATACTGGGGAGTAACAGAGCTGCAGATCAGTCTGTCAAGGGCTTTTACTCTTTGGCAAAAGAACCCAGATCACCAATAGAAGGTGAAGACAATACACTGAATTCAGACATGGTGCATGGGCTGAATAAGGCAGGGAAAGGAGGCAAAAATGGACCCTAGCAGATCTGCCATTCCTGGAATTATTAGAAAAACTGAAAGAACTTAGTTAAGGACTTCCAGAAAGATTGGTCCTTGATGCTGTAACCTGTCAACACAAAACTTAAAAGTGCTTATGAAGCATATCAGTGATACTGAGCACACGACTAATGAGGTTCTCCTGAAAAGCACTTTGCATGTGCTTAGAGGAAATGGATGATTTCATCAATAACAAGATCAAAGATCTTGAAGATAGGAGGAGGTGTCTTAATATTTGCTTTTGGGGAGATCCTAGAGAACGTGGAGCAAGGAGAGCTGCTGTGTTTTATGATCACCTGGCAGAATAATCTGTGCCCAGAGCTTCCTCTGGAGAAAACTGACATTGAGCACTGAATCTGCTAATAAATTACAAAGAGATATTCTTTTTCACTTTGCCCACCAGCCAGAGAAAACTTTAGTTCTAAACAAAATGAGCACAATACCAGATTTAAAACGAGGAGATGGCAGCATTCTGAGGTGCTGAAGAAGAGGCACACCTTCAAACTTATCACCTTTACCCCAAAAGAGTGGAATCAGATATAGGTGGGGATTCCCTTTCAGATTGATTGTCACAAAGTACAACAATACTGTCATTGCTACTATGAGAAAACAAATGCTAGGCATTCTTGCGGCCCTAGATATTCCTGTTTTGAAAGAACTGGAGGAAGAAATACAAGGAGAAGACCTCACCCGCTTCTACATACAGATCACCAGACATAAGTATGGAAAGTTGTTAAATGAAAGGATAGGAAGAATAACCACACTCCAGTGAAACAGCGGTAGCTGCTGATCAAGCTGCTGATCTAGAGGAACATACCTTCACACACACCAAAACAGAAGAGAGAGATGCCATTTTGAAGACCTCAGATCTTACTGAAGAAGATTGACAGTGCAGACAGTGCGTTAAATGTAATATAACATACATCTTCTCTTGCGGGAAGGAATTGAGTCTTAAACAAACTCTTCATTTCTCAGGGTTACTTGTTATAGTGAGTATATGTTGATTTTCATTCTAAGTCATGTGGCTTATTGATCAGAAGAGGCTATTAACCAATGATTTTGAAGTGCAACAGCCCCACCTAATTCTGATTATCTGGAAAAGATCAGATTACTCTGATCTGATTGGAAGCCTGACCTTTGCCAGAACTCTCCTCCTCTTGGAATTTTTTTTTAAAATTATGTTGGTTTGAATATGTTTGCAACTTGTACTGTAAGTGGATGTGATTATGTAAATGTCTGGCAGGTTGGGCACTGGACAGGCCAATGTAATCACCTCCAAGGATCTCAAATGTCTCAAGGTCTATTCAACTTCATATTTCTAGAAAAGGCAATTTCGTTTCTCTCAGAGCTCCTCATGCGTTGAAAGGGAAAGGGAACCTATGAGATCACATACACATTATCATTATACCGATAATATGAACAGATAGGGATAGTTTCATTTAATTTTAGAGGATTAGGGTCAGCCCCTAAATGAGTGAAATATTTAGAAAGGATTAAAAGATTCCATCCAAACATATTATTTCTACAAAAACTTACAACAGAGGATCAAAACTTGTGCTATCCACATCACAATTTGGGGAATATTTTGTGATGGGGCGGGAAAGGCAAAAGGTATTGTTACTGTTTTTGATAAAGAAAGCCCAACTTCATATGAAAGATAACAGAAGGTGGATTCTTAATTGTACAGGGGAAATTAATAAACTATTTAGTCACATTAGGAACCTTTTATGCTCCCAACAAAAAATAAAATTCATGAATCTTTTCCTCCAAACCCTGAGTGACATGGCAATAGGTGAAATAATTATTGCATGAGATTCTAATGACATCTTACATTCCTTCTTGGATAGATCATATTGCCCTAAAGAGAAAAAGATTGGCAACACTTTCATTGCTCTTGGAGAGCATAAACAAGATGAGGTTGATAGACTCCTGGAAACCTCTTCACCATAAAGAAAAATGTTATACCTTTTCCTCATCTCCCCACTGCTGCTATTCAAGAATTGTTCATTTTTTTTATCCACACATCACTCCTGCCACAGGTACAGGATGCAGTGATAGAATCTGTTTTATATTCAGATCATTCTTACTCATGGCTTGGATTTTAGACATAGATACACAGCTCACCAAAATCTGGTGCTTCAGTCCTCATCTATTGTTACAAGTTCAGTTAAAAAAATGTATTCCAGAGTATATCAAATTTTTTAATAGTGAGAAGAAAACTTCCAATATCTCTGAAGCTTTTTAATGGGACACATTGAAGTCTGTATTGAGGGAACTTTTTATTCAGGAAGGAGCAAAGCAAAAAAGAATAGAGGAAACCAAAAGAGCATCACTACTAGAGGAACTAAATCTCAACAACCCAGACTCCATTACGATTGCCGAAAACAACAAAAATACAAAATTATTAGCTAGAATAGTTAAAAGAAAAGCAGAAAAGAAACTAATACTGAGCATTAGTGCTATGAAATGGGGCATTAAACCTCTATCAAGTGCAGTATTACAGGAGTTTCAAGATTATTACTCAAATTCGCATTTCTCTGAACTATCAAATGAATTAAATGTTAATGAACTTGTTAAATTGCTAATTTTTTTTAAAAAAACTTAGCATAACCCATAAATCCATTCTTAGCAGACCTATGGAAGAGAATGAGATGAAATTGGCAATACAAAATTTAAACTGGATAAATTCCCGGTCCCAACAGACTGTTAAGGGAGTTTTATAAGCTCCTAAATTGTGAACTGACCCCATATATGGTTAAATTATCCACTAAGTTAATCAATCATGCCCTCCACCAGTTAGTTGAAAGACATCAAGGATGGTTCCCATACCTAAAACTACAGAAGAAGACCCACTTGTAAAATCATTCAGACCCATAGCTTTCATAAATCAGGATGTCAGAATATTGACGTACGTTCTAGCTAACAGAATCAGCACCTATATTATGGAATATATACATATTGACTAAGTTGACTTTATGCCAGAGTTCAAATTAGAACACACAATTGAACATAATTAACCACTCCATCCTATCATGTTCCTCAGTTGCATTAGTTTTAGTCGATGCACTGAAGGCGTTTGATAGCTTGGAGTGGAGATATTTGCTTGGAATGTTATGGGAAATGAACTTGAAATAATTTTATTGGACTTATTTAAAAATTGTATTCAGAAGCTCTTATAAATGTTAATAGAATAGACTCCTCTCCAATTAAATTGAATAGTGGCACCAAACAAGGTTGCCCTCTTTTGTTGCTGTTACTTGCCTTAGCGGTAGAACTACTAACAGATTCTTTTAGGAAAAATTCAAAAATAATAGGTCCTACTGTTAACCATCACAAACAAAAGATTAATTTATACATAGACAACATATTAATTTTTCTCAAAAATTCAGAAACCTCATTCCCAAAACTTGCAAAATCATTCCATATATTTTTGACAAATCAGCTGACTTTTGCATAAATTTCCAGGAGTCAAAATACTGTACCTAAACACCCCTTTAACCTTTCAAAAGAGCGGACAACAGATAACCAACTTGCAGTTGCAACCCTTTGAGTTTTTATATCTCTGAGTCCTGTTAATGAAAGATCTAGCCCATACAATATATGTGAAATTATAGACCACTCACCAAATACATAAAATCAAAGATGTGTTTGTGGAGAACATTTAGATTATCTTTATTGCAAAGGATTGCTTTGTTGAAAATGTTCTTGCTCCAACAGCTGCTGTTCCTATTTCAATAGGTACCTTGATTTCCCAAGTTCATATTTTAAATCTTAGCAAAAAGTCAGCCTCCCACATTTGCAGGTTTGACTTCCACGGATTTGACTGTTTGTGAGTTTCTCCAACCCCTGACCTTCCCACTTCAGGATCTGTTGGTGGCTCCTATCAAGCTATGTGACCCTTTAAAAACCTGCCTCTGGTAATCCTCCTGCTTCAGCAGGCACTGCCTGGCCAGCTAAGGGCTGTTCACAGCCTGACTTCTCAGCTGCACAAACCCTCTCCTGATACCCTCCCTTACCCAAGGAAGGAGATGGGTGAGAGAGGAAGTATAGTTTCACCGTGCTGATCACCCCCTTTCCCTGTCCTTTCCCTGAGCTGGTTTGTACTTTGGGGTCACCATTCTTCCCATGATGCTTCAGCCCCCTTTCCCACAGACACACATGCACACATCTTGATATTTGCAATTTTTCCACTTTTGCAGAGGTCCTGCATCCCTAACCCTGTTGAATACAGAGAGTTAACTATCTTAATAATTTTATATTTAACAGTAAAAGATCCAGTTTCTCAAAGAATTTTAGATACATTGGCCCTCAGTATGGGGGAATTGCCATGCCAAATACAGAATGTTAATTTACAACTTCCAATTAAACCAGTGCATCCAAAGAATAGAAAGAGATGTGTCTAGCAATTAGGTGCATTTGGAAGTGGGAAATGGGACTTAGTCAGAAATAGATCTAGTATTTTCAAACATTACACCTAAATTACTTACTGTGATAATGGGGCTTTCCATTATCTAGGCTTATCAAAGGGAGATACTTCCCTCTTCAGGTAAACCAAGGGTTAATAAGGTGTTAGGATTACATCAAGGGTCACAGGGTGAGAGTTGACCAAGCAAAAGGAAAGGGTCAGCATCACAGGTCACAAGGTGAGAATTGACCAACCAAAAGGAAAAGAGGTGGGCATCTTGGAGAGGCTTCCAGATCCTTCCAAGGAGGAAAATATAAAACTTCTGACAGGCCATGTGGCCAGAGAGAGAGAGAAAGAGAGAAAGAGAGGAGAGCTGGGCCAGTCAAGCTGGCAGACATGCCATGTCTCCTGGACTCCCCCTTCTCCTTTAGACCATCTACGCCTATAACCTAATTGTGAGTAACTAGAAATAAGTAGTTAGTCGCGTTAGGGATGTTGTTATTTTGGGAATTGGCTGATCTTAAGAATGTATCTGTGCTGTTATATCTGTTTTGTAAATTCTTGTAACTAAGTGTACCTGGGAGAGGGGAGTCTCCCAAGTGTATATTGTTTATTTGCATGCCTTGATTAAACACTTTTATAAACCTCTATTTCTCTCCATTTCCACGCCAGGGTTGGCACACGCTACATAGGACCTCTCACTCAGGGGAAGGGGGAGGTGGAAGATCCTTACGCTTAGAGATTGGTCAGGGTCCCTCCTGTCCTGTCCAAATGATTCATAATTCAGGGTGGTGGTGGCAGCATACCTGATAGAGTTGGGGAGATTGCCAGTCGTTGCAAGCGTGGGAATCAGCTTTGGGAGGCTGGCAAGAACCCTGGTAAAACGCTGGGAGGGAATTTCCAGTCTTGCAAGGCTGGAAGTCAACTTAAGAGACTGGAAATAAACCTACAGTGTCACACTTACAGAGATTACAAACTCTTTTTTGCAGATGTCCCTATTAATTTGGAGAATGTGGAAACATAGGTTAGCTCCTATAGGATCCGACTCCCGTCAGATCCTTTCTTCCACACCCACTTTTTTGCAATGTGGAGTTTAAAGTATGGAAAGATAGAGTGTGTATACTATACAGGACCTATTTAATAAAAGTAGACACAAGTCTAAAGAATAATTGATCTTAATTTTAGCACCTTAGTTTCTTCCTTAACAGCAAGGATGATGTGCATAGGAGAAGCTCCACACTCATTGACATCACTTGAGAATATGTTTTAAAATAGGATAGCCCACCAGAGGTTGATCAGCAAAAATTTATAAGTGGATGATACAGGAGACTCGTGGAAGAGGTCTTAATCATAGAGTGGAATGAGAATCAGAACTGAAAATGGAAATTTTGAAATCTGATTGGTTGATGATATGAGGTTCATCCTCATTTAGATCAAAACTTGTTCTTGTAAAAGAATGCACATTAAAACTAATATACAAGTGATATCTCATATCAGTACAATTAGCAAGAACTAAAAAAAAATGTAACATCAAAGTGTTGGAGAGGATGTAATTGTAAAGGGAGCTATGTACATATGTAGCTAGGATGTCCAAAATAATCAGTTTTGGTCCATGATAACTGGTATAATTTCCAAGATTATGAAACAAAACAATAAGATTTTGTCCTGGTCTCCTATTGCTTTCTATGTATCTAGCAGATTACAAAACAGTGGACCATAAATAACTAATTACCTTTTTTAATAGCTGCCACTAGGTTAGAATCACCAAGAACTGGAAAATGGGAGACGATTTATTAGAAA
Source organism: Iguana delicatissima (assembly GCA_948472985.1). Lineage (NCBI taxonomy): Eukaryota > Metazoa > Chordata > Lepidosauria > Squamata > Iguanidae > Iguana > Iguana delicatissima. The sequence goes on from CAOKZL010000421.1 coordinate 264,404, forward strand.
ACTGGTAGAAGAGAATGTGAGACCCATGATTAATGGAAAAGTTATGGACAACACGAGAGAATCAAATAAAAATTAGATGAGCGTTATTTACTGAGAAGTGGTTTCCTTTTATTGAGTATATTAATGACAACTCATGATAACTAAGACCCCCAGCACATCAGTTGGGACTGAAGCAAGATGTATTACAAAGGTGATTCATCTGTTGATTGACTAATCAGATACTTGCCTGTTTTACATCTTTTTAAAATCATATGCATGTATTGTTAATATATTAATTAGTTGATGGATTTTAATGTTGATTATTGATTAATTTAAATCTTGATAATTTGTACTTTTGAGTAACCTTTCAAATACATAAAGTGGAAAAATGAACAAAATACCATGGTAAATAAAAGAATATATGGAAATGACAGTTTTGCTGAAGATTTTGCTTATATTAGAACACATTTATATTCACCATCTGGCTGGGATGATACATACCCTATGCTAATAATGATACTTATGATAAATTTTGTACCCAGATAATCAAAGTCCTTGACATGAAAAGCTGAGTTTTCTCACCTATATAAATTATACATAGCAAGCTACTTTGTGTAACTGTTTAAATTTCAATGATTTTGAATTTTTGTGTAAATTAAACTAATAAATTTGGATTTTGTCCACCACCCAAGTCCTGATGGTATTATTTGGCCAATTACTTGGTTTCTGAGATTTCAGTGGACCATGCCAGCATTCTTCAAAGCATATTTTCTGCATAGTTTACATAGGAATAAATCAAATTTTAGTCCTAACTAGAGAAGATCTTTAAATTAAAGGAAATTGTATAGTTGTTGACAAACAAGTCCATAATGAGTTTGATATAATTGGGACTAAAATTGTAGTTTAATGAAAGTCCAAGTTCTTGAGAAGCTTTGGTACTTTCTGCTACTGTATGTGTGAGCTCCTTCAAAACATGGCTCTACCATTAGTATCATTTTGAAAAAGCTTTTGGTGTGTCTGTGAGTATAATAAATTGGTGTAAATATGGAAGGATAACTTGATTAGGAGTTATCTTAAATGCTGGGGGACTTTCATATGTGTTAACAAGTCCCTCTTTATAGGCAAGGGTTAACTGAGTTACATTGGGTTATGTTTATTTTTCATATAACCTCTCTTTTCAATTTAATTTGCCAGACTTAAACCATTCAGCCTGAGAAGCATTCTGTGCCGGCTTTTTTGCCTCAGGCTAAACTTGTTTTGGAAAGTTTCAGGGTAATGGTTCAGCCATTTCAAAGGAAAGTGACAGGGAGAAACAAGCTGTTGTAGTGCTTCCATCTTTCAGAGGAATGCAAAACAAAAAAGAATATTTCCTGTAAAAAGCTGCTTAAATTTAGCTGCAGATCGCTTTAAATTATAGCTATGCTTTTTAAAGTTCTAAATGACTAGTAGGCACAACCAGATGTTGGTACAACTATACTGTGAACTTTGATCAAGCTGTGTTTATTTGGCTTTGAAAAGGAGTGGCACAAAACACTTCATATTTATAAGCATTATGTCTTGCTAACTGACGATTAAGGATCTCAAAATGAGTGGTGCATAACTGAGAAAGGAGGTAGATAGAAGGATCCAGAGAAGGATTAAGTAATCTGGGTAGAATATGAGATAAGGTTGAAAAGTTAGTGAGACACTGGATAGATGGTGTGTAAGACATTTGGTTGGGAGAGAATTTGGTGTATCGTTTTGTTGTAATACATCTTGTGGGTGGGGTAGAATTGCACAGAGCATATCAATGAAAGTGGCATAGCAATCATAGTGAGGTTATAGATTAAATAAGACTGAGAATATTTATGGAGTCACTTTTAGATCTTTTAAGTGGCCTGTTTATTACTAGCAGTAGGTTAGTGCTTTTATTTCTGGAGTATATTGTCACATGTTAAAATTTAAAGTTGTTTATAGAAGATAGTGTTCACCTTCATCAGTTCATTTTTGATTGGTGCTCAGAGCTTCCTGTAATCTGACTTTTGCCCATTTCACTAAAGAAGCCCCCCCCCCACTTTTTATTGCAAAACAATGCCCTTGTCATTGAAATGAATAAGGAAATCCTTTTGGAGCCTGCCAAGAGATTGTGGTAGCTTAAAGGCCATTCTTAATTCATTGAGACAGTAAATCTTTTGTTCAGTGTTTCAAAGCGCATTTGATACAGCACTATCAAACTGAAAAATTCTCCACATTCTTGATTTTTTCAGTGTTTGTTCTCATCTGTTTGCCAGTGCTTAATTTCTGTGCTCCAAAATAAACAAATGAGAAAGGTGGGATGAGTAACATGAAGTAGATTTTTATCCTTACCTTTGTAATCAACAGTTCTAAAAATAACGCTATAAACAGAGAAATCCTTAAATAATTCTTTCATTTTGCTGCTCTCTGATTACATATGCCACATGTTAGCAAAACATGTGATGGACTACTTGGAGATTCAGTCCTATTATTTTAAGCATATCTAAGCAATGGCTTCAGAAGTGTGATTATGTACATCAGTTAATGAGAACTGAGCTCTATTATATTTTTTTCCTGATTTAATTTGTACAGTTTCAAGTTACAAAACACTTCCGTGGCAGTAAATCCCATTGAACTTCAATGAATGCCATTGTTTCTTTTGAGCAAACCTGTGTAGGTTTGCACTGTTAAACTCTCTATGCAAAAATAATAAACAGGGTTTCACAATGAGTGGCACTTGAGCCCTCTTGTAATTGACATGTTAATTTAGTAGTAGTCATAGTATAATCTACTTTAATCGAAAAAATGTTTGTAGCTCTCTGATTAGAGAGACTTTTAGAAAATGCTATATGCAGGAAGACTTTGAAGTTTAAGTGCTGTTTTTAAATAAATAGAATCTATAGATAAGCTCTCTTTAATACTGGAGACAGTAGGTCAGTGTTGAAGTTCTTTAGCCACATTTTATGGAGAACTTACTCAGATCTTCCTGTCAGTTAAAGCTTTCGTTGCAGGTTCTGCTCTGCATGTACTTGTATATATGTATGAAGATTTCTTTTTGGCTTAAATTCATCAGTACAGTTAGAAATTCGAAAGAATATGAAATTCCTTGAGCACTTAACAAACAGCATAGTAACTGATGGCAGAAATTCCAGCTATTGCAGAGATTGACCAGGTTTATCAATTACATAAAATCAGCAATGGTATTCTTCCAAAGGATGCCATTGTGTTAAGTGAATTTATCCTTGCCTGTTGTTACTGCATGTGTAAGAAAGATATGTTTGATGAGAAGGCTATCTGCTTCTTTCTGAAAAAGGTTGTCTGCTTTCTCGAAGTTAGGTGGTTTGGTTGCTACTGAGCCGGTCCTTCTTAGTAGTGTAATCAAAACTGAGGAACTCCTTCCCAAGTCCTGTGTATGTCAGTTATGTGAATTTGAATGTTAACTAAACTGCTTCGTACTCTTTATATTCTATCCTAGGTAAACTGAAGTTGATTCTTTATCCACTGTTGATTTATAATTGGGTGATTAGCTTTATGGTTGTTGCCCTTTAAGTTGCCTTCATACCTCTACAAGAAGGTAGAATAGTAGTCTCAGTTTTGTTTTTCAAAATAGTAGGTCTTCACTCCGTCTTACTGTCTGGAATTTTTGAATTAAACTTCATGCATCATTGTTTGGAAAAGGAAAGTGTTAATTTCTAAGTTGGTGTGGAAATAAATTTTTGGAAGTGACTATGATATTAATGGAAGAGAAAGTGCACTGAATCTTTTGCCTAGTACAGGTTTGGAAGCATTGAGACAGGAGATAAAAAGATAATCCTGTGATTAGATGCCTACCAGTATTAACAGAAACATTGGGGAGGAAAAAGTGCAGGTCAGAATAGTGGGAGAGCATGACAAAGAGGGGAGCCAGTGTGGTGTGTGGTTTGATTGTTGTATTAGTACTCTCGAGAACAATATTCAGATTCCTAATTAACCATGGATTCTTCTTTGTGGTCTCTGTGCCTCACACACTAGGAGCTTTCGCACATGCGGGGTACCGTTCGGAAAATTCTAGAGCTCAGTAGCTTGGCAGGAACCCCTCCCCCCATGGCTCTACTGAGCATGCTTAGCCCGCCGAGCAACGGTCATCCCTCAGTTCTTTCTCATCCGCCGTCGTGTACAGAGGTTCTGAGCTTGGTGCTGTTTTTCTCTTGGCGTTTTCTGGCAAATTTTTCTGGCTTTTCGATTTCGGATTTGGGTTACGGTTTTTGGCTTCGGATTTGGGACTGGTCTTGTTATTTCGGTGATCTGTTCCTGTTTTTCCCTGGAACTTCTACCTCGACCTGCCAACCCCCTCCATCTTTGTCTTCGGTCTTCGACTCGTCGTTTTCTTCTCCTCACTCTCCTAACGTCTATGTTGGCTTTGTTCAAGCCTTCTGAAAAGTGTGGTCGCAAGGTCGCCCTTTTGGACGGACACAGCCAGTGTCTCCTGTGTTTGGATGAGGCACATAACACCTGGACCTGCCCAATCTGCAGGGAGTTCACATCTCAGACTCTGAGGAACCGTCTCGTGCACCTCAAGTCTTTCTGCTGGGAGCAGTCTTTGACATCACAAGACTCGACTCCGTCCGTCCCGAGGATGTCGAAACCTTCCCTGAGCCGACCTGTGACCACTGGACTCGGTGGCTGCCGATCCGGTGACACCGGGCTCGGTACCGTCCCATAGGGCCTCTTCACTACCGAGGATCCCTAAGATCACATCGGCCCCGTCGACTTCATCATTGAGGGAGGCCCCTGCGGGCTCGCAGGGTGCCAAGCCATCGAAGACGCCTACGGCGGCCCAACGTAAGCGTCCTGCAACCTCGAAGCCTGAGAAGGAGGAGAAGAAGGAGAAGCGCGGCTCTCCGGCTAGACCAGCTCCTCCTACTCTTCCTCTGACTCAACTCCTTGTCGACCCAGAGGAGGAATTGGAACCCCAGGAGATCCTGGAGGTTTCCGACGCCGACGAGACCGCTGGCTCGGTGGCACAACCCGAACTGCCCCTGCTTACGGCCGCGGTCCCTCCACCTGGACGCCCTGAAATGGCGGCCCGTCCGGAGGATGCTCCGGCAGCTCCCCAGACCTCGCACCCATCCCGAGGATCTGATGGTAGAAGCGCCTCTCCAGTCTCGGAGCGACGGGTCAGGCAGCCATCCCCACGCCATCAGGAGGCCTACCCTGAACGAATGGAACACGGTGACTACTGGGAGCGCAGGGTCAGACAACCTTCCCCACGCCATCGAGAAGCCTACCGCGGGTGGTCGGTGCCTCCCCGGGATTCCCCCTATTCTTTGACGTCTTATGTTATGAGATACGAGCAAGAGCACACCTGGAGGGAGCTCCCGGCATCCTATAGATTATACTCGCCTTCATATCGGGACTGCTATCATCTTGATGTGAGGCAGTGGTTGCCTTACTGGCGCTCCCACTCACCGTCACGTGGGGACTACCACTTGCGGCGTGAGCGCTCTCCATCACATTCGCCTCGACGACCACCATACCGTCGATCCCTTAAACGCACGCCCAACTACCGGGCTGTCTCGCCACCTCCACGGGTAACATCTACGGTGTCTCGCCCGTCGTCAGAGGCTATCCCGGTGCAGACCTCGACCACTGTTGCCACAGTCACTCAGGCGGTACAGCACCCGGTCCCCGCAGTGATCCCGCCAACAAGGGCCGCGCCCTCTCGCCCATTGGGCTCAAAGCCTCCTCCGGCCCAACGTACCACCACCGCCGCTCGGATGGTTACCCTATCGGTACCGTCCTGATGCCCATTGCCTGAGCGGTCGCTGGATAGATCGCCGGATTGTTCCTCGACGGCATCGTCCCAAGATTACGAGTCCGACTCAGACTCCAAGGAGTCGATGCCGGAATCTCATGAGTCACCACCCCTGGCCTTCGGGGACCCAGCACCCGAGTCGGCGCCCGAGGATGTGAGGCAGTTCTCAGACATCCTCCTCCGGATGTCAGCGGCTCTGGGCCTCAAGGTGGCGGAACCGGCCCCGGCAGTGCGGGACTCGGTCTTTCATTATGTGGACACCCGTCCACCCTTGACGGCTCCACTCCCATTCCTGCCTGCGTTGATGGAGGCCCTCAAACATCCATGGCCCCAGCTGGCTTCCACCCAGCAGATACCACACCAGCTCCAGCATTTGTGCCGCACCCAGAGGGAGGATGCCGAGTTCCTTTTCAACCATCCTCAGCCTAACTCGGTGGTTGTTGAGTCTGCTCAGACCAAAGGAGGTACCAGGCCCCACATGACTCCGCCTGATGTCAGCTTGACACTTTCGAGAGGAGATTCTACTCAGCCTCCTCCCTGATAGTGAGAGTGTCAAATACCCAGGCATGTCTGGCTGCGTACCTCCGGAGCCTGTTGGACAAGTTCTCACTGATATTGTCCACTGTCCCAGAAGAGAGCAGAGCGAGTGCCAACCAGTTCTACAACGAGGCGATGGCACTCACGAACCAGCATATCCTCTCCTCCAGGCACTCGGTTGAGGTCGCCGCCCGAGTCATGGTTGGCTCTGTAGCCCTCCGCCGCTGTGCTTGGCTACATTCCTCGGGCCTGCAAGAGGACACCTGGAAGCGCATTGAGGACCTTCCCTTTGATGGCAAGAGACTCTTCAATGCATCGACTGATGAGGCCATGGACTACATCGTCAAGGCCCGGCTAACGGCCAAGAAGATGGGGATTTGTCAGCCTCAACAGTCCCGTTGTGGCTTCGCCTCTAGACCAGCTTGGCGGCGATCATCTTCGTCCAGTTTCCGGCCTCGCTCGCCTCGGTCAGCACCATCGAGGACTTCCACTGCGTCCTCTTCACGTCGGCCACAGCAAAGCCACCAGACTTTGTCGAAGAAGTCGTCATCGGGAACCAAGTCCCGATTTTGATGTGATGTGCAGGATGCCTCCACAGCCCACATTCCACCTGCCAGCAGCCCTCAAAGACCATCCCAGCCTGGCCGAACACCTCACCGAATGGTAATCAATCACCACGGACTCTTGGGTTCTCACCATCATCCGTCTTGGTTACGCCATCGAGTTCTCAAGTATTCCACCACGAGGCGTTTTCTATTACACCCAGGCCAGCCCGACGCTGTTGGAAGAGATCCAGTCCCTTCTACAGAAGGGAGTGATCGAAAAGGTCCCGATCTCGGCCACTTCTACTGACTTCTACTCCCAGTACTTCACCGTACCAAAGTCGGACAGGACCCTGCGACCCATTCTAGACCTCCGAGGGGTGAACGAATACATCCGCCCCAGGAGGTTCAAGATGGTTATGCTGTCTACGGTCCTCCCCTTCCTTTGTCGGGGAGACTGGTTCGCATCCATCGACCTCTGGGATGCCTGTTTTCACATCTCGATTCGTCCACAACACAGAAGATACCTTTGGTTCGCAATCGACGGCACCTCCTACCAGTACCGGGTGCTGCCGTTTGGCCTCTCCACCGCGCCGAGGGTCTTCATGAAGTGTATGACTCCTGTGGTCTCTCATCTGCGGACAAAGGGCATCACCTTCTTCCTCTACCTAGATGATTGGCTGTTGGTCGCGTCCTGCAAGAGCAAACTCTATTCGGACATCCACTGGACTTTGTCACTTCTGACCTGCCTGGATCTTCAGGTCAATCCAAAGAAGTCCCACCTCGAGCCGACGAGAGTGCTCGACTTCATCGGAGTGACCCTAGACTCGGTCTCGGCCAGAGCCTAGCTGCCCCTGGAGCGTGCTCGTACCCTCTGCTGGGCCGCATCTGCTGCCTTCGACGCCCTGATGACGTTGGCGAGGAGGATCCAGCAGCTCCTTGGGTACATGGCTTCCACCACGACTATCATGTACCTCTCAAGACTTCGAGCACACCCACTTCAGCACTGGTTCATCAGAGCCTTCAACCTGCTCCGAGACGAACAGGGGCTACGACTCCTACTCCCGCCACAGTTACGGCACTCCCTGCTGTGGTGGCTCTCATACTGCCACCTTCTGTCGGGGTTGCCTTTCCGACAGCTGACTCCTCGTCTCACGGTCACGACGGATGCCTCCCTCTTTGGGTGGGGAGCGCATTGTGATGATCTCAGAGTCCGGGGACGCTGGACTGGTGACGAGACCAAGCTACACATCAACATTCTTGAGCTCCTTGCCATCGAGAAGGCTCTGAGGGCATTCCGCAACCTGGTCGCGGGGCAGACGGTCCTCATCTTGATGGACAACATGACGGCTGTCTGTTACGTCAACAGACAGGGAGGGACCCACTCCACCACGCTCCTCACCATTGCCCTCCAGCTCTGGGAGTGGTACGTGTCGCTTTGGGTCCATCCTATTGCCGTCCACCTGGCTGGTCAGGAGAACACCACAGTGGACACCCTGAGCAGGGAACCTCTTCCCACCACAAGTGGTCCCTCTCAGGCGAGGCGTTCTGTCTGATACAGCGCCGCCGGGGCGAGCCCACGATTGACCTCTTTGCCACCACATCGAACGCGAAGTGTCGCCAGTACTACTTGAGAGCCAGCCAGGGACTGGGCTCTCTCGGTGACACCTTCCAGTTCTGGTGGACCGAGGGGCTCCTCTACGCCTTCCCGCCATTTCCTCTCCTGGGCCGAGTGGTCGCCAAGATCCTGGCGGACCGAGCTGATGTTGTCCTGGTCGCCCCGTACTGGCTGAGGCAGCACTGGTTTGCGACCCTGCTCGAGGCCGCATGGGGACGATTTCTCAGGCTTCCGGCAGCACCCGATCTGCTGTCCCACTCAGACGGTCGCGTTCTCCACCCCGACCTGCCTCTCCTGGCCCTGCACGCGTGGAGGATAACGCCATAGACGACCCTGTGATACAGGACGTCTTAACCATGACCAGGAAGGAATCCACCCACCGCAACTATGCCTACAAGTGGCGGAGGTTCGTGACCTTTGCTGAGGCGCGAGGTGAGCCGGTATTGCCTGTCGGTCTCGGTACAGTGCTCCGCTTTCTGCTCCACCTCCGACAGCAGGGACTTGCGTTTCCTTCTTTGAAGGTCTACCTCTCCGCCATCGTGGCCTACCAACCTCGAGGCTCTCCATCGGCAGCGCTCTTCCGGGATGCCACCATGAAGCAATTCATGAGGGTGGTTCAACATCTATACCTGCCGGTATCGCCGCCGCTGCCACCCTGGTCACTGTCCTTGGTACTCTCCCAGCTCATGTGACCGCCCTTTGAGCCTATGGCCACTACCGATGACAGGCTCCTGACTCTTAAGACTGCCTTCCTGGTGGCTGTCACCTCTGCCAGATGGGCCAGCGTGCTGACAGCCCTGCGAGCCGATGAGCCTTTTCTGGTGTTCCATTGGGACAAGGTAGTCCTTCACCTGGACATTTTCTTCCTGCCTAAGGTGGTGTCCCACTTCCACCTTAATCAGGACATCATTCTACCCACTTTTCATCCGAACCCGATGACACCTCTAGAGCGATCCCTCCACTCCTTGGACGTCCGTCGAGCCCTGGCCTTTTACACCTAGCAGACTGCAACCTTCAGATAGACCCCACACCTGTTTGTCTGCTATGGTCAGCACTGCAGAGACCACAAGGTGTCCACTCAGCGGTTCTCCAAGTGGGTGGCCCAGACAATCCTGCTTGCCTATGAGATGGCCAAGCAGCCTCCACCGGACTTGCTTCGGCCGCACTCCACCAGAGCTGTGGCATCCTCAACAGCCCTCCTGAGAGGTGTGGACCTGCAAGAACTTTGTCGAGTGGCGACCTGGTCCAGGCCATCGACCTTCGTCTGCCATTATCGACTGGACTGCCGGTCCCGGAGAGATGCCTGGTTTGGACAAGCGGTGCTCGCCTCCGTACTCTAGGACCTGACCTACCGTCCTTCTGGTAAGCTACAAAGTCTTCTAGTGTGTGAGGCACAGAGACCACGAAGAAGAAGAACAGGTTGCTTACCTATAACTGTGGTTCTTCGAGTGGTCATCTTTGCCCTCACACACACCCGCCCAGCCGTCCCCTCTCTCTCAGGTCCCTTTTTTCAGCAGACTTCAGAACTGAGGGATGACCGTTGCTTGGTGGGCTGAGCATGCTCAGTAGAGCCATGGGGGAGGGGTTCCCGCCAAGCTATTAAGCTCTAGAATTTTCCGAACGGTACCGCGCATGCGCGAAAGCTCCTAGTGTGTGAGGGCGCAGATGACCACTTGAAGAACCACAGTTACAAGTAAGCAACCTGTTCATCTCAATGGATGATCTTGGGCAAATCGCACTGTCAGCCTTGAAGGAAGGCAAAGGCAAACCTACTCTCAACAAATCTTGCCAAGAAAACTGCATGATAAGTTCACTTTAGGGTTGCCGTAAGTCAGAAATAACTTGAACGTACACAACAATAATGAGAAAGAGTATGAATTCAAACCAGTAGAATTAAATGACCCAAGATACCAAAGGACTTTAACAAGTCTCAGAACTGCTCACTCTGACATTTGCAAATTTGTGCATAAAAGCACACACCTTCAAAAGGATGGATGCAACCAAAAACATTAGCAATGGCTGTTGCTGCACATTGGATGCCTCTACAGATTTGTACAAACTGATGCTTTATATTATGGCCTGGGTAAGGGACATCACTCAGAGCAAGGGCAAATGCAGGTTGGGTTGGATTTATTCTCCTGGAACTCCCACTGAGTTATTAGTGTCATTAGTATCACTTTATAGCCCAGCAGAAATGGGCCCAAATCCAATTTCACACTGTAGAAACAGGATGGAAATGTTATTTTTTCAATGACAGCTTTCAGAATCTTCCAGCCAGTAGGGCAACTTATGACTAGTGGCCATGCTGCCTCATGGGTTCAGGGTTTCTGGGAGATAACTCAGGAATTATAAGTGAATGGAACCTCCTTAGTGATGTCCAAAACTTTCCTTTTTGCTGCATAGGTGCTATGCTGTCTGTTATTTTGGTGAGGAAGTACAAGATATACTACTATGGAGGCAATGCAGAGATGAGACATCCATCATTTAGAGAAATACTGTGAGACAGGATGGAAAGCAGGGGTCTCCCCTTCCTGAAGGCAGTTCTACTGTAGGGGAGAGAGAGGTGTAAGGAGAGACACGGTTTTTCATGTCCCTTCCTGCCTCAAGGGAGTATGTCAGGAAAAACACTGCAAATCATTCCATGTTTTCACTTCCTAAACCAGTTAATCTTTCTTGGTTAGGTGAAATATTAAATTATATTCAGTGGAATATTTATATCCTTTATTTCTGTTCTTGAAGGACATTTGAGACAAGTTACAATAAAAATAGATATATGTAAAAACAAAAGACAGCTATTTTAATCAACCACAATAGTATCAAGGCTTGATAAAACAGTAGAACCAAAGGAGGATCATGGAATAACATAGTAGCAGCAATAGAAAAACAGCGTGGTATCTGGGATTTTTAGCCACCAGCCAGTCCACTACTTACATATACCATAGTGTCTGGAAATAATGGCTATAAAGAAGGAAATGGAACAGCTGACATTTCCCATGAAAATTAATTCCATAGTCTGGGTGCGTCATTGGGAGGTATCTTTAGATGCTAGGCCTTTTCATAGCCTTTTCTTTGACTTGATGCCTTTTGGAATCCATCACATTCTTTGAGAAACGGCTAAGGGTTGCCACCTGAACTAGTGGTGCCTGTGTCAAGCAAATCATCATTTGGAGTATCAAATTTTAAAAATGCCTCAGTAGCCCACATTTTAGTTATATTTAGTTCAGTTATATTTAGCCTTTCCTTTATACTCATCTGACAGAAGCACTTTGTACCTGGATCAACATAAGTACTACTAATCCCAGAACATGATCTTTTGTGCTTCCCAGCCCTATGGCTTGAAAATATAGCCTCTGTACATCTCATGGGAATTAGAGCAGAAGAAGGTCTTGTTCAATAACCCTTGAAGGAACCTCAAGAACAGCTTATCATGGAACAATTTGAACTGGTTACCAGCTTTTCTCTTTGGATATTCTCAAATAAAATTGTAGGCTGGGCTTTGCTTTGTTCTGTCTTCCTTTTTATAGCATAATATTTTCACTGCAGCATGACATTGAAGATTTAAAGGATTTGTTTGTTTGTAGAAACCAATACAAGGATTATTTTGTTCATATATGAGCAACCTGTGGGCTGCATTTGATCCTTGGAGGTGATTACATTGGCCTGTCCAAGTGCCCAAGCTGCCAGAAATGCTCCCCACTGCTAAACAGTTATTCTGCATATCAGGCTCCCCAAGCCTTCTTCCCAGCTTCATGTCTGCCGCATGATTGTCTTGGTGAGTACAACTTACTGCTAATGGGCTATCTTGTACTTCACAGCCGGCCAGGCACTTGTGTAGTAGGCCTGAGAAAATGTGACTGCGGTGGAGATGAAAGCTATATGGGAGATGGCAAGGAAGGAACTGGAAAAAACACCTCGTTGTCTATGAAAATCCTGTGAAATTCATAAGGTTACCATGAGTGAACAAGCAATACACACGCACACACACACACACACTGATATGTAGAGGAAGAAGGAGTTACTAGTACTGGATGTGACTGCTGGCATAAATCCTACTTCAGGGTGCAGATCTTAAAGGTTGCCCACTCCTGATTTTAGTTGAAGAATCAAATACCTGGATCTTTAGAGTATAAAGGATTAGCAGGGGGGTTTTTATGTGTTTTTTTAAAGATCTGTAGTATTCCATGAGATGAAAAACTGTTCTGGAAATAAATTGTACTGTTTTTCAGCACCTCAAGTGGCTTTCAGCATGTAGTTTGAAACATCTTGGGCTCACCAGAAGGTTCTTAGAATGCAGCGGCCATCAGTTGGCCATTCCTCACCTAAAGAAATGAAAGTGCAGTGTTGTTTGCTTTTTTAGGGGGCTAGATATAAGAAAACATAATTTAGAAATATTAATGCATTATTTAAATGTAAACTTCAAACGTAAAGGACTGCTTTTTGGACTTCTGCATGTTAAGCAGGTCCATGGCATGTCCCAGTTACTGGAAAACAGAACTCTTTCTGTATCTTTTGAACTGTTTGTTGCCAGGCTGACAGGATATTTATTTTGTGTCTCAGAGCAGTAAAGAGTGTGCGTCTTCCAGAAATGTAGGTTTTTCACAGTAGAGGTACATATGTCCTACAGTGCAAAAAGGTCCAAGGTCAGTGTGCAAAGGCCAGTGCTAATACACACAGCTGTACCTTTATTCCATCAAGGTCCACTATGAATGATTGAACTTCCCTCACATCTGTAGTGAGGTTAATAAAACTCTAATGGCAACTCCTGCAGCACTGGATCTTCTGTCCTTCAATTGATACTATCAGTAACCAGAGTAACCACTTCATGTGCTGATGATGAAACAAAAAAATGCCAAAAAAAAAAAAGTGCAGATATTTCTAGTATATATAGTTCTTACTTATTACTGATCCTGGTATGTTTCAAACCAGAAATGCTAATCAGGAGAGAATGAGCTACCTTGCTGAATATATCTTCCTGAATACCACTAGTCTTATCCTTGTGGATGTTGAGTGATGCTCTGTACTTGGAAGGTTTCCAGGAGGACTATATATCCATGCCAGTTCTTTAGCTGCCAAATCATTTGAGTTTCAAATTAATATGAACTGGGACATGTTCTGTCACTGATAAAAAATTTACAGTGTTCTTTCTGAAGAAGTCTGCTGGATGACAGATGAAGTAAACATGTCACCACCAGTGGTCATACAAGGTTGGGGCAAGACAGTGAAATACTGGCAGTAGCAAGGGTACCTCTTATTGGCATTCTTACGTATTCAGATGAATCCACAAGGTAATCACATTTAACCAGTTTTCACAGCTGTGTGGAAGTCTCTATACCACACCCACACTGGAAAAGGAATAAATTGGTTCCTAAAGTGGAAGAATTGCAGATTTTTAATTCTGTTTTTAAGGTCTGAGGCAGCACTGCACTTCTGCATAATCAAAAATAAAATGGCCATTCTTTTATGGCTGTGTCTGCCCTGGAAGCTCACAGTGGGTCTATACTACATTGTGGGTGTCTTTTGCTACGATGCTGCATAACTTTACTTCAGAAAAGTTAAGTGCACCAGTATTTACACTGGACACTACTTGAAGAACACCTGTTACTACTAAAACTTTAATCTAAAACCAGAGTGTAGTGGTTAACCCAGATTCATCCTGGGTTTATGAATCCTGAGCAGGGTGTATTATCCTTGTCATCTTTGTTGCTATTCCTGCCTGAAGACAGTTGTTCCTCCAGGCTCAAATATTGTATATATTCCAGTTGCTCCTCCTCCTGCCCCGTAAATGTATGTGCTTATGTGTATGCATTACTAATGCATGCTTTCACCTTGAGTTGTTATGGTTTGAATGGTTTAGTAGGGGACAAAATAGGAAGACTTGCATCACCTATAACACTGGCTGATAGGTGAGCCTTGAGCTGACGTATATGCAGACAAAAGCCACAGCACTTTAAAAACAAATATTAATTGATCAATTATTTTTATAGATTATTGCTGGAGTAGCTTCATGGCATGTTATAGTACAGACCTGTCTGAGAGAAGCCTAAAGATTGTCTGTTATTGCTTAGGGCCATCTGAAGCCTCAGCACAGTATTATAGATATGCCAAGATATGGAATAAAAATATAATAAATCATTCAGGCCACACGATCTTTGCTAATGCAGAATTCACAAAAAATGCATAGTAGTAGTGGCAGGACCACAAAATGGGTGTTTCTTTGTATGCGCAGAAACACATACTTCTTTGCATGGTCACAAAGTATTCTCACAAGAAGAATCCTTTGTTGAGGCAACTTGCAGCAGTTTGATAACATATTTGTGTTTATGTAAAGAAAAGTCTGAAGTTGTTGTTTTTTTTGTTTGTTTGCCTCTCCTGGCAAGATGCTAGAATGCTCAGAGTGTATTATTGTCTAGTTTGCAGATAGCATATGCCTTGCTAGCTTTCTGTAGTAAAAACTGTTTGAAAAAGTTTTGTCCTTTCATTTGTTAAAAAGTTTTGGCATGCTTTCCTTTTCACTCAACCAGCGATGAGGTGTGTCTTCCTTTTCTTTCAGTCATACCGTAACTGATGAGCGCCATGCCCTGCTACAACAAGCTTTAGACAGCATAATGTATTGTCCCACATCTTATTTTCCCTTTTCAGTGCATCTACTTCCTTCTATTTACTTATAACACAAAATATTGTCAGACCACGTTAAGGTTACAGTGATATCACTTGTAAGGAATGACTCAGTTTGCCTCAGTATGTGCTTTATAATTCACTGGGGGGGGGGTTATTCCTTGTAAAACATAATTTTAGAAGAAAAAGTAAACTAATATTCATAGTTTAATAGAAAACACTAAAATCCTGACTTGGAAACATACCCAAATAATTGTCTATGTTTAAGGGTAAAAAATTTTTGAGGACTTTTCTTTTCTTTTTTTAAACCTTTCCCCAATATAGATACAAGTTTGAACACACCGAGAAGCTGTTCCGCTTTCAAAGCTTGTTGCAGTTTGTGTATCAGACTCTTGATTTTAACACACACACACACACACACACACACACACCCCCTACCAGCTGGTTTTCCTTCACAGTAGGCAGCAAACCTCTATATTATACAGGCTGTTCCAAGGCTTCAGGTTCTTTTTCTGGTTTCCTTTTGTAGCTGTGCACTACTTCTGTGGCACAGGCATGTGTGTGTTTATGCATAGCTTCTTTTAAATATTTCCACTCAGCAACAGATAGTAGGTTCCCAGGGCAGTTAGGGAGGTATAGTTCTTACAGAAACATAGGCCATTTCTGCACTACACTGTTATAGTGCTATTATTCCACTTTCAACATCCTATGGAATCCTGGGGTTTGCAGTTTAGGGAGAGGCATTTAGAATTCTCAGCCAGAGAGCTCTTTTGCCTCAGTAAACTACAAATCCCAGAATTCCACAGGATGTTGAAAGTGGAATGATAGCAGTATAACAGTTTAGTGTGGCAATGGCAATAGAATCAGAATTGGAAGGGGCCACAGAGGCCATTTGTCCAGCCCTCTGCCATGCAGGAGTATTACAACTTTACACTGTTCAGTATTCCCTGTATAGCATCCAAATATGCCCTATAAAACGTTTTCTACTGAATTTTCAAAGAAGTAGCTGTGGGTAGTCTCTTGCAATTTAAAAAGGAGGAAGGTACTATACCAGGTACTGCATCTGAAGAAGTGGCTTTATCCATGAATGCTCATGCTGAAGTAAAAACCGGTTAGTCTTAAAGGTGCTGCTACTCCCCTCCCTCCTTTTATGCTTCCTGTTGAGGTTACCCTTGAACATAGACAATAACTGAATCTTGAAGAAATTTCTGTTTTAGGAAAAGGTTAGTTCTAGCAGAAAGAATAGCTGCTGGCTGTGTGACAACATAATTCACAGTTCATTGATCTTGGTTGCACAGAGCTGTGGTATAGGGTCAAAAGTTTCAACTGCTATCACAACAGGTCAGGATTTTGTACCCCAGATATTTGACACTGGGTGAAAATGAAGAAAAGACTGTCAGATTTCCTGGCTATTTTCTCAAATTTGCCAAATTACAAACCGTAGTCCAGTACCCATGGGAGAGACTGTTGTTGTTAGCAGTTGGGAGAGATCTGGGAAATGAATTACAACTCTGCCTACTAAAAAACATTACAGTATACTTTACAGAGTCTGCTTTTTTTTTTAAAGCATACTTAGCTTGGTATGAAGACTTAAGTCAAAATTCTTGGATTTAAATTAACTGGATGGATGGTAGGGTTGTAGACTCTGAGTTAGATTGCCTATATGTATCATTTCTGAAATCTTTCTAAAAATACAGGGACAAGGAAGGAGACTTCTGCT
This sequence comes from Iguana delicatissima, assembly GCA_948472985.1. Lineage (NCBI taxonomy): Eukaryota > Metazoa > Chordata > Lepidosauria > Squamata > Iguanidae > Iguana > Iguana delicatissima. The sequence continues at coordinate 281,203 of CAOKZL010000421.1, forward strand.
AGCTTATTGGATCTTTCTCTAACCCCCAGCCCCAATGTTCCCCTGAAATCTGCTTCAGAGGATCTACCACCTAAGAAGTTGAGGGAGGGAGCTTAAGGCTTGAGGGGAAATCCATTCTGAAATTGGATGCAACCGGTATGCTGTTGGATGCAACCTACACTTTGGTTGTGACTTGGCAGTAATTGAAATTCAAACACAGGATAAAATAGATCTTAAAATATTTTAAAATAGAAAATAAAATTTAGAAATAACATAGTATTATTCTTCAGAAGAAATTTGCAAATTCATCTCTTCCCCTTACAATTTTTGTTGCTATAAATTGCCTTTTCTAATTGTAATGTACTGTTAATAGTCTTGCATTTAAGTGTAATTTGCAACCCAAATGCGCTGGAGATGGTTTCTGATTCCTCACTGTGATTTTTTTCCCCCTGTTGTCTCCAGCATTAACCCCTATCCACACCCCAAATTTTCTGATATTTCTTGAGTCATATGTACTGTTGATTTTCTATGTTTGATACTTCTTAAAAATATAGTAAAATTCTGATTTTTAGAGGGCTTCAGGTTGGTTCAAAATCTTTTGAAAGTAGTTTTGTGGTGTGGGGGCCTTTTTTGTAATTTTTTTCAGTTCAGTTAATAAGCCTCAGGTAAACAGTGCGTAGAATAAATGAAGCTGTGTAGAGCATGTTTGTGGTACTTCATATATGATTTAAGATTTTTTTTATTGCTTTGATGTTACCATTTAATACCAGTTCTGTCTAAATACTGTTGATTCCAGAATTATGGGTTGTTGGTTTTAAAATGCTTATTGTGGTGTAAGATACTTTTAAATGCTAAAACATCTATGTATAATTCAGGCAGCTTCTACAACTTCCTGTGAAACAACTCTCTCTAAAAGATTTTCCATTCTCTTTTTTTAAACAGGGAGAAAGAACAAACACAAGAAGAGGAACATTTGATGGAAGAAAAGAAAAAGAAAAAGCAGGAAGAAAAGAAAAAGAAGGAAGGTGCTCAGAAAAAGGTTTGCGCTGTAATCACTTGTGATGATTTAACGTTGTTTTGGATGAGTTCACCAGCGCACTACTGTAATTAATTTTTTGAATTTATATGCCGCCTTTTCTCCCAAGGTGGGACCCAAGGCAGGTTCCAAAAGGTTAAAAAAAACATATAAACAATTGAAACAGTAAAAGACATATAAAATTATAAAACTTACAATAGATTTTTAAAACCAGCTAATAAGTAAATGGTCTCCAGCTCACCCATTAAAGGCCTGCTTAAAAAGAAATGTCTTTGCCTTCGTATGAAAGGAAAGCAGGGAGGGGTCCAGCCTAGCCTCCCGTGGAAGAGTGTTCCTGTGTCCTTACCAGGGGAGCATCGGATGGTGGCAGGACCGAGAGAAAGCCTTCTGTTGCAGATCTTAGGGCTGTAGCAGGTTCATATAGGGAGATACCGTTTTTCAAATAGTCTGGACCTCAGCCTTATAGGGGTTTATAGACCATGACCAGCACTTTGAATTGTGCCCAGAAATGAACAAGTAGCTGGTGAAGCTGTTTTAACAAAGGAATTACATGCTCCCTGTATCCAGCCCTGGTCAGCATTCTGTCTGCCATGTTTTGAGTAACTCAATAGGCAGCCACTGATACTTTGCATAGTCTGCCAAACTTTATACATAAGGTTAGATTTGTTCAGATTTCTTCTAACAGGCATGTTGTACAGTTTACCATCTTCCTGGCCCCAAAAATGCTTTTACTGTCATCTGGTGTAAAGTGTTTGTGAATTGTACATAGTTAAAAATGATCTAGAATAACCCCAGATGCAGTGCAAGAGAGGCCTGAAAATTTAGAACTAAATTACTATACATACAATATTTCTTAAAGTGCTTCTGAAACATTGAAGTTTGTACAGATTTTGCCAGGAGCTTGTCTTTCTATCACAAACCTTCTGTGATAGTAGAAGAACCTGATAAATTCTCCTTATTGTTCAACCCTTAACCTTCAGAGAGCCTTTTCAATGTCTAGACCCAGACCCAGGATTTGGGTCCTGTAAAAATCTGATTTCTGACTTTTTCAGAGATATTGAATAGAAAAGATTTTATTGTTGACTTAAAATTTGTGGCTTAAGCCTAACCCTCCTGTTGGCCACCTGGGAAGCATTAGAAGAATAAATGAGCAAAATGTTGGTGAAATACAAAATAATAATTCATGATATAATGAAACACCTGGAAAGTCCTACTTAAATAGAATTAATATCCTCATCTGCATAAAGATAGGCAGTGAGAGGATAAGGTATATTTCAGAAGGCTGTTTTAAATCCTGGATGTTGTAATATGTCATTGAAATGCGTTTTTCAAATAAAATGTATATGTAGGCATGGGAATAAAATTCAAAATCAACTGGGTATGTCACAGTCCTTTGGTGTGCCTACAGTAGCTCTTTAAATCCCATATATCACAAAGTTTAACACCCTGAATATCCACCAGTTTTTCATTCAAGGTTTAACAGAATATTTAAACAGCTTATAAAACTAAGTATTATTCCAGTTTTCAAAAAAATTAGTTGTACTTAAAGTCCATTGACTTTGGCATAAAAAAAGATTGTAAATATACTTGCAAGTTGCAGCTCATTGTACTGTGTATCTGTCCTGATGAATATATTTCATCACACAGTCAAATTAATTGGCAGGCTAAACTATTTCTTTTGCTCTGTTTCTATAATATGTTTACAGCTTGTGTGATTTATGCTAAAACTACTCTATAAATATACTGAAGAGCCCTATTGCATAATGTATCATTGTGTGTGGTATTCACATTTCAGGGTTTAATAGTGTATGTTGTATATATGTTTGTATGCATAGATGTTCTATCACTCATAAGATAATCTTTTCAGCATGTATTCTGTACACACATTTCTCTAGCAGCCAGCTCCACCTTCTAAAGCCAACAGATTCATATGTGACTGTGCTGTGTGGCCACAACTCCCTGCATTAAAAACACTGAGGTCCTTTCTTCTCTGTTCTAAAGTGGGGATACCTTGAATTAAATCAGTCTTCTAGAGGAGAAAGGGCAATCAAAATAATCATCCAGTGGAATTGAATGATGGGATATGCAGGCCAGAGAAAAGGAAGTTCAGTGTTCTAAGACTGAATAGTAATGAGCCCTGGATGTGTATATTTCCCCTTCTGTTTTCTGGTGTAATTATGATCAGGTTGTTGAAAGTACCTCCACCATATTCTACCAGACTAACTGGAATTTCTCATTATATCCAAACTCTGGCAGAATTCTAAACAAGTCAATTTCAAACCAGGAATTATTAACTTGGCCTGTTAAATTAACTAGAACTTGATTTAAACCAGGATTTCTGGGTTGAATACAATACTAACTGGGTATTCTCTTAAAGTGAAACAAAGTCATCTCTCAGAGACTAATAAGCTTGCAACCTTTTCTAAGTCTGTAGCATTATGTGCAAAGGACCACATTGCTTCTCTTTCCCTTGTATTAGATTATGAATGTTCCTGTTCAGCAGACTAAGGACCAGCAAAATACAAAACACATTGTTATTTTAGGCCTTCAGATGTGACCTGCATTAATTGCAAACTACTGTCCAGCATTATAGGAACAAGCCTTGGCTTTGCATCTTCCCTTTATTCCTCTGGCAAATGTTCTGCTGTCAGTCACACACTGAGCAACCACTCCCCCTCCCGCCGCCATCAATGGAAGCTAGTGATTCAAGAGTTTTCAAACAGTTGAATGGGCAGTTTTTTTGTGATGGTTGCATTTCAAATATGACATGGTGGGTAGGGCTAGTAGTTTTTGTAAGTAGCTGTCTTCAAGTTTGGTTGGGTTTGCGTTGTTGTTTTCTTAAATAGTGATTTCTAATGATTGCTTTTTGTTTTTGTTTTTCAGGCTGCTGAACAAAAAACCAAAGGTAAACCAATGTTGGATTCCTTATAAAATGCTGAGTTCATCACCCTATTGAAAATTGTCATTTCATTGCAGAATGTAATTATTGCCCAGACAAGAAAATGGTTTATGGTGCCCATAGTTTTTCAGGGGTTACACACATTTTATGTACACTGGTAAATAATCTCTGGCCAGTTGTGGCACTGGTTTTAACTAACAGAAATAGTCTGTGGTTTTAACTTGCAGACATAGGCCTAATTCTGGCATGATAAGTATTCTTTGTCTCCTTCCCTGTCTGTTTTCTAGTTTGTGATGACATGGTTTGCAGTGATGACTGCATCAGACAAGTTATTTTTTCAGTGACCTGTGATTTGCACCCAAGCCAAGGAATGAAACTTGTTCCAAACTATATGTTATATCATTGATGTAGAGGTGAATTCTGTTTAGCATTAACTATCATATGTTTGAGTATCTTAAACCACGCAGGCGAGTGAGGAGGAGTGTATAAGCCTAAGGGTTCATCCTGATCACTCAACCATAATTTATTGATCAGTACCCTGACCTGACTTGAGCCTTACTCTACTTCAAAAATGAATTGATTTATGTCAGATGCACAACTTATGGATATACCTTTTTTTTAGTAACTTGATTTAATTGAATATCCCGTCCTTTGCTCTGAGGCAGATCAGTGTTCTGTTTGGGAAAGCCACTTTCCAAAATCCCCAGTTCTTATATTTGCTGCAGAAAACTGGAGTATCTTAAGACCCTGCCAAAGTAGTTGGTCTATTTTCATTCTTTCTGCGCCTTACGCCCATAGACCAGGTGAGCAGGACAAATTTTGCTGTTACATCAGCAAAAGAACCTGGGATTCTTTCCATTCTTCACTGTGGATCTGCAGTACTGCTGGTCTACTACAGATGATATGAGTGGAATAAATAACAAAAATACGTGGCTCTGGCTGTGATCTACCAGCCATTTTGAGAAATATTTGAGTGGATGACCAGTTAGATATATATGGGAGCCTTATTTTCTACGGAGATTGCCCTCTTAAGATCTTATGAAAGGCTGAGAAGAATATTGCTCAGAGCCTTCAGCTGGCACAAAGCGCTGCAGCCAGATTGTTAAATGGGGCTGGTTACAAGGAACACACAACTCCCTTGTTGCATCAGCTTCACTGGGTGCCAGTCAGTTTCTGGGCACAATTCGAAGTGCTGGTGCTGACCTATAGCCCTATATGGCTTGGTCCAGGCTATCTGAAGGACCATATCTCTCTTTGGAAGTCCATTAGAGCTCTAACATAGAGGCCCTTCTCTCTCTCCTACCACCTTCCCACACCCATTTGGTGATAACAAGGGAGAGGGCCTTCTTGGTGGTGCTCCCAGACTCTAAGGAGGCCAGAATGGCCCCATCCTTGTCCTCCTTCTGTCAGCGCATTAAAACATGTTTATGCCATCTGGGTTTTCAGAAACTGACTAGTGGGCTTTTAATGCTGTGTGATGTTTTTAAGAGTTGTATGTTCTCTTTTATTGAATTTTAATGTGTTTATGTTTAATGTTTTTAAGTTTATCAGTTATTTAATTGTTTCTTAAATTTTTATGCTTATGCTTGTATTAAGAGAGCCAGCATGAAATAGTGGCTTGAATGTTGGACTATGGCCCTAGAGACTAGGGTTAAAATCCGTGTTTGGCAGCGGAAACCCACTGGGTGACCTTGGGTGCATCACACATTCTCAGCCCCAGAAGACTCCATAATTAGTTTGTTGTAGGGCCGCCATCAGTTAGAAATGACTTAAAGGTGCACAACAACTTGTATTAAAGCTTTTTATAATTTTAATATGTATTGTTTTTTATAATATGTTGTCAATTGTATTGAGTCTCATCGCTGACAGAAAGATGGGATATAGACGATAATGGTGATGGTGCTGGTGATGATGATTTTGGGGATAGATTCTTCTGACCAAAATGAGAAGGTCCAGAGAGAAGGCAAAAGTATAGCTGGTATTGCTGCGTTGTAACAGACGTAAGTCACAACCTACTGATTTTAGCAGCTATTGACACAAAGGAGTGGAGAGAAGTTCTCCATCTTCATAGCAGAAATGAACAAATTTATTGTTTTAATGGTGGAAACTCTGGTAGCTCATTTCTGGTTCCTTGCTGCTTATTGACTTTGGGGAGGATAACAAGTGACATGGCTAGCTGTAGCATTTCAGCTAGCCTGGTGTGCCTTCTTGTCATAGCTTCAGGAACTGAAATGCATTTACATTGCTGTTTGGATGACCTCGGCAGGAAACTTTATCCTGATAACCACAGTGATGGCTCATGTGGTAAACCTATCACCTGCTTACTGAACAGGGGAAGTAACCAGTAGATTTTAGTTGTGAACCCCTTTGATTTACAATTAAGGTTTCATATGAGCCCAGAAAAGACGAGAAATAATGGTGTATTGCTTGGTATCTTGGTTTCTCTCTGTTCCTGCCCCACTCTGCCTCATTGTCGGTTGATGAGGCTTCCTAAAGATACTGCATCTTTTCCACTGGTGAGGGGGCTCTGCTGCATTTTTTTTCTTTACCTTTGAGCAAAACCAAAAAAGTGCCTAAAATTCATACTATTCTTTGAAAGAAAGTTGAGTTACACATCCTGTTAGGTATAGTTGGCCGTAAAATAGCACCAGTGATTGCATACTTAGCTACATTTTCTCCTGCAGTCTCAGGAAGGAGAGACTGGTTAAGCAGAAAAATGGTTTTCCTGTCTGTGGGTGTGTGTGGCACATTGCCAGTTGAATATTACGCAGTAGCCTCATATGGCAAAATGTACTCATTCATGCAATAGAATGTACAAACTCTCCAAAATAAATGCATGCACTGTCTTACAAGAAAAGGTGCTTTGAAAAAGTGTTTCTCCATCTGATGTCACTGTTCCAGGGGAGAACTGAGGACTACTTCAAGAAAAAGATAATTTTCTACACAAATACAAGAACTTAAGAATGATCTGTCTAGCACATTCTGTCTCTAGCAGTGATCAGTTAGATGGCACCAGAAAGTTTGCAAACTAGGCATGTTTGTGATAGTCATTCCAGATGTTTATTCCCAACATCTGGTAATTCAGAAAGAATCCATTTGGCTTTTGATAGATCTCCCCTCCATTAATTTGTACAACCTTTGCCTAAAGTCATCTAAGCAGTGATGTAGACTCAAGTTGATTGAGTCAGACTCAAGTCAGACTTAAATCACTTCAGTGACTTGACTTGGACTTGACTCGGCAAAAATTACACACTGAATCGACTCGACTTGAGACTTGCATGTTTTTAGTGACTGACTTGCTGCACTTGGTTCAGTAACGTAACACATTCATCCAGAAACCTAACAGCTTACTGGTCACACAATGATCTGTCTCAAGCCCAAAGTGTGGACACGTTTCTCAGAAGAAACAGCACATGGGTTAGGCAATGGGGTTGAAGTAGGATTGAGGTCTGCTCAGCAGCCTGTCCCCACTGCATATAGGAGGAGCTTTCTAAAACTTTTCCTAAGAGCAGAAGGCAAGACTCATGCCCAGAGTGTAGGGCCCGTATCTCCCAGGGGAACAGAAAATGTTTTAGGCAATGGGCTTAAAGAGGAAGGATCCTTCCTTCTAAAGCAGTGGTTCTCAACCTGTGGGTCCCCAGATGTTTTTGGACTTCAGCTCCCAGAAGCCCTGAGCATTGACCATAGTGGCTGGGGCTTCTGGAAGCTGAAGTCCACAAACATCTGGGGACCCACAGGTTGAGAACCACTGTTCTAAAGCTCTTGAAGCTTCAGTAATGGGGAATAAGAAGGATCCTATTACCCCACTTCTGAAAAAGCCTTCAGTTTTGCAAATGGGAAGTAAGAAGGATCCTATTCATAGAATCATAGAAATGTAGAGTTGGAAGAGACCACACGGGCCATCCAGTCCAACCTCCTGCCATGCAGGAACACCCTCAAAGCACTCCCAACAAATGGCCATCCAGCCTCTGCTTAAAAACCTCCAAAGAAGGAGACTCCACTACACTCCGAGGCAGCAGATTCCACTGCCGGAAAGCCCTGACCATCAGGAAGTTCTTCATGAGGTTCAGGTGGAATCCCCTTTCCTGCAGCTTGAATCCATTGCTCCTTGTCCTGGTCTCTGGAGCAGCTGTAAACAAGCCCTCCCTCCTCTATATGGCATCCCTTCAGATATTTAAACATGGCTATCATGTCACCTGTTAACCTTCTCTTCTGCAGATTATTCCCCACTTCCAAAGCTGCAAAATCACAAAAGTAGGGGGCCAACTCTACTTAAATTGTTAAAACTGACTTTATTTGACTCTGTCCAGAAATTTTGGAATACCAGTTGGGGTATAAAGTTGGCTCCCAGACTAGAGACTTGACTCGAGACTTGAAGGTAGAGACTTCAGACTTGCTTGAGACTTGTAGTAAAGGACTTGAATACATCACTGCATCTGAGGTGGTTATACCTGTTCCCAGCAAGTTTTCTGCAAAATCACTTTTACCACCACTTTCTCGTAAGAGTTGACCTGTGTTATTAGGGGAGCCACGTACATAGTCTATGACTTTGCCAGTTAGGTTCTCAATTTAGCAGAGCACCTGCCTAAATTAGTCCGTCTACATTTCGATATAAGAGCACATTCTGGTCCAACTTTTGGTTGAATTTTTCTTAGTAACCTTGTGTGCTTGTTAAAACTTTGGCAGGATTATATGAGGAATGCTATTCTTCAGATTGCCTAGATGCAAGTGATATACAGCTTCACAATTCAACTACTAGCATGACTTATAAGGCAAAAATTTATCCCTGATTATCCTCAAGCTTTGTTATTTCTATAATTAGGGTGGAGGTGGGTCATTTTGTTGCTGCCATTAAATAAAATGATATTGCTGGTCTACTTCATATTATGTGCATGCGCTTTCAAGTCGTCTGTCAACTTACGGTGACCCCATGCATTTCATAGGATTTACTTAGGCAAGGAGTACTCAGAGGTGGTTTTGCTAGTTCCTTCCCCTGAAATGTAGCTTACTACACCTGGTATTTGTTGGTGGGCACCTATCCAAGTATTAACCAGAGCTGGCCACTAGATCTCAATCTACCTTCTGTGTACCTTTGTTCTATAGTGCCCCCTCTTCCCCTCTAATTTTCTCTCTCTTGCTGCTTCATACAAGGTGGCAATTTGCATCATTTTCCAGATTTACTTTGAGTTTTGCAGTGTTTAAAATTCAAAAGAAGTTGATGTCTTGAAAACATGGCAATAGACCCCCTCCCCCACTTTCAAAGTTTAAAAGCTTTAGTCCAGATTCCCTCTTGGTGGAATAGGAATAGTAGATTCATTAAGTCAGCTCTCGCAAATCCTCCAGTGATCCTGGTGGAAACTACATCCTTGACTTTCCCCACCTTTTCTCTGTTTTGTTTGATGAATTGAATTAAGAAGAATACTGTGCCTGCCTTTCTTCATTTTTCTAAGGAAGAGCAGCATCGAGCTCCCGTGATTTGCAGAGAGGGCTTGCTGGTTTTGTGTCAGGCCAAAAGGTCATTCAGGAAAATCAATCTCTCAGAATAGCACTGTGCCAGCTAGAATATAAATTTAGACCAACTACTCAACAATAGTTGAGGTAGTTGTGATCAAACTTCCTGCTGCTTTATGGTTATTTATCCGCCCACAGTGTATACTTCACTGTGCAATAAAATACTTTTTCTGCCTTAATGTGCTTTGCTTAGCGCACTTTATGGAGCCATACCAGCTGTGATGTGCCCAAACAGTTGAAATTTTAGAAATCCCTATGATTTTGGAAAATCCATTGTATTCTGCAAGAGTGAAAAGCTTAACTTGACCAGGGAGTCATTCTACTAAGGAAATTATTGTCTGTATACAGGGCAACTTCTGATAACAACATCCCTTTAGTTGCAATAATATAGTTGTGTTACATTATAATTCCAGGAGAAATCATGGCACATAAACTGCAGTTTTAACCATATATCAGATATATGTTAGCTGTAATCCAGAGAAACATGGAATCATGGATTCACTATAACCAATGGAAGGAAAAAAAGTCCTTGAATTCTTTGAATGTGTGTAGAACGACATGTGAACTTTCACTTCTTATGACAACAGGCGTATTTTAAAGCTTGCATGTTCTTTCTTACGAGTACCAGAGTACAAAATATATCCATGGTGGAACATGGATTCTTCTGTAAATAGCTGTATTTCTCTTCACAGTAGCAAGAAGTAATGATCAGAAAAGGGATACTTATTTTAAAGAGAAGTGCATCTTATTCATATATGGGAATGGGCACGTTCCCCACAATAGAGTGGATGGACTCCAGTAATCTGTACCTAACTGAAGGCATCAGATGAGAGGGCACACTACCTTTTACACCTATACAATATCAGCATGATTGGGGAATCTGTGACATTTGCAGAAGGACACAAATGTGGAGGTTTGAAGTAGCGTGGAAGTCTAAAGGGCAAAATAATCTCAGAGTAGTCCAGTGAGGACTGTGTGTGCTTATTGGTCATAAATCTTGTTTTGAGGAGAATTAAAAATAGAATATAAGAAATAAGCAAAAGTTTTGGCAACTTTAATGAAATGGTCACCTCTTGGAGAAACAACTGGAGCCCTTCCAGGTGTCACTCAGCATTCTTTCTTCAACATGTGAGCATAGGAGGATCTAGCCCTCTCTCCCCTATGTCTGAAGAAGAGAGGTTCTTGTTCACCTGAAGGCTTTCCACACAAACATGATTCCTATTTTTTCTTATGTAGAGAACCTGGCATGAAGAGTTTCAGTATGAACAGGAACCTCTTTTCTTCAGTCTGAGGGAAGTGACAGCAGCATGGGACTGGGCTAGGCACTCCTCCTCTAGTGTGTTAAAAAAAGCAAGGTGAACAACGCCTGAGTCCAGCTCAGATCTGTATGATCAGCATCGTATAAGAGTAGTGTGTGCTCCCTCTGCTGTTTGCAAAAGACTCCTGTTTTAGATTGTTTGTAAGGAGTGGTTCTGATAGGTAGGCTTTTCTTTTCTTTGCTAGAATGCCATGCTACACCCTGTCAGAGATTTCTTTAGTTGCTTGCTTTTGGTTTTTAAAATTTGTTCTGCTCTTCCCTGTCTTTTCCAGAATTTGTATCATTTTTGAGATGAGGCAGCTACAGCTGTAACAGAATACTCTATGTGTTTCCTAATAGTTCCTAACATCTGTCTGCCTTTTTTAATAGCTACCATGCGTTGAGCAGATGATTTTTGAGCTTTGTTTGCACTGATTCCAGTGTGTTTTTGTGGAGTGGTAGCACAAAAACCAAAGATTAGTAAGTAGGAGTGGGTATCCTCTATGTGTGTTTATGCACATGAATGTTATTTCCCTTTTTGATGACTGTTCTTCTAGTGGTCTAATATTTTTCTGTAACCTTTTTTTTATTTTACCCTGGATTTCTCTTTAAAATCAGTATTGGCTCTAATAGTAATACTATTGAACACTGCCTTAGTGATTTTAAGAATATTGAGGCCATGACTAAGCTTTCATAAAATAATATAGCATGAAATCTTTAAGCAAAACTGACATATTCCTTGTCTTCACTTGCTATAAGCAACCCTGTAAAAAATGCAGACCATCCAAGTTAGTTCCATTGCTGCTAAGTGTAAAGCACAGATGTGTCTAAAAGTCAACTGTACAGAATTTTGAATGAATGAAGTAATAGCATAATATTATTAGTGGTTTTAATAAAACATTTAATTTATTTTAACATTGATGTAATAGAATCTGATTTACTGGGAGTGGCATTTAATTAATTTAATTCAATTTAGAGAGTTAACTCTATTACATATTAGTACAGAAAATTACCTCTGAACAGTCATTTCTCATTGGTGACATGCAATAAGTTAATTTAGCTCTGAGTTCGTTTGGGTGCGTTGTGAGTTGTGCACAGAGTTACCATGGTGATGGGTGCTCAAGCAAGAGCTGTCAACTAAAACAACAAATAGAATAAGCTAGCTCTGCACACTGGCACCGTTGTTGTAAGTCTGTAAACACAGACATATGGATTCTGTTTGCTTTATGCCTGATTCTGGTCTCTTCGATATTAGGGGAAGCCGCTTGTTTATATGTTTATAATTGCTGAAATTGCCCTGGAAGATGTAACAAATATACCTCTGAAAGCTTGTCTGGTCATGTAAAAGAATGTAAGGAAGCAGAGCTGGTTTCATTGTACAACAAACTGAAAAGAGTTTTAGTGGTTTTCATCAGTCCAGTGATTGGTGAACTGAATCGACCTCTCTTTAGGTAGCGTGTGTGTGTGTGTGTGTGTGTTAGTGAGAGAGAGGGAGAGAGAGAGAGATTGTGTGTATGTGTCTGTGTATATGTGAGATAGAGATGAGTGTTTTTGTAGGTATGGCGGCTCAGAAATCTGAAAACTGCTGGATCTGCATTCCTTGCATTCTTGAATAATTTAAATACTCTTTCCCGTATATGTCATTAATGTATGATGGCCCTGCAGACATAAAATTCTGTTTGGCTTCAGCTGAATTAATGAAGAGTCCTCCTGACACTGTATCATTCCAAGTTTTCACTTTTTAGATGGTAAAACATCTGCTTTGAAAAATACATTCACCAGCAGAGAGTGCTGGCTGTATTAATTCCCCCAATGTATCTTTTTGTGGACCTAGCAGGTAAGTACCAAGGGCATTAACAGAACTGACAAAATATTAGAGTGTTGTATCAATACACTAGCCATCTTTAGCAATGTAAAGTTGTCACAAGACGTACAGTGTTTTCAAAGTTGACTAAAATAAAGAAGATGAAAGCTCCAGAAAAAGAGAATTTCCCAAAGAATTGACAACAGCAAATCCATAGCAGGATTGTAATACACAAGAGTGGTAGATTACAAGAGTAGCCTTAACATAGCCATGAGTTATTGCACTGAGCCCAATTTTTCTTGTGCTTCCAGTCAGAAAGGTACATAGTACTTGTTTACTGGATGATCTGCTAATTATATTTTATTATCAGCACTAGATGCATGTCTGCCTCACAGATCATACTTTTAGATGGCATTCATCATCATATCTTTAGATGGCATTCAATCAGTTGTCCGTGTTCAATCCCACCTGATTGAATTTTATCTTAAATGTTGACATACATTATGGGTATCTTCATGCTGAAGGGAACCAAATCTTTTCTTCACTTTGAGTCTGCCCCGGCATTTCATAAATATGATTTTATTGTGGAACCACCACTGTTGGCACAGGCGAATGTATGTCTGTTTTCCAGCTACCATCCTTGACTTTGGAAGCAAATGGTGATGTGATAAATAAGCTTGTCAGAATGGACACATTCAAGAAGTGAATAAGGTTGCTATTGCATTCCTCAGTTTTCTGTTTATGCCCTATGAAGGATGAGTTATTTAAAAGTCTTTAGAATCCTATGAAAATTAAATTGCTGTGCTTGTTATCATTTTTAACAGGTTATATGTTTGCATCTTTCTTAAGCTTGTCTTGGATAGATCAGTTTTTCCTGCTTCTCAGTGAAAAGCAGGGGTCACACATTTAGACCTAAAAGAAGAAATGGACCACCTTTTTCTTTGTTGAGGACTTTGTTCTGTCATGGGTAATCTGTCAGAGGCTATCCAGCCAGAGGGGCTGAAGCCAGCTGTGGGCAGAAGTACATCTAAAAGGGAGTGAATTACCTCTTTTTCTTACCACTGCCTTCCATCTTTTTGCCACTCTATTTTTGCTTTTTCTCCCTTCTTAAGCAGTGGGCTACTGGGGTATAGACCAGAGTGCTTTTTTTCCAGAGGTCTGAAATGATTGCTTGCAGAATACTTTTCAAATTGGTCTGAGGGGTGCAGGAAGTATATCAAGGGTGCAGGTTTCCCAGCCCTATTTAAATGTGATGGTATAGTTTCCAGCCCTCTCAGCTATGGCTAAAAAACCTTACAGCACTAGACAATTACTACTCCACCAATGGGCTATCAATTCCAAACAAGTATTCTGCATTTCACAAGTGCAGAATGTGATATAGCATGCATAATTCAACATCTTGAGAATTTGAACTTTCATATGACTTTTAAAAAACTTTTTTTAAATTGGAAAGGTAGGCTTCAAAATGATTGCTCACATTGAGTTGGGGTTGAACGTCATTGCTCTGTATATCTCATTGCCTCTCTATATAATCACTTCATCCGTGAAATGATTCATGATAGGCTCCTTGCCAATTTCTATTACCAGAAGCAAAATTTAGAGAAATCCCAGATCCCCCATGTTTCACAGTCTTGGGTCAAAGGTCTCCTTTTCCCCCAACTCCAAGTATGTCAATTTCAGAGGAATCTCTACAGGTGTGGGAGTGCTGCTTCATAAATTCAATATTACTTTGAATTAAAACCATTCAAAAACACAAACATGAGAATAGTCACTATAGAGGAATACTTACTGTGCAGAGGTTGGTTCTGGAGCATAAAGAAGGAAACTATGAAATGAAATAGAATGTGTACCTCTTTTGACAGGTACTTTGATGACGTCAGTTTTCATGACTTCTCTCCCTGATCAGTTCAACCATGGAATGTGTTCCTTAGTGTAAGAGTTCCAGACAGGGTCACAGAATAAATATTCTCTTGTTGAGAGCTGTACTGACTACTCTGGCTACTTGATTTTGAGGTGGCACTGAGAATGCAAAGTGATCTTAATGTATGGATAGAACTGGCCTGTGAACTAATGGCTGTTACGTTGATTTTGCTTTTGACTAGTAGAATTCCTGAACTTGAATCATTTTGGAACTGATGGCTCTATTGGCCTAAGATAAGATGCTCTGCAAGAAGTATCAATGGTTGCGTGATTGTTTCACTTCCTTTCCCCGGCTTCTTACATTTCATGGGAAGAAAAAGACACTGAATTTCAGAGACCTATTCTCTGACATTACCCTGGTTACCCTGTTAATGACCTAGAGAAACTCTGGAGTAGACAGAATGCTGGCCTTGTCAGTGAACACAGCCACACTTAGGTGTCTTCTAGTTCTATTGTGGTAGAATAGATCCTATCCCTGTACATGGATATAGATACAGACTAAGTAGAGATAGATTGGGTGAGACAGCATTCTGCAATTAATACACTATAATTATACTTACAGAGTTTTGAGAGATATGTCATGAAGGTGATAGTCTTCAGTTACCTTTTTCTTAATTTTTCACTAGTACAGCAACATTATTCCGTGTAGCTAATGTCTGGTAGGTCCGAACTTAAATGTTTTATGTGCAAGGATTTTTTTTTAACTTTACAGATAAAATCTCATGTGATGTATAGGTGTTGTTTAAACCTTGCTTATAGTCAGAATGTAGGGTGAACAAGGCATTGTCTTATTTGGGTTTTTTGGATGATGTTCATCTGTGCTCACCATCCATGTAATGAAGGAGTTTGGGGAAGGCACAGCTGACTAATTGTGTTATTTCCTCAGGTAGTTCAGGTCTGCTGAATGAAATGAGGAACGTGATTGTCATTTACAACTTCATTGACTACCGTTTCATTTTTGGGCAGAATTGAAAGTGCTGGTCATGACCTATAAAGCTGTATACAGCTTAGATCCAGGCTATCTGAAAGACTGCATCTCCCTATATAAACCTGCCAAAGTTTTAAAATCTGCAGGGCACGGCTTTCTCTTGGTCCTGCTACAGTCCCAGTCTCTCTTGGTGAGGACACAGGAGGGAGGCTTCTCAGTGGCCGCTCCCACTCTCTGGAACTCTCTTCCCCAGGAGACTAGGCTGGCCCCCTACCTGTTTTCCTTTCGCTGGCAGGCAAAGATGTTTTTATTTCAGCAGGCTTTAATGTGTGAGCAGGAGAGTTTTTTATTTTTATTGGGATGCTTTATTTATGCTTTTAACTTCTTTTATGTTTTTAAAATGATTTTATATTGTTTTTATTTGGTTGATTATCATTGTTTTTGGTTGATTTTGATTGTTGTTAAATTATATTGTAAATGGTTTAAACCAGTGGTTCTCAACCTGTGGGTCCCCAGATGTTCGTGGACTTCAGCTCCCAGAAGCCCTGAGCATTGACCATAGTGGCTGGGGCTTCTGGGAGCTGAAGTCCATGAACATCTGGGGACCCACAGGTTGAGAATCACTGGTTTAAACTGACTGTTGTGAAAGCCAACTTGGGTCCCACTCTGGGAGAAAGGTGGCGTACAAATGCACTAAATAAATAAATAAATAAATTTAGGCACCAAGTGAAAACTTGGTTGTTCATCAAGGTCTTGGAACTCGTTGTTGTTGTGTGCCATCAAATCACTTACAACTTTTGGTGACCCTAAAGCTAACCAATCATGGGGTTTCTGGTGACTGAGTGTGTGTGACATGCCCAGGGTCACCCAGTGGGTTTCCATGGCTGAGTGGGGAATTAAACCCTGGTCTCTAGGGATGTAGTTCAATGCTCAAACCACTACACCACACTAGTCTCATTAATTCATCTCAAACATTAAACGTTAATTCATCTCAGACTCATTATTATGTTTAATATGTTTTTAGCATACAAACTCATTATTTTTAGCATACAAGCTCATCATTATGTTTAATATGTTTTTAGCATACTTAATTTATTTCTTTTTTAAACTGTTTAGCTTGTAGTTTCAATGTTATTTCTAAGCCACCCCTGATATCTTTTTGATATAGGGCAGAATATAAATATTTCAGTGAAATTATAAATAACAAATAAATTGGAGGAATGACATTATAGTCATTTGTAACTTTCAAGTACTATGAAGTATTTTATATAGGGCAGTAAACTACCCAGAAGAGGTACAACTATGTGGACCAGCCCTTAGAAACACATTTCTCTGATTCTCTGGGGTTGTCTCTGGTTTCATGTACCCTTCAAGGTATAATTTCAGATTTTGTGCAGCGTGAGAGAAAATGGGAAGCAGTTTTTTGGACCATGGGTACAATGTGTGTTCAGTGCATATGGAAATGATGATATATTATTACACAGTATAATTCCTAGAAACATTCTGGGCTCCATCTTAAAAGCATGTGGACCTAGGTGCTTTTTATTTGAAGGTAAAAGAATGGATGCAGAACAGGCCCTCAGATGTCTCAAACATACGTTGCCCTCTGCACCCAGATATCTGGCCCCCTCCACAGATGTTGAATTGATAGAGGACCTTCACAAAGTCTTAGGATCATCACGTTGGATTATTTTTTCTTGAGAAAATAGATACAATCCAATAGCATAGTAATCGGATGTTTTGAAGAATGCCTGTAGCCTCAATCTTTTAGGGAGTCAGATTCAGGCATCTCAGTGCTTTGTTTTGAAGCAGGATTTATCCTTGCATATCAACATTCTGCAGGCTGTGTCAGGGGTAGGGCCCATTTCTATAGGGACACTTATTGATGAGGCAATAGGACATATGCTATCAGGAACGCTAAACTAGTTAACAAAGAAAGAAATGGGTAAGTTCTGTTTCCAGATAGCAATCCTGAATCCATATGTTCTGCCAAGATTCAATATAGATAGTGCATCTCCAGGGATCCTGAAAAGATGCAGAAATAATGGATTTTTAAAAGCCCAGTTTTAAGAGTGGCTGTTAACATAGAAAAGCATATGTAAAAGCAGAATATTTGAGGCTTTCAAAATTAAAGTGCAACACATTAAATGCTGTTCTTAGTGTACTTGTATTTATATGCTTGAAAGAAGATAAGAGAAACAGATTCAACTGAAAAAGCATAATTTGTACAGAATGAGAGGAAGTGCTCACTCTGAAAAATATGATTTGCAGCTCAGTCATTGTAGAACCTGTAAGTTACCATGGCTTCCTCATAAAACATTGGTGTCCCACTGACGGTTTTAAATTCTTTCTGGATGACATATTTTCAAGCAGCTTCTCTGGTACCAAAATTAGAAATTAATTTGTCTGAATCAAAAGCTCCTGAATAGATGGCAAATAAATTTCACTGTTTTATAATAGCCATTTAGGATAGGTAGTTATCTACCGACTTCATTTGATGATCATATGTCTTGGTGCGCGCTTCTAGAATAAATTATATTTCACACCTTGAGACCCATTAAAAGGTATTCAGATGAGAACAGGCTAAACTGATGTGTTGTCCCTCTGATTTAAGACCCACAGATAGAATAGGCTGTATGAAATTAAAGATGGACTTCATTCTGAGCACAAATCCGTATGTAAAGAAAAGAATGTGTCATATTTGGTGTTGTACCTGCAACAAGGATGTATCTCTGTGGGTTCAGAGGTGCATCCTGACATGTTGTTTTGTATTGTTTTGTACATAGTGGGAAGACTTGATTCTGTGTTTGTGCAGTTGGAGGTATTTTGGACCATATTACTCCTGCATTATACCTAACCCACTGATGTGTTTCTGTTCCATACTAGGGAATGTCTGAGAAAGGGATCTAAATTTCCAAAGAGAACAAGTTTTCTAAATGTGTGGTAGGAATTGCTGTTGCTATGGATTTTCCCAGAGACCAACAGCTACTAAACTGGAAGGATAATAATCTTTTTGAAACAAACCTGAAAATTTTCATGTGTGATTCTTTGTGTCATGTTGAAATCTTCAGCAGCAATGCTCTGTTACTAGTATAACTGTGTCTCCCCTCTCTAGGTGTATGCTATTTGGATAGTTAGGGATATATATTTACTACTTACCCCAGGTGGGACATGCATGAAAAATTGCATAATGGAGCCAGTCCATTGGAAATCAAAACTAAAATAGAATAGAAAAATTGTTTTCAATGTAGCAGTGTAAATGGAAAGTTTTCCTCTCCCCCTCCTTGAAGTTGACATACAGTTTTAGAGTCATTCACGTGTCCCAGCAAAACACCAGGACAACAACAGCAAGTAAATCTAGATAGTTTCTACATAAAGTTAACACTGTCTAAGATCAAGGCATGCCTAATGTGGGTGCTTAAACAATCTGTTTGCTTCTCATTGTTTTCTCACTAGAATGCTAATGGGTGGTGGTATGTGTCATTGTGAAAGCAGCAAAACCGCATTTATCTAGAACAGTGGTTCTCAACCTGTGGGTCCCCAGATGTTCGTGGACTTCAGCTCCCAAAAGCCCCAGCCACTATGGTCAATGCTCAGGGCTTCTGGGAGCTGAAGTCCATGAACATCTGGGGACCCACAGGTTGAGAACCACTGATCTAGAAAGTTAAGGGATAGGGCATTAAACTTGAGTCTGTAGATCAGGAGTACCTTTTGGAGGCACTGTTTGAAAGGAAGACACTTGAGGTTTGCATGTGAAATCTTTAAAGTAGCAGGGTTGAGTATATTTCTAAAATTTTAACATACAGTTAAAATTCATGTTAATCAGGTTATATCATCACCATTTCGTTGTACACAAATTTTTCTTGTATGGGAACCAGTTTACGTGTAAAATTTTATTTCTTATACAACCTTTGTGACTAATTTTTACCAGCAGATGTCAGTGTTGTCAAACTTGAGAATTTAGTAGACAAAGGAAGTAATTTTCTGAAGAAAAATTCACCATTTGAAAGTGGAATTGGTGGGGGAAAAAATAAGCATTTCCACTATGAAACTCTTTCCTCTCCCTTAGAAACACAACTTATTAAAAAAGCAGAACATCTTACCTTTTCTGCTTTAGTTCCAGGGCTCCAGCTGAGCTGGGTAAGTTCTTGTCTTTGTATCTGGCTGAGAGGGGGGAACCACAGTGTGAGTATGACCACGCTCTTAGTTTATTTAAAAGGTGTTTCCTGTTTCCGTTTCCTGTTTCAAGGTTGCTTTAAGAACCCCTTTACCCACCATATACACACAGTTTTGGGCACAGAGGAAGTGGCTTCGTTAAGGCTGGGTAGGGGTGGGGGAAAGAAGATGAGGGGGGAAATTGCCCATTTGATTGGCTGGATGAATAGCTCTGATTTATGGGATCCATCTGTTTCCTGTAATGAATTCATAAACCCATCAAACAATGACCCAAACCAATTACGGGAGGGGGGAGAATACATTGGCATGCTATGTTTAATGCAGTGAGCAGTTGCATTGTATAATCAAAAATTCTTCTCACATACAGCACTTTGTAATGGAGCTGCTGTGTTTAATGGAAGCTGTAAATAAATTCTGTCACAGCAGCAGCCAAGAATGCATTGCCAGATTTAACTGTTCCTCTTCCAAAATGTTGCCTTGTGTTGTACCTTTCCTTTCCCTTCTGAATGAACAAATACATGTGTTTACCTTTGTGAAAATTTGGGATTGGAAGAAGGAAGGAAGCATAGTGCATTGTTTGATGTGAGTTATGAGGTTGGAAGTCCAAAACTGCCAGAAATCAGTGTTGGGGAGTTTAAGGGAGTTCTATCACATCTGTATGCTTTCTTTCCTTCTGTTGCAGAGCTGTGCTTAAAAGCTTTTGTAGTAATTGAAATCTGGGTGACTGATCCCATTCATTGCATTATTAAAATCCATATACAATTTCTTAATGCTTTTGTGTAGAGTTGGGATTTCTCTGAGATTGTAATCATTAAAAAGCATATGTAAGTAATTGTTGGATTTGTTTCTGTAAAATTGGATTAGGAAGTTAGATACCATTAAGTATGGAGTGATTATTAGCAGCAAGCAATTTATTTAGAATGTGAGATGCTTTTGCACTGTATTACAAATAGACATCTATCGTGCAAAGCCAAAGCAATATTATTTTTGCTTTTTCAAAATCAATGTTTGCTCTCCTTTTGTAATACAATCAGTTACTGCCCTATTGACTTCAAAACAGAAATACGCTACTGCTCCTGAATCTTGTTTGGAAACAAAAATAGCACATTAAGTACTTTGCTTTAGAAATGAAGTACGTGGTACTCAGTGGTGGACTGATGTCTCTTCTCAGTGGCGTCATGATGATACGAGACTAGATTTCATTTTCTGTATCTCGAGCAGCTGCTTAAATGACAACAGCCCTGGCAATATATTACCATCAGGTGAAAGGGTAGACAGGCAGCCTCTTGTGTAACTGGCAAGGTCTTTTTGTAGATTGGCAGATTGGCCCTGGGGGCTGATTAAATGTGCAATGCACAGCATTTTAGTGTTCTAGACAGCCTCCATTGACCACAGATTCTGCCTTGTTGAATGCTTCACCCTGTAAAGTTAGCTGTGTGCAAGTGTATGTTTTTACATTTGGAAGAAAGCCATCACTTGCAGAATGTACCACTTAGATCAAGAAAGGTGCTTTCAAACAATTGACAGTTTATAAGTCCATTGCTGGATCTGCTACGGTAAAGAAAGCATTAGCAGAGCTAATGCGTTCACTCAAAGCAGCAGGCATTTTCCCACAATGCTGTAGCAAATCTCCACAGCTACTTAGCTGGCAGTGAGGGCTGTTATGAAATTGCATGTAAAGGATTTTATTTTGGTGTATGTTACAACTTGATGCTTTGTTACTTTAAAATACCTAATGCAAATCATTGTAATACTTGATATCCAAAGCAGCAGGGTGATTTGGAACTAAGTCATTTGTGATATGGAAGGTTTAATTTATCTTGGTGCTGTAGCTGAATGTTGCTTTTCTAAATTTCATAATCAAGTGAACTTCATTTTTGGGAGGAAGACCCTTTTTTTTTTTAAGTACAAAATGGTTTCCTGCCTTTTAATGAGTTTGAAAGAAGGCTTTATTTTGTATGATGAGTAAACATCCAGAAAGCAACCCTTTTGTGGGTTGTTGAAAAATGGCTGTCAACATTAGTTTTTTAAAAATGGCTTTGAGATGATTGATTATATTTAAATATATTTCAATATTGTATAACGATAATGAGTTTACTGTTGTAAGCCAGATTTTTGTCCTAAAATTAATGTAGAGGTTTTATTTGTAATATAACATTGTTAAAGGGGGGATTTTATATATTTATATGTGGGCATACATGCACACACACACACATACTTATTTACTTTTTTCTTTTTTACAAATATATCTCTGTATAACAGCACCCCAGAGACAAAATGGCACAAAAAAAGGAAAGCAACCATCATCAGTATTTTAGAAGACCCAGGTTTAAAAAATGTTTTGACCTTGTATTCAGAGCTGCATATTAATTTCCATAGCTTTTGGCTCTTATTGCTTGGGTAAAAAGAATATAATTGTTCTTTTGTCAAAGCAAGCAGTCTCTTATCTTTCAGTACTGACAAAAAAAGAGAAGAAAAATATTTTCTTTTGCATACAGTTAGATCTAAAAGTGGGGATCTGATGTGTTGAAGTGTCTGTGTAGTACTGAGTCCTTTGGGAGATCTAATAAAAAAAAAGGCTCTTAACTTGGAGTGCCAGTGGCATTGATGTTAACATTAAGAGTTGTGTCAGTGAAATATAATTTATAGATCACATACAGGAATAAGCAAGAAGTGAACACTATTATTTCTCTTATTGTGATTCATTTTATTCCTTTGAAATTGTTTTGAGGTTTGACAGTATTAGAAAGGTTAGTAAAAGATAGCTGTGGTGTTAACAGCTTAACTTTCTCCTGAAAGGGAATTCAGATTGAAGATGAATTTTAAAGTGGGCATGAAAGATGAACAAATCTGAATCTATACCAGGAAAGGCTTATTTTCTTTTAAAAACCTCTCATCTAGTTGAGAAATTGTGATGTACGGTGACTCATCTGGGCAAATTCCATTGTAGCAGCTTTCAAAAAGTTAGCAATGTTAATATGTTTCAGTTTGAAAAGGGGGGAAGTGAGTTTTGGGACACCTTTAGGACTACATAATTTGTTTAAGCAACAACCCACTGCTTCAGATGAAAGCTGCAAATTCAGGAAAGCAGCTTCTTCAGTTTTGGGCAGTCTTTGGAGGAGATCTTTGAACTTGCTTTTAGTTGTCCAATACATTCACAGTGGTGATGATATCTGGAAAATATATATAGCAGGAAATCTGAAAAACTGTTTCCAGGGAGCTAAGTCAGTTGTGCCTTCTCTGTTAGTCTTAAACTGTTTGCTTTTAGCAACTATATTGTCAAAGGACTGGACTTGTAGCTATCACAGTTTTGATTCCCACTCTATCAAACAAAGCCAGATAACTCTTCAGGTTTCCCCAGAGATCAAGAGAAAGAAAAGTTTATGTTGAAGTTTTAGGTACTAGTGAATATTAGCCATTGCAGACTTCTAAAATGCAGACTGGCTGGTGGGAATAGAAAAACTTCATTCTTAGTTGCCGCATTAATACTTTAAAAATTAGGTATGTAGAATCTGTTGATCAGTAGAAGCTCTCTCTTCTTTAACAGCAATACCCCTGGACAAAGCTTGAAATTCATTTCCTGAGGGACTGCAGTCAGTTTAAATCACACTGCACTCTGTAAGCTCCTTAAAGGTCAGCTGCGTTAGCATAGTTGACCATAAAGTTGCAAGAAGTGTTTAAACAATAAAACAATTTTGAGGGCACATCAGATTTCATAAAATAGACAGACCTCTGCTACAGCATTCCATTAATGTAACTCCATGAAGTACGGCTACATTCCTGTGGCTCCTGAAAGGGAATTCATGGTCTCAGGATTGTTTGCATCTC
Source organism: Iguana delicatissima (assembly GCA_948472985.1). Classification (NCBI taxonomy): domain Eukaryota; kingdom Metazoa; phylum Chordata; class Lepidosauria; order Squamata; family Iguanidae; genus Iguana; species Iguana delicatissima. The sequence continues at coordinate 304,581 of CAOKZL010000421.1, forward strand.
TGACTCCTAAGGGTGGAAGAAGACGGAAACCTCTGTGTTTGTGTGTGCGCGCGCACACACAAATGCATGCATGCGCCTTCCAGTTGCCTGTCAGCTTATGGTGACTCCGTTCATTTTTCACAGAGTTTTTTTAGGCTTTGAATACTCAGAAGTGGTTTTTGCCAGTTCCTTCCTCTTAAATAGCCTACACCACCTGGTATTCATTTTCAGTCTCCCATCCAAATCCTAATCAGGGCTGACCCTGCTTAGCTTCCAGGATCAGACAAGATGTGGTGCCTTGCCCCATGCCATTCCTCCATTAGGTTGTAGAAGCGTCTGCAGTTGATGCTTCTCTGGAGTTACAGCTGAGGCAGTCAAGAACAAACAAAGGAAATTTCGGTGTGGATGTTCCTGGATCCCTGATGCTTCCCTAGAACTGGAAGGAGCTACGCCAGCTGCTACAATATGTTGTCCTTTCCTTTGAATCAGTAAAAGAAAAATACAGCAGGAAGTAGCAAAGTGGAAAAAGAATGGAAAACTGTTCTCTCTCCTCTTGAATGATTCTCTTGGAAGCACATGGCTATAGGAAGGGGCAGGGCTGGTGGAAATATATGAATCTGAGGCTCTTGTAAGACTTGTTTGGGTAACAGTGAATAATAATATGTTACCTCCAAATGCGGCCTTTGAATAAAGCACCTTATTTTTAAAAATAGTGAATGAATAGAAGAAGCAAACCAACATTTCATCTGTTTAGATGTTATAACAGAGTTTGTTTTTAAAGATTGCATCTTTCGTTTCCTACTTCTTAAAACTGAATGGCAGTGGCAACAGTGTCTAGAGAACTGGTGAAAAGGAGAATAGTTCCTGTCTCATGGAACTTCTAGCAAAAGGAATTTTTAGCTTCTGATATTATTCACAAAATCTCCTTGCCCTTTATTAGCTTTCCTTTCCATTTTGCCTTGGATGCCCCCCCTCCACTTCCTCTATACAAAATGTTCAAAATGGAATATAATTGTCCGTTGTCACAACGGAAATTTTTGGTTGAACATACCATTTTTTTCCATTTGCAGTGTGTTTTATTATTTAAGCATAAGGCTGCCTTGCTGTTTTCTCCTGCAGGACTGACAAACAGCAACTGTTGCAATATGTACTGTAGGCCAGTGCTTGGAGTTGGTGAATTTCCAAGCCTTAGAAAGCTTGTGGTTTTTTTGTCCTTTGACTAGCACTCCACATTCTGATAATTCATTTGGAGCTGCCAGTTGCATTGTGTCACTGACACCCCTCCCAGCTAGACTTTCACTTGATCTCTGCCAGAATCTGGTACAAACTGAGAGAGTTTGGCCTCATTACTTCAGGCAAGATTAGCATGTGTGATATGTCTGATAGAAATCTGGAGGGCAGGTCTAAGATACACATCATGGCTCAGATGCGCACACAAGGCTGATATAAATAAGTGAATAGGTCTGAATGAGAAAAACCAGACAACAAAGACTTACTGAGATGACACAGAATTCACCCCTGAATTAGTCCTGCTATAATGTAGGTTTCTTACCTAAAAACCCTGGTTTAAGATCTAAGATTTAGAGTATCTTTCCTGGAAACACAAGCCTTTCACTTTGGATGAAATGGATACATGCAATATCTTCTGTTTGAAACCTAAAGAAATGCTATCTCCTGTGAACAAATGGTTTTCAACAAAGAGACAGACGATTGTGATCTGAGATTTGTCCAAGGGAAGGGTTTATTTTTTGTTTTGAGTAACGGAGATGTAAAGGCCTCGGAGTTTGATAGTAGAGTAATCACTTAACGCATAATAGTTACAGAACAAATTCATTTGTTCATTATGTGGAGAGAAAATACTGATTCAATAAAGACCTATACATGACATTCATAAATTTGAAATGTTGTTAAAATGTTCAAAGAACAGAAAAACCTTTTAACACAATCCTATGTATACATGTCTGTTCATACATAAGCTCCATTAAGTTTGGTGGAAGTTATTTCCAGCCCTAAAGTGTGGATGAATGTTTGAATCATAGAGTGGTAGTGTAAGTCATTATATTAGGATATTGCCTCCAATGCAGCCTTATAAGCCAGAGGGCTTTTCTCTATATTCCATCAGTGGAAACTGGGAGAGCCAGGGTGGTATAATGGTCTAAATCCACACTCAGCTACAGAACCCCACTGGATGATCTTGGACAAGTCACACTCTCTCAGTCTCAAAAGAAGGCAAAGGCAAATACCCTCTGAACAAATTTTGCTGAGAAAACCAGTGGTAGTTTTGCCTTAAAGTCACCATAAGTCAGAAACAACTTGAAGGCATACAGCAACAACAAAGGTTGCATATCAACTTTTCTACATATCTTTGTGGATAACATTCTTAGCTTTGGCAATTTAAACATTTCTCAGAACCAACCTCGTCAGATTTTTATAAGATTATGCTGGCCCACTAAAAGCAGATGAGTAAAGTCTGAAGGTTTTGTGATTCTGTGCTCCATAGCCTAACCGGATTAGTTGCATTTGTCTTCCTTAGTTCTTTCCAGATTGTTATTACTGTTATTAGGCCATATTCATTGTTTTTTTTTAAAAAAAAGCTGTGTATAAGAACAAAGATTTAAAACTAAAAAACTATATTCAAGAGTTCAGGATACACATAAAAGAGATAACTATGTAAAGATGTTTTAAGCCATCGTATTTAAATGGTAGGGGTTTTTTTTCCTTTTCATGACAATGTAATGAAAGTAGTTTGGTAGGCAGTCTCCCTCCCAACTGCCTTATAGCAAACATCTGTTTCCAGAACCTTAACTCTTGCTGCAAAATACTGCCACATCAGCAGGTTAATGTAGTTGTGGATGAAAAAAGTGGTGTTACTTTCCCATCAGTTTCTTCATGATTTCATCTATCTCTGTGTATTGACTTAGTGAGTTACAGTTTAAAAAATGTTAATACAAGCTTTTCTCTGTTTGATACTTCATTGTTCTTGGATAATATTACCTCAGTGAGGATCTGGCTCTGGTTTCATTCCAATTAAATATCCCGGAAATGTTTCTAGTTTCAAGCAGCTGCAGAGGTTTAAACAAAGTCAGTGTTTCATCTGTATTCCCAGAGTATACATTCCTGAGCTGTGTTAAATGTACTGTATATGTAGTGCAGCGCACTGACTTTGAGCTTTACAAGTGAAGTTGAAAAGAATGTAAAACATAAAGGCTGAGGTGAACTTAGTAAAACACATAGGCTCATTTTTATTTTGTAATACTTTGGAGGAGAAGGGAATGGAAGAGTAGTATTACTTTTTTCAGCTTCATATAACTAGCTCATTTCCAAGATGGGGAATGTGGCATTTATATGAAGGCAAAAAGTGAGTCTTCATTGTGCTTTGTTATATTAGAATAACTTTGCAAGTGTCTTGGTTTTATTTAAGAAGAATTAAGTGTATAAATGACAGCTAATCATAATTTATTGACCACACCACTATGAATTTTTACAGTGCCGTGGTCATATTTAGTTGCCCTGTTCAAACATTTCCTTAAATGGATGGAAGGCTAAATGGGTGGCAAGGGTTGTTGTTGTGTGCCTTAAAGTTGTTTCTGATTTTTGGCGACCCCAAGACAAACTTATTGTGGGATTTTATTGGCAAGATTTGTTCAGGGAAGGTGGTTTGTGTTGGTTACATATTTTTCCCCCATGACCGATTCTGTTTTTAATCTTTAAAACATCCTCAGCAGTAGGGGTGCCAAGAATATTAATATTTTCACTTTTAGTGAAAAAAGGGTCTCACCTCCCAAGACACTGCACTGAGGAAAATGAGACCATCTAGAAGAGCTCTGTTAATTTGGAACTTTGAGGAAAATCAGTATGCATAAAAATACATGCAGAAAATAAATGTGCGTTATGGGCAAAATACACTGTTTCTTGCAGTTGAAAGAGGGCAGAGAAGACACATGAATGAGAATTATATGTGTTTTTTCTGCACAGAAATCCAGTCAGTTGCACAGATTTACTCTGAAGCTCTGCTCTGTCCCCTTGACATGTAGAAAAACATGTAGTGAACATAACTTTTATTTGTGGAGCCTTGATTGCAGATTGCCCTCCTACAGATGTCTGCCTCACTCACCTGTTGCTTGCCTTAAAGTGGGCAGTGAAGACATGATTGTCTGTGTGGAAGTCCTTTATAGCAAGTTAATATAATGCTGCCAGAAGATACAGTGACAGTGTTAATGTGGTGGTTTTTCCTTTCATTTTGCTTTTTTGTGATGAACATTCTGGGAACTGTTTTACACTTTAAATAGTTTTTAAAATCATATCAGTTTTAAGCTATTTCAGGGTCCTTTTGGACTGAAAAGTGATATGCAGAATATTGGACTAATGCATAAATATAGGGTAAAGAATAACAATCAAGCACCTGGCGCTGGTGTTAAATGCCTAAAACTCTCCACTGTGGCAGTGTGTTTTATTTGCCACTATAATGCATGCCTTGGTAACATCCCGATAACATTTTTACAGTGTGCTCTGAATAGGATTGAAAACAATTTGGAAACTTTACCTCATTAAGAATGCATCAGCTTCAGTACTTGCCTGGTTCAGTAGTTATGAGTGTACAATGCCAGTACAAAAGGAACTCCAGCAGTTTTCACACGCTGTTCAGGTTGCTGGTTTGTACCTTGTAAAGCCATGTACAACCTGGATCAAGTGATTTCAGGTAGTGCTTCCTCCCGTATGAAACCCCTTTCACTATTATGATACGTTATATGGTGATTAAGAGTGCCCCACTGTCTAAGGTTAATTTCTGTTGAGAGTAAGGTTGCTTGTTTCTTTTTTTCTTTTTCTTTCTTTCTTTATTTTGGTGACATAAATTTGTGTAATGTTCGCCCTCATGAGGCCTTCCTATCTTGTTTTGTTCTTCCTGTTAGACAATACATGGTCACCTTTTTGTAGTGGAATCCATCTGGAATCTCAGGATTAAGAAAATTCCAGTATAAAATACAGAATTTCATTGTGTAATTAAATGTGTGGTAATTAAGTCACTTTGGTTTTTAGATGCTAACATATATATTGTTAATCAGTATTTTTAAAACGTAGCCTGTATTGATTTTCCTTAACATTAATCTCACTAATGGAAAGTCATACACAAGGGTGGTTTGTTTGTTTGCTTGCTTGTCACAGCAAAGGATGTTCAGTGAGATTTAATTCCAGTTGCAATGTACTTAAAAATGGATCATGTCTAATTCTTCTCCCTGATAAAAATGTTCTTAATATCTTAATCTCTACAGTGCCAGAACCTATTAAGACCAGTTTAAGCCAGCCCCAACCTGCCGGTACCAGTACCAGTACTTCCACCAGCACTATTACTAACAATAGCAATGGCAAGCGTGCATCTGCCAATGGGCAGCAGCCAGCTGCATCCCGATACCTGCCTCGTGAGGTGCCTCCACGCTTCCGCCAACAGGAACAGAAGCAGCTCTTAAAGAGAGGCCAGCCTCTGCCTACTGGAACTCTGATCAGCACGAGCCCAGCACAAGGTACTGGACAAGCAGGGACAAGTCCTCCTCCACAGCCAGGAGCAGGTGGACATCACCACCCCAGCAAGACTCAGAACCCAGCAGGTAAGAGAATTGTGCTGGAAAAGAAAATGCGTTGCATGAGAGAAGTCTTGTTCAGGTGTTCAGTTAAGGTTTGACTTTGGTTTGCTTTTTTTTCAATCAGAACATAGCAATCATTCAGGGACATTGTTCTGTTCTCTGTGGCAGGAGCACATTCACATAGAAAGTAGGTGTGAACAATGTAGAAGTGAGACTTTCAGAAACACTAAAAAAAAAAGTAATATTTGTAGGTTATTAAATGTTAGGTACATGCTAATCCTGTGCCTAGCACTGCCCATTTCAGAAGTGTAGACCACTTGCTTACTGTACTCCTGTTCAGAACTTCTTCCTTGTGTGCTTTCCTGGGCCCCCTGAAAAAAGTATGATAAACAGGATTGAAGTGGAAACCAATATGCTGCTCTAAGAACCAGAGTTTGTTTCTGTTATTTTTATACTTTAATCTGCATTTCAAAAATAAGCATTATAATTGCAACAATATACCAAATACAGTCATAAATCATTCATAAATGATATATCGTGTATCAGCACCTCTATCCACCAATTTGTAGTGTTTATTATTAGTTACTCTATATATGAATATCTGCTGCACCAAAAATCCAACTGATTAGTTGGAGGTTTCCCATTGCAATTCAGTTCTTGAATATACATTAAAAATGTGTACCAAGTTGCTATCAAGCGATCCTTGTTTAGTTCTTCTCTCCTCATGCAAAAATGGCTAATCAGTTTTTCTGCAAGTACAACTGACCATATTCTGTTAGGATGCCTATGAAACAGGAGTCCTTGGGCAATCTCAGCTGTTGCAGCTCCTACAGTTATTATTTGTAGTGTTATTTTACTTAACCGTTTGATTACTAAAAATGTTTAACCTTTGGGCAGACAATCCACATGTGTTCAAATGTTCCCCTTAGACCACACTTTCTGCAACACCAAGTAAGTTAATTATAGTTAATTTTAGGTTATAGAGACTTGGAAGGCTATAAGAAACAAATTTTCGGTCAAATGTTTGACTCCTCTGCTATACTAATATTTTGGGTTTGTTTCGCAGGTGATCTTATCTCCCATAATGTTTCATATTTTTTCGCAATGACAGTTTTATAAGTAACTGAACCTAAGCCTTTCTTTTTCCTATATTCTTTAGTACAATAGTTTGCCTCTTCAGGTTTGTTTACCACAATGTGATTTCTTGTTCACAGTTTTTAGAGTCAGTGTCCCTCTTTGCGCTTAACGAGATCATTTTTGAAAACTTTATGGGATACATTTAAAAATGTAAGAGCATTTTGACATTGGTGTAGCCAGTCAAATTTATCCACTGACCTTGATAGTCTAACAGGCCCTTTACAACTCAGAACATTCATAGAGTTACTACAGGACAAGGTTAGAGAGCCTCCAACCCCAAGGTCCTCCCCATCCGGCCTGTGACCTTCCCTCTTGACATCCCAATACACTTGTCGCATACTGTCTTATCAGTAGATTTTTTTAAAAAAAGATCTGATTCTCACATGCAGCACATTTTGCTGTCAAGCAGAGAAAGAATAATCTTTCACCACTTCAACTACTATTCCTAGGCTTTGAAAGCCCTAATTGTGACCCCACACATGCGCAACCATATGCACATTTTGTCTGGGTTATGTTCTTGCGAGAGTGCTGTACAGGTTTGTCCTGGATTTCAGTCCCTTGCAATTTTAAGATTCATTTTGACATCATTGTAAGGTGGACATTCTTGTACTAGTCAGTGTTAAAATAGCAGTGTTCATTTCCTTCACAGTTATTTGTAAACTGTGCAGGTTAAAGTAATGCAACATTTCATCTTCTTCAAGTTTAGTTGACTTAGGTATTCTTGTCCACTCATCAATTTTAATAAGAGAAGAATGTCATGGGGAAGATATAAAACATGAATGCAACTAATACATCATCATATTTCACACAAACCATTTTTAAAAAATGTTTGAAATTACATATTCCTTTGAAATTCTGTACACATTCTGTTCAGTTGGAAGTATCTGTTCTGGTTGGTGTAGTGTCTTGCTACCCAACCTGGCACACCTTCATACTGATTCCTAGATATCCTTCTGTGTCGTCTCTGCTTTGAGTTGACTAGACCTGTGAACAAACAGAGGCACTTTAGCCAGTTCTCCCTGTTTGGTCCCAGAGGGATTACAGCACACCCACATGTTGAGGGAACCTGGAATCCAAACTTTTTATAGCACATAGAGGCACGATACAAATTATTTTGCGTGCCAGTTGATACTGTCTTGTATCATCCAATCTTAGAAATGCTACCTTTGTCTTTTCCAGATTTGTGGTCAAAACAAAAAAGCAGCACTTTTGTGTGAATAAGAAGAACAAAGAGTTAACAGAGAGTTGTACCATAGTGTTTTAACCCCCCCCCCCAAGTAATATCTTCATCTTTGTATGAAATTGTAAGAGTTAAAATCATTTCTCTAGACTTCTGGCACAGTTTGAATTTTACTTCTCAAAATTTGAGTTCCAAGCTATCATTTGTTTAACTTAAGCTGAAAGTTTCAGCAGCTGTTGCTTTAAGAAAATTTAAACCATGAGTTGGCAGCCTTGCAAGTTCTAAATGCATTATATGATACTGTAGCAGGATGAACTAGTCCTGTGAGAGTTAATGGGGTCTATGCCAGTTTCTATCATAACTGAAGGGGAATTATTTGTGGATCCCAGAGTATTTTCCTTCCTAAGAATAGCCTGAGAAAAGGAGTGGCTACCAAAACTGACCCGGGCAGTATAAAATATAAAGTTTATTTGGAGCAAGTAAGTAGAAGAGCAGAGCACTTGTGTTATAAGAGACAAAGTTCAGGATACCCTCAGGAATTCAGCCGCTTGAGCCAAATTGTAAAAAGAGACTGATTGTGCTACCGTGAGGTTTATCTAATTCTGAAAAAGAACAGATATTTCTGCTGTAAGGTGACTGACTAACTTGTTATAAATTTCCGCTTCAGGAGTGCTAAGGTGAAGGAAAATACCATAAACTCTATAATTATTTTATGAAATTTGTCACCTCAAAATGCCATGATAGCACTGTCTTAGAAAACTATAAAAGGCAATGTGACCAATTTATTAGTGGCTTTTTACCAAGATAGCTAAATAGAATCCCCATAATTAGAAGCTCTGTATCTTTGAAGAAATTTTCAAAAAAGTTTTCAAAAAAGTAGCTCTGTTTTTTGAAGCATAAAGAGGGGGAAGGAAGGGAGAGGAAAAAAAGAAATGTGGCAGCACTTTTAAGACTAGCGGGTTTTTATTTTTCTTTCTGGCCTCCCCATAGCCAATCATATGAAGTCTTACCTGGCCTGACACAAACAGACAGAGACAAACTTTGACTTGTATATAGTAGGTGTATGTATGTATTTATTTTTTATATGGCACCTTTTATGTCACACCTTTGTGTGAACCCTGGGACTCAAGGTGACTGTCAAAGCTAAAACACATACATGTAAATGTTCACATTTACTGAAACATAGAAAAAGTTAAAATACAAATAGACTATAAATAGAATTTAAAGCAATTTAGAGCATATTATTAGAAAGAAATCAAATGCAGACAGTACAGCACAGTGTTAAGAGCACTTTCCTCCTGAGCAGTTAGCTGCCAATGTCCTGTTGAAACAAAAAAGTATTTGCCTGTTGCTGGCAAATGGACATGGACAGTTTCAGTTTAGCCTCTCCAGAAAGGGACTTCCAGAGCCTGAAGCCACCACCAAGAAGACACTGTCCCATGTTCCCACCAGGTGTGCTTGTTAGTTTGGTAGAACAGAGAGAAGGTCTCAAAACATAGAGAGAGTCATTACTACTCTCACTACTCTCAATGTTAGGACAAAAAAATGGCCTGCAGTGGAATTATTTAATGTTTGCAGCAGTTTATGAACAAAAGGCTTAAGAACTCTTTGTGAGCCTGAGCTGTGATCATCCTTGGAGTATGTCTATGCATATATTATCAGTTTTCCCTTTACCTTTATTGCAGCTAAAATATTAAGCCACTTTTCCAGTTGTTTGGATTTTTATCTGTTCTTCCTTTTCTTGCTAGTATTGGTTGTGTATTTCCTGACCAGGCAGCTTTAAGACTGGCAAAGTAATCCTTGCTAAGTATGCTGATTGTCAAATATTCCTTATATTACACTAACGTTCTTGTTTCTTTTTTTGCCATTAAATAACTGAACGCCCGGGTGATAAATACAGTTTTTTAATGTGAGTAAAAAATGTCCCTATAATTGTTGGCAGGCCTCCATGAAACTTTTGATTTTAAGATGTATTATTTTAATGTCTATTCTTGAGGCACAACTGTTGCTGCAGCTCCGTACAAAATAACTTACAATGATTCTGTCTTAAGAATGCTTTGTGGATTAATTAATGTGGAGTTGTACGTAAACGTCTGGGAATCCCTTGAAATAGTCCCATTTTAGAATTCTGTATTTTGCTTTATCTGTTATTTAGATTTCTACCTGTCCTTGAAATCTCAGGGTGGGTACCATCTGAAAACAATGAGTAATAAAGCACTTAATAAGATATAATAATAAACCTGCCATCTGACTTCCTATGGTTCTGAAGCAGATACTGCTTAGTCCTAAAACTGAATGATTTCAGTCCCTGGGTTCCACATCAAAGGGTTTATATGTCTGTAAGAAGAACTCGGTTGTTGGCAGAGGGCCTCAAATAGATTTGTAAGTGCTGATGCTGTTGAAATTTAAATATGTAAGTGGAGAAGGAAAGAGAATGCTAGTACTAGATGTACACTTGAAGGAAAGATGACCAGGGAATAAATGGTGAAGTTTTATTTTTTCGGTAAATCTTTAAATTGCATGAATAATAAGATTATGAAGATGACAAAATGCATTTTCCTCTGTCTTAATGCTGCCATGTTAGCAAGTTCATAAAATATGTGTATGAAGAACTATCATATTTGGTGCAGCAATATTATTATTACACTATTTAACACTCCATTCTTCTGTAAGAAACTGGAAGAAGTCTGCAAGTGATTTCTATGTGATTTTCCATCTAGGTACTCCACCTCCCCTCCTTGAACGCTAGTAATGTTAAACAAATTCAGAATGTCCTGAGTATTTCCGTTGCATGTTGCACTACTCAGTAGGTATCAGTAGATTAATGCCGTGTGCCTGACAACTTTGAAAAGCAAAAGTGTTGCAAAAATCTACAGTGAGAGTAAATGTGGTTGAAGAAGTGAAAAACTAGATATATTCCAAACCAAGTTCCAAACATGTACTTCTGTACAGTGTAATCCAGAACAGAAAGAGCAACAGACTTATGGTTGTTGTTTAACTTCTCAAAGATGATGCATATCTCTAATCACTTTTCTAAATATCATCTTTTACTCTGGATTTTCCTCCTCTTGCTAGACAGAAAATTGGCTAGACTGCTTTATCTTAGGTATCTTTAGGTGCAATACTGTACATTTTTCCTTTAGAGTACTGTTGAGGGAATTCTATAGATTGTAGCATGTTTGGGAACATCTGGCTTAAATCCAATATGATGCTTATAGTAGTATTGGCAGGTTTTGGCTTTTCTCTCCATAGCATTCTTTGGTGCTGAAAATCTGTTCTGGAGGGTTTCTTTGCCCGCCACATATGTTTTTAGTGTACAAGGGGCCTGCAAGGAGGAAGGAGGAATTATTTCCTCAGGCTTGTGGTTTTTGAAGCTGTGTTCATAACATATCAGATACTGGTCTCTGTTTTTAAATTTGGTGGTACGCTGCACCTGTTATAAGGGGCAACCAGAGGTTTCCATGACAGTGGTATGGTAAATCTACCCTGGGTTTTATTCCAGACTACCTCCAAAGTGCTAAACTATCTTGAGAATAGGGTTGAGCATCTGGAATAGCTCTTATGAAGTCTAGCTTCACTCCACCTTTGACAGATGGGATACTATTTGGAATTTTCACTCCTGATAACTAGCAACCTGGTTTTCAGTTTATTCAGCTTATTCAATTTATTCATGCCCACAATAAACCTGTTTGTTAGATGCTTATAGTGTGTTGTCTGAAATATGTTCTGTTCTGTCACATGATTAGTATTATAAATCAAATTATTAGTGGTAGTTCCTTTACTTGATTTTGTTTCTGAGTTAGTATGTTAGAATTGTTGTACGTCTGCAAGACAATCTTCCTGTATTGTGTTTTACCTAATTATATCAACACTACCATAAACTTGGAAGAACCCCAAGGACTATATATTCCAACCCCTTGCTATGCAGGAGACCACTGCCCATTCATCAAAATGAGTAGTTGGAATGCTATTCCCAAGGTTAAATTGGACACAGAGTCAGAACTTAGCATCCTTCATAGAACTATGTGGTGTCTGAAGGAAGTTGAATCATGGCTGCAGGGAGCTGAAAGACCAGAAGGAGCTTGTTGGCTGTGGCCTTTGTCACTGCAGGGCCTTAAAGCAATTATCTGTAGGCAAAGGAGGAAAGCACAGCTTTGGTTACTGGCTAAATTGCATTTCTGAGCTTTTGGAGGTTGTGAAAAGTATGATATGCAGTCCTCAACCTTTGCTCCCTCACAATGGAGTTTTTGTATATTTTTAGCTCAACTAATCGGTTTTGACTGGGTTGGAAGTTGACCTGCTCTTCCTGCTGCTTATGCCCCACTTGAAGCCCTAATCTTCCTCTGGGATGTGTGTGACATAAGAGCTATTTACTGTGGGGAGCTGCCTGTGATGCAGGACAAGTTCCGGATTTCAAATGGCACTTGTAGAGTAATAGATTAATTTCTAAACAGAAAGAGAAATAAGAACTTAGTGTATTTGTATCTGTTTATAATTGTATCCTTTAAGAGATTTGAATCTTGATTTTTTTTCACAAATTTGAAAGGGAAAGAGAAAGCTAGAGAAAGAGAGAGAGGGGTCTAGGTCTCACTATTAAAGTAGCAACATTATGGATGTAAACTATAACATTTTCATATGGGGTATAAGAAGACAGTAATTGAAACTTGCACTAAGAGAACCTCTTTAAAAATTGAATTGATCAGTAATCTGCCGTTTTCTGAAATGTGATTTGAAGAAGAAAAAATAACCTCACCAGGAAACTCTAGCATTGTTAAATGCTAGAGACTTTCCCACTGCTTGAGATTTTCCCAGAAAAGCCAGGCAGCCAGGAAGATAGTGTAAGGAAAGAGCTTTAAGCCTTCAATATTTGCAGCCAGAACAGAGAAAGCATTGGCTACAGGGCTGGAAGAAATAAAATCTTTAATTTGAAAATATTATAATAGGTGGAAAAGAGGCATAGGCTATTTTCTTTCCAATATATGGTGGTGAAGAGATGGCTAAAAAGATTGTTTGAATTTCTAGATCCTGCATTACAGTTTTTGGAGTTGCCTTGTCCTCTTTTTAGGTCCTTGTGCCATACTGGCATTTAACACATGCACAGCAGCAGAAGGAGCATACAGACTATATTGGACAAATCTGAATTATCTGATTTCTTGGTGTTTGCATGCACATGCATGCAGATGTGTATGCACACAAAGGTCTGGGTCTGAGTTTCTGTAGGCATTTGTACCACCAGCTAGGTCAGACTTTTCCAAAATTGGCTGATCTTCTCTCCAGTTTGTCTAGTAGATCTGTGAGGAATTGAAATTGTTTGAAGTACATTTTACATACATTTAAAAGTCTACTGTTTTTAAAGGACAAGCAAAAAAGCAATGACTGTGCATGGTACATCTCTATCCAGTGATAAGGACTCAAGCAAACATTTTGGCAAGATACATTTTCTTAAATAACCCTACTGCCATCTGCAGTAATGCCCCTGACATCTATAGTTCAATTCAGGAAATTTTGTCATCTTTGACTAGAAAGATTTTTTTTCTCCTGCATGAAAATGCAGCATTTTTTTCAGTCTTTTTTTTCAGAGTAGCACTTTTTTTAGTCAGCAGCAATAGCAAAGAAGATTTTTGAGCAAAATGATGGATCCTTTGCACAAAATTCAATATTTTGGAAGTATTAGAAATCCTTGAATAATACACAGAGCTCCTCAGTCTCCTCCGTTTTACTTCAATGCAAGGTAGAAGCAGTTGCTGCTCATGAGAACTTAGAGGCAGCTGTTTCAACAAGGCAGCTAAATATTCAAAAAGATGTCTGTAATACATATACCATTTAATAAATAAGCTATCTGCCATGGCCTAAATCCATATGACACTTGTGTTAGGTTGGGATTTTTAGTCCCTTCTCTTTGCAACCTTCTCCATTACTGGGAAAAAAAATACTCTGGAAGATTTTCTATCCCTCTGGAGCTTGGGGGAGGCTGAAGTAGGAAGAGGAGATGTTCCTCCTCCGTGCATACAGGATTCTACTCTCGTGCAGAAGAATGCCCATTTCTAAATACAGACCCATATGTAGCCTGCATTTTAAAACCTGCACTAAAGTAACATAAATTTATATAGTTGATAGCATTCCAAAATTTGCTATCAATATGAAGCACTTAAATGAAGATTATTTGCATTTTGGCTGTTATGTCATTCATTATCTTTCAGCAGATTTACAGAACAGAATCCTCCACACAAGGTGTTGAAACCTTGCTTACTGAACCCTGCAGAGCATTAAAAGATAATTGGAAGTTCTCTTCTGCAACCCTTTTGGTTCTTTCAGAAGTGATGGGTGCATAATTTCTCATGGAGTATTTCACTCTTAAGGGCTAGAAACTTGCTTATATTTTTTAGAAAAGCTGAGATGTAGAGTGTGCTGAATGTGCTTTTGCATGTGCATGGTGCAGTCTTAGGATAAACACATCCCTGTGAAGTTTTAAAAGAAATAAATGACTACTGGTTCATGTGGTTTAGGGTGCATATGTACCTTTCATTCAATGTAATTACCAGTAATTCTTCTGTTCCTGTGGTATCCCTTGCAACTGATTAGTGCACATACATTAATTACTTCTGGGAATGCCTATCCTATACTAGGACAAATGGATTCTAAGTAATAAGGCCACATGATTATTTTGCTGCATCCCTGTTGGTTGCCAGCTTGAGAGTCTAGAATGGGTAGGTTGATGGCCCCGTTATTCGGAACCCTTACATTGACAATCGTATTGTGTGCAGTAAAAGCTTGGGAAGGCTGGCATTGAACAAGTTAAGATTTCCTTGCTTTCCTAACTGCACTGCAAAAACACTGCAGCCTACAATGTATTGTTTAGGCAGACAATGTCAATTCTGCTGTTTCCAAACGGGAGCTGTGATTTTTAATCGACATACACATTTTCTCTTCTCCTGATTGAAGCAGAGAAGTAATTAAGTAGCTGGAGGCTTGCCAGGTCCCCTATACGGTTTGTCCCCAGTATTGCATCCTGTGCTGGTATGCCAAGCGTGTGTGTAGCATTGCTCTTTAGAGACGGGAAAAGGAGGATGGAAACATTAAGGAGGCAGGAATGTATTTGCATGCAGCCAATCGGCAATATGCGGCTGTTCTCTTGGCTGACTTTCAAAAATCAGAAGAAAAGCAGCCACCGTGCTAATTGTGGCGAGGTCCCGAAGTGAAAATGTTTTGTGACAGTTGAAAG
The DNA here is from genome assembly GCA_948472985.1 of Iguana delicatissima. Taxonomy (NCBI): domain Eukaryota; kingdom Metazoa; phylum Chordata; class Lepidosauria; order Squamata; family Iguanidae; genus Iguana; species Iguana delicatissima. The sequence goes on from CAOKZL010000421.1 coordinate 319,678, forward strand.
AATTTAAAGAGGAAGGAAGATCGGTTTAGTGTCAGCTGCAATTAGATAATCAAAGCTTTAAAACCCTCATCTGTTGATACCTTAGCCAGAGCGATGGGGGCTGCGTGCTGTGGGAGGTGGGGGCAAGAGGGTGGAGGAGTCTCCCTGCGTGGAAAGGGCATTTCCAAAGCCAGCAGAGCCAAGGCCCGAGCAAGCTTGTAGGTTGTCTGGGCGCACACTTGCACTGAGCGATTTTCTTGGCAGCTCTACAGGATGAGGCTCACTCTGTACACAGCCGACATATTGAAGCTGAGAACCCAGGCGAACCTAGATGCAAGAGGGGAGACAGCTCTGCACACAATGTAGCGTCTCCTAGAATGGTTGGGCAGCACCTTTCCTCAGGTATTTCATTCCTCCTTGGCCCCTTTCAAGCAGCAAGAATCAAAAAAGGGGGACAAATAGCATCTGCTTCTGTTAAATCGGTTTATTACATAACGTTTCAGAGGCGGCAGCAGCAGCAGCACAGCGTCCTAAGCTTTTGGCTGCCTTTCAGGTTTGATAAAATGGCGTCTTCAGAGAAAGAGCTGCTTGCTAAAGATATGCTGTGCTGGGCAGAAAAATGAAGTTATTATTTGTCATTATCTACTGCTGTTTGGTTTTGGAGTGTTAGTATTTCATGGAGTACTCATTATCTAATAATGAAGAATGCTCTCTTTTATGCTGCTCAGCTCTTTTTCTGAATGCATTAAAGGTTCCCACATCAGAGGCAGCGTACTTGGTTGCATACCGTCATGTAGAAAATTAAAAGAGTAATAGGCTTTTCCACTCATGTTACCTAATGCTGGGTTTTGTCTGTAAATAAAGCTGTTTTATTTAGCGTTTTCATCTCTTTAACTCCTTCACATTTGCATGTGCCTTTCTGGCAGTGTCTGAGAGTCTTAAGTGTTTATGCAGTGTTCTAGTTAGAGCAAACTTACAGTACAGATATCCCTTTAAATATTTTTGTGGCAAGGAAATCAGAGCACATAAATAATATTTCAGCAAGTGTGCACGAGAGAGACACAAAAGAAGTTGGGCACTTGGAGGCTTCCAGACTGGTAACAGTTTTCAAATTGGTTCTGACCCTAGGAGATGAACACTGATGAAAACAGACAATCTCTATTATTGGTGTTAAACAAATGTTGACAGGCTTAACCAGCTCTCTTTGAATATACATACTTTTTGGCTCTGTCCTGCATGTATTAACGTGAATGTCCACATTTTTATGCAGGACACATTTTTAAGCATTTTCCATCTGCTTTGGATATTTCCCTCTAATATGTCTTTACTGATCACTTTTTATTACAGACTATGGTATCAAATTTTGGGCTTCCATGAAAATAGATCATGACACTGATAACTTTTTATTTTTGAAGGGAAGAGTGTTATTTCAGTTCAGAATCGGATAGTTTGTGACATCAGTCCTAAAGAACTCAGGTAGTAGAGACATAGTGTTAATTGTTTGCGGAATGGCTTAAATCTTGGCTTGGTTTGTAACAGCTGTATGAATTCTTAGAAGATCCAACTTAATTTGTTTTAGCTTCCGTAGAGAAATTGATCTATCAGTCAAATATTTTTTAAAAGGTCCCAAATCATATATGAAAAGTACAGAATATGGATTTTATATTTAATAACAGTATAAAATGTTAGTGTTTGTGTTATTAGCTGCTGTCATTGTTATTTTAAAAGCCACACATACTTTACATTTCTAATGCTTTATGCATGCAAAGGCCTCCATCCTGACACTTTTGTATGTTTTGATTTCCAGCCTAAGAACCTCTTGTTGTTCTTGCAGTGCTTGTATATAGAGTTTCAAGAAACATAGTGCGCCGTGATTCAACACTATGTATAGAGAACCTACCTTTTATGTTGGAATGAGAGTTTAAAATGTTTAGACACTGGAATTTCATCAAAATTGTAATTTAAAGTAAATAGTGAAAACACTTTTCCAGATATATGTTAATTTAAATTGAAAATAATGGACTTCTAGTATTTGAAACTCCTATGTTTCTGTTTTTTGGAACCCATTAATGAACTTGTGTTCCCAAGTTCAGTAAAACAGAACAACTGTATTTGACAAGAGAATTTGCTAGACTGCTTTTATAAACTTCTCCTAAACCTGGAATCTGGATTCACTTTAAAGTACACGTTCATATAATTTACTTGTTGTCTGCATTAATAACCAGTGCTTGTATGTCAACTATATCACTGCAGTATTAGTTTGTTCTGAACGAAAGTCAGTTTATTATTTGTCTAAAAATTTCTATTGCATATGAGAGTTTGCATATCTTAAACTATCTACCAGTACTAGCCCTATTAGTGCAACCTAATTAAACAGTATTACTTTTTGTCTGAAAATCTATCTTTATTAGCATAAAGTGTAATTGTTTTCCAGAGCTAGACTTTGAAATGCCTTATTCCATTTTTAGAGAAGGCCACACTGCCCTCCAAAGTTTTAGTGAAAACTGAGTATTTCCCCCCCGAGGCACATCCATTTATTGGATTGTAAAGGTGGAAGTATTTTGGACACTGTGAACATAGCAATTAAACCACGAGTGCAACTGATGTATCTGGAGTGTTGGATTGCAGACTAATTTGCATCATGTTTAATTTTTCAGACCTTGGTCACAGCGGATTGGGAGACCATTATGAGAATACTCACTGGGGACAACAGTCCACTTTCCGAAGTGAAGCCAATTGCAGCTGGGATAAAGTGATAATAGACAGGACTGACAAGGAAGCGTGGCCTTCCATTACAGGAACTGAGACTGAGTCTGCCTCAGAATGTACTACAGACACTGACTCTGCCTCCAACTGTGGCTCAGAGAACAGTAGCATGGCTACAGGGAGTGCCCAAGGCAACTTCACTGGACATACAAAGAAACCCAATGGCAATAATGGCACCAATGGAGCACTCATCCAAAGCACTTCTAACCAGAGTGCCCTTGGAGCTGGTGGAGCAAATGGTAATGGAAACTCAGCCAGAGTGTGGGGTGTTACCACAGGTTCCAACTCTGGCCTAGCTCATTGTTCTGCCAGTGGTGGGGATGGAAAGATGGACAACATGATTGGAGATGGTAGAAGTCAGAATTGCTGGGGTGCTTCCAACTCAAATGCTGGCATTAATCTTAACCTTAACCCCAATGCCAATCCAGCTGCCTGGCCTGTACTCGGACATGAAGGAACTGTGGGAGCAGGCAACTCTTCCAGTATTTGTAGTCCAGTCAGTGCCATAGGTCAGAACATGGGCAACCAGAATGGGAACCCAACAGGCACCTTAGGTGCTTGGGGAAACTTGTTGCCGCAAGAGAGCACAGAACCACAAACGTCCACTTCTCAGAATGTGTCTTTCAGCGTACAACCTCAGAACCTTAACACTGATGGACCAAATAACGCTAACCCCATGAACTCTTCACCGAACCCTATCAATGCAATGCAGACAAATGGACTGCCGAACTGGGGCATGGCTGTTGGCATGGGGGCCATCATCCCGCCCCACCTGCAAAGCCTTCCTGGTGCTAATGGGACATCAGTTTCTCAAGTCAGTGGGGGAAGTGGTGAAGGAATGGGCAATTCAGTGTGGGGGATGTCCCCAAGTAATCCTGCCACAGGAAATAGCAATTCTGGGTTCAATCAGGGGAATGGAGACACTGTGAACTCAGCATTAAGTGCTAAACAAAATGGATCCAGCAGTGCTGTGCAAAAGGAAGGAAATGGAACAAGTGCATGGGATTCAGGACCACCTACTGGTCCTGGGGTCTTAGCGTGGGGCAGGGGCAGTGGCAACAGTGGTGTGGGTAATATGCATTCTGGTGCTTGGGGCCATCCAAGCCGCAGCACCAGCAATGGTGTTAATGGCGAATGGAGCAAGCCCACAAACCAGCATTCCAATAATGACATCAATGGGAAAGGATCAACAGGGTGGGATAGCTCTAGTGTTACCAGCCAGAATCCTGCCATGCAGCAGGGCAATGAACAAATAAACTCTTGGGCCAAAGCTGCAGCCTCTGGCAACACAGGTAGTGAAGGAAGCAATGATAGCAATGGGAGCCAGAATGAAGGCAGCACTGGGAGGGAAGGAGCTGGAGAGGGCCGAAGAAGAGATAAGGGAATGATAGACCAAGGACAAGTCCAGTTGCCAAGGAGTGACCTTGATCCAAGGGTTCTGTCCAACACTGGATGGGGACAGACTCCTGTAAAGCAAAACACTGCCTGGGAATTTGAAGAATCTCCAAGGTCCGAGCGAAAGAATGACAATGGAACTGAGGCCTGGGGTTGTGCAGCTACTCAGCCTTCAAACTCGGGGGGCAAGAATGATGGGTCCATCATGAACAGTACAAATACCTCTTCAGTATCTGGGTGGGTCAGCTCTCCACCTGCAACAGTTCCAACCAATACAGGTTGGGGCGACAACAGTAACAAAGCGCCAAATGGCCCTGGGGGATGGGGAGAGCCGACAAATTCTACTGCTGTCAATAATGCTGCTGCTGCCAAAAGTGGCCACACTTGGAGTGGGACCACGAATCAGGAGGACAAGTCACCTACTTGGGGTGAACCTCAGAAACCCAAATCTCAAAACTGGGGAGATGGACAGAAATCAAATCCAGGCTGGACTTCAGGGGGTGGAGATTGGGTTGATTCCTCATCTGTCCCTGGACACTTGGGAGATGGGAAAAAGAACGGTTCTGGATGGGATGCTGACAATAGATCAGGGTCTGGTTGGAATGAAACTACGCGTTCTGGGACCAGTGGATGGGGAAATGGCACAAACAGCAAGGCTAATACAGGTACAAGCTGGGGGAATCGTTAAAACCTGGTCCTCAACAGAACTGGGCTTCTAAATCCCAGGACAACAACATGAGCAATTGGGGAGGAGCTGCCTCTGTTAAACAGACTGGATCAGGTTGGGTTGGTGGACCAGTGCCAGCCAAACAGAAAGATAGTAGTGAAGCAACGGGATGGGAAGAGCCCTCTCCACCGTCCATTCGGCGCAAGATGGAGATTGATGATGGTACCTCGGCTTGGGGTGACCCAAATTACAATAACAACAAGACTGTAAATATGTGGGATAGAAATAATCCTGTAATCCAGAGCAGTACCACAACTACCACCACTTCCGCCACCATTATCAACGCAAACATGGCTGAGCCTCAGCCACCGAACCAGTCAAGTGCCCAGTCAAACCGGTCCCCACTGCTTGGTCCAGGTATGATACAAGTTTTGTTTCTTGACAAATATGCTACATTTTGGAAAGAATGTTTTAGTAATAGCCATTTAAAAAGATATGTTCATATTTTATATGAATTATGTATAAAAATAGTGCCCAGAATTTTATTTCCCATCTATAGAGCAGACATCTTATGCATATCTTCTCAGTCCTATTGAATTTGGAAACTTCCTCTAAGGTAATTGCTTTTTGTTTGATTCCCCCTCTGTCCCTCCGTCTCTCTCTCTCTCTCTCTCTCCCCCCCCCATTCTGTCTCTCTCTCATGCACGTGCACACACACATATATATATCAGCAAAAGAATAAAAGATGCAGAGAACCTGCCATAAAATGAATCGGTATAACATATGTCTTTTGAAATGGTAACAGAAATATTAATTTCTTTTGCTAAAAACCTGGGGAAATGCAGAGAAAAATCAAATGTGTGAAATGATTTTCGTAATTGAATAGACACACCAAATCTTGTGTTAGATTAGAATATTTTTAACCAAGTATTTGTGTTTAAGGCCATACACTGACAATTCTGTAGAATATAATAGTTTCCACGTAATCCCAACACAGTTGTGAGTTCATTAGCATTTCATAGAACAGATCCAAAAATATTCTCTTCATAATGTGGACCATATTTTCTAATGAACTATTTAACTGTTCTGCTGCTTGTCCTTTGGCCAATCTTCGATGTCCATACTCAGACACTGTACATCTGTTTCTGTTACTCTGACTGTTTCTGCCAAATACATATTTCTTCAATTGTGGCTATTACCCAAGAAGCTTCTTAGTTGTTCAAACTAGTGGTTTTTATACATTATCTCATGCAAAGGGATTTTTGTATTGAAAATTAGAAAAGTATGTGTTTCGTTTCTGATTGAACAAAGCAATTAGCTATGATTAGAGTCATTGTGCAACAGTGTAGTATTTGAAGTCACCCAAGTTTTTGTTTTGTTTTACAGTAATGAAGGATTTTTTTCAATAATCATCCATTAGCCATTTCCCAGATTTTAGCATTTTATCCCTACAAGAACAAAACAACCATATTGAGACCTTCCTGTTTATTCATTACAACAATGTTTGTGTCATTTTCTTTTTGTTTCCACCAGCAATGTTTAACAAATTTTTTTGCAGGGGATTTCATCCCTTGTAAATAGGAATTAGTATCTTTGGGATACCTAGGCCCCAAGAATTTTGTAGTATTCCTCTGCATGGATAAATTCTACCTGTGTGACTGAGATTTATTGCACAGAGTGCATTGTACCCAGAATAAGCAGAGCCCTGTACTCAGCGCTTCAGCAGAAGGACAGCCAGTGAGTCTGGAAAGAAGGATTTTAAGTTTGTATTTCTACTTTTTTGTGAAACACCTGCTGTATCCATATTATATACGTATCTTCAGTACTTCAGTGGAAGTAGTGTACCTGGGGGAATGATTGAATGATCAACTTGTGCCAAGTACCCTGGAATCTTCCTATTTGCCTAACTAGACAGAATCAGCTGTGCAGGTTTATCCTGATGTGCCCCAGGCACTGGGCACATAATAGAGACAATGCAGTGGTGGAGTGGGGGGGGACAGAAAGAGCAGAAGGGCCCTGATTTACTTATCTTTTTTGCCAGCTCCCTTGGCTGCTTTTTTAAAGATTAGCCTGATATGACTAAATTGGAAGGAGTTAGGCATTTCCATTCTTCATAAAGGATCCTTCTGCTTTTTTCGCTGTAATTTCAGCACTGGAGCCTCTTTGTACCTGTGCTTTTGGTTGGCATGTCTGACAAACCAAGGAACATGTACCCACACCCTACACACCAGGGAATCTAACAACCCAGACTTCTGGGTTGCTTAAAGCATGTGGGAATATGTATGACTTGCTTAGCAGGTCCCAGTGCCAGGAAGCAGTACATGTGATAAGTGGAGGCCAGAGTAGAGGCATTGTAATAAAGAGGATTGAATAGCCAACCCACAGAGATGTTGGCCACTCTTATGCTATTGGGTTGCATTGATGGCTAGGATTTCTTCAAGCCTGTCTACTTATCCCACAACCTGCCCTGAGTACACAAAAGCTTTCTGAGGCTCCTTCCAAGCATGATGAACTTCTCCTCACTGCCTGAAGGAACAGAAATGTGGTTTCCTAGAAAAGTAACAATCCACTCACTGAATATTGATATGGGGATGGTCTCTATCAATGTTAGCCTACTCATAAGTAAGGCAACAGAGATATGAAATTACTGTTGCTGGATTAATTTTTTTTTTAGTACAAATATACACTTAGAAACAACTGTTCTCTGACTGAATCTCAAAAAATTAAAATAACAGTCAATTGCAGTAGTAAAACAAAGTATTAAAACAATAGAAAGAGGTTAGAATAACTACTTGGGGTTTTTACCCCATAGAAGAAATAGTAAACTATTGATAATATAGGTATGTAAAGGACAGAAGAAAAAGCTGCCAAGAAGGAAGCAGTTCTTGCTGTGTCATATCAGAGAAAGAACTGGGATGAGGAATGGGTTTTAGGTATCTCCTTCTCTGATACACATTAAAGATGGAGAAGAAACACCAGTCCTATCCTCCTTCTTACAATTATCTACTTCAGTCATATTTGCAAGTTTTTCTTTATAGCCATAAGACCAACAAATAGACAGTATAATTCATTACACTCTCCAAAGCAGGCTTCCTCTCTCCAAACCCCCCAGCCTGCTGATTTGTGCCATTTTTGCTACCACATTTACTATTCTGAGGCTTTTCAGAGTCATCTTGTCCTCAGGGCCATGTTCCAGGAAAGTAGTCCTTCATTAGAGAGAGGTGATGCGTCCCTGGAGAGCACCCTGCAGAGTAGCTGGTAACAACAGCAGTAGTTTGGCAATGCAGGCAGTCACTGACATAGCTCCAATAAACAAGAAGTATAGTAGATCAGGGAGATGCTGCTCCTCCTGATCGATTGCTTAAGATAGAGGTCTCAGTCTTCCACGTGGGAGAGCAAGCCTTTCTGCAGTAGGTGCTTGTAAGACACCTCCATGTAAGACACTGCTGGGGCAGTGTTACTGGTCTTGGCTGTTAACTTGGACCCAGTTTACCAGCAGACAACATTTCATTTGAATAATGGATGAACAGCATGAGAGCCTCACCTCCAAAAAGAGAACTCTTGTATTCTTCTCTCTAAGTATATGTCAGTGCCACCCCTTGTAAATTATACACTTGGGTTTGGTTGTACTTCCCATTTAGAGAAATTAAAAATGTAGGCACAGTTTTACAGTATTAAAACTTTAGTAATGTAATGTAACCTTCATAAGATGCATATTTCTCCTGCTTCATACCATTTAAACACCTTCAATGGCTATTAGAATCTGTTTATTTCTGTTGGAAACTGCAAGAGTTGTATTACAAATTAGCCGTATAAGTATGATACACAATTAATTTTCCAAATTTTCATTGTCTTTATATCTAACATGTCTGTGGTCTAGTAGAGTCATCTGTATAGGAGAAAGAAGGAGAGCTGTTTACACATTACAGTCATTTTATCTTTATTTCTCTAAATGGTATGAAAGACACTAAGAGCCATCAAATAACTTTTCTACCCCTTAGCAAAGGAAATAACGCTATGGAGACAGAGTTCTTGATTTGACATGTCAGGCATTTAGAACATCCGGCTACAGAGCAGGAGATGGGACATTCAACCAGACAAGTTCGCTAGTGTGTTATCTCTCAGGACAGTTTGATCTAAAACTGGTGGGCTTTTCCCTCTGAACACATTCTGGATTTGAATAATTCACCCATGACCAGGACAGATTGCGTGATAAGCGTGCTTGGAACCTCATTTATTTAAAAAGGGTTCTTGGACCTTTGAAAGAAAAAGAGGCGTCTGCCCACCTGTGTTTGGGAATATAATTGGCTCAGATTCTAAAAATATGATACAGGGGAAAAAGTCCTTGGAAAAGTGGCTAATTTCAGTGGCAGTAGGGAGCATTTGGAGAATATCAACAAATGTATGGACTTAAAATATCCTTTTTCCCTCCTAATGCGCATACAAGGTAACGCCCCTTTGCTGAAATATAACCATACCTGTCATGGAGATTTACACACTGTACAAGTGAAACTTAGCTGTGTATAGAAAAGTAAAACAAAAACTGGATATAATGTTATCTGGATTTTGCCCTAGATGGACTGTGCTTCCCCCCCCCAAATTGTAAGTTCCAAAATACAAGATGATAGCACAAGATCTTTTTTTTAACTGAAATACATGTTCTTGGCTGTCTTTCGACTCTTTTGTGGTATCTACCTACTCTTTGTTTCTTTCTCTCCTTCTTTTTGGTTTCCTTGGAAGTGGTTCTCTAGAAAGGAAGTGATGCTGGTAAATACAGTAGGGAATTGTGGGATAAGAAGGTTAGTTATTTCTCCTAACTTACATCTAGGAGCTGTGAAGATATAGCACAATGAAAGGTGAAAACCAAATTATTTCTCACTTCTTCTTGCCAAAATAAATCACCCCCTTCCTACTTGTACAGTTTTGCAGACCAAATACAGCACATCTCTGGGATATAAGCAAAAATACCAGGTGTATTCTCCACATTTGTCTGAATTAAAAAGACTCTAATGATATTTAATGACTCTACATTTTTATATTAGGAGAATATCTACAGTATTAATTTTTGAGTAAGCTAATTAAGGTTCAGAGATCTTATTGGCTGTCCTAGGTCACATGGAAGTTCATACATGGTGTAGGAAATCTGTACTGAATATCAGGACTGTTAAGTTGCAATGAATCAGTTCCTTGTCAGCCTTCTAACTAGAGCAGTGGTTCTCAACCTGTGGGTCCCCAGATGTTCGTGGACTTCAGCTCCCAGAAGCCCTGAGCATTGACCATAGTGGCTGGGGCTTCTGGGAGCTGAAGTCCACAAACATCTGGGGACCCACAGGTTGAGAACCACTGAACTAGAGTGTAATGAAGTATGCTTTGCTATCCTCTCATCAGCCAGTCAGGTGTTGGTCTTTTAAAGTAAAGTCTACCTTGAAGTTTGATGAGATCAAATTAATGTTACAGAATGTCTCTTTGTCTGGTTCATCAAAGAATGCTTCGATGCACTGGACAGTTTTGAGAGATTGTACACACAAATGCTATAGAAAATCACATGCAGTTTCCCTAACAGGTTGAGATTTTTTCACCCTGTCTCTCTAATGCACTGCTTGCAAAGAGTCCTGGGAACATTATCGTGGTAGCATATGAAATGTCAGTAATACCTTACTCTTCTAGATTGAAACATAGTGTCAAAAGGTTTTAGCAAAGCATATTTACAGCATTGCTCTTAAGATATCCAGACTTGTTTCAGATATTGAACATCAGAAATACCCAAATTATTATTTAAGTATTTTTCTAAATAGCTGTTGTCGTGATCAATGCTAGATTTTTCCCCTCTTGTGCTTGATTTGATCTCTTGAGAACTTTGTAAACTATGGGTATCTTAACACATGTTAATGTTTTCACATAATTACAACTAATTTACGAGAACATGAACTCCCTTGTTGTGGGTAATAATTTACGTAATATTATGTGGCTGAGTACACAGTGTATTTAACAAAATGACTTATACCTTACATATTGAAGGTGATTAATCATTATTACTGAATTTTAAAGAGAACCCAGGGAAGTTAGTCCCTCTTTTTTTTTTTAACTTAATAAATGAATGCGTGTTGTAGTGGAAATTGCGGTGTTCAGGCTGAGGTTAAATATACTGTTACAAAGCCTGGGAGCTCTTTTAATTATGCATTTCAGCATCCTTTCTAATATTTAATGATACTTAATTTCCACTATGCCAGTACGTATATCAATATGTGAATACACAGTGAAAGCACAGAAGCCCTTCAGCCCATTTTCTCCATAGCAGAGGTCACCAATCAAAGACTTTGCTGGGTATTACAAACCTATGTGTGAAATTTGGATTCCTTATTTCTGTAGCTCTAGGAGAATAATAATAACAATAGTAATAATAATGGAGATGATGATGATTTTTTATTTCTTACCTGCATCTTCCCAAAGCTCGAGGCAGAGTGCAACATAGATTAAAATGCAGGTAAAAACACATAAAACCATTTAAAATATACCAATTTAAAATTCATAGTTAAAAATTGATTGGGTAGGCCTGCCAGAAGAGAGGGGTCTTTAGAACTTTTTTTCTAAATCCAGTGTGTTTAGCTGTTGAATCTCTTCTGGCAGGTCATTCCACAGTCTAAGGGTGGCCGATGTAAAGATCCTCTGGGTGACCGTTGCCAATCTAGTCCTGGTTGGTTTAAGTAAATGGCCCCCAGAGGACCTGAATGTATGGTGCGGATTGTATGGAAGGAGGTAATCCTGCAGGCAACTTGGACCCAAACCATGTAGGGCTTTAAAGGTAATAACCAACACTTTGTACTTTGCCCAGAAACTAATTGGCAGCTAGTGGAAAGATTTTAATATCGACATGATATGCTCATTCCTCAATGAAACTGTAACCAATCTGGGTGCCACATTTTGGAACAGTTGGAATTTCAGTTGAAATAGCCCAACATACAGTGCATTGCAGAGGTCCAACCTTGCGGTTACCTTATAAATCTTTCTGGTCGTATGTATCTCCAGTTTTCCTTTTCCCCTCAGACATTTCCATTTGGACTGGAATAATTCTTTTCATCTCCAAATGGAAATGTCTGAGGGGAGAAAGAAAAATGGAGGTAGAAGTGGATTATACTGGAATAATTCTGTTCTTGAGAGCCAGGATGTTATAATGGTTGGACTATTATAATGGTTGGACTTAGGACTCTTGAGCCCAGGATCTGAATTGGTGTTTAGCCATGGACACTGACTGGGTGTTTCTGGACAAGTCATAGTCTCTGAGCCTCAGAGGAAGGCAGTGGGAAACCCTCTCTGAATAAATCTTGCCATGAAATCCCTAGGATAGGGTTGTCATACGGCAGAGTTGACTTTAAGATGTATAATAACAACAACAGAAATTCTGTTCCTCCACTCCTAGGCATGCTGGCGTTTTGTTCTGCTGGCTCTTGCATCTTTCAATCAGTTTTTCTCTAACTCAGTGGTTCTCAACCTGTTGGTCCCCAGATGTTTGTGGACTTCAGCTCCCAGAAGCCCCAGCCTCTATGGTCAATGCTCAGGGCTTCTGGGAGCTGAAGTCCACGGACATCTGGGGACCCACAGGTTGAGAACCACTGCTCTAACTCCTTGCATCTGCCTGTCCTGTCCTTTGTAGGACCAGTTTCACTGCCCTTCTTCTTCTGTAAAATGTTAGAGCAGTTCCTTCAGCCATTGCAAGAGAATGCCACTGCTACCATCAGCATCATAAAATACCTAAGTACAGTATACATTGCCCTCATTTGGACTGATGAAAGAGAAAATCTGCATTTTTATGCCTTTGTCAAGTTTTCAGAAAGTTATTTCCACTGCATAAGCAAACGTCTTCAATAGAAGCATTCAAGTCCTCAACATAAAGTCTTTAAAGTTATTCTGAGTAGTTCCCAATAGAACATTGTGGTTGCATTCCAGGGACTTTAGTGGCACAGAGCTTCAATATCAGAAAGGACTCTCCTGTTCAGTGATAGAGTGTGCTCTGCACACACATGATTGGATAAATCAGACTTGCCCCAACAATCCTTTGGCTCTTAATTGCACTGAAGTACAGTGGCAATGTCTGCATTTAGGACAACAGAAAATAAATACCTTGTCATACCTTCGGCATTCACAGAAGTGCATATTCACATTGCATGTTGTTTGAAAAAGTAATACAGTCAGGTGGATTCTGTATCCATGGATTCAATCAACCACAGCTTGAAAATATTTTTTAAAAAATCCAAAAAGCAAACTTTGATTTTGAAAAGGGATGTCATTTTATTACAGCATTGTACATAATGAGACGAGCATCCACAAATGTTGGTATCTACAACGAATCCTGGAACCAAATCCTAGCAGATACCAAGGGCCCACAGAGTAAACAATTCACTTAAAAATAAATTATACGTACAAATGTACATGTATAAATAATTTACTCAGCTTTGGTGCAAGTTATAAGAAAGAAGTACAATGCTTTCAAGACAGACAAATCCAATTCAGATTTAATGTGGATGCTGCACATTATATACCATAGACCTTCTGAAACCACAAACAGGCAGCTAACTGGCTGTTTGTAATTGTTTCTCATTTCTGCACAATCATAATGTGCAAAATATCTTGTCACCCTTTTTAAACCTTACAGTAAGACTCTGAGGTTGGCTCCTCCGTTTTCCAGGCAGACCAGAATATAGCATTTGCTCAGATTTTTCCAGTTGGTGCTTAGACAGGGATTTGAACTCTTTGGGGAAATACCTTCCAGTGTCATACTTCTGTGTACACATTGTTAACAAACCTGAGTCCCTAGACACTCAGCATTAACTTTCATTTTATTGTGCTTAAGTCTGGTGAAGTCTTCCACCAAACTAGATTAAAATTAAAAACTAAAAACTATTCCTCAACACTGTAGTTTTTAACTATCACATTGACATCTAAAAAAGTCAGCCTAACACTAAAAGCTAACAGTGATTCCACTCCATAGCACTTTGCTGCTGGGTAGGGAGCCAGGGATTAGTGGAATGATGTATGCTGTCTGTGACTTAGCCACAACAGGACTCTACGGCATTATAGCAAAACATCAGCAAAGAGCAACATGATGTTCAGCCTTGAAGTATTGCCTCCCATAGTAAAGTTCATTTTAGGAAGGACCAGTGGGGATTATGCTAGTAAAGATAAAATTTTCATTAAGATGGGTTACAGGCTGCTTACATAGACAAGATAGCTCCAAACAAAATATTCTGCAGATAGCTTTGTTTCTGTTTGAGTGCAGGGCTTTAAATATAGAGAGATTTTTTCCCCAGTTATTTCAAATCTTTTTGACAATGAAGTGTAAGAATCAAGATCCATCTTTAAAAGGAATGAAAAGAATGTAAATGGCAGAGAGGGCAAACAAATGTGGACTGCAGCAATGAAATGACTTTTGTCTTAAGAACCTAAGATATAACCATCTTATGCAGTAAAATTAGAAGAGTTTACTAGCCTTATATTGAGTAGGCACTCCTTAACAACATTGTGGAGATATTAGGACTTTCTGATCTGGTCTGGCCACAGTGCAGAGCTGTAGTTTAGTGTTAACACGGCTATGTCCTCCAGCTTCTCACACTTCCACAAAGAGTTGATTAGAAGCTTTCATTCCCATTTTCAATTAACCATTGGGATTCTGTCCTAATCCCAAATTGTGCTTATACTTAATTATTGATTAGAAAATAAGCCAGATGTATAAATTACAGTTTGAAGTTGATTTGTTTCCCTAAACTGTAAAACCCACCACAGTTTGTTGCAATTTAGATGTAGTGATAAATCACTCTTAATTAAAAATGAAATGATTTGCTCTTAAATTTACTGCTGCATAACTCTGATCTGATCTTTCTTGCTGTAATCAAATTCCTTTTGTACGTATAAGGCGGATTGGGAAATTTATTTATTTATCTGTCTATTTTATTTATATCCCGCCTTTCTGGCATGGGAATACCAAGGTGGCTTACTGCAAGATTTAAACAAGATAAAGCTAAAAATCTGATAATAAAAAAGTTAAAACACAATTAGCCATGTTATAATATTAAAACACCATTGAGTTTTTAGAAGTGTAAAATCATTGAATTTAGATAAAATTACAGCATACACACACCATAAAAGGATCTCCCATCTCTCTGAATAGTACCTGTCTAAGTAGGAATGCCAGCAAAAGAAGAGCAGAGAGGAGGCCAGCCTTGTCTTCTGTGGAGAGGAATTCCACAGCTTAGGAAAAACCACTGCATAGTGTCTCTCCTGTTCCTCACCAGACAGACCTGTGATGACAGTGAGAATGACAGAAAGCCATTCCCAAAAGATCTTAAGACTCTGTCAGGTTCATGTAGGGAAATAATATCTTTCAGTTAGTAGGGTTCTAAGCTGTACAGGGCTTTATAGGTCATAAATAGCACTTTGAAATGAACTGATAGCCAGTGAAGCTGATTCAACAAGGGGGTTACATGCTCTCTGTAATATATGGGAAGCTCATGATTCCACCATCCTGCAATTCATACATACTTATTATGAAAACCCGCCTTTTTTGTAACTCTCATTTTCAGATTTGGAATATATCTATAGAAGAGGGTTTATTAACGATTGATGTTCAGGCTACAAGGATTCCCGAACCTTCTTTCTGGAAAACCAGCTCCAAGTCTGTCTTACATGGCTAATTCCTTGTTTCACCACTTGCTTCATGTATACAAGCTGTCCATAGTTCTTAACTGCATTTTTAAGTAGTATTAATAAAAATGTAGTTTGAAAGGTTCATTTTATCTTTCTAATCATGTTTTCTTTTTCCTTTCTGATTTCAGCAGGCTGGGGAGAGATGCCTGCTGTCCATGCAAAGCCTGAAGCTTCATGGGGAGAGCCTTCCTCCCCTTCTGCTGCAGTTGATAATGGCACTTCAGCATGGGGGAAGCCCCCCAGCAGTGGTACAGGGTGGGGAGATAATTCTGCTGAGTCAGCAGGGACATATGGAAGAGTGAGCGCGCCAGCTGCTGCCCCAGCACTGTGCAAACCAGGTGAGTGTGTGTTGATTGTGTTAGCAAAGATGAAAAAGACAAGCCGGAGGATCCTCATCTATTCCATTTACAGCTTAAGCTAAAGGCAAACCGGTATCTGGAACTGATGCCTTCTTTGTCAATGCGGACACAACCTTATGCAATAATAAAGAAAAATATGGGAACATTAATAATTGCAATTACAGAGAAGGTGAAGTACAAATTCTTCAATTTATCTTGTAGCTTCTAAATCTTCTATGCAAGAAGGCTGGGGCAGTGGTGGAGATGAAGTAAATCTCAGTACAAGTCAGTGGGAAGATGAAGAAGGAGATATGTGGAATAATACTGCTTCTCAAGAGAGCAATTCCTCTTGTAGCTCCTGGGGGAATGCCCCAAAGAAAGGACTTCAAAAGGTATGACTAAAACACTACTGGGTTATAAAAATCAATGAGATAGAGACCTGGGTGATTCAGGTACTGCTTTTTATATTGCCACATTATTTTATAAAGAATGGAAACCATTATTTTCAACCACGACTGCAGTAAGGTTGATAAGAAGACAGATCAGGTAGTTAAAGTCAGCTTCTGATTATATGTGTCTGAGTATATGTGCCTGCTATTGGAAAGGAGAGATGGACTGGAATTATTTTATTGTTCCTTGGCCCTTGCCTAACTCTCAGATAAAGATGTTCTTCAGTCACATGCACACATTGCTGGAAGCACCAACACCTCTGACTGATTGTCGCATTTTGGCATCCATTCAGAGGGTAACTTAATAGACAGAGTTCAGGACATTATGATATGGTTCTCAAATTGAATATAAACAGTTTTTAAAACCTATCAATTAAAATAATACTAATTTTAAAAGGATCACACCCACTCATGAAAATCCTTCCTTCTGTCTCTCAGTTGTTTGCGAAAGCCTGCCTGAATAGATGGATATTGAATAGTTCTTTTCCTTGCGACCATAGAACCACATTTTCTGCTGTGTTTTAACTTCGTACTACTCACAGTTAAGGAACTGGGATGGTTGATCTCTGGAGACTTTTAAGTCCAAATATTTTATGTAATATAACTTTTTTACTTTAACAACTTTGCTGTGAATGGTCAGTCATTCTCTGGAATAAGAGGCTTGGAGCTACTGACAAGGTGACTGTTAGGTGCTCTCTGCCTTGTTGATGAAGCCACCTGTATGTGAGGAGATCTTTGAAGCAGTTTGAAACACCACTTGACTACAGCTGCCTGCATATTTACTTTAACAGTGATGGAACAGACAACAGGAACCATATGATGGGCTAAGCTGGGACACTGCTAATGATGAAGAAACCATTAATCTTCTCCAGCAGACTTCAGTATAAAATAGTTTCTTGTGACATTCTAGCAGAGTACCCCTTTCCCTCACTTGCTGATACATTTGCAAGGCATACAATTTGATGCCCACCCTCTGAGATCAGGCTCTGGATTTTTTTTTTTAAAAAAAAAATCAATCAGCTGCTTGCTGGGTGCTATTTCTGTCATGACATTTTAAAGACACAGGTCTACATGACTCATTCTTTAAGATGGTGAACATTTTTCATTTTATGTCTTGGTTAATGATTTTCCATAATAGTGCAAGCCATATTTGAAAAATTATTTCTCAAATAGTTGTGTATATTGTTTCTTTCATTTCTGATTAGCATAATACTGAGGAGAGGGAAAATTTTGAACAGGTTTCCCAATATTAAAAAGGGGTCTAACTTCTGTATTACATTTTAATATATTCAAGAATGCATCTGCATCTTTTAGGATATGGCATGGGACCCCACTGAGATTTTTGCTATGGTAAGGTGAATCTTACAGATGTTAGTAATTTTATAGACAAGAATTACAGGTTGAGTATCCTTTATCTGGAAATCCAAACATCACCAAGAATCAAAACTTTTTGCCACCAGTCAGCATCTTTAGCACTCCTGCTCATTTGTCTTTCAGGTCGTCAATTTTTCTCCAGCCTCATATCTCTCCAGCCTTGCAGGTCCTCACAGAATTAGTGGATGAATGAGATTCAAGGCTGGAAAGAGACACAGGGATCTCTGAAGTGGCAGAAATCCATCGTAGCACTCACCGTGAATCCACGCTTTCCACCGTTTCACAGATCCTCGTATCTCTAGACTCACATTTCTCTCCAGCCTCACGTCTCATTCATTCGCTACTTGTGTCGTGTATGGATGCAAGGCTGGAGAGAAACTGAGTATCTGAGAGACTGAGGATGTAAGGGACCTGCTACCTGTAATGGGGGAAAAAAATACAATACTTTACAGGAGATCTTGGGGATTCTGCCAGCCACCCATCTTCCAGTTGGGCTGTGCTCCTGCTTGTTCGTTTGCAGGTTCCCCAGAAATCTCTTGTAAAGTGCTTTATTTTATGTATGTGGCAATAAAGGTTTTCCAAAATCTGAAGTATGAAACACTTCTGTTCCCAAGTATTTCAGATAAAGGGTATTCAACCTGTACTCTATTATAATTGTCTTTAAAAAAAACTAACTTCCTTGATTTTCAAAAATAATCCAAACAGTTGTTTTATGTTACCTTAAGAACCACATCTGATTATTACCAAGCTGCCCTGTGGTACAAAACACATTCTACTCCGATCCACCTCATCATCGCCTCAAAACACAAACAGAGCACAATGTACAGCATGACTGGCTCGTGAGCCATTCCTCCACCACAAAAGTAAAAACAACTTTCAAAGTTAAGTATGGTGGAGGGCCAGCACTGCATAGAGATGTGAACATTGGAGTGTGACCCTGGAGAGCAAGGTTCAATTCCCGTCTCAGCCATGGAAACTCACTGGGTGATCTTGGGCACATCACACACTCTCAGCTCTACAAAACGCCATGATAGGTTCACCTTAGCTTTGACATAAATCGGAACCAACAGCAATAACAACAACATATTACAAACAGAATGAAGTTATTACTTAATAAGTTACAGCTTTAGTGTTATGTAGTTAGACCTTTGTTACTATAGAAAGGAGGTAATTGCAAATGATTGATTACATGTAATTATCTACTTCCAATCTCTCTATCATTGCTCTATTAACATTTTTCCCATGCTGCTTCTCAGGGCATGAAGACATCGAATAAGCAAGATGAGGCCTGGATTATGAACCGTCTGATAAAACAGCTCACAGACATGGGCTTCCCAGTGAGTAGCACCTGGTACTCCAGTATTTCCTGTGCAATTGTATGTGGGAAGAGACCATTTTCGATTCTATAGATGGGATGTTGAGGGTGGAAGGGGACAAGAGATTTGTCTGATGCTGAATAGTTTTCCCAAGACAGAGCTTTTAAACTATTGTCCAGTTCCACTTTCTGTGACCAAGTGGTATTAGGCCTGAAATCAGTCTGTTAAGTTTGCCAGTGATTTCACTCTGTCAGACTGCTTCCTATTTAACTTCAGCTTGGGCTGCAGATTGCCGTGTGCTGAAGTTTACCTCTGTGCAATGAAAAGCAGTGCCTGCTGATTTCTGCAGATCAGGCTACTGTTAAATTTGCAGGACTGGTCAAGGCCCTTTTTCTCTGATCCACTGTCACCATCTTTTGAACATTAATTGTGGTAGTTGTGGAAGAGCACAGAGACAGTGTCAGAGTACCATGTTAAGGCCACTAAAAAAAGGAGGGAATGGGTTTCCAGTGCTACTAAATATGGTTCTTAGAAAATTTGCTAACTCCAATTTTTTAAAAAAATACATTGTTGATTATATTGGTGTAAAATTGTAATGTTTCATTACAGTGAATGGTTTGAGCAAAATAATTTCTTTGGGTGAAAGCTGTAGGTGTGTTTTTCCCCTTGTTTTTACAATTATCAATAATACTGGTTTTGAAGAAGCCCGCTTTCTCATTTTTGCAGAGAGAACCAGCAGAAGAGGCCTTGAAGAGTAATAGTATGAATCTAGATCAGGCCATGAGTAAGTATTTCTGTAACTGAAATACACACTTGAGAACACTGATCTGTTAGAATGAAATCAGCGTCATTTGTCCTGACAGCATTTTATTGAAAAGCTGGATTAGTTGTGAATTATCTTCCATGCAGAGTTAATGCTTTGAAAGACAAAATGGATTTTAAATTTTGACTCACAGAATGTAATGAAGTCCCCAAGAGAAATAGCTGTAGCAGAAAGAGTGTCATTTTATCTTGATTTTAAAAAAGTTTCCTTGATTTTCTTTCATATCCTCACATCATCTCTTCTTTGCAGGTGCTCTGCTGGAAAAGAAGGTGGAAATGGACAAGCGTGGAATGGGAGTGGCTGACTACAATGGAATGGTCACCAAACCCCTTGGCTGCCGCCCACCACCAATCTCCAAAGAGTCTTCCATGGACCGCCCCACTTTCCTTGACAAGGTAGGTGCAGCATTCTGCTGATATGGAAGGTGGGAGGAAATGCTAAATAAGCTTATCAGAAAGGGATGTGAGTGTTA
Organism: Iguana delicatissima; assembly: GCA_948472985.1. Taxonomy (NCBI): domain Eukaryota; kingdom Metazoa; phylum Chordata; class Lepidosauria; order Squamata; family Iguanidae; genus Iguana; species Iguana delicatissima. Next base: position 339,955 of record CAOKZL010000421.1, read on the forward strand.
TACTACTTTGACTTATTTGTCTCTTCCCTTGGTTTTTTAACTTGATGCTGGTAAAATGTATCAGCTAGCATAGCTAGTGGCTTGAGTGTTGGACTAAGGCTCTATGAGACCAGAATTCAAATCTCTGCTTTGCCATGGAAGCCCACTGGGGGACTTTGGATAAGTCACATTCTTTGGCAATGGCAAAACTTCTCAGAATAAATCTTGTCAAGAAAACCCTATGATAGGTTGATTATGTCAAGGTTTACTTGGAAGTCATATAACAACAACTGGTAAAATGGAGCATTGTTGCTTCCCTGAAGAGGGAAGTGTTTTATTTCATTTCCTTAAGCACTGGTGTGTTGTAATGTGGACAATTGGCATTAACACTGTATCCCCAGAGACTTAAATGTTTCTAGTTGCTCTTTTATGGGGAGCTTTTGGCCCGTCAGATGTTTTCAACTACAACCTTGATAGCCTCTTACTATTAACCATGCTAGATAGGACGGATGGTAGTTGTCAACCAGAATATCTGGAGGGCAAAAGATTTTCCCCCACTTGTTTATAGGAACTGTTGAGGAATAGATTTGACCTGTTTGTATATATGTATTGTCATTCAGCCACAGTTACTAACAACACAGCAAATTATGAGGTTTGTCTTAAATTTAGAGGCCAGTTCCTTCTAAGAACTAGATAAAAATAGTTCATTTTGTGTTGAGATTTGATGTTATGGTTGTTAGCAGTAAGCCACTGTGACTAAAAGTTGCATGCAGATTTCTCTTGCACTCCAACATGTGATAGAATCAAAAGAAGCTGGCAATTAGCTGAAATTCATTTAGTTTGCTGTCTTATAGTAAAGTAGATATGAGGAAATACCAACCCCGTGTCATCTCTTATTTATGTTAGGACCTGGTTTTGTTTTTTTTTGTTCTGCAATGTGTTATGTACTCTGATGGAACTAGTGTAATATAATGGTCAGAGTGTTAGACTCAGACTAGAGAGGACCAAATTCAGATTCCTACTCAACTGTATAGTTTTTTGGGTGACCCATCACTAATTTGTTGTCTCAAAGGAGCAAAAAATCCAGGAAGAATATTTCCTGATCTCAGAAGGCTGTGACTGAAGCACAAAATAAAATAACCATTCTGAATAACCCTAGCTCTGTTAGGAATGGATTTCTTGCTTAAATCAGGCCTTTGGTTTGCTTATGAAAGCAGTTTTCCAGCAGACAGTTTACAGTCTAACCTCTGGTTTTGTTTTAAAGGTAGTAAATGGAATAAACAAATATCTTACACAGTAATAATTACAAATATAACAAATTATTTAGATGCAGTCCTTTTTTAAAAAAAACCCAGTGCTGATTTTCTCTTTGGGCCCTGATTTCTTGATGCTTCTTTCTCATTATGTAGGATGTTTTGAGGAAGTTGCCAAGCAGAAGAATATTAACTAAAATAATTATGTAGTATTAGCACATAATGGTGGAGGTGTATGGTATATGTTTGGCTGGATATGTAATATAAAAACTCAGCTGTGGTCCAAATTTTGAAGTGTGACTCATAATGTTTCTGGTCAGTTTTTTTCCCATTTTAGAGGTCTCACCCCACCCCAAGAGAACTGGACTGCTTCTCTTTCTGTTCCTATTTTTGTCTAAGCTTACTTCAGACTCAACTTAATTTGTTAACTGTTTGGTATATGGGGACAACTTTTTGAGGGGAGTAAACTTGAAAAATATCCCTTCTGTACTGAGTAAATAACATTTGTGTGGTTATTTTTTACATGCATTGCTTGAGTTAAGTGTCTCCATGTTGGGGACCATTTTTTAAATCAAATTTGATTGTATTGGGAGTTACCCAAAAACTGTATGAAAAGGTCAAATGTGCATTGCTGTTGAACTTTCCATGCAAAGAGATTGCTTCCTTTCAGCTTAGTTTCCCATTGTTGACTTCTTTCTGGAAATGGAAAATTTTACTCTTTAGGGGAAGTTAGGTATTCACATTTTAACAATATTTGTATATTCAACAAACATTTTACAAAGAGAACCTGAGTGTCAATTTACTTTAGCACAGCCTAGAGATACTTGCGTTGCATGATCAACTTTGGAATCTTGTGTGAACGTTTCTCAGTAACATTCCATAGACATGTTGTATGTGAATAGAAGCCATGGTTTACACAGAGCAGGTCAGTTGCAAGTAGGAGGAATATAAGACACTTAAAAACTATTCCTACTTAAGACACAAGAAGGGATTGCAAACAGCTCATGACCTGGGGAGGAGAAATCCTTGAACCTGTTACTGTCATGCAAGCTGCAGTTTGTGGACCATGACGGATATTCTTGCAGAATGTTAAGCATGTTGAGCTGAAAGACCTTGGGGATATGATTAGAAAATGTCAGTGTCCTCCCTCAACGCTTTCCAGAACTAAACTAAATATCACTTGGTTGAAGAAACATTGCCTAGGTCTCTACAAGTAGATACTGGAATACTCCTACTAGCAGGATTTATCTAGAACTTCAGAGATCTCTTTTGTTTGACACTGAAAAATACTTCACCCTTTTTAGGAATACAGAATATTTCTTGGCAGTTAATAATATTCTGAGTGAATTGGTTAGGAGATGGTGGTTCAAATTTGCTGTAAAATTACTGCTTTTAAGAAGTGAATGAAGATCATACATTCTTGACGTTATAATTATTTGCAAACTGCACAGCAAATTTAGGATTTTTTCCACATGATTTCAGGCTTTTACTTGTCAAATGTTTGCTCACTAAAGATGATATTTAGGCACTGAAGACTTAATCTAGCACCACAAAGGGCAGGACCCTTGCTAAGCTTCCTGCTGCGATCTGTTATATTAAAGTAGTGAAGTTAGATATGGCTTGCTTTTTGTAGAATATCATTTTTTTCTAATGGTTCAGTGTTAACAGAGAAAGACTCTTTCTCTTTTTCTGTGTTACCTGCTCCATGGCACATATAATGTGCCTGTTTGTATGTAGTAGGAAACCAGTGTTTAGTGTTCCATGCCTGAACTGCTGCAGACCTGAAACTGGTATATACCTCCTGCTGTCTTCCCTTTTGCACACACAATGGGAACTGAAAGTTTCTGCTTTTTGATTTAAATTAACCAAATTCTCCATCATGTTCGAACTAGAGAACTCTGATTAGTTTAGGCTCTGGTTCAAGGGCAGGCGACATGTAGGCATCATTGTATCCCCTTTTGTTTCTCTTACTACCATATTCTCCAGGCAGATTGTGGCAGTTTCCCCCAACCTGTCACTTCCATAATGGACACTGTCACTGTGCCACCCTGGTCTCACAGGAGTCTATGGTGCATCCTCCTATGACATAGAGATCTGTTGCAGTTATCACCAAATTTTTACAACAGCTGCATTTGTGACAGCTGCAGTCCCCATTTCATGAGAGCAAGGGGTCCCCTGCCCGCTTCTGTTCTAGTAAGGACAAACTGAGATCTAGCTGTGAGTTATGATCCTGCTTTGTTCACTAATCGGAGTTCCAGCTGATCAGAGTTTGCTAAGTGTTGACATAACAGGAGATGCTTGTTATTTTAGAACTGGTAGCAAAAGAAAGAGGGAAGAGGAAGCTCATTAGATAGATAGATCAATCAATCAGTAAATCAGTTAGTCATTTTATTCGTGCCAAACCTTTTCCCCAAGACTAGGATTCAAGGTAGTTAAGATTGGTACTCAAGGTGGCTTATCCACTGTGTCTTGTGGATGTAACAGAAAACCATAATTTAGTTTGACATTCAACTTGACTCATTGTGTTTTATCCCTGTTAAGCCCCAAACCTTCTATCTGTACACAGGAGTACTTTGATTCCTTATAATTACAAATCTCAAAGTGGAAGCTGAGTCTTCTAGTTAAACATAAGGTAGAAGGAAGAGACCTCCTCAAGCCCTTTCCACCCTAACCTTCTGCTTTTGTGAGTTCTCTCTCTTCATGGTTAAGGTTCGTTTAGATGTGATTTTCCAAACGATGGGTTGGAGGATTGAAAATGAGCATCACAGAAACCCTTCCTTCTTCCCCTTGTGTGTGGAGGCTTTTTCTGTCCTTTCTGATTCTGAAGCAAAACATAGTTTACCCTTTCGTCCAAACCAACAAACTGTGGTTTCTGCCTGCCCTCTCAGTCAGATATGGAATTTAGCTTCAGAGTATTTCCGGAGAGTGCTGCGAGGTTCTTTGTAAAGTGCCGCAAGATCAGTTTTTTTTCTCAGTTGGTTTCCATCCCTGGCATTTGGAAACATGCACAGACCAATCTAACAGATTACCTGGATCTGGAATGAATTTACTCTGTGTATGCAAGGAGAAAAGGACAAGGGAGACACAAGCTTATGAACTCAACTCTTATTTTTGGGTGGTTCAGAAATTTTGCGTCTGAAAATATCCACAGGAACTGGCACATACCTTCCTTACAATATAGGGAATGTGGAATATTCTTAGTCCAGGTTCTTAGACTAAACCTGTAACTGGCAATAGTATCAAAATATGATTACAACTTGATTTTTGTTTAGAGAGGTTTGCTGAGACTAAGGCCATTTCTGCATTACAGCTCCATCCTGGCATGGGGACATGTTGAAGTTGGGCCGCAACTCGTGCTACCACACAACATCATTGTGGTACCACACCTGCCATGTCCCCAGCCATTGCGATTGTGCATTATACTATTACTGGAAAAAATCCAGTAATAGGCCCCTTTTGCACGGTGATCACGTCAGCTGGGGCTGTGTGGAAAGGGCAGAAGCACTATCTAGGCACTTCCTTCCTCAGCACAGCACAGGAAGAGGCTGGCTGCACTGTGGAAGGAAGGTGCATGTCCTGACCGCTACCATCTGCCAGCAGCTGGCAGGGTGCAGAGGGGAGTGTTTGGGACATGCTCCTATCCTGGCAAAGGCACTGCCAAGATGACGCCGGGATATCACAGGATGCAGGTAAGGTGCGGAAAGGGCCTACATTGGAGAATGCCTAGGCCCCATAAAGCCCATATACTCATGTTCTCTATTACTGATATCAGTGAAACATATGAATGTACTGTATTTGCCGGCGCAACCCCATTTATACACTGGCAAATACTACTTGTCAGTATATAAGACACACCAGCGTGTAAGATGCACCCCATTTTCAAAGAATATCTTTTGGGGGAAAAAGTAAGTCTTATATGCCAGCAAATACAGTAAGTGGATTTTTCTTGGGTCAGATTAACAAGACAAAATTGTAATCAGTCTATATAGCAGCCTCCTTGTCTTCTGCTTCACCTCTCCGACTGGTGAGAATTTAAAAAAAAAAAAAAGAGTTCACTGATCTATGTGCACCAAATGTTGGATGTTTGTTGGAAAAGTGACTGCTATTCTAATGTTTAAAGAGTTTCATGTCTGTCATGTAGCTAACAGTACAGGGCACAGAGGCTGAGTAGAATATGTTTTCTTAAAGGTGAATTACAGTTTACAGCAGCAACTAAAAAAGGAGTTGTTGATGAAATATATTGCCAAAGACTTACCGAAGAGAGCTCACTGAGGTCTTTATCATGTGTATATGTACAATTTATAATTTGTATTCCATATGTCTGTGAACAGATTCCATTAGGGCAGAGCTCCAGCACTGAGGCCAGGCCTTTGGATTTCAGAAAAAAACAAATGTTCTTTTGTCTTTTGTCCCTTTTTATTTTGTAATATGTTAGAAGAGGGGAAATAACAGGGGCATGGAAATAAGGATTGGAGAGCAGTGTATCTTGGAGACATGCTCTTGCTTTTCCAGCTGAGACAGGTGACGGACAGGCCATGTAATGACCGCTTCTTGGCATGCTTTTTGCACTTGTTGTTCTACATATTTGAGAATAGTTCTAGTATTTTAAAAAATGCAAAGCAAATGGTAAAGACAAACAGTACCTTAATTTTGTTTCTCTTTTTCTTCTTCCTTCCACCCCATACTTTTCATTCTATATTCCTCATGCCTTTTTAAACAATATTTTGATCTTTTATTCATCCATGTTCCACTTATATTTCCATGGGAAACTGTTTTGTGCACTGTCTGTACCTGGACACTGCACACAGCTCACCCTTTCTTTTTTCAATCAGGATGGCGGCCTAGTGGAAGAGCCCACTACTTCACCATTTTTGCCTTCACCAAGCCTGAAGCTCCCCCTTTCAAACAGTGCACTCCCTAATCAGACCCTGGGTGGGATTGCCTCAGGGCTGGGCATGCAAAACTTGAATTCTTCTAGACAGGTAAGGTATCTTTTGAGTGAAAATTGTGTGTGAATGTCAGCACTCTTGCCCTTACTGCTCCAAGAAATGTATGTTTGTCAATATTTATTTAAAATCTATCCTCTTATAAGTTAAAGATCATTTCAACCTCTCCCTCTGCCCCACAATTTTACTCTGTGCCAAGGAGACCATACCCTGCCCTTGTTTCTCCTTTCTCACAATTTCCCCAGAGCTCTTTCTGGTGGTTCTTTTTATGGTCTCACAGAAACCATATTTCTTTCAGCTTTTAGCTCCTTCCCACCCCATGTCTCCTCTCTTCACCACTTCAACCTCACTTGCCCACAGTCTCAGCTTTCTTGGCTACACTGTGTGGCTGGTAGCTAGGACTAATCTGGTTCAAATTTTCAAACTGTTCAAGCACTGCAGTTGGTAAGGTTGCCAAACCTGAGAGATGAAGCCGGTTGTCAGCACTAAACAAGCTAGGAGGCAGAGACTAAGAGTTCCTCTAGTATCAGTACTGACCCCTCTGACCGTCTGTGTAATAATTCATTGTTCTTCCATTGCTAATTAGAAGTGCTGTTCTCTTAAATCACATCAAACTACCAGGCTAAAGTCTGGATAGTAGATCGTCCTCACACATTAGTTGGTATACTATAAAGATACAACCTTAACTTCTGTTTATGCTACCCTGGATTCTTTAGTGGAAGTATCGAATAGATATTTCCAGACTCAACTCAAAGGACCAGTTTTGACCTTCAAAAAATTACTGAAGGAAACATCTATTCTCATATGAATATACCTGAGCACTGAGATCCAGGTTGGAACACCTGCTTCACCTTACTGTTATTCATTATTATTTATAAATTCATTCCCTTACTTGTTACCACCAGGTGGCTTATGCAGAATCCACAGAGCATGAAGTAGGTTGAAAATGTGGTGGGGGCAAGAGTAGTTGAAAAAACAAACAAAAAATAACAATTTTAAAAGCAGATAATTACACATTAAAAGATTGGGGGCTGTCAATGGGAACATGCTTCCTGCTTGTTCCCCTTCACATTTCTCCTGTCAGCCTTAACCATGATACATGAAAAAGTATATGGAATGCCGGTGAGCAATATCTACTTTGCCTTTCCATCAAGGCCAAGTAATTGGTTTCTGCCTTTGCAATGGGGAGATTATTAAAGAGGAAGATGGAACAATCCAACTTTTAGAAATGGTCCTCCAGAAACTTCAGGGACTTTGTGAGGACAGAAACTGAAAATATTGTTCCCCTCATTTCAGAAGTAGCGTTCTCTCTGTTGTTGTGTTGAGTAGTTGAAATACCTTCTCAAAGGATACCCCTCTGAGTCCATCCTTAATGTAGGTCAGTCTTACTGTTTCAACAGGTAAACTCTATTTGAGTCTAACAACAGAATTTAGCATGTTAGTTAAACAGTCTCCTTTATATTGATTGTAAAGCCACTCTGATTCTTCCTGGAAAGAAGATCATACAAAGAAACAGAGAAGGAGATTGAGAGAGAGAGAGAAAGAGAGAAGAAATGCCATAGAAGGAGTAGCTCTACATGTTACAGAAGTATCTGTAGTTGAAGGCTAAGGAACTACATGTGATAAACTTAGCTACAACTATATTCAATGATATTGTCTTTGTAGCACTTTCTTCTTATTTATTATAATGTATTTGTGAACATTTATGGAGTGCTTAGGTTTAAAGGTTTCAGGGCAATGTGCAGTAATTAAAAGCAACCAAAGTAAACACAGATTACAATTTTTACATTTTCCATAAGAACAAGTAGTCATGTTGGCCTATATTGGATAGGTTTGCAAACATCCTTTTTGAAAATACTTCTTTTTAAAAGGTAGAAGCAAAGAAAGATAAACTAATATGTTGATACTTTGAACAAAAATCAGTTGCTCTTACTGAATCTTCAAATGCATATAGTCATGAAAAAGAGCTCTTCTTTGTGTATATGTAACAGCATATGTTCCACCTGTTCATTTTTTGACAGGGAAGACAGAAGCTTCTGTACTATAAATCTATGAAGAAGGACATTCTGTAGTATATGTAATCATTAGGGAAAACAATATTGCAAGCAGCTAGGGGAAAAAGAAAGGGCTTACTCAGCTATGGAACTTAAATATGAATATGCAATATGTAACAAACAAGTCAAAAGAAGCACCTATTTTTAATTATATCACAAGTTATAATAATCTCATTTTTAAGATCTAGATTTGAACCTGCTTCACAGATGCAAGCCTTTAGAAGGATGTCTATCTGTAGTACCACCCTTTGTTTATAGTGCTTTAGATAAGTAGCATCAAAAGCAGCCCCCATATTGTTGTTTGATGGCATTGTTACCATCTTTCTTTGTAATAGCCTATTTGAAATAATGCAAGTTTGTGGGAAGTCTTTACATACAGTGTTTTATTTGATTTATGCACCCCCTTCTTCTTGTACAGGACCCAAGGGTTATCAAATGAGGGGCAGATACATTGCTCAGTGGACATGTAGGATTTGCCTATTTTATCTTTTGGATCCATTTATCTTTGCAGGATCCCCTGCAAATATCCAATAAACGTTGCAGTTCAGTGGAGGTTCAAGCTCAATCTTTACTGGAGCATCCATTGCAATAGCAGCTAATTTGCATGAGAATTTCCTTGTTTGCTGATGTCCTGGGCCGTGGGACCACAATGACTATCATAAAAGATGAAACAGCACATTTTCACGTCATGAACCTTGTCATTCCACAGATACCGAGTGGCAATCTGGGTATGTTTGGCAATAGCGGAGCAGCACAAGCCAGGACCATGCAACAGCCGCAGCAACCGCCAGTGCAACCTCTTAACTCATCCCAGCCTAGTCTTCGTGCTCAAGTGCCTCAGTTTCTCTCCCCTCAGGTCAGATTGATCTCTGTTGCATTAATAATAGCTAGTGATGGGGAAATCCAGCTGTTATAGCCACCTGTACTCTGAGAAATTGGGCCTAAGAAATTGGCTTCTGGGTTGCTGAAGGCCTCCTCCTTGTTTCTCCATTTGACAGACTAAACAGAAACAAAACAGTTGTTGTACCCTTGGTGATGGTTATTTCTACGCAATAACTATTGGGTATTGAGTAGAACACTTAAAAAGAAGGAAGAGCCCTAAATTTAAGAGGTTAACAACTCCAAGAGATTGTTCATTATGCCAATTGCTACAATACAGACAGAAAATACTGATCTAATCACACTTTTGGCGTGTGTTTCTGTGGAAGATACCATGGGTAGACAAATACAATAGAGTGGTTAAGTTGCCAGGCAAGTATATTTGATTTAAGAAAAACAGTATTTTTATGTTCCTGCATGTTGTATGAAACAAGCAACTGAGTAGTTTATTCATCAGGCATGCAAAATGTTATTACCTCTGGAAATGTGTGCTTAGTTTGCTGTCGTACTTAGTGATTACTTTTCAACTTTCATATATAGCTTTTTGTGTAACAAAAAAAGACAGTTGGCTTTCCACAGGTCACTCTGTGAGAAGAATATAGCACTGTAGTGAACTACATCTCTAGTACTGGAAGCTGACCCATTTTGTTCTCTTCCTAGGTTCAAGCACAGCTTTTGCAGTTTGCAGCAAAAAACATTGGTCTCAATCCTGCACTATTAACCTCGCCAATTAATCCTCAGCATATGACGATGTTGAACCAGCTATATCAGCTGCAGCTGGTGAGTTAAAAGACACAGTGAGGAATCGATACATCCAAAATGATAACATGATGGTTAAAGCTAGAAGGACTCTGTTCTTTGCTTTAGAAATAGCAAGGCTTCCTTCTTACAATGAATTAATTTACTTGGATCTTAAAACTGTGTAAACTTCCAGTACATGGAAGACTCATATACTCTTCATGATGGTCACGAGATTTTTGTACCAGTTTTGTACCAGGCCAGTTTCAAGCACACCAACAGCCTCTACCTGGCATCACCACCACCTAGAAAATCAGTTATAGTTCCTTGGCCCTTTTGGTTAATTAATTAATTAATTAAGAGTGTTAAACAGAGAAGCTTTGTTTAGGCCAGTGGCTACATTCCTCATGAGAAACCTTCCAAGACCACATTTCAGCAGTGAACTGTACTAGAGCCACTTTGTACTCTCACTCTTTTGAGTGTATGTGTGTTCATGCACACACATACAGAGATGCACTCTTGATTCATCCCTTCAGCTTTTCCTTCCCCCTTCTCTGTCTGTTTTATTTCTCCCTGCCCCACCCCATCTTTCCTTACTGGCTGCCTCCCCCCGCCCCAAATATACACATCTATATTTAAGCTTTTTTAAAAGCTCCCATTAGCAACAATGAAACTTTTTTTAAAAAAAAATGCTTAATTGCTGCTAGTAGTTTTGGAAAAATATTTCAGCACCCCAGAAAGGAATGATAAATCTTCCCTCCCAGTTGCACCTGTTTTCCCTCATGCCTCATGACAATAAGGTTTAAAAAATCCTTCCCGTTAACACTACTGGAGGCTTTTTAAAAAATCCTTAATATTTCAGAAAAAGCCTAACTACTACAGGTGGTTTTGAGAGACTCCCAAAGTGTTGGGAGCAGAGGGAAGGGCCTTCATCTCTTGAAAATGCCTGCACATGCTAATCAGGATTTTAAAAACTTTATTGGCACCAGTTGCAGGAGTAGCGAAAGTGTTGGTGATGAGAGGCAAGACCATAGACTAGCTGGGGAGGTCCTGTAGTCCAGAGATTTTCTTCCCCTGCTTTGCCTCTTTGAACAATCATGTTTGATTGATGGTGCCTTTTTCTTATGCTTTTCCTCATTCCTTTTTAAATAGCTTCATCATCACCATCTTTATTTGTGTGTTAGCTTTTTTCCTGCTTTAATTGGCCACCCTTTTTTTTTTAACCCATGCTCGAGCTGATTTCTGTCAAGGGTTGCTCTGTGCAGTTAATTGATATCAATCAGATCCATGGAACATCCTTTACTGGATACAAATCTAACAGACTTGTTCCAGACTCTCATTTAATATGATTCCCATGTCTGCAGTAGGCCTCTTTACTTTGTGACCTTAGATTTCCTGTATTTCTAATTTGCAGGCATACCAACGTTTACAAATCCAGCAGCAGATGTTACAGGCTCAGCGTAATGTTTCCGGACCCATCAGACAACAGGAGCAGCAAGTAGGTTTAACCTATTGTCTCTTTGCTAGATGTACAGCCTCTAAGTAATCTAATACATTAAATGAAAAAGATTATTCACAAAATCAGCCCATTTGTACTGTATGCTTCTGAACAGACAGATACCTCTATCAAGAATTACAGGCTTCAGCTTTCATTTTTTTAGCATATATGGGATGCAGCTAATTCTCAGTGCCCTGAATTCCCTGGCTGCTGAGTGGTTTGGGATCACAGGTGCACCTTCCCTCCCATATCTACAGTTCACTGACTTGCTCTTATTCTTTACCTTGTTGCCAGGTTGCACGTACAATCAATAACATGCAGCAGCAGATCCAGCAGCACCAGCGCCAGCTGGCCCAGGCCCTGCTTATGAAGCAGCAGCCACCCCCTCCACATCTGTCTTTGCACCCTTCTGCAGGCAAATCAGCCATGGATAACTTTTCACCCCATCCCCAGGCTCCTGGCCTTTCTGACCTGCAGACCAAAGAGCAACAGTCTTCACCGAACACCTTTGCTCCTTATCCCCTTGGTATGTTCAGTTTATTTAAACCCCAAGTCAGAAAGATACAGCTAAATTATACTTGTAATAATTTTACATGAATTGTTTTCTGGCTTTTACAGCTGTTTGGTTTTCTACGTTGTCATTATGACGTCCTCATTGTGACCTGTTTCCTACATGTGACAACCAGTGATGTTGGTTCCTCAATTTTAAAAGACATAATAGCAAGATAATGTTAAAAGTAAAAGTACTGTGAGAGTTTCACTAAATACATCTCCCTCCAGGAAGACCTCGCCAGGGAGAACTTTTCTGTATCTGGAGGCTTTCCAGACTGGTTTCAGGCTGAGCATGTAGGATAGAAACAGGCTTTCTTCACCTCACTGTTATATGTCCCAAAAACCTTGAACTTAGATTGCTGGATCTTTTTAGCAGTAGTTCCTCACTTATAAAACTTCCTTCATAAGAAGACCATATTGTCCTTTATATTTTCAGCTTTCATTATTATTAAAGGCCCCCACGCACTATCTTTCTGTAAGTGTCATCAAGTGGTATATAACAATTTAAATACAAGAAATAATGCTTACAAATAATAAAACAACATTAAAACCGCTACTCGTAATTTAAGAGGTCCTATAAAAGAATTATATCTTAGCTGCTTTCTAAAGAGCTTGAAGAATAGCTACAAATCTCAGGTTTGAAGGGAGGGCATTTCACAGGTTAAGAATGATGCAGGAGAAAACCTTTTCGCACGTGCCTGACAGACATGCCTCTGCCAGTGGCAGTGTCCTCAGAAGGGCCTTTCTTCTGGATTATCATAGCTAGACTGAATCATAATGAGACAGGTGGTACTTCAGATAGGCCATAAAGTATTTAAATCTTCAAAGGATAAGACCAGTGCCTGGAAAAAAGTTGACAACTAGTGCATGTCTTTCAATCTGGCAGGGAAGGGCAGGGTTAGACCAATTAGTAACCTGGCTGCCACATTTTATATATGTTGGGTCAGGAATCCACCAAAAACCTGCTCAACACTTGTACTTCCCTGACATCAGAAAATTATGGCCAGAATAAGAAACAGTTTATTCGTAAAGGGTAAAGAATGGGTCTGGAGATTTATGGCCCCCGTAGCTGTACTGCTTACCAACATGGTGACTGCTCTCTTTTCTTTTCTGCTTTCTTACACTCTTTTTCTGTGTTTCTTATAATATTCATGCTCAAGGTCCCTATGTGAGAATGACCACAAATAGGTTTAGGATTGGCCAAAGAAATTGATTTCTTCATTACTTAATTTAATGATGGGCATTAGCTTAGATTGCTGTGAGATGTTTAATTACCCCTTCTGACTGCTGTGCTCTTCCTCTGATTCCCAAATAATAATGGAATTGAAAAACATTTTCTGTTTTTAAAAAAGTTTGCTCCCATAAGAGCAGGTTAGCTTGTAGCCTGGGCTTGCAGGCTAAAATGCAAAGACCCTTTCCACACAGGGTAAAAAAAATGGCTTAGGGCGACCTCATCCAGAGGTCGTCCACACCGTGGGGTGCGCTAGGGCGGTTTGAAAAGTGGAGGTTCCACACCTGAAACCGCCCTAGTGCGGCCGCAAGGGGTGGCGCGCGCGTTTTTTAAAAACCACATTTCATGTGGTTTTTAAAAAACGCGAGCGCGCTAACCCGTTGCAGCACCCCGTTTGAAACTGCAGGGACGCGCTAGCGCATCCCTGCAGAGCTGCCCGGGGGCGGGCTTCTGGCTGGTGTGCTGCCCTGATTGGCGGAGCGCCGCCGGAAGTCACCGGCCGCCATTTTGGGCTCCACCGAACGCCGCCGAAATTCACCAGTGTGTGGAGCGGTGAACACGCGCTCCCCGCAGGGACGGAGCAACCCGTTTTCAGGTAAGATCCGTCCCTGCGTGTGCTGCCCCGTTTCCCCGTCCCCCGTGTGGAAAGGACCAAAGTGTGACTAAATTAAAAAAAAACAACAGGAAAATAGTTTGCCTTATATATATAGCCTGTTTGCTTTCTCTTAGCTGGACTGAACCCAAACATGAATGTAAACAGCATGGACATTCCTGGTGGTTTGTCAGTGAAGGATACTTCTCAGTCCCAATCTCGCCTTCCTCAGTGGACACACCCCAACTCAATGGATAATCTCTCCAGCGCTGCTTCTCCACTTGACCAGAACCCCAGCAAGCACGGTAGGTGTATTGCTTGCAATTGTAAGTTTGGTAGCCAGACCCATCCTTTTGGAGGTGTATTTTCACCCACATGGTTAGCCTTCACCATTGCAAAATATGTTTTAAAAATATGCACTATAATGTGGGGCACACCAGAATTCATATATAGAAGAAGCAACATATGAATAGACAGTATTCTTCTAAAATGAGTGTCAAAAAGGATATTGTTAAATGTGTTGTTTCCTTAACAAATACCTTTATTAGTTGGTGATCTAGAAGATGTAATATCTTAAGATAATAAGTTAAGTATCCTAAGTTATCCAGGAGTTATTTTGTGACTGTCAAAAACAGCAGTTGCTCAGAAATATAGACAAATAATAACCAATGTGTTACAGAATCATAATTGATGTGCTGGAGCTGTATGTAGATTTTACTTCCATGCCATTGGCCTTAAATACAAAATTACAAATATTACTGTTTGCATTTTTAAGAACACTTCTCATTATTTTATTGTCCTTTTTGAAAATTTGTTAGCAAGAAATATGAATGACATTGGAAGAGGAAATCAAATGGATGGAAAAGTGAGATACCTTGCATTTTGGGACATTTAGGCCTCAGTCCTGTATACTTGCTTGGAAATAGTCACAGTGAATTGAGAGGGACTTCTGAATGGCCGTACATAGGATTGTACTGTTAGAAAACTAAATTACATAGAAAATTAAATTACAGATGTATTATGTTTTTCTCATAATTTCTTCTCTTATGAATATTCTAAGGTGCTAAAATAAGTTGTGGATTTTTTCACTTAGATGAGCAATATCCAAATAAAAAAGTCCCAGAGAGAGCACAAAATATCTGCCAACCGTATTTACCATCCATCATATTAATGTAAATCATATGCAAACTACATCAACTGTATATAGGGCTAAATTGAAAATTGAGTATGGCGCTTAGGGTCATTATACATTTCAGCCCAAATACCAAAAGAAACACATATTAGCATCTTGCTCTGAGTGCAGAGTCATGTTTCTACAACTTGCAGTTTATATTGTACTCTTTAAAGACATTTACACTTTCTGTGTATATTAATGTGCTGTTTTAGTGACTACTGATTTTATTAATAGCAAAATGTGTTTTGATGATGTTTGGTTAAAATGCTTGTATTCTGTTCTTCATTAGAATCTTACCATTTTTATTTCATGTTCTATTTCAATCATTAGCAATTCTTTTCTGTGTGCTGTGTGCATTTACTCAGAAGTAAATCTCACTGTGTTCAATAAGGATTATTTCAAAGAAATATGAGTAGGATTACAGCTTTAATCCATTGACTCTTCAATTGATATCTTCTGAACAGTGTCGGCTACCTTCCCATCCTCCTGTTTTTCATTTAACTATTTTCAAGTCACATCTGACTTGTGTCCAATGCATTGCTTTATTTAAATTTGTTGAAATGTACAATGTACAGTGAAGAAAGAAAAATGATAGGAACAAGCATTAAATTTTACACTGCCTTTAATCTTGTGCTGTCTTCTCATGCTCCTTCCTTATTTCAGGTGCTATCCCTGGAGGTCTAAGTATTGGTCCCCCAGGAAAGTCCTCCATAGAAGATTCTTACGGGCGGTATGATCTGATTCAAAACAATGAGTCACCAGCCAGTCCTCCTGTAGCCGTTCCTCACAGCTGGTCACGTGCCAAATCTGATAGTGATAAAATCTCCAATGGGTCCAGCATCAACTGGCCACCAGGTAATGAAGGATAATGTATTCAATATTCATAATGAGGGAGAGACCCTGTATTGAGGCAATGTGTTCATTATCCAGATATACTTAACAGATGAGACCAATTCATTCCAGGTGTAATGTGTCATAAGATGAAAGCTAGAGGAACTGGAGTTCATAATTTCGCATTATTGTTAGTAATACTGTATTCCCAGAAAGGCAAAAAAATTATCCCAGTATAATCAACGTTAAAAAAAATCCAATATGAGGATGAGTTAGCCCTAAGCTGGGTAGGATAAATCCATCCACCAAACCTTCCAGAGATCATATTTACCTTATATTTTTAGCAACATTGTCATCCCATCGTCAGGTGGTAATGTATCTGCTTTTTTGCAGTACAGTTGGACCTTTTCTCCATTCATGTGTGTATTGGGAAGAGATACAATTTTTTTTCTTGTTCTTCCAAACAGAATTTCATCCTGGAGTACCATGGAAAGGATTGCAGAACATTGACCCTGAGAACGATCCTGATGTTACGCCTGGAAGTGTTCCAACAGGGCCTACTATTAACACCACCATACAAGATGTTAATCGCTATCTACTCAAGAGTGGAGGTAGAAGATCAGTCGCATGTCCTGTTGCTCTTACTGTTTCCCTTCCTTTCTTTTCAACTTCTGTGTTCTTATAGTACACCTTTGTCTGAAAGACAGCCATCTTTGCTCAAGACTGAATCTGACGCAATACACACTTGTGTGCGTATTTCCCTCAATTTTTTTTAAAATCCCAATCGGTCTTAGAGGATGAATGTTAAATCAGGGTAATAAAAAGGAGAGGGGTCGTGTTTCTATTTTCCTTCCTGAACTACTTTTTTCTCTTGGGAAATAAATGAACATGACTGGAAAAGATTGGATAGTTTTCTCCCTCAAACTCACAGCCTCCTAGCTCTGAATTTGGTGTTGCATTTTCAGGAGGCCTGGAGAAAACTGCAAATGACTAAACACCATATCTAGTGTGCAGCTAAACATTGGGAATGGATATCGTTTTACATCTTGGCTTTTAGTTCAGTTTAAACGTCTTTGACCAATAATGGTGGAATTCAAGGGCTTTCTTTTTCCTCTGTGGATTTTTGATTTGTGAAAAGTTTTTTAACAAAATGGATTTAACATATTCATTGTCATCCTTGGGCTTCAGTTAGGATTTCCTTCTCATTTTCTCTTCCTCTGTATTACAGCTTTGAAGTCAAAAATTCCAGATAACAGTAATTGCCTTGATATAAATCTTGACATCTGGTGTCATTTATGATGAGAAAATGTATTGTCCCACCAGTAAACCTTAAAGAGATAGCATAAAAACGTTTAGCTGGTACTGTGAAATGTTTTTCCCTGCCTCTTAATCCTGGTTTCTTCAAATGCCATTCTAAATGGATTCTATAGCACCAGAAAACAAGAACAAGTTAAACCCAGGTGACTTGTTTTGAAGGGACTTAACACTCCTTGATGCAAGTCTAGCAAGAATAATTACTGGAATGTGGTTGCGCAATAGTTCGAATTATTTACTTGGCCTTTCAGTCATAGATTGAGTTGCTAGACTTTCCGTCTTCAAGGACAACTGTGAAGCAGATTTGTCCTGGGAAATGTTGTACGTTGTTGATGGGTTTCTTCAAAAGGATGCTATGCTTCTGAAACAGTTTAAACTAAGTCGTTACATTTGTTCATCTCTAATGTTGCCAGAAAGTACTCCCAACCCAGTAGGTTAAATTCCAGTTATTTGTGTGAATTATTAAATCAGGTGTTTGCAGTTTAAGGAAAGACATTAAATCATTTATCATATGAAATACATTTATACAGTATCATCCGAGGACATTACAAAGAAATTAAGAGTAATAGATTATTCTTCCACAGGAGAAAGATACTTACATGTCCTATCTTTTATTGTCTGTGTATTCTGTGACACCTTTCCTTCCTCTGCTCCAACACATCACTGTATAACATAATACCCATGAGCTTCTTTTATCTCCCTCCTTTTGAGAAATTCCAAATGCCAGTGTTTTGTAGCCCTTTCTCACATCTTTGTGGGAGCACCTAAAGCAGCAGTGGACAACTTATAGAAATCAGGAGGCCACATTTGTCCCTCCTGGGACCACTAAAGAACCATATTACCCACTGGCACTTCTCCCACTTCTTCTCTACACTCCAGAAATATTCTGGGCCAAAAATAGTCTATTCTCATGCTTTAAGGGGCACATTTTTTTGGTATCTTGTTTTTTGTTTTTTCTTTTTTTTTTGGTATATTTTTTGGTACACCTATTTTTGGTATCCCACATCAGTTTAGAACTCCCTTCCTAGGGCTCAAAACAAACCAGGAGTGGAACAAAATGCCCTGCCATGCCTCTTAGCAGGTGCTATTGACGAGTTTTGGCAAAACATTTAAAGGGTGAGATGTGTAATGGGTTGAGAGCTTATGGGGCTGATAGGCTTCAGTGTGTGTTTTAGGAGCTGTGAAAACATACAGGTGCCATATGTTTACATGTATTTTGCCCCATGAGAAAAAAAAGGCAGCTTTTTTCTTTAATTAGTGGTGTGGGGAACAATTTTCATCAGAGAAAAAGTTATCCTCCCCTATTACTAGGATCCCCATCAGATTCATGACACCAGCACATTCTGAGCCTACTATTGTAACATTTCTTTCTGTTCTTTTTTTTAAGAGCAGGGGATTTTATTGATTCTGAGATTCCTTCACTGTACTATATTATTGAAATTTTGATGGCATGTTCTTTCCCACTAACAAACACAGTAAGAGAGGGGGTGGGGAGAGAGAAGGCACCAGATCCCCTCTGATCTTGGAAGCTAAGCATATCAGCCCTGGTTAGTACTTTTATGGAAGACTGCCAATGAATGCCAGGTGTAAAGGCTGTATTTCAGAGGAGGGAACTGGCAAGACCACCTGTGAATATTCCTTGCTTAAGAAAACCCTATTAAATTCATGGGGCTGCCAAAAGTCAACAAGCAACTTGAACACACATGCACAGGAACAAGGCAAACTGTAACTAATGTAATATAGACTGGAGTTGCTTATGGAGAGCATGTAAACTCCCTTGTTACAACACTCTGACGTACTGGCAGTCCGTTTTTGGAAACAATTCAAGGTGTTACATATGAACTGTAAAGCTTAACATAGCTTGGAGCTAGGCTGTTAGAAAGATTGCCTTCTGCCTATGAGCTATCCTGGATTTTAAAATTCTTTGGAGAGCCCTTTCTCTGTTATGCCATTGTTTTAAGCACCTCTGGTGGGAGTGTGTGAGAGAGCCTTTTCATTTGCTATCCCGGGCTGCAGAGCTCTCTGCCAACAGAGGCCAAACAAGTTCCATCTTTGCTGTTCTTTGGGTGGCAGGCAAAGATACTGTTATTTACAGAGGCTTAGAAGCTTTGAGCTGACTTGTCTTGTAGGTTTTAACTGATAGGTTCTATTTATTTCTTAATTTTATTTATGTCTTTTCAACTGATTTGATTTTGATTATAATTTTATGTTTGGCCTTTTATTTTATTTAACACCTTGAACATATATTTGTGATAGAAAGGCAGGATATAGATTTAATGAATAAAGAATAGAGTGAAAAGTGGGGGTCTGACAGATAAGAGTGCGGAGAGACCTTTGGAGTGGCAAGGGAGAGTAGAGTGGGGGAATAACATAGGTTGTAAGAAAATATGTGAGGCAGGGAAAGAAAAATGGAAATGGAGGGTGTAAAGCATCTTGTCATATAAGTAGAAGAGTGCTGTGGAGTAGTTGGGAAAAAGATGAGGAAATATAGACAGATAAAGAGGCTGGGTAACTGATTGTGCATGATACAAAGAGACTGCAGAAAGAAAAAGACAGACAGACAAACAGCATTTAAAGTAGTAACACTTTTTGTACAGTATATTTCTTTTGATTTAGTTTTCAAATAAACTCAGGATTGATGTCAAACTCCACTTACTTCCAAATCATGATCTGAAGTTCGGAGCCATATATTGTACAAAGGAAACTGGTAGTTTAAGATGAAGGATAGTATCCAGTAGGATATGTCAGCTGACTCTCCAGAGTAGAGTTCCAAGTAGCCTGAAGGGGTGGGAAGGAAGAGAAGGAGAATGTAATGGCTGCACAAGAAATGACATCTCTTCCTAGATCCACTGTTGGAGCTTCTTCCCTCCAAGGAAGTCTGCAGTTTGGTCCTGGCTGTAAAGTTCATTATATAAATCAACAGGAGGCAGGCCAGTTTGTTTCTTTTGCATATCCCCCAAATCTACCTCTCAGGGATCAAAAACTGACACTGATGCAAAATAAACAGCTTTCCATAACTGTTTCTGATTTGTGCAATGAGTTAATCTCATAATTATATCAGATTTCATATGTACACTCTGATTGTTCAACAGTCCCTTCTGCTATGTGCTGATTCCATTCTCCATTTCTCCAAACGGCAGTTTTCCATGATGTCCCAATTATGCCGAATACATTTAGTACTGACTTCCAGACCATGATTTTAACCAGCACCATGGTTTGGTGTTGCTTTACAAACTGCATTATCTCAGGCTAAGTTGCAAGAAGTATTCCACGTGATAGGTGGTATAATATTTTACATCATCCATAATCTGTAACAGGGTAATTGGTTGCCTTTTTTGACCCTTCACACATCACATCCACAGATACTGTGGAGAGCTAAACAGCCATGATTACCTCCATGTGCTACATCCATGTTTTTAAAAGAAAATTTATCCCTCTTGGATATTACACCAGCGGTATACATAGGCTGCTTACTAACTTAACATGAAGCACTCCTAGGACTCTGAGGAATTCATGTTGTGGATCAGATTGTACATCTAGAATCAAGGAAGCTTGAACATCTTTGATTTAGACATGTTTTTAAAGGGCATATTTGAAAATTAGCTTTCAGTAATTTTCTCTCTATTTTGAATGCATCTTTGATGCATCTTTGGTGTTAGTATAGTTAAGAGCATTGTTTTGCCTTTGCAGCATTGTTTTGATCATTCATCAGTATATCTCCCTCCCTGCACCATAACTTCAGTTATAATTTATCATGCTTGCACGTGCTGTGAAATACCTGTTAGGAATACAGAAATATGAAATAAAGTAAGTCTTCATTGTTCTTATTTCAGCAGATGGCATAAACATGCTGTGAATCTCTTGTCAGATATGCTTTTCTTTTCATTAAGGATGAGGGCTTCAGTCAACACACTGTACCTCCTATTCCATAGGTTATAGCACTTACTATTGCATGCACTTAAATATTTTGAGAAAAAGTCTAGACGCACACAAAGCTCATTCATTCCCCCTGCCCCTCTCTTTCAAGGTTGCCATGAGGACGAGACTGGAAACTTCCACCTTTATTCTCAATTAGTGTATATACCCGGCATTGCCTGGGATTTTATTTTCTTATAGGTAATACTTGTTAGAAAGATTTGAGATCCCACATCTCTAATTCCCCAAACTGTCTTGTCTAGTACCTGTAACTTTTCCCCATATTCCCCAGTCCAATCTATTTTCAGAGTTATTAACATACAAAGGTTGGGTTCCTGAGAGAATACACTGCCCTTCTCCTTGCTGCTAGGCTTTGTCTCCATAGGAACCAGCCTATTCAAGACAGGCACAGTTGACTGAGGCCCGAGAGCTCTCTGGCTGAGAATTCTAAAGGCCCTCCCTAAGCTGCAAACCCCAGGATTCCACAGAATCTTCCTAGGCAGCCAATCATATGAGGTCTTCACCTGACACAGACAAACAGGCAAACTTTGACTTTTATATAAGAGATTAACTTCAGTTTAGCAGGTCTCAACTCTCTCAAGATGTGGTCAGTCTTAATAATGGCTAGTAAAAATAAGCCAGTTGCATAAACTGTGATTTGAAGTTGATTTTCCCAACTAACCTTAACCTAACTGGTTAAGATTAACCATAGCCTGGGTAACACAGCATCTTGTAGTTAAAAAAACAGAAATGAAATCTGATGTTCTCATACCTGCGCTAAAAGAGAAGTGGGGGGCCTGCAGGGGTATTGTGGGGAGGTTCCCTCAAAAAATTAAACTATAATTTAGCACAGGAATGGGACAACCTTGGCCATCCAAAAACTTCCATCTTCTGTAGTTATCAACCATATTGTCTAGAGTTTCTGGAACCTTGAATTCAACAACATCTGGAAGTCCACAGCTTGCATACCTCTAGACTGAGATTGCATCTGAAACAGCCTGCTGTCTTCAATGGAGGACCTCTTTGTTTTGGCTGTTAACCATTCATCATCACCATTTCAACAAAATCTACTTGGATTAATTCAGAGATAATGACAAACAGAGGTTTACATCATATGAACACACTTCAGGCTTAAGTGCTCTTTCTTTCTCTCACATGGTCTCACATAATTCCTCCCTCAGCAGACCATAGTTTGCCTGGAACCTGAAATTGGAAACTATAGATTGATACTGGTTTCAGATTCTGGTTTAAAGAAAAACAGTTGTTTATCCTGTTAAGCTGGTGGCAAACTATGGTTGACTGAAGAACAGGAAGTAAGTGAGTGAATCAGAATACATGAGGGGAGGAAGGAGTACATGAACCTGAGGTTCATTCAGTTTGGGTCATTCATTTGACCTATGTTATTTACATATTTACATTTATATTTACATATGTTATTTGTTTGTAAGCATTTTATTGCTAGTACTTCTGACAAATAATTTCGATCTTGTTTTTTCTACTTTAGTAGACCTGTATTTTCTCTGAAAGTTAACTAAAGCAGGATCACCACCACAAATAGAAATTATGACCTAAATCCTATTGGTAGTCACCAATTGGAGTAGACCCATTAAATCAGAAGGATTTGCATAAGTGTTGACTTATTCAGTAATTGATTCAATAGATCTATGTTAGTTAAGATTAATCAATAGGATTCAAGGAAACATTGGTATAGTAGAGTGAGTTGTTGATTTCCAGAAAGCCCAGGAGCCATAGAACTGTAACAACTGTATGTTCAAGATTTTGAAGTACCCTAAAAGGTTGGTTTCATACAACTTTAGTCCTTCAGGTGTGCATCTACAAGAGCTAAAAGGGAGAGATAAGAATGCATGCACAACATGCCCACTCTCAGCTGCTCAGTCTTCAGTCTACTTGTGTTGATGGGAGAGATCAGAATGGAGCTTCTATTTACATTCGCTTGAGCACAAGTACAGACCTCTATGTGATTGAGAGGTCTGATAAAGTAGTCATCATGGATGCTTTTATTCATGCTTATGAGTAGAAGCCCTTTTAGACCTTGCTGCTTGGATAGAGATATTAGAAGTTGGGCTTATGTGCTTGCCCCTCACGCCACTGTTCTTTTAGACCTTGTATGGTCAAGCTTAATGTCTACACAAAGCTATCTCCACTGTCTCAACTGATTTCTCACTACTCTAGGACTGTACAATCTACAAGAGCATAGGACATAGAAAACCCAAGTAGCATGGTAAAATATCTTTATAGATAATTGCTTCTTGTACTGCTAGTGTTGTATGGATGCACAGAACCTGAAAGAACAGTTTACAAATCAACACATCATAGGAGTTGGGTTTACAGGTGGTTTCATTATGTGTACTTGACTATTCCTAGTACTAATGGGAGTCTCAGAATATATTGTCCACTTAGAGACTTGAACTTTTTTCATCATGTTGTTTATACTTCTTCAGGTACCTGAAATCTAAATATTCAGTTGATAAAAATCTAATTATATTTACACTGTTGTTGTAATCAACTTGAATTTTCCATTTTATCATGTTATGTACATTTAGTATGATCCTTTTACCCTATGGGTGCAGCACTCACATGCAGAAAGCTCAAATAGTCTTAGTAGTGACCACCTTTCCCCATCTGCTCCAGCCACACAGAGGCATTCATGCAGACAGCAGGGTAAAATGTGGGGTGGGGATGGGCATCTACACATGCCTCACATGTCCCCGTCAAGCCCATTCTGTCTGCCCAGAGTAACCTACTTATAATGCTAAGTACAGAGACAGATGAATGGCTAGGAATATGGCAGGTGTACCCTGCTGTCCTGTTTCCACTAATGTCCCATAATGCTGCCCGGGCAGCATTGTCAGTATTCAGACAAGAAGAAAGCCTATAGCATTAGAATTCCTGCATGTTGATGCTGCTCCTATGGAGTGACTGGGGCATGACCTATTATTTTAAGTGGAAATGCTGGGTGTTGGAGTTGTACTCATGACTGAGACATCTTGCAGCAAAACCTTTATTGAAGAGTGATTCCATAAATCAGAATGAACCTACTTACATATATATCAAGTCTTCATAACAACAGAGTACAATAAGATAAGGCAGATAAGGTATCTCAAATAAAATATTTGTCTTATACCATGGATGAGTTCACCACAGGATTTTGAGCCCATGTTATGGTGTGGGAACCAAGCAAACTCAGTGGTTAATGTGAAAAATTGGATAGTTTCTTGATCCTTTTTGGATAAACTTTTTCCAGTATAAAGAAGCATTGATATTAGGTTTTGACTGGATTGTTGTGGATTTTTTTCCCTTCACATTATTTGAGTGTAAGTTGTATATGCTGCCCTGAAGATATGTATAGAACTTCCATATCTAAGCAAATAAGTAACCTAGAAGCTGCATTGTGTGGCTTTATTTAGCAAGCATTATGAAAGAATTTATAATTCCAGAAGGCTTCTAGCAACTTGACCTTCCTGAGGGTAGATGCTTTTCAACCGTCTCAGTCTCACGGCAACCACATAATGGTAGCAGAACATAGGATTTAACACTCAGCTTCAAGTGCAAGTGCAAGTTGGCACCTTTTCTTCTTTGCTATGTTGTAACCTTGGTCTTGCCATACAGTACAACTTCAGGCACCTCCATTGTTCTCACACAAAGCTTGCAAGAACATTTTCTGCAGCAAAGTTGCAGGGACATGAAGGGGTGGGACTAGCTGATGTGACAGTCATAAGGATTCTAGAAGGCAGGTGGATGCAGATGAGCTTTATTATCTATATCTGCCTTGCAAGTAATGCTTTTGTGACACCCAGCTTCCACTGTAGCAGATACAATTATGTTGTCACATATATTTTTCATCCACAATTCATGTAACCTGTAATACAGTGGCAGTGAACATCACCTCCTTGGGTTTGGCAAAGTTAAGGAAAGTTAGTGTGTATGTGTTCTGCATGAGCACTTCTGCTGTTCTCTCTGTACCATCCTTGTTTTATACTGCGTTCTCCTGCCTCAGGTCATGCTTCCTTTAACATTTCATTCATAGACTTCAAAGGCGAGGCTGGGTTAGCATCTTACTTTGCATGGTTTCTGTTTGCACATGGTGGTGTTAGAATTGCATATGCTACAGTAGATGCCATTCTGCCCATCTTTCTTAGTTGCTTCTTTGCTGGTTCTGCAGGGTCATCCCCAACATCATCTCAGAATGCCACGCTGCCTTCATCGAGTGCCTGGCCACTTAGTGCCTCCGGCTACAGTAGCTCTTTCAGCAGCATTGCATCCGCACCTAGCATTGCAGGTACGACCAATGGCCTTTCTACTTAGAGTCCCTCTTTGTCCGCAAAGAGAGGAGGTTCTGCTAAGGCCCCTCTGCTCTATGTGATAATGATGGTACTGCAGGTGTGCCACCTGTCTTTGCATATTGTGTTCCGTCAATGAAATAATTGTCCTAGGAATTTAACGGTGGTGAATATGTAATAGAAATGGAAACTGGAGACACAAGATAGTACATACTATTTCAAAATGAGAAATACAAATTAGAGACAAGTACATTTAACTGTCATAGAGCTGCCCTGTCTGTTTTTACCAAAAGCACAGAATAAAGAGCCCTACCTGTTATACATTAGTTTTTGTGGAGGCATGTTCTTGCACCACACCTAGATCTGAAGTTGGGATGGATCAGGGGTCCCAAATAAGATCTGCCCCCACAGTGTCCCTACAACAACATCCCCCCACAGCTGCTTGAGAGAGCTTCGTGTGTTTAATTTAAAGATATGAAGAAAGCTTTGAGGTTGCCTTCAGTTGCAGATGTTTCGTACACATGCTCAGCCTAATGTGCATACAAAACACTCTGAAGACCCTCTTCAAGCCAGCCAGGTGATGCAAATGTCTTTAAGGCAGCCAGAGGTATGGGAACATTTGGAGGCGGGCTTGCATTCATGCCCTAGCCTTCTTCACATTAGATCTGTGGTGGTATGGGCAAAAGCCTGCATGGACCTATTATGTGTCTTATTTTGCTGAAAATGGATTTTATCAGCATGACCAAAGCCCCTCTCCCTCCCTCCCTTTCCTAGCTTCATCTTGGTGGCAGTGGAAGTGAGCAATACGGCCACTGTCGACCTGCATGTGGCTTAGCATTTACTGCCTCATTCTATGCATAGTTAGTAGTTTTCAAGATGCTGGCAACCGTCTTGCTCTTTTCATCAACAGTGAGACTAGTTAATGCAGCTGACAATGCGGGGTAGTCTATGGGTAAAGATAGGTGTAGAGTATCTGGAAGGAGCAGCCAGTTCTGTAGTATGGTTTTTGCCCATTCGAAAGCAAGCACTCTTGACCATCCTTTTGTAATGAAACAAGCTTTAAGTTGTACTGTAAGATTAGGTTCCAAAGAATAAATAGCTTGCCTTATTTGAAGGCAGCCTAAACCATTTGAGGCTGAAAAACCAGTTGAACTCTTTTCCCTCTTGTACCTCCTCTTCAGGCTGGGGAGGTGATGGACACAGCAACACATAGAAACTCTTGACCTACTTTAAATGAGATCCTTTGGAAGAGACAGGCTGCTGCTTCTCTTCACAGAAACCCTGCACAAAATGAGGGAGCTTTTCATAAGCAGATGTATTTCAGAATGCATTGAGAAGGAAAAGGTGACATGCTGGATCTCTTCTTTTTGTGCAGGGCTTACAGGAAGACTCAGCCTCTTTTATACTCTGCTTTTCTTCCTACTCCTCTTCAATGCTAGAATACAATTTATGTGGAAGATGTGCCACTTCATAAATTGCCCACTGATCAAGAAGAAAGTAAACAGTTAACACAGCTTTTTGTGTGTTGGCTGGAAACAGTCACTAAATGAACATATGCTGGTTCTTTTCTTACTTCATGGCAGCAGCACTGAGATTGCTGTGTATACACAAATTATCATATACTGTTGCCACTCTCCGCTGGTCTGCTGCCTGAGGCAAGAGGCTTTACGTTATGC
Organism: Iguana delicatissima; assembly: GCA_948472985.1. Lineage (NCBI taxonomy): Eukaryota > Metazoa > Chordata > Lepidosauria > Squamata > Iguanidae > Iguana > Iguana delicatissima. The sequence continues at coordinate 366,888 of CAOKZL010000421.1, forward strand.
GGGCCTCGCCTCAGTGGAATAAAAATAAAATGTAATTTCTTACATTTTATAAGTTACCCAGCATACCATCAGTGTTGTACTTCTGCAGTAACTATTTTTTAATGTTTGATTTGTTAGAAGTAAGGCTGTTAATGTTGAATAAATCTAATAACTTAGTTCAGTTAGTTCTTATAAATTTAACGTTTAACAGAGCCATAATCAAAATATTAATATGTTGTCAAGATGTTGTTTCATTTAAGCCTTCAGTCTAAAGACTGTGAGGAGGGTATTGGGTTTCTCCTCACCCAAAATAGAAAGGAATGTCTCCACAGCATATAAATGGGCTACTCTTGGATCTGCTCTTTTTCATACTCATCTAAAACCTCATTATTTTTCCAGCACTTCTTCTTTCTTTTTGAGCCATCTTGTGTCTCTAGATTTGTTAGCCCTTGATAAATGATACATAACACCATTACCATGAGTGGCAGCAGATTTAGGTGGCCTGATCAGTCATTCCAGCAACACTGAATTGTTTTAACTTTGTATCTGATTTGGCAGTTATACCTAAAATCTGAAAATAACAGGGACACCTTCCTACTTCTTTTTGTTTATTCCTTTGTTTGCTTTGTTACTTGCCACTCTCTACAGCCCTGAAAAGCATGCTCACCAAACACCTACAGGCACAGCTAGTGATTTCTAGTGATAGCCATTTCAGATCAACCTCACATACCCACACTTCTCAGTTGTGGGAATTTGATAGGGAAAGAAACGGAGACCAAAAATGTGACTGTGGGAGCATAGAAATAACCTGATGGTTTTAGAAATTGTTTTCCAAGCCTATTTTGCTGCCAAATGCTCTCATTCTTTCCTACCACTCTGCCATAAGTAGAGTTAATGTAACTCCTGCAATGAAGACATCAGTATTAAAAATTCTTTCTGTGAAGTCAGTGACATTTTAGGTTTTGTATGAGCTCTTATCCTTGTTTACATACAAAACAACCAACTTTTTGATTTTATTTTTAAAGTGCAGTTGAGCACTTGTCAATAGCTTTTTAAAAGAAAATAAAAATAAATTTGCTACTCTGCATTTTAAGTTATTACGTGATTCTCTTTTGTGTGATATTTCTCTTTTACTATTTCCTATTACATGTGTATTGATTATGAGGGATTTAGTAAGATAATGGCTAGCATCCTGTTGGTTAATCCTAACTGGAATAGATCCATTCAATAAATTGTTGAATGGTAAGTCAACACATAGATAAATCTCATTGATTCAGTAGGTCTGCTCTGGCCGGGACCAACAACAGGATTTAGGCCATAGTGTAATACAGTTTTTAAATTGTTTTTGAAAATTGAATAAGAGGTAGTACTTGAGTAATGGTGAAAGCTGACTTATATAGCTCCTAAGACTAATTTGACAAGTTTTTACTATTTTGTCCTTCGACTTCACATGGTACCAAACTTTGTATGTAGAAAGCAAAAGGATTTTGCATCTTGACTGTAGGCCTGTTCACACATGACTCAGCTGTGACATCTATGCAGGGTTCTTACTAAAAGTAAAATTCTTGGTTGGGGAGGGCACTCAAGGTAGAGGCTCATCTTGCCTTATAGCTCAAACCAGCAGGGCTTTCTCTCTAGTATGTGTATTTAGGATTGTAGTCTTAGGCTGTGTGTAAACCAGTTGCCTTTCTGTGGAAGTGGCAGCATTTCAAGGATGAGATGTTAGTCATATTTTTCTTGCTGACATAATTTATGTTCAACTGTGGTTCTTTCAGATGATGTTTGATCATATGCATTTTTTATTTTAATGAGTTCTCTAATATTTTATTTTAGAACAGCAGTGAGCCAACTTACTTATTTCCAGATGTTGGTGGACTCTGAATCCCATCAACCCTCATCCAACTGGTGTTTTGGCTAGGGTTGAGGAGAGCTGTGCTGTAGTATTTGGAGAGCCACATATTCTCCCTCTCTGCTTTAGAATGACTGGGTTAGAAACTAAAACTGCATTGATTTTAGTACATTTAGGCTAGTGATGCAAAGGGCCAGAACAGAATGCGCACTGCAGAAGTGAATACTGGGCCATGAGGGACCCCTCTTGTAGAAGCTTTTCACATTAATACAAGTGATGCTGGTTCTTCATCATCACCTAGAAACAGCTTCTGACAGAACTCAAGGCAGGGATGGGCAAATTTCACAGGTCTGGGGACCAAATTTGTGCCCCTAGCACTCATTATATAGTGTACCATGTTTCCAGATGAGGGGAAAGTGGTTCAACATGAACAGGGAAAATTAAAATCAAAAGTGACAGGAGGTCCATTTTGGGAGGGGATCAGTGTAGGATATAAGCTGGGGAAATGATCTGTTTGAGGCCAAAGCCACTGCTCCTGGAAGTCTCTTGGACCTGGGACCCACCCCTATTTTCCATTGTTTTGCTTGAGGGCCTCTTGATGCTCCAGGGTGTACTCAATCTGCAAGAAAAATTTTGGGGAGCTGTGAGCCACTCTTTTTCCACCCCTGACCTGAATTATGGTTGATAGTTATAAATCTGGCTCTGAGTAGATTACAACTAACCTTCTAGGTGACTGCCACTTCGAAGTGAAACAAATTGATTTCTTTCCCTTTGTAATGCCTTCTTAACTAAATGAGTAAAGGAAACAAAATATAAGAATATAAGACAGTATCTACCAGTAGCCTGTCTCATCCGGCATTCTTTTCACCAATAATTAACTGGAAGCCCTTGCCAGTACTGTTGCATATCTCTCAGAGTTCTGCTAGTAGATCCAGATCTGCCTTTTGTGTACTTCATAAAAAAAGCAAGAGGAGAGGGCAAGAAGACTTTATGGCCTTAGTCATTTGAAACTTGTAGATATCTGGCTTTAGTTTGAAGCCATGATGCCAGATTGGTCTGATCTTATTTCTTGCACTTTAGAAGTTGTATTTAGGATCTAAACCATGACAAACAGTTCTGGGATTTTGAAGAATAGCAGAAGTATGACAGAATGAGGAGACGTGCGATTTAAGATGAGCAGAGTGAACAGCTGTGTTTGCTGAGGAATACAGGGTGCTTATCCTGTTGATGTCAAGATGAGAGCAGAATCCTGGGACTCACACATTGTCCTTATACTACATTCTAAATACATGAATTATATTTCTCTGTTGCAGGTAAATTGTCAGACATCAAGTCAACGTGGTCCTCTGGCCCAATTTCTCACACACAAGCCTCTCTGTCCCATGAACTGTGGAAGGTACCCAGAAACACTACTGCTCCTACAAGACCACCTCCAGGCTTAACAAACACCAAGCCATCGTCTACCTGGGGTGCCAGCCCACTGGGTTGGACCAGCTCTTACTCCTCTGGTATTCCTGACTTGTATTGTTTTTCTTTTTACAGTGCAGCACTTTATTGTTCATATTTCCATTTTTTGTGTACAGCCTTTTTAAATTAAAGAAAATGTTCACACCCCAAAGGGTGAGTAGAATGCATCAGTTTGGAGGATTATTTGTGAGGAGTCATGGAATTAACCAATCATGACAATTCACTCCAGAAAAAAATTCTCTTCCTAGGTAACATTCTGCACATGAGGTACATTTTCATGTGTTGTTCATGACTCTACATTAGCTCATTCAGACTAGTCTTAGACAGACTTACTTGAGAGTAAGTCTCATTAGTCTCAGCAGGATTTCCTTCTAAGTAGATACACTTAGGATGACACTGTAAGAAAAGTAAATCAGTACAAACCAAGACTTCCTCCTTGGGGATGGATGATGCCATTTAGTCTTCGTAAGTATTGATATGCGGAGAATTGAGTTTGGCACAGCTATACACAAGAGGGCCTGCAAAAAGTGTTGCAGTATGGAGTATCCTTGTTCAGGGTTCCAGGCATTCTGCTTCCCTTATCTCCTGGTTTTCTGTTCCCTCACCGCCACCTTCAACACACCAAGCATGCTCAGTCCTCAGCCAATGCTTATGCTGGGATATTTTGTGTATATTTTTTAACCCCCAAAAGATTTTGTACTTCAGGAAATGTTGAAGTTTCACCAAGCCTAGTGCTAACTATCTCTTGTGCACAGATGATGCCTCTTTGGCTACACAAGGACCAGGATCAGAGAACTGAATTCACAGTTGTGTATATGTAGTGAAAGCTGTTTGAGACCAGTGTGATGGAGTGGTCTGAGCGTGGGACTACAACCCTGAAGACCAAGTTTCAGTTCCCTGCTCGCTCTTGGAAACCCAGTGGGTGATCTTGGATGTGTCAGACACTCTCAGCCCCAGAAAGCCTCATGATAGGTTCTCTGTAGGGTTGCCAAGTCAGAAACAACTTGTCTGACAGCAACTTGTAGGGTTGCCAAGTCAGAAATGACTTGAAGGCACACAACAACACTGAAAACTATTTACTAAATCACCACAAGTAACTGAATGGGTTCATTGGTCAGCAGAATACTGGATTTTCCTGTCAAGCATTTAGTCCTTCTGTTCGTAAAGCAATGTATGAACTGTTGTGTTTTGCATCCTAAACAGAATTTCCAATATCCAGTCACACTTTAAGGTATAAGTAGCTATAGGGATTCTTCAAACATCATTCTGCTCTGCTGGGAGAGATTACACAAATAAAGACAGAGGGGTGTAGATTGTTTGTACTATAGGTGACAAATAATGGTTCTGAGCTTCTGGAAGTCCTTAGAGAAATAAAAAAAAGACATTTCAGTGTTTGTAGGTGATCAGTAAACCTTTCACTAGTGTTTAGCTACTTACTGACTCTTTGTATATCCTCCCAGGAACTGTGTTGATCCCCATTGTTATTACTGATGTGACACTATCAGTGTACATAATGGTATGAGCAGTAAAAGAGAAGAGATCCCTTTCCTAAAGTCCTGAAACAAATGAAGAAGGAGAGGAAATTGGAGCAGAGGGAGAAGTTCAAATACATCAGTCCATAGTGCAGTTGGTACCTGTTTTTCCTGTTATACTCTTCCATTACAGTGGAAGTGGCTATCTAGACACATCCTGAGGGATCCCCACAGTCCAGGCATCACCTTTATGGACTGATGCCACTACTGTAGTCCCTTGTCTCAGACAATGATGAAAATGTAGGAAACATAAATGGTCCAATCTGCAGAAACCAAGGTATAAGTTTGCTGCGTGGTTAGTATTTCTTGCACTTTCAGGGTAGAGTTAAAACACCAAATTGGGAGCAGGAGAATTTCTAATGTAAAATGGACTTGAAGAAGCAATTGGAAGATTTTACAGATGTGTGGAGATCGCAGAGTTGCATACTGAGGCATTGAGCAAGAGGAGAAGAGAGAGGAAATGGAGCTTGCAATTGAGAATTTCAGAAATTCAAGTGGGCTGTGATTGTGATGAGCAATCAGCCAGGAAATTGTGAGGAAATGAATGGAAGTGTTTAGTAGTTGTTGAGGCATGGATTTAGGGGAGGAAAGGCAGCTTGTTTCATTTTTTTGACATGATACTAGTAAAAATTATTCAGCTGCCATGTATTCCTAAATATGTTTCTTACCTTAACACAGCAACTGAATATATTCCTTTAGAAAGAAATGACAGATATTTGCAAGGCTGTGTAAGTTAGTTCCTAATGTGTTATCATGCAGAAAGGTTGTATATCTGGGGCATATATTGATGACCGGTCTCTGCTATGCCCAGCTGTAAAACACAAAAGAACAATTTCTGCCTGTCCATACCCTTTATCCTCAAGGATGTTTAACTTCATGGCTTTATGACTCATTTTTAGCTATATGAGCCCTGGTGGCGCAGTGGTTAAATGCTGGTACTGCAGCCACAAGGTTGTCAATTTGATCCTCCTGGGCTCCAAGGTTGACTCCGCTTTCCATCCTTCTGCAGGTCGGTAAAATGAGTACCCAGCTTGTTGGGAGCAATTAGCTAACACATTGCTTAGAGAGCATTTAGCTGATAAGCGGTATAGAAATACACATGCTATTGCATTGCTATTCATATTTAGCACATGAAGTTGTATTTCACACTTATTTGCCTTTTTATAAAGTAGAATTACTTTTTCAAAAAAAATTACAATATTTATTGTTAGACCAGTCAGTCCAGAAACAAACTGGTCTTGTCACCCCTTTTAAAAATACAATTACCTGCAGTGTTTTTGTGAGCTCCACCTGGTGGACAAGTAGCAAAATTTCCAGTTCCACTTGGTACAATGACTTCTTACCTGGCTATTGTGGTGTCTTGTAAATGCTGCTGTGTGCATGTCAGAGCAGTCCACTTTGTGCTCGGAGTGAAGTCAATACCAAAAATGGAATGCCTGCTTGAAGTTCTAGTATCTTTACTTAGAACCCTATCATTGCTGAGGTGCTTTTAGTTGAAATAAAACCTTATTTTTTTCTAATGCTTTAATTTGTGAAGCAGTGCAACACAAAAGGGATTTGATACCAATAGTAAAGTAACTGCTTGAGCAATGTATAGTTCATTAGATGAGCGGTAAATATAGGTTCAGCAACTAATGCTGCCTGGAGAGAGAAAAATAGGGTGGAAATCTACAGTTGATTTGTACATATAATGGATGCTAATAATATAAAAGCAACATTTGTTTGACATCTCCATCATAGCTGGAAGACACACAATCTGTTCAGTTCACTTCATGCCTTACACAGCATTCTGCTGTCAGGAAACACTTCTCAGCAATTTACCTAAAGCAGGAGTGGGAATTATATAGCCTGCCAGAATTACAACGCCCAGTTTTTCTCCCTGTTGGCTCTGCTGGCTGGGTCTGTCTTCATCTAGGACAGTCTACCCTTAATGTTATCTAGATTATTTGGAATATGGCTCATGGCCGCTGATGGGAGCTGAAGTCCAGAAAGTTTGGAGGACATTAGGTTAGGAAAGGCTGAGCTAGGATAAGAAAGACTACTTTAGGAGGTTTTCAGAATAATTTTTATCTGAAGAACCATTGGTCCATTGCATCTTTATTATGTCATGAACACTTATGGACTGAGGTCCTCTGTTTTACACTGCAGTTTCAAGAGCAGCTAAAGAGCAGCTCTCTACTAAAGGAAAGGCTAGCAAGCATGTGTTAAATCAGCTGGTCAGGAGACAATTTGGCAAACATACCCATTAGAAATCCCTGTAGCATCTGTATTCCTCATGTTTGTGTCCTGCATGTCGTCCAGCCTTAGTTCAGTGGGTTGGGCTGAGCTTTCCCTAATCTTTCCCTTCTTTGTGACATATAGGCTCAGCCTGGAGTACTGACAGCTCAGGAAGAACAAGTAGCTGGCTGGTCCTCCGTAACCTCACACCCCAGGTAAGCATGGCTCTTTGATGAAATCAGCTAAGAAGTGTGGACTGTCTGGTTTATAAGGAAGAAAATATTGGCACCCTGCTGCTAAATCTTGCTTTTGTACCTGTGGCTCTCAACACATTTTGTGACACTAGCCAAGCATAGTGATTGGAGCACCATTCGTTAGTCAGCTTCTCACTGTCTTAAGCAATGATTTGCTAGTTCAACAGGTTTTAAGAATGGCTCACTGGAGTTTTTGGCTAGAATTTTTACGGACAATACTCCAACAAAATGTTATCTAGAATTAGATGCAAACTCTGCTCTTGAGATTGTACTGTTTTCTTACATAGTCCTGATCTAACTTACTTCTGGGTTAAATCCTTTTAGAATCACATAGCATAGGCATGAGTAGTAAGCACAGAACTGACTTGAAAAATGGTAGCTCAGAAGTAGAGCCAACAACCAACTCATGTTTAAGGTAGTTCAGAGCTGGCTGTCTGGGATCAGCCATGGCACTAAGAACTTGCCTGTCAGCAGTGTGATTAATGCCATACGTACAGTAATCCTTCTGATGGCTTTGGGTAGAACATAGAAGTAATAAGAACAGATCTGTAAGACACTCATGCATCCACTTTTTAATGTCAAAACTGAAAAGGAAGGCTGTAGCTCTCTGCAGTAGTGAAATACATGAGGATACATGAGGGTACAACTCCCTTAGCTGCTCTTAAGATATATGCCCAGTTGAGGTAACTGGAGAAACTGGAGAATTAAATGTGGTGAGGTCAACATGTGAATCTCCCCTAACTGATAATTTGTGAGATGCTTGTATATTACAGTGTTAAAATATGATGTATGTTCAGTAGAGATATGTATAGGGAAGCCAAATAACAAAGAAAAATAGTTCATTCCAGCAAATCATCTTAAATGAATCCAGAATTACATAATGATAACAGTCTCAGATATTTTACCTTAAGACATGTCTGGTTAAAGTCTTACTCCTCTTTAGTTTAATGAAATAATTAAATAATCCTACTAATTAAAGCTTTCCCATTCAGTGAAAATGGTCTCAAAATCCCTGGTATAGAGCAGGGATGGACAACTTCCCCCCAGATCTTGGGGACACACATCCACAGACACCTTGCCAGATGTGGGAGACCCACACTCTTTCTCTTGTGCCCCTCCCCACACACAGCCACACCCTCCAGGAGATGGGAGGTTTTTCATGAAGTGGGTGCTGCCCTGTTTTAGCCTCAGAAGTCACTTCTAATAGCAAGAAAGGCCTCCCTCAGCAAAATTGTCCTTCATTATGGACTCTAGAAAATATAGAGGACTGTTTTCATTTTTTAAAAAAAAAAATTCAGCAGTCAACGCAAGGCAGAGGAAAAGAAGAGAAGCAGCAAATGGTGTATTAGTATATTAGTATATTATATACTAGTATATTAGAAAAGTATATTAAACCTCTAGAGCAAAAAGTATATAACACAGTAAGCTTTTGGTAAGAAATAGATACATCTGGTCTGTATACCTGCATCTGCGTGAAGCCCGTGAAATATGCCTGATCACATGAAGTAAAATACACCACCATTCCTGGCTCATGATTGTTGGTTGTGCCAACTGTGGCAGACTATACTGTTTTTGCATTAAGTCACATCAAAACAGAAACAACTTTTGCCATTTTTTAAAGGATACTGTTTTAATTTTCTTCAAAGGTAGACTACTATTAATGAAGGTAATAATGACAGGGACCAGGAAGAGAAAAGGAATAGATGATTCTAATTTTTTTTCTCGTTCTGCAATTAGATTGATGGGTCTACACTGCGTACTCTGTGCTTGCAGCATGGTCCTCTTATTACATTCCATCTGAACCTGACTCAAGGGAATGCTGTGGTCCGATACAGTTCCAAGGAAGAAGCAGCGAAGGCCCAGAAGTCTCTGCATATGTATGCATTTTTTTGTAGTAATTGCTGTGGTTCAAGTATGATCTAGTTCATTAATATGGTGTCCCTGTAATGATTGCCTAACAGCAGAAATAGAACTAAATAATGAAATACAAAAAAGTCAGGTTATTAAATAGTCATCTTTATGATATAGGGCATGCCTATTGTTTAAAAAAATCAGCATATCCAACAAGAGAGATTTCTTTCTATTTAGAATCCTAGTATGATAAGCCTGCTGTTCAGTGCAGTCTGCACATTTCAAACAGCTACTACATCGCCAACAGATGGCCGTCCAACCATCCCCTTATTTCCCAAGGTATTCTGTTTCACTGCTGAAGAGCATTCACTGTTTGGAAGTTTCTTGTGTTTGGCAAACACCTGATCCCCTATAGTTTCTGTACATTCGTTTTAGACCTTTTAGCTGAAGCAACAGAGAACAAATTTCCCTCAGCTTGACACCTCTTTCTGATATTTCAACATCACTGTTATGGCTGCCCTTATTTTTTTTTTCCTCCATTAGACTAAATGTACCCTTTGCTTTCCACTGCTGCTTATAGGATTTTTCCAGACCCCAGTTCATCCTGGTCATTCTTTTCTAGCTGTTCTCTTATTTGCTGATAACCTTGTTAAAATGAACCTAGAACAGAGTAAAGTACCCCAGATGCGGCCTAACTGGTGCCAGGCTATGTGTTCCCAATATCTGGCCACTATGTTTCTGCCCATAGACCCCTAGATTGCCTTAGTATTTTTAGTAGCTGCATCTCACTGTGAGTTTATATTCACGAAGTCACCTAGATTCTGCTGACATGCATGGATACCAAGTCCACTCTCCCCAGTCCTCTATTGATGTATTTGGGGATTTTTTTGTCTTGCCACCTAAATACAATTTATCTCTTACTTCATCTTGGGGTTTTTGGTCCACTATTCCAGCACAGATACTTTTGAATCTTCATCTTCTCTTGAGTAGTATTTGCCTTCCCTTCTACTTCCATGTCATTGGCAGATTTGATAAAGAACACTTCTACACCCTCCTTGTTGAACTATTTAACTATTTAACAGCACAGGGACTAGGGGCCTTTCCATACTACACTGTCAACTTCCTGTGGAATTTGGGGTTTGTAGTTTTCTGAGGCCAAAGAGCTCCCTGGCTGAGAATTCTAAAGGCCCCTCCCTCAACTGCAAGCCCCAGGATTCCATAGGATGTTGAAAGTCGTATAATAGCACTATAACAGCGTAGTGCAGAAAGGCCCTAGGACAGAGCCTTGTAGCACTTTACTGAAGAATTCATTCTCAATATGATGCTAAGCCATTGAGTATGGTTTCCCCACCAGTTATAGATCCACCTAATTGTAGTATCATCCAACCTACATGTTACTGTCTTGTCAGCAAGATACCATAAAAAAAAACTCTCAAGGTGTTTTGCTGAAATCAGTAGGTACTATTTCTCTAGCAGTCTCATAATGTATGAGACAAGTAACTCTGTCAAAAAAGGAAATAAAGTTGATCTGGCATGACTTGTTCCTGATAAGCCTGTGTTTGCTTCCAGTAATTATCACTCAGTTTTATAGATGCTTACAGACAGATAACTTCCTAATACTGACATCAGGCTGACTGGACTGTAGTTTCCTGGATTCACTTTTTTCCCCTTCTTGAAGATGGGGGCATCATATATCCATCTCCACTCTTTTAATACCTCACTTGTTCTGTAGGAATTCTTGAAAGACTGCTGAGAGTGGTTTGAAATAGCACTTACAAGCTGCTTCAATACGTGGGACTTGGTCTCATTTAATGTAGCCAGTTGTTCTCTGGTCATCTCCTTACCTATTCTGGGCTACAAGTCTCTCCTCAATATTATTTGTTCTGCTTGCCCCAGTTTTAATGTAGCTCCCCTTGTGCAAAATGACTGAGGCAAAATAGAAGCTGAGGCAAAATAGAAGTTCTGCCTCTTGTCATCTGTCAGCATTTCACCACCTTCTCCCTGTCTTTTCCTAGGTAATCTTCTTGCTCCTAACATAACCAAAGATGCATTTTATGGTTATTTTTGTTTGTTTTTTAGGAGGCACCTCAAACCACAGCTCATCCTTATAGGTTTAGGCAACTCTCCTTAGGTATATGTCTAGTTGGTTATATGTCTCCTTAGTTATATGTCTTTTCTTCCATCTTCCATATGTGTCCCTTTTGAAACTCAGCTCCTCACAGAGTATGCTATGCAGTCACAAGCTTCTTTAAATGTTCCCTGTTTTTCCTTCTTGTGGAAATAGTTTGCCATTGTTTTCGGGATCTCCCATTCCCCTTGAATAATACTTTTTACCAGGATTTCTTGCTGTGAGATCCAACTTTTCTCTGAATCTGTTAAAACTTCAGCTGAATTTGCTTTTCACAGCTCTCCATATCACAAATTCCAAAATCACTTTATCTTAACGGTGCTGCTGCTTTTATTTCATTTACCATTTCTTCCCTGTTGGTCAGAGTTAATTCCAGGATAGCAATTCTTTTTGTTCCTTCTCTTTTTGAGAGAGAACATTGTCAGCAAGAAATTCAAAAACCTATTGAATGTTCTATTCATAGCAAAGGCAGATTTCCAGCAGGTGTCAGAATAGCTGAAATTTCCTATTTCTATTGCTGCTTGCCTCTCCAGAAGATATTTTTGTTTGTTCCAGTAATGCATCATCTGTGTCTACTGGCTAACTGGGCAGCCTGCGATATAGTGCCGTCAGGACATTGCTTTGGTTTCTCAGTTGTTCTTTCTTTACCCAGAGGCTCTCAGTGGAGTGTCAGTTCTCAGGATCCTAAGTTATAATACAACAGTATACATACTTTACATGCAACACTACTCCCTCTAACCTCCTGATGGGTCTGTTTCCACTCAACTTCCTGTGGACTCCACTCATTCTCAGGGAACGGAAACCTTTGCTACAGAGCTGGTCTAGTCTGATTAGCCCAGGTTCTGCACTGAGGCCCTCCCCACAAATCCACCGGCTTTTGTAGCAGCAGCCTGAGTCATGTGACCCAGCAGCCAGATCTCCAGCCCTAAAAAAGAGAGCAGAGCAGAGTGTGGTGCAGGACTTAGAAAACCTTTGACTGTCGTTCACCAGCCCAGAAATCACTGCAAGTTTTATCCCATGTAAGATTCAGAGCCAGTAAAATTAGGTTTGGCTTTTCAAGGTGTGCATTCAATCACATTGCTTTCCTAAATGAATGTTAAAAGTAAGAAGAGAAGAGAGAAGTAGAAGTCAGTCGGCTCCCAACTTTGGGCCCTAGATCACTTCTGTTGTATTTTATTGAGTAAGGCTGCCAGGAGTGATAGTTAATGATAATTAATAATTAATTGATATATGTCTTGACCTGTCTTATTATGACCTCTACATGACAGATACGTGTATGAAAATTGATCCATAGAGATACACTGTAACCAAATGGGCGCACAAACACCAGTCCCAAGGCATTTTCCCACCTGCTTTCCCCACCATCTTTCTTTCTTTTACCTCCTCCTTCCTACTGTCCTTCCTTCACCTTTTGTTCCTTTCCTCTAATACTGCATCTCCACCACTGAATTTTGTTTCCAGATGTAGTTGTCTTTGGTTTTGCTCAGCTCTATAGCCCTGCACATATAGATTTTAAGTATGGTAATCTCTGTCTCTCACAGAAATAGTCTTAGATGGACTTTCCTTGGCAGAGATAGCAATAACCACCAGTAAGAATTCTGCCCCCTTCCCTTGAAATTTTCCTTTACTCCTCAAAATTTCTAGCATTTCAGCACCATAAAACTTCAGCTGAGCCTTTAGAAACACAGTTTAGGCATCCAAACAAAAGAGGTGGTCAGAGGTACCAAGGGAATGCAAACACAACAGGTATAAGAGTTCTAGGTGTGACTGGTTTTTCGGTGTTTTAGCATTTTGTTTGGGAGGGGGCAGAAGTCTTACTGGGAGATCAGTGCCCTCATTTTATGCTCTTTGCAGCAACGCACTTGACCTTCTTCCCTGATCCTGCAGAAGAGTGTGCACTAGTGGTTTCTCTTTGAGCTTCCCCTGTCGCTTTTCCTCTCCTTTCAGGTGTGTTTTGGGGAACACTACCATCTTGGCCGAGTTTGCTGGAGAAGAGGAAGTGAACCGTTTTTTAGCACAAGGCCAGCCACTGCCCCCCACCTCCAGTTGGCAGTCCAACACTGGAACCACTCAGACACGTTTGGGCTCCACAAGCAGCTCACACGGCATGGTGCGCAATGAAGCAGGCCACTGGAATGCCCCCTGCCTTGGTGGGAAAGGGAGCAGTGATTTGCTCTGGGGCGGGGTCCCCCAGTACTCAAGCAGCCTTTGGGGTCCACCCAGCACCGATGACGGCAGGGTGATTGGAAGCCCAACGCCTTTGAATACTCTGCTCCCAGGTGACCTTCTGAGTGGGGAGTCCATCTAGGACACCGGAGAAAACAAATGGAAGCAACAATCATCAGCACTAAAGAAAAAAAAAGATATATATAATGGTAACCCTTTCCAGTCCAGGGCATCACAAAGAATCCAGCTTTAATAGATCAGACTGGCAGCCCTTTTTTAGTACCTCTGTCCAATCTTGACTATGAAACTCTGCCGAAGTCCTTGTGAACTGTTAGTGCAACAGTATGGGCTCCCTTTTGGTCAGTGTCACGTGCTAATGATAGGTTTTGTGTGGATTTTTTTTCCCAATGGCTTTTTAATTTTTTGTTTTTATGTTTGTATGGTGTTTTTAAAGACGTATAAAAGCTGCTTAGACTAGTTCTATCATGAAGGGCACTTTTCAGAATTTGGGCTGGAAAGGGTTATTTTATCAACTTTGGGAGTGGGGGAGGGATGATGGGGGGTGGGGAATGTGAGAAAGCCTATTTAAAATGAGCCTGTGATAATTATGCACATTACCAGAGGTGGACCCAGTAATCAGTAGGGGGTGGCGTCTGACCAGACCCGTCCGCAGCATCGGGGGTACAAAGCTTACGCCCTCAGCTGTACGACTCGGATTGAGAGGTGGGGTGGAATATCCATGCCCACTACTCCCATGGGTCTTGCCTATGCACATTACACTTGTTTCATTACTTTTTGTGTCATTTTTTTAACCCCTCCCCCCAAAAAATAGTAAGGTTTTTGAAAACATAACACACAGACACAAACACACACACACACACTCACACATATCAAACATGCAACTATACTTGAATCCAGCAGGCCAATAACGAAATGTGAACACTTTCTATTATGACACTTCCAGGTCAGCATCAGAAAACAAACAGGCTCTAGGATATTTTTAATTTGTTTTGGTTACTTTTTTTCTTATACGTATGCATTGGGGAAAAGATGGCGCAATTGTGAGTGTACGGATGCGTGTGTGGACATCAGTCGTACAACTTAACAAATTGTGTGACCTTTATCTTTTTTTGTTTGTTTGTTTGTTCAATTCTTTTTTTTTCCTTCCCAGTATATGCTTTTGATTTGCTCATTGGTCAAACGTTTAATTGTTATTAGCTTCTAACTTTGCACTGAGTGTCCGCAGCCCTTCTTGTAGCTAATCCTTGTTTTTAAGAAAAAAAATTTAAAAAAAAACTGATAGGAGGGGCTGGCGACAATTCATGTGTAAATGTTTACTCAAGGACTCTTACCGCATTAAAAAAAAAAATCTTACAGTGTGTATCTCTGGAGAATAATATGTATATCTACCTTTAGCAGCTTTTTATTGTGGACTAATGCAAGGAAACAATTACCGGAGTATTGCACCATTTTTTTTCCATTCAGAATATAAAGTTAAAAAAAAAAAGGAAAAAAAACTCTTGTTGAACTGTGGCCATAAATACTTGTAAAGAGTGGATGGTTCCCTGCAAGCCGGAACGCAAACAAGCACTTGGACATAGGTTTTGACTGCTTTTGGAGGAGCCTATGGTTTCAGCTCCCACCTGTTTACAGACTTTTTTTTCCTCCTTCAAACTTTAAAATAAAAAAAGGAATTGAAAAAAAAGAAAAAAAATAGACTTCCATCATAAAGAAACCTATTTTCAGAATGAAGATATGCTACTTCAGAGCTCTGGGATTGAACAGTGTTTGTTGTTGTTGTTGTTGTTGTTGTTTATCCTTTTCTTTGGCCATTGCTGTGTATTCTTTTTTGTTGTTGTTGTTGTTGTTGTTGTTGTTTTTCTCCTCTTCGTCAGAATGGCGAAAAATATTGTGATCACTATCTTGCACATGGTGGAAGATGTCTCAGGAAAGCCGGGTTTCCCGAGGAGCAACTCCACACCATTTCATGTATTTTTTAAACCCAACTCCTAGCACTGAAGATATTATTAAAAAACAAAATAAAAAAAATAAAAAAGACAGTAAGAGAAGAAGAAAAATACCTAATCTAATGTGTAGCAGTTACATATTTACCAAATAATGGACTCAAAAGAAATAGATGTTTGAAGAGTGCTTTATATATTAAAAAAAATTGCTTTATGTTTAAAAATGATCAATGTTTTTGATTGTTTTGAAAGGAAGAAAGACAATGGAATAACATACCCTTTGAGTATGTTTTTAAAAATTATATGAACATTGTGCTCCCTGACTGCTTGGATCAGGAAACTTGTGCATTACATTTTGTTTTGTTTTGTTAAAGATTAGCTTTTTAATGGTTTTGTCCAATTAAAAAGGGTCCTGCAAGATTGCAAATCAACAAAAGCTGGTTTTCTAGAGGATCATGAACTATGCACAGATTGGGTTCCAGACTTGTGTTTTCTCAAGTTTTCGTAGTGTATTTAGCTGAATTACCCTTTTCTCAGAGTGATTGCATCTCATTCTCATTACACGCACTCTACATATGTATTGTGTATATATCTCTCTCTTAATACACACAAACACACACACACACACATTATATTTATATATAAAATACATATGTGCCTATGTGCGGATTGAAATAGTCAAAACAATTTTCCATGCTAAAGTTTAGTAATGAGTTGTAGAAAAATAACTCCCGATCATTTAAAATTGGGGATGGACATTTTAAAAAAAAAGCTGTTGATTTTTTTTTAAAATTTTTTTGTTGGCCTTTCATTTTGAATTCAAGATGTCTGTAACTCTGAGATGAAAAGATAAAAAAAGTTTGTGGCTTTTAATGTTATTTCTCCTCATAGAATGTGATTGTTAAAAACATGCACCAGAAGTTGCTTTCAAGAGTACGAAGATTCTTTGAAACTTAATAAACTGCAGTTTTTCTTGGCTGTTAAAGAAGGCATGTGTATTTTTCTTGTGTACAAAGATGACTGTTAACAGATGATCTCGTAGTTTTTATCACAGCCTTTGTGGAGGGCATTTCTTAGGTTTACCACGTTCAACTACATGTTAAATATGCAACATGTAGCAAATATCTGAAATGATTAAAATTTCACCTTCTCTGTGTGTATGCTTTACTTTACGTGATATATTCTAGTTGTAGACTGCAGACTTGTTGCTTACAATTGCCTCTGTTTGTTGTTTGTGTTTGATAGCTATCCTCTTTTCTGCCTTAAACGTTAAGCTGGGAATGGATTTTGTATGAAAAAGTATCTGTATTTTCGTTAAAATTATTTGATTGTGTTTTTCCCCTTTTACAGTCCTACACAAAAACATCTATCTCTGCTGAAACCCTAGTGAAGTGTAGAGACAGTGTACGGAGTACGCATCCGACAAATAAACCCCCATTTTCTATATGTTTCTCAGCCACCATTTCTATTGCACTGGAATTCTTTCATTTTTGAGAACAAAGATTTCCATGTGTACAGTAAGCAGAAAATGCTACAAAACAATATCGAAGTGCATTCCTTCAGGTAAACTAGTATCTCCCTGGGTTGTCTTCTCTTTATATTGCAGTCGTGAGAAGAACATTCTTTCTTAACTTCCAGTTTAGTCATAATCGGAATGATGCACCGCTAATGTAAATGATTTCAAATGCAAAAATTCAGAATGAGGAAAGTGTTTGGGTGCACAAAGTACTACGTTGCTTAATTTGATTGGAATAGGAAACTGCAGATGTATGAACCACAATAGATCAGTTTGGTTGGGAGTTCTCACAGTGTGCCTCCAAGTGATTTCTGATTTGTGGTGACCCTAAGGCAAAGAGAGTGGGACTTGCCTAAGGTCACCCAGTGGATTTCCATGGCCAAGCGGGAATTTGAATCCTGCTCTCCCAAAGTCCTAGTCCGCAGTGATACTGCTAAACCACAGTGGCTCTCTTGCTTAGGAATGGGCTTCCTAATTTCTGTGTGGCCCAGTTCTTAATAGCTGGGAATCCTGCTTCCTTGGGATAGCGCTGTTCAGACCTGCAAAACTTCTCAAAGCCTTTGCAAATATGTGAACAAATACATTTATTAGAGACTTTCCTTTTTAGATCGTGTGTACTTTAAAAAAAAAAATAGTGGGGATCTCAGATGTTTCAGTACAAATGTCTTGACTGCCAAACAACGCTCTGGAGCCCCCCTTTTTTTTACTTTTTTACATAACTATATGTATTTTTTTATTTAGTGCTAAATATATGGCATATCTGTGTCAAGCTATCTGATCTGCTAGATTGACAATTCCAGCCCCTCGCCACTGCCAGTGTGCCAAGGACTGATACCATATTTCTACCATATTATTACTGTATTTATATAACTTCCTGGAAACTTGCTGTGGACCAGCAGTTGATGGCTTGTAGATAACAAGTGGTCCATGGACCACCACCTTGAACAGGTCTGTTTTAATCCATATTACCAAGAGTGCAGATGATACTAGAATCCTTTTCAGGTATGTGAGCCTTATTCTATTTCATACACAAGTTACCACAATATTAAGATTACCGGTGATGTTGGTGGAAGTAATCAGTGGAAAGATGGAAAGACTCTCCTTTGAGCTATAATCAATGAATGACAATCAATCAATCAAATGCCCTTTCTCATGGAAACTCAGGGCAGTAAATTAACAAATTAACACAAGTAAGATATCTCCAATTTGAAAACAATAAAATGATAAAAAACAAGTCAATTCATTTAGACAGGTTAAAATACTAAAAGAGTTAAAATCATGTGTATGTACCTTTGAAAAATAAATGAGTCCCCAAAGGCATTAATAAAAAATCACGTTCTGCCTTGGTGTTGGAAAGAAACTAAAGTTGGTCCCACTGGGGCCTCTAATAGGAAGACTTTCTGCAACTGGGTTGCCACAGCAGGGAAGCCCTCTCTCACATTGTCCTGTAATATATTGCTCCCACTCTCTCATTCCTTGCTTGTGAAGTTTTGTGTTATGTAATTCACAAGCGCCTATTCGATGTTAGCATGATGCAATCTTGCAACTGCTTTGTTCCATACTAATACCTCTATGTTTGTCATCCTTTGTCAGCAGTGTAGAAGCACTTCAATGATAATAGCATGAAGTTCATGCCCCTCATGTGAAGGACAGATGTGCAAATGCCCCTGTTTGACTTTGTTTTCTAGTTAAACAGTGTTTCTTGGACTACCTGTGTACCAAACATCACCTTCCATATGTGAGATAAATTGAATTAATGTCCTGGGTTTGACCTCTTCAGTGGCAGCCTGTCCAGTTTTCAGATATTCCAGTCATGAGGGTGACTGCAGTCTGTGTGCCCAATTTTCAGCTTTTCCAGTGGCTAGAAAATGCATAACATATTGGATCCCTTGTGTTGAAGGAGAAGGGAACAGTTCTTCAGTTGTTGATGCTTCTGGTATTCAGGATGCCTTGGCCTACATATTTGGGTCATCGCAAGGTACCTGAAGTGGTTTTATATACCTCCTGTTAAAACCATGCACCAGAAAATACCCTGCCTAGTTCATCTCAATATATAATATTTCCCATTTCTTCAAGCCTTCTCTATCTCTTCCTCTTTGCCTGGGCTGTTTGCACACTACACAATGACAGCACTTTGATGCCATTTTAACTGCCATGTCTGCATCCTATCAAATCCTCAAATATGTACTTTCACGAGATATTTTAAATTCTCAGCCAGAGAACTCTAGACCCTCACCAAACTATAAATCACAGGATTCAATAGGATAGCAGCAGGGCAGTTATAACGTGGCATCAAAGTGTGCTGTCAAAAGGGCCTTTGTTTTTGTGCCTCTTAGAACTGCATCCCAGATCTCAAGCTGCTCCCAGAGAGAGGAATTCTGTTGTTTAGTGCCAGCTAGAGAGAGTAGGCCCATGGAATCAGTGACTAAATGGGGAGTCAGTACAAATAGAAATCCCATTGGTTTAATAGTTCTACTCCAGTCAGGACTGACAATAGAATCCAGGTCAGAGTCTTGGGCTTTTGTGCACATTCCATCCTAGCCAAAAATCCCTCTTCCCCTTCTGACAGAGAAAATGGACTACAAGCATTTTGACAGCTTAGTTCCCTGAAAAACGAAAGCCATCTTGAACATTCATACTATCAGACCAGCTCAGCCAATCAATGTCATAGGTGTCAGCAGCACTCCAGGAACAATGTAATGCATGCATTTTCAGTTCACATTCCTTTGTATTTTACTATTAGGTGGATTGAAAATAAATTGCTTGTAGCATGCAGGATCTCAAGATTACATTAGAATATGTAAAACGTAATAAGCTGAGAGATTTAACTTGCTTTCCATTAAAGAATACTTGGGACCTGTCCAAGTCATTTTGTTGCATGAAGCAAAGGGTGAAAATGCTCCCTCGGCAGTCCTGCATGTCAAAAACATGGAGACTGGCAGCTGAATCTGAGTTAAAAAACAGGTTGCAAGATGATATGCACTGCCATAGCTGAAGGAATACAGTGGCACACACAGCTTTGGCACCCACAACTTTGGCCCCCAGCACTTTGTTCTCACTTCCCCACTCCCAATTACTTTCTGTCTTGAGATAACAGCCTCATTCTGCTGTAGTTCCCTTTCTGTAGGAAGTAATCAGTGATTCCTTAAACCAAAGAGGAAGGGAAAAAAGATTGGGCTGCCCTTGTGTAGCACACTGTGTACTTAAAATGAGTGAAGATACAAATGTTGAAGTACGTTTGGTCTGTATGCCTGCAGCCCAAGGTAAATGTACATAGCTTTGCCATTTGAATTGATTAAACCACTGACAACATTTTTCAGTCCAGTTGCCATTTACCACAAATGCAGGCTTTCTGTGGAGCCAGTGTATCGTTGTTGTTGTGTGCCCACAACGCTATCATAAGGTTTTCGTGGCACAATTTATTCAGAAGAGGTTTGCCATTGTCTTCCTCGAACATAGCCTTCAGCACCTGGTATTCCAGGTGCTACTGACTAGGTACTGACTAACTACTGGCTAGGACTGCCCCTGCTTAGCTTCTGAGATCAGTCAAGATCTAGTGCCTCCATGCTATTTCGCCAAAAAGGAGGAAATATGCTGGCTTAACTTATAGATACAGATATGGGAGCAGGGACCCTGCTCTCATACCATTTCATAGGAGAAGTTTCACAGCAGAAATTACAATCCGTCCCCCCTATCCATAGAGGATACATTCCTGGACTAACTGTGGACAACAAAAAATCTGGATAATAGCAAATGCTATTTTTTTCAACAAGATTAACAACATAGGTATCAAGATGAATACGCAGCTTGAAGAGAAAGCCCTGAGACTGGACAGAACTTTAGAGTCTAAGAAAAAGAAGGCATTGTAGCTGTTACTTGCAGTCCAAAGCCAGTGCACAACTGATAAAAACATAAAAATTAACGTGTAGTCCAAGAAGAGATGGGAACAAAATAGTTTTGGACCATGTTTCAGTGTGAATGAGGAAAACCGCAGATACTGAGGATGTACTGTACCAGTTTATCAGAGTTTGTGGCTGAAGGGTTTGTGGGGGTCATCAGGATGACTGGACATTCCAATGAAACAGTAACACATTATTAATTTAGCCATTTCTTCCCTTCAACAATCATTGGGGAAGGGACAACCACTGTAAAAAGCATATGCTTTGTAGCTGTGTTGTTGCTTTTTAAACTCTGTTGCAAACCCACAGAGATGTTGTTATTCTTGCAAACTGCATTTATACCCTTCATTTCCCCCAGGATTGGGATTAAAGGTGTAAAATGATTATAATATAGTTAAAAGCATACACAAGGTCAACATTAAAACAAAATTAAGTTATTGATAATAATTATACACACACACACACACATGTACATATATACATACACACACGCGTACACACCTAGAAAGGATGAATTTCCATTAGAAAAACAGTGCAGTTTAAAACAATACATCACTCTTTTAAAAGCCTTACAAATTTAAAATTTTCCTTAAAAACTTTCAGTTCTAAAAAGCTGTTGAAATGAAGAAGAAGAGGAGAAGGAGGGGGAGGAAATAATCTTCAGCTGCTGATGGAAAGACAGCAAGGAGGGGCCATTCTAGCCTCCCTAAAGAGAGAGTTCCAGAGCCTGGGAGCATTCACTGAGAAGGCCCTATCTCATGTCCCCTGTAAACAGCCCTAGTTAACACTGGCTGCAACTCTACTATCTCTTCCAAACTCTCTTCCAAGACAGTGTGTTACAGCAGTCCGGGTGTAACTAAGATACGTGTCGCTGTGGCCAGATCAGGGACCTCCAGGAACAGGTGCAGTTGTCATACTAGCTTAATTGTGCAAAAGCACTACTGACAGCCACAGAAATCTCAGCCTCTAGGTTCAAGGGTAAATTCAGGAGCGTATCCAAAGTGTGAAGCTGTATCTTCAGCAGAGTATAACCCCATCCAGTTTAGTCTGATCCCTGACCTATCTTTTGATTGACTAAGAGGATCTCTGTCTTGTTTGAATTGAGCTTCTTTTTTGCTTCACCCTCATCCAATACCTTACTGTTCCAGACACTGGCTTAGAACCTAACAGCTTCCTTGGAGTGTGGTGGAAAGGAGAAATAGAAGTAGGTTTTATCAGCCAAGCTCAAGTCTCTGGATGATCTCACCTAAGGATTTCAGAACTGAGCCCTGAAGGACCCCATAAACCAATGTCCAAGGAGCCAAACAGGAATCCCCTAGCATCATCTTCTGGGCTCATCCTTCCAGAAAGGAATGGAGTCATTATAAAACAGTGCTTTCAAGTCCAAGGTAGACCAAAAGTTAATGATATCAAAAGCCACAAAGAGGTCCAGCAGAACCAAAACAGACACATTCTCCTGTCTACTTCCCAATGGAGGTCATCTACCAAGGCAACCAAAGCCCTCTTTGTCACAAAACCAGGCTTGAAACTGGATTGAAATAGATCAAGAAAATCCATTTTATCCAGGAAACCCTGGAGCTGGGAGGCTAACACGCATATTATGGTGCCCAAAAAATTAGGTGTTAGACATTGGCTAATAGTTACCTATTATAAAGGGATCTAAGGAAGGCTTTTTTTCCATAGAAGCCTTAGAACTGCCTCCTCTAGACATGTTGGATTACTTCATTGTTGTAGGAGGCACTGACTATTCTACTCACATAGCCAGTCCCTCTCCAGCCCTTTTAATGAGCCCAGAAGAGCAAGAATCTAGTGCACTGCTTGTTAGGCTAAGTGACACCAGGAACTCTCAGTTCTTTGTGGTCTCTGTGACTCACAGAAATGGGTTGTCTATGCCTGCGCAGCACAGTCTTCAGAACATGCTAGATGTCTAGGCCTAGCTTTTTGGCAGGAACCCCATCCACTTCCCCTGAGGCTATGTAAGGCCCCTGGCACCATTGCCACTTGTTCTTTTCCTTTCTGCCGCATCAGCATGCTTTCGGAGCGTTCATAGAGTTCAATATTTTTGTCTTCTTGCTTTGTTCAACTTTGGCTACGTTACTTGACTTTGCTTCTGGACATGACCTCGATTTATAGCATTAACAGCCTTCTTTAAATGCTGTTGAACTTGCAACGTGACGATTCCTGATCGTGACAGTCACTTGAGGTGCGTCTAGGCGAGGGGCATAACGTTTCAGCCTGTGCCCATTGTCAGGCCCTCACCCCGCAGACAAAACGGAATTGGGAGGTGAGACTTCAGTACCTCCTGTACAAAAAGGCCCTCCAGCCCTCAACCTTGCCTTCAACATCTAAGGGAACTTTGTAGCCTGACCCAACTTTGTCGAAGCCATTATTGAAGAGGTCAATGAAATGCCTGATGGAGACTACCTCCATGAAGAAATCAATGTAAATCATCAAAAGAAAAATGTTGAGACTGGAGAGCTTCCACTCTCCTGGCTAAAGAGCAGGCCTCGGCACCAACTAGGCCTCTGACTTCGACCTCTGAGCCAGCACCACCTACACCAGGCTGCTCAATAGAGAAGGAGCTTGAAAGAGCGAGACAGAATAAAAAGTTGAAGGATTCCAGCTCTAGATAATCTACCACCATTCAACATTATTTGGTGGTAACGATTCCTGTTCCGTCCCCTTTACCATCTATGGTCCTCACTCAGCAAGAGCTACCATTAGATGCAGCCTTTCTTGACCAACCAAGGCACACTCCATCCAAGTCTGCCTCTCCTGCTATTTCGGAGGGAAAATGCTTGAAGCCACACTGGCTCAACAGGAGGTTCCTCTCCAGGTTAGCACTGCGGAGGTCACCTCGGAACAACTAACTTCTCTGGACGTTTGGCCTTCACTCCCACTTGGGTCTTGGAAGGAACCAGCTCGGTCTGCACCTCCTTGTTCACATGGCACAAGATCAAGATCACATTGATCATGATCTCAATCCAGATCCCGCTTGAGATCTGTCATCAACATCAAGATTCTCATCATTGAGACTGTCGGTGTACCAGATCTCAATCATGATCCCATTCGCAATCATTGAGTCACTTCCATCGTTCACATATATCAAGACATATCCACCAAAGAACCTACTGTTATTATTCACCCTTGGGTTTGTAGTATTCATTGGAGGAACATTATATTCCTCACCATAGGTGGAGAAGACGGCACCCATATGATTTGTCTTCTTGCCATTGTCGCACCCCCGCAGTGCGTTCCCGTTCAGAGTCGAGGTGCTCTCCATCACCCAAGCGCAAGTGGTCCAGCCATCATTCTGAGGCCATGACTGATCAACTGCCAGCATCGACTTCAAGAACCACGGCACAGGTGCAGTCTGATGTTCCTCAAACCCATTCGTCTGAGACTACCTCTCGGTGCTCCTCTTTGACATCCTCTTCTGAGTCGAGCGAGTTGTTTACCCATAGTACTGAGAAGCCACCTGTCCCTTCAGTCTCACAAGGGAAACCAATTTCCCCTTCCAGTTATGTTCGAGCTTTCTTGAACTTGGTCACTTGTATGTCCAAGAATCTCAACTTCACCACTGAGATGTCAAGGGAATCCATTGATGACCCAGTCTACCATCAGCCTCAAGAACAGGCTTCTTCCATTTCAGCTATTCCACTTCTCCCTTATCTCCATCATGTCTTCAAGAAGGCTTGGGCTTCTCTTTCTTCAGTGCCAGCCACTACTAAAAGACTGGACTCCCTGTATAAGGTAATTGACACTAAGGAGGAATGGCTTCAAAGTCATCCGAAGCCTAACTCTGTGATAGTCGATGTCGCCCAGTCCAAAACTTTGCAGAGCCTTCATATCAGTCCACCAGACAAAGAAGGGGAGAAGCTTAGTTCCATCAGAAGAAAGAATTACTCTAAAGCCACTCTCATATTTAAGATCTCCAACTATGCCACATGGATGGCAGCATATGACCAGATAGGACAAGATGAGGGTTTTTGTTGGCAAGTTACCTGATGACCAGAGAAGAGTGGCTGAGGTTTTTTTCAAGAGGCAATGCATCTGACTAATCAACAGATTACAACAGTCAGACACATTGTTGACTGCATGTCGAAAGCCTTCGCCTCTGCTGTGGCACTTTGGCTGCTTTCGTCTGGTCTTTCACAGTCCTCCCAATCCCTGGTCAAGGACTTACCCTTTGATTCTATTGGACTCTTTAACACTTCCCCAGATGAGAAGCTGGAGCATACCCATAAAATGTGACCCAGTGTAAAGAGATATGGAATGCAACCTCAGCAATCTGCATACAAGTACAAATACCATCAATACATCTCCACTCCTCGATGACAATATAGTCCCTATACATCACAACATTCTTCTCAGACTTTTTCCTCCCATCAGCAGTCATGGAGGCTGCCCATACAACAGCCCAAGACCCAATTCATCCAAACGGCGAGTTTGATTCCTCCCAGGATGATTCCGTGACCTTGCTCACTACAGCTACAAGATTGTCTTCATTTCATCCAGATGATATTGCCAATACCATGTTCGTTGACAGCAACACCAACACCAACATGACCTGAACATCCATGTCCACATCGACAACCATGCTCTAGATGTCAGTGTCGAAGAGAATACCATCACCAGGCCTTGTCTTCAGCTCGAAACCGAAAGATCATCTGAGTGCTTTGCCCTTGATCATGATGGACTCATGGGTGCTTGATATCATGGTGAAGGGCTATGCAATCGAGTTTGCCAAGCTTCCACCACTGGGCCAGGTGTGTGTGACTCGACCATCGAGTCCCCTTCGCAACAAAATACACGTGCTTCTCGACAAAGATGCGACAGAGAGAATTCCATTCCAAGCTCTATGAAACAGTTTCACCTCTTGGTACTTTCTGGTATCCAAAAAGATGGAGGTGTCTGACCCATTCTGGATCTTCAACACATTAATTGCTACATTCGTCTGTGTAGGTTCTGGATGGTCACTCTGAAGTCTATTCTCCCATTCCTACAGAAAGGACATTGGTTTGTGATTCTTGATTTGAAAGACGCATATTTCCACATGGCAATTTGCTCAAATCACAGACACTTCCTTGCCTTCACCATTGGGAAACGTACATACCAGTTTTGTGTTCTTCCCTTTGGCCTCAGCACGGCCCCCTGGAGTCTTCACCAAATGCATGGTGGTTGTAGCAGCAGCCCTTCAACATCGAGGAATCAACCATCAGCAACTGGTTGATTGTTGCCCAATCCTGTCATTGACTTCTTCAGAATGTCAGTATTGCCTTGCATCTCCTTCAAGACCTGGGTCTAACAGTCAACTTTGACAAGTCTCATCTCCAGCCTGTCCAAAGACTTCAGTTCATCAGACCAGTTCTAGATTCCATCCATCAGAGGGCCTTCCTATCAAAGGACAAGGTGCTTCACATTCGAAGGACAGTAACATCACTGCAGAGGAACCGCAGGGCTACCACCCGGTCAATCCAGGTGTTTCTAGGCTTGATGGCCTCTCAACAACAACAGTGATCTCTCTTTCCAAACTCTATATGAGACTGCTTCAGCACTGGTTCCTGAATTCTTTTGACCCATTCATCGACAGCCCTCAATGTCAACTCTCGATACTGAGACAAATCCTTCGAGCCTTATCATGGTGAAAGGAAGATTGACATCTACTGGCAGGTACCATTCCATCAACTCGCTCCTTCATTATCGGTAATGACAGATGTTTCATTCAAGGGCTGGGGAGCTCACTCTCGACACCTCTCAGTCAGGGGCACTTGGTCAAGGAAGGAGAAGCTGCTTCATATAAATGTCTTGGAGCTCCTAGCAGTCATCAAAGCCCTTCGAGCTTTTGAAGATGTCTTGGCAGGTGGCACCATCCAGATCCTCACGAACAATACCACCATTGCATACTACATCAACAAGCAAGGTGGTACGAAATCGAGGACTCTGTTGGATCTGACTCTTCAGCTGTGGAATTGGTGCCTTTCTTAAAGCATCACTCGAGTTGCCTTTCACCTGCCAGGAAAGCAGAATATTGTAGCAGATGCCCTGAGCAGAACTCCTCCATTGTGCCACAAATGGCAGTTGGACAAGAAAGTACTGCAGACCATGTTTGCAACTTGGACTACACCAACAATAGATATGTTCGTGTCAACATCAAACAGACAGTGTCCTCTGTTTTGCTCAAGATACCCAACCGAGCAACACTCTCTCAGAGACGCGTTCACTTTCAGTTGGATGGGACCAAATCTCTATCTGTTTCCACTGTTTCCAATGATCACCAGGGTGTTCGAAAAGATGCAACAGGATAGGGCTTCTGGGATTCTAATAACACATGGTGGCCTCAGCAACCGTGGTTTGCCCTGTTGTTGATAATGTCAAGGCACTGGTATCTGAGACTGCCACACAAACTGAACCTTTCGACTTTGAACGGCGGCAGACTCCATCCCCCAGACATCAACAGTCTCAGACTAATAGCATGGAATCTAGTTCACTAGCTTCCTTGCCACCTTCCGTCTGACATGTGATCGATGCTGCTTATAAACCATCAACAGTTCAATCATGCAACTACAAATATAGAAAATTCATGGACTTTCTTCAACATCAAGGTCTCAACATTGATTCCTTCGATTACATCCACTTCCTCAAGTTCCTCTCTTCTCTTTCTGACATCAGCCTTTCTCTGGCTTCAATCTGATTTTCTCTGGCTTCAATCTGATGTTATCTGGCAGCAATCTCTTCACTATTTCAGCAAAAAGGAAGATCATCATGTTTCACAGACTTGGTGGTATGCAAGTACCTACAGGGATACAAGCACCTCCATCTTCCCGTCTACTCACGATGCCAGGCTGGAACTTACCTCTTGTTTTGTCCCAGTTATCCAAATGTCCTTTCAAAACCATGGTTGACTGTGATGTCAGACTGCTTTCCTGGAAGACTGCATTTCTGGTTTCCATAACATCAGCCAGGAGGGCCTCCAAGCTTTGTGGTCTTCGAGTGGACCCTCCCTAATTGCGTTTCCATCAAGATTGAGTGATTCTCCTGCCCGACATAGCCTTCCTACCTAAGGTTGTGTCGGCCTTTCATCTCAACCAGGATGTTGTTCTCTCTGCCTTTTTTTGAGACTTGGAATGAACTTTGCATGCCCTAGATGTCAGGCATGCTTTGCTTTCTAAGCTCAGCACACCATTGACTACAGGAACTCTCAGAGACTGTTCCTTTGTTGTTCTTCAACTAAGAAAAGACTCCCTGTTTCTTCCCAAAGACTCTCTAAGTGGGTGGCTTCTACAATAAGACTTTGTTATGAACTTACTGGGAAGGAGCCCCCAGTTCAGTTAAGAAGGCATGCCATCAGAGCTTTACCAGCTTCTGCGGCATTCCTTAAGGGAGTTCTCCTTCACAACATTTGTAGAGCTGCTACTTGGTCACAGCCCACGACATTTATAACTCATTACAGAGTTGACCAAAGTTTTTCTAATGAGGCAAAGTTTGGTAGAGCTGTACTATTTTCTGTGGTTCAGTGAATTCACATAACTGATTTATTGTACGACCAGTCTGACCTTGTGCAAGTAAACTACTATGTTCTTTGCATCCCTGCCTAGCTTGTGTTCTTGAATCTCTTTGTTAGATTTATGCTGGGTTCTGTTTTAATGTGCATGACATTCCCTCCTCCTGGTGCACATTTGTTTGAGTCACAGCGACCATGAAGAAGA
Organism: Iguana delicatissima; assembly: GCA_948472985.1. NCBI lineage: Eukaryota > Metazoa > Chordata > Lepidosauria > Squamata > Iguanidae > Iguana > Iguana delicatissima. The sequence continues at coordinate 395,419 of CAOKZL010000421.1, forward strand.
AAGACAGGTTGCTTACCTGTAACTGGAGTTCTTTGAGTGGTCATCTGTGCACTCACACAACCCCACCCTTCTTCCCCACTGTATGTCATGTCATGTCCACTGTTCCAAGGATGCTGCAGCAGTCCAAAGAACAAGTGGCAGTGGTGCCAGGGGCCTTATATAGCCTCAGGGGAAGGGGGCAGTGTTCCCATCAAAAAGTTAGGCCTAGAGCTCTAAAATGTTCTGAAGGCTGCTCTGCGCAGGCATAGACAACCCATTTGTGTGAGTGCACAGATTGACCACTCGAATAACTCCAGTTACAGGTAAGCAATCTGTCCTTACTGCTTTCCAAAGTGCTGGAAACTGTCACTGAATTTGTGCCTAATATTTTCTTTCTTTTTTTGGAAACTTGTCAGGGACCAGCATTGGTCCAGAGACCACCACTTTGAGTAGCACTGGTCTAGTGGACATATGGCAGTTCCTATTCCTCAAGGATCCTTTCCCCATCCTCAGGATGTAAAAAATGAAAAGAATCCATCATTATTGGACAAGCAGAGGCCAAAGCTACATCCACTATATCAATTATTGCATCCAAGTGAGGACAGACCTGGGTGTCGTGCAAAGTCTTCCTAGTGGGCTGTTGAGTGGTCTACTTTACCTTTTCAGGGGCCAGAATGTAACAGACCTCTGACTGTTCAAAATAGCTCCCCGAAAGACTTCTTGCAGATGCAATTGTGGCAGAAAAGAATAATTTCTCTTGATTGGAATAGGGCTCCAAATAGGCTCTAGCCTGTGTTTGGTAAAACTCACTCCAAGTTTTTCATCAGCTTCTCTGTAGTCTCTATCTCACTCACTTTATCACCACCAGATCCCTAGAAAACGAAGGGGTTGGTTTGACTTCACTCCATGAGAGGAAATGGTCAGAAGTGATTGTGTCCACCACCCTTTCCAGAGGCAAACCAGAGCTTTGACAGAAAATCTGCTAAGGTGAAGAAAAATTCCCAAGAGCTATCAATAATCCATCCAAGTCCATAACTTTTCCTGGGACAGACTATCCTAATCATCCTCCATCCCTGCCAAGATTCTGAGTCTCAGTAAACCTAAACTCAACCATATCTGTCCATGACAACAGAACTATAGAGGTACAGAAAATTCTTCTACACCAAGACCTCCATCACCCTACACAGCACAGAAACCATGGTCTAGAGTATGACCAGCACTATCACTGAGGCTAGATATTACTTGGGACAGACCTATGGATGTCATGGAGGCCATGAAATCCTGAGCTACTCCCAACAGTTCTGTCTTCCTCTTCTGAAACACAGCCAAGATACTTCTGCCAAAGCTGAAGGAAGAAATGGACCCCACCAGTCCTTGTATAGATACAGAAGTGGAACAGATTACAAGCTGAATCGTAGTTTCAGATCAGATCTGTTGAAAAGAGTCTTGAAGAATAAGAGAGAGGAAGGAGGAGTAAAAGAGAATTCATCCAGGCTGCAAGGCCAGCCAAGAAACTTCTGCCAAAGGTGAAGATGCCCCATCCCAGTCTCCAAGTACAGGTACATAAATGGCCCAGATTAGATGTTGAATCTTACTTTTCTGCTGGAGATAATACTGCATTTTACACCACACTTGATGGCAGCTGTCTAGCTCAGGGGGCACAATACAAGCCACATGGCACACACAGCTCTCTTTGCCAACAGCTGCACCACTCCCCATCCCTAGGATCAGCTGCCCAAAACAGCCATTTTAGTGTACCTAATGGGACAGTTGGCCCTATAAGTCTGCAAGAACAGAGAGAATCAAGCCAGTAGTAGGTTGGGTCACTTGAAGATAATGTTTGGAGACTAATACAGGTGTACTCCTACCCCCCTCCAGTACGCTACACTCTACTGATATGCCCTTCTATGAAGAATCCAAGATTCCAGATGCTGAAAGTCAACAAGAGTATGTAAGCTGTAATCTACATATGAACTAAAGCCAGGGAAGGGGAGGTTATTAACAGCACCACTGAGGGCTGCATTTTCAGATGGCCTTTTTATACTTTGTCTGTTCCATGTCCCTATGACCCCCATACTCCAGTCCATTCCTAATTATGTCTGTTGTTATGTCACATCCATTGTCCTGGGAAGAGCCCTGACAGCTGGTTGAGGAACTAAACCTTGTTGCAGTTGGTTAAAGCTTAAATCCTATACTCTCATACACCCAAAAGCATTGTTTATATCTTCACATAATGCAGGACTGCATGTTGTTTAACTGAAAATATTTTTTTTCTTCAGGGGCCAAGCTTATATTTAAATCAAGCCCTGCTTTTAGTTACCAGCACATTGTGTTCAAATTCATCATTTGGAATAGGCAGAAATGTACATCTCTGCCCTGGAAGTTTTTTTAAAAGTGCATGAAGTCATAGTTCTTGCCAGAAGGCAATCTAAATCATACATTTCAATTCAAAATGCTTTGCCCTCCCCCAGCAAAAGGGGCTATTGAAATATCTAGGGAGCTAGAGTATGGAAAATGTGGTTCACACACAAGCCACAGAACTCTGAATATTTAAAAGGTCAGAAAATAGAATATTGGTACAGATCTCCCTCTAAACTCAAAGCATACCTTGAAATAGCGAAACAGCTTGGGAGCAAATGAGGCAAAATCTTGGAGAGCCGTCATCAGGTTTCCCGTCTTTTAAAAATCAATTTAAAAGTAGTTGTAGAGGGAGCAGGGAGAAGATTTAAATCAGGACTGGGGAAGAGGAAGTTTAAACCTACACACATCTTTCTCCTATTGTCCCAAAGTATTTTGAAGAGAAAATAAGTCTTGCAACAGAAGTCCTAACTAGCTTCTTTGTCTAGCCTGGCCCTTATACTCTAGCGAGGAAACTGATATTTAGAACATGTGTGGCAAGAAATGACTTGTATGGGAAGGAACTTGTACAGTGATCTCAAAATGGAGGGCATAACTCACCTAGGTAGTTTTCAAAGAAGTAGACACATTAGTCTCTTCCAGCATAAAAAGAAGGAAGGAAGGAGAAGAGGAAGTACTGTGGGAGTGCATTTAGTTTTAAAGGTCCTGTCACATTTTTCCCTTCCTCCTTTTTATGCTCACCTAGGAAGATGTCTGAAATGAGGCACACGTATGGCCCAGTAGACTGTGAATACCAGGGAAATATAGAAAAGACACCTTGGAACACCTAGTAGCCTAAATTTTGGATATTGCACTGTGTGTGTGTATGTCTGTGTATCTGTGTGGTTTGTGAATATCCTGGCCCCTTCTTTTTCAGGGATGCTGCTTTTCTCCTGAGTGCCATGGGCTTGTTTTTTAAACATTCCCCTTCTATCTCTCAAAGCATGTGACTTCCAGCTGTCCAGAAGCAGAAATGAGGGTAATGGTGTCATGTGGAACAAGCCAGGCCTGACATTGCACCTGACATGTTCCAGACATGCTGGTTGATCTGCACCATATATTTTCCCTCCAGCTATGGATTCCCAAGTCCTACAGCTTGGGCATATAAAGTCCACAGCTGGAAGCAGGACTCTGATTCCTTCACAGTCACTGCTTTTAAAGTAACGTGTCCTGAATTTTAAATGGAGGCAGCAAGCACAGACTTGACAAGAGGTGAAGGTATTTTGTCTTCAGGTATCTACAGCTAAGTGAGAAGTGGTCCTGTAGTACAACCTGTGCATTAGCAGAGGGATAACAATTGCTTGCAGGCTGGGTTTGCCATATATATGAGGCATATTGAATATTATGTATTATGTATCATGTACTATGGAATAGGATGGGTGATCATCTAGTGTGGCACTATCAACAGACTGGGCTAGCAGGCAATGAAACAATTTCAATACATCTTACTTGGTCCCCTAAGGATGTTGGGTTAATTGACAATTTCAGTGAAGACCAGCAGAGGGTGTAGTTGGCTTGAGTTAAGGAGCTGTACAATTTCGTATGTGGACTTCAGTTTCAACTATGTGTTTATTTAATCTTCATGAGTAAAGACTATGGATATCCCTAGAGTCCAGTATCATGAGATCCACTACACTGTTGTCAAAGTACTGAGCTTCATATTTGCACTCTTATCCTCTATATCTTAGATATGTCCCAAAGATTTCAGTGGCACTTCCTATAAGTCTGAATAGGACTGAATTCTTCGGTTTGGAACAACTAATCTGGATACTTTATAAATACACTTTATACATACTTCATAAATAATTCTTGACAGTAGTCCACTCAAATTCCTCTTCAGGCACAGTGTGACTGCTGAAAATGCACTAAGATCTTCCAGTGCAAAATCCACTAAAATTGATGTAAATTCCTGGATCAAAACCAACCATTTATGTAATCATACACAATAGATTTTGTTTTAGAGTTTAAGATCTTAACTTTGTACTTCTTTTTTTGCAAAAGCTTCATGAAACATAAACAGGAAGCATTATCTGATTTGGAGAGAAAGGCAAGTCATTCATGGTTTTTAACAAATGTACTCATTTCCCCTGATTTTTATTTTAAAAACTTTAGTTTGATGTATTATTGATAGTCACTGCCGCCATGGAAACTGATCAAAGACAAGTTTTGTGAGTGTGTTTAAGCTGCTGACTTTTCCAAAGAGTGATTTGTTTGATTTTTATTTATTTATTTATTTTTACAGAAGTACTGTTTTCTTTTCTGCCTCACCCCCTCCCCACCATCTTGCTTCTAGGCAATATAGCTGAGGAACAGTTTGATTAGAGGCTCTTTGTTCTTATCCTGGAAATCACAAAAATATGGGTGCCACCTCTTTCAAAGTCATGAGACAGACAATGCAATTGTCAGTTATAGTGAACAGATTATGTACCAGTTGCAGTAGAGAGCATGCATCTCATGGATCTCACTATGTTATGGAGGGAGAAAACTGAATTGGCCCTTTTATACATGGGAGGATGGAAGGCTTCTTTGGTAGGAGGTTTCTGGCAGTGTTAGTGCTGTTAAATCCAAACAGGGTGGAATGTTACAGAAGGTCAAGCACAGAATGCTCTAGCAGTCAGGGAGGTGGCTTAGAAATGGAAAAACGTGCCCCTCCTGATGTTGTTGGACTGCAGCTCCCACAAGCCCCAGCCTGTATGTACAGCAGTAAGGAATGCTGAGGGCTGTGATTCACCAATAGGTGAGGGAACACGCTTTCCCCATCCTTGGTGTGGAATGATGTACTTACCACTACTGGATTATCAGTGTGTGTGTGTGTGTGCGCGCGTGCACACACCTGCCTTCAAGTCAGCTAATCCACTTATGGCAACCTCATGAATTCTTCATAGCGTTTTCTTAGGCAAGGAATCCTCAGAGGTGGTTTTTCCAGTTCCTTCCTCTGAACTATAGCCTAGAGCGCCTGGTATTTGCTGGTGGTCTCCCATCCACATCCTAAATAGGGCTGGCCCTGCTTAGCTTCCAAGATCAGACAGGATCTTGTGGCTTTAGGTTATTTAGGTCTTTAACATCTTTAGGAAGGGAGGACCTGCTTAAGGACAGAGGTCTGCAGGAGGAGCCCACTCTTCTGAGTCCCACCAGTGGGGGCAATACAGTGTGGGAAGAGGTGAGAGGGGGGCCTTCTCAGCTGTAGCATCCCAATTGTTGCACGCTCTCCCCTTGGAGGTCCAACTGGCATCAGTGTTGGTTGGATGAAGGAGTAGAGGGCATGCTGATCAAATTTGCAGATGACACCAAATTGGGAGAGGTTGCTAGTACGTCAGAGGGCAGGGTCAAAATTCAAAATGACCTTGACAGATTGGAGAACTGGACCAAAGCTAACAAAATGAATTTCAACAGAGAGAAATGTAAGGTCCTGCACTTAGGCAGAAAAAATGGAATGCACAAATATGGGATGAGGGATGCGTGGCTGGATAACAGTATGTGTTAAAGGGATCTAGGAGTCTTGGTAGAACACAAGCTGAACATGACTCAGCAGTGTGATGCGGCAGCCAAGAAAGTCAACATGATTCTTGGTTGCATCAATAGGAGTATGGTGTCTAGATCAAGGGAGGTAATGGTACCACTCTATTCTGCTTTGGTTAGACCTTATTTGGAGTACTGTGTCTAGTTCTGGGCACCTCAATTCAAGAAGGATATCAACAAGCTGGAGCGTGTCCAGAGGAGAGCAACCAAAATGGTGAAGGGTCTGGAGGTCATGCCCTATGAGGAGTGGCTTAGGGAGCTGGGTATATTTAGTCTGCAGAAGAGAAGGTTAAGAGGGGACATGATAGCCATGTTTAAATATTTGAAGGGATGTCATGTCAAGGAGGGAGTGGGCTTGTTTTCCACTGCTCCAGAGATTAGGATAAGGAGCAATGGATTCAAGCTGCAGGAAAAGAGATTCCACCTGAACCTCAGGAAGAACTTCCTGACGGTCAGAGCTGTCTGGCAGTGGAATGTGCTGCCTTGATGTGTGGTAGAGTCTCCTTCTTTGGAGGTTTTTAAGCAGAGGCTGGATGGCCATCTGTTGGGAGTGCTTTGATGTGGGTTCCTGTATAGCGGAGGTTGGACTGGATGGCCCCTGTGGTCTCTTCCAACTCTATGATTTTATGATTCTATTATTCTTTCTGGTGCCAAGTCAAGACATGGCTCTTTATCAAAGGTTTTGGGGCTAATTTAAAAGTAGATTGCCGTGGTTTTAATTGTTGTAGCCTTTCAAACTCTTTTAAGTTGTAGTCATGTTTGAAATCTCCCCCCCCATTTTAAGGTATTTCATTATTTTAATCTGGAGTTGTTTTAAATTGTTTCTCTCTGTGATGCCCTGAAAGCCCATGAGAAAGGTCAGGATGTAAGTATTTTAATAAACAAACAAAAAATTAAAGCCTGTGATTGTTCTCAGAGTGACATGAAGTATACTGTATAGGGATGTTCTGTGTATAATGGTATAGATTCTAATTTATGTATTGTGGATCACTCTTTCTAATGTTCATCTTAATACCTCTGGGAATGTGGACTGTCTCTTGATCTTTCTTATTGAAGTCCTACTGATTTCACTGGGAGTATTAAGGATGTAAAGTGTCTCACCGAAATGAATAGGAATTAAATGTGCCTAACCTTGACTGGGTTCGGTGGCAGTTTTACATACATCTGTGGCCTTACCATATTCTCCTCTATCGTCATGTAAGCGAAAGTGTTCATTCTTTGTTTGTATGTGCCTTCAAGTTGCCTGTTAACTTATGGTGACCTCATCAATTCTTCATAGGTTTTTCTTAGACAAGGAATACCCAGAGGTGGTTTTGCCGGTTCCTTCCTCTGAAATATAACCTATGGCATCTGGTATTCACTGGCAGTCTTCCATCCACATACTAGCCAGAGAAGATCCTGCTTAGCTTTCAAGATCAAACAGGATTAACTGCTAAAATCAGCTTCTTTCCCTGCCTACCCTCATCTCCATTTTCTTTTCCCCTCCTTCTTTTTCCTCCCTGTTTGAATCCCTTGTCTGGAAGCACCCCAAGGCAGTGGTGTGCCTGATTACTCTGCAAAGCATCACACACAGATTTGAGGTGCCACATAAGTAACAATAGGAATGGGCACCTGTGTTGTTTGCCCATTGGCATACACTTTTAAACTGAATTGAATATTTTAGGGACTCACATCCTGAAACGGTACTATAAGCAGGAAGAGGTTTTCTCTTCTCTTGTTACCGCATCTGCTCCTATGAACTATTTTATTGGCACACATGCTACAGCACAAACTTAGCTGGCTTAAATATACTAGAAGGTAACAGGAAGAGAGAAAGAGACCTAAGAATTTTGGATTAAACAAAATGCTGTTTATAACAGGGCCATACAGGTGAAGAAGAAGCAGGTGGTAGGTTATGAAAATGAGGGTTTCATTTTAACAAGGTATGTGGGAATGGTGATGACAGTACTTTAAGGGTCACCTTACAGAATGGGTCTTCTCAAAAGAAAATACGAAGACACCAGTCTTACAGCATTAGAAAGAAAGTCCTCCTTCTAATCCAGGATTTTCTCCTTGGCTGTTGTTCATCCCAGACATGCTCAGGGAAGTGTGTAACAGCCTAGGACAGTGGTTCTCAACCTGTGGGTCCCCAGATGTTTGTGGACTTCAGCTCCCAGAAGCCCCAGCCACTATGGTCAATGCTCAGGGCTTCTGGGAGCTGAAGTCCAAACACATCTGGGGACCCACAGGTTGAGAACCACTGGCCTAGGAGGTACTAACAGAACAATCACAGTCCTGCCACTGTTTTGCTTTGCTCCTTAAGCAGCACCCTCAGCACAAGATAGAGAGCACTATAATTAAGAGGCGCTGATATTCTAATTGGCCCAATCTCTCTGCCTTTCCTTAGCTGGTTAGAAAGACCAGCTTCAAAATATGATTGGGATCTTGCAGGGGGTTCTAGGTGAGGCTGCCCTTCAAGGGTGTCCAGAAGGCACAGCTTGGGTAAAAAGGAGGCAGCCAGATTACTCAGCTCTTTCTAGGTTGCATTGCACCAGTTTTGTACCTACTACACTGGTTCCCAACTCATTTCTGGGCCTGATTCTTTGCTAGGGATCTAGTTATTTAAAATACTGCCTCCTTCTGTATCAACCTGCCCATGATTTTTCCATTCGTCTTCCAAGTCCTGCTAGATGCTGCACCACTAAAAGAGGTTCAGTTGACAAGGACACAGATCAGGTCCTTTTCTGCGATAGTGCCCCAGTTCATTGTGGAAAAAGTTCAAGTTGCTTGGCTTCATTTTCATTGAGTTTTAAATGGGCTGTCAAGACTGTGTGATCTAGGGTTTTGCTGAGATTCAAGTATTTTTGATCCAGTGCTTGGATGTTTTTGAAATGCTTTGTGCTGTTCTTAATTTGACAGTCTTGTTTGACTTCATTTGGAGGCCCTTTCATGTGGAAAGGCGACTCCTAAAAGTGCGAATAAAACAAAATATAAAGAGTGACTTGAACAAGTAATCCCTCGAGTAGGATTTTATTTAAAAGGGTGAAAACTGTAGTCATATAATAAGACCAACCAGAAGTAGAATCCCCACCAGCTGGCTCCTTTTCTCCACTTTAACTGCATTCATTGCCAGCACATCCATGTTTTTATTCCGATTCATGAAATATCATTCCACAGCTTCCCTTCATTTCCCACTGTGACAAAACAGATGATATTTCTCTGCTTCTCAAACTGCTAAACTAGAGTGGCTGAAGGGTTGTGACTAATTTCTACAGTACTTTTGAATTGGAATTCTGAAAAGTGTTACTCACAATCAAAGTCTACTGTCACCAAAGGGACTGACTTCCCAGAAAATGACTTGAGGATGTGCAATGTTTCTTTTGCATCTCTGCCCAAAATAACTGTTTACTCCTATTCCCATTCTGCAGAACAGAAGCCCAGCTGAGAGGGAATGATAATGCTGGCCCTCCTCCCCATAGCCTACAGCTCAGGAGAGGTTTCAGCCGCCACCTCCCAGGGGCCAAATCTGACAATCTTGTCCCTGGACTACTGCATCTGTCACAGAAATCAGAAGAGCATAAAAACCTAAGCAAAACTCAGCAGGATGGATGTCCTACAAAGACAGGATGCCAAAAGCATAAACCAGAATATGAAATCAAGAAGCTGTGTAACTACCAGCCAACCAAGTTTGGAAGTGTGTGCGTGTGCGTGCGTGCGTGCGTGTGTGTGTGTGTATTCCCGCTCCACCTCTTCGCAGCAAAGGATAAAATACATTTTTAAAAAGCACACTCCTCACAAATACGAATTTTATTTTATTAGATACTATGTTTGAAATCCCTTTAGAAAAGTAACCCAAATCAGAAACAGACTGACCCACTAGATATTTCCTTCCATAATACATAAACAGAAATTCATCAGACAATGGTCAGCTCAATGTAAACCAAATCTGAGCAATCAGTTGCATGAGCATGCAAAAGGTCAATGTGGAAATTAAAAGCAAAAAGCAACAGTTTGTTAGAGGGATGCACACTCACAAATACACATGCACACGCACACATACACCTCTTGTTCACAACACACACCTGTTGTTCAGTAGATAGACACAAAAAGTTTCTTTCTGATCATCAAGCATATAGAGTCTGTTTGGTCATTTACAAAATGCAAATAGGTGTCGTGTTTCCAAAGGGATCCCCCAAATCTTGTGTTCTGACTTCCTGCAGCTGTCAGCCACCTTGTCTCCAACCTCAGTCTGTTCGGCCCCTCATCCCTCCTTTACCCTAACCAAGCAGTTCTCATTGAAGACCACGACCAAACTGTATTGCTTCCAATCCGCAAATTAGGGGTCTTGGTTGGATCAGGAGAACAAAGTAGATATATGCTCTAATACTGTGGGCAGGAATCAAGGCTACCCAATAAACTGGGTTGCAACTAAAAAGTGAATGCATGAAATTGGCACAAATACCTGTGGCTTTCAGGCACATGAGCTGGAATCACTGCGGTTGTGATGGCAAGCCATGACAAGTTCACAAATGGCTTCTAACTTCCCCCCACCCCAAAAAACAAAAAACAAAAAAACAACAACCCACAAATGATGACTGAGTACCGTAATGCTGACTATGGTGGTGCCTGTTGCAACTGGGTCTCTATATGCCAGCTACTTGGGCTATATACATATGTAGGCATGTATATACCACAGCTGTCACTCTGCCCTAGTTCAACAAACAGTACAACTGTTGGCTTTGTTCATGGGGGGTCTGAGGGGAGGCTTATTGGGCAGTGTCTCCCGCCTTCTGCGCAAGGCAGGGCTCAGCCGGCTGGGCAGGTTGGCTTGCTGAAGTAGCTCCCTGAAGACCTCCACCACGTTCTCATTCTCCTTGGCTGATGCCTCCAGGAAACGGCTGTTCCAGTCCAGCTCCACCAGAGAAAGAGCGTCCTCGGGCAGCACCTGCCTGAGCCCGCCAGCTTCTGCCTTGTTGCCCACCACCACGATCGGGGGAACTTATCCTCTTTCAGCTCCAAGATCTCCTCATGCAAAGCCTTCACACACTCAAAGGACTCGGCGTCATCCACGGCGTAGACCAGCGCGAAGGCATCACTGTTCTGGATGGAGAGCTTGCGCATGGCTGGGAAGGAGTAGCTGCCACTGGTGTCCAGTATCTCCACCTTGATGGTGGTGCCACTCACCTGGTACTCCTTGCTGTGCAGCTCTTCCACCGTCCGCCGGTGCTTGGTCTCAAACGTGTCCTGGAGGAAACGCTGGATCAGGGCAGTCTTGCCGACCCCAGCGGCACCCAGAAACACCAGGCGCACATGACTCTTCTCCTTCACCGCCAAGGACATGCTGCTTCCCTACGCTCCTCTGTGTGGGTCTGGGATGGGCAGAGAAAAGAAGGGAGGCTAAAGTCCAAAATGTGTTGCAAGAGGAAGGAGCACCAGGTCTTCTGGAGGCAAGCAAGGCTTCAGTGAGCAGTGTCTCCTTTCCCTGCCGCTGGCAACTTTGTCTCCACTCTGGCTCACCAACTTCTCCTAAACGAACTGATGCGGTTTCCAGTCTCCCGGCTCTCTCGGCTCCCCATTTATTGATGCTCCCCACACGCATACACGCACCCACACACACACTAGACGGAGCCTCGACTGTCTCCTCCAATCTCTGCTGTGGGGAATGTTGGGATGGGTGGGCGAAGTGTGGGAGACAGGAGGGCGCTCTGGGCCAATCAGCTGAGCGCTGTCCTTGAAATCCAACCCCAGCCCCTGGAGAGAAAGAGACTCGCAAGAGAGCTGGCAAACAGCCGACGCGGGGGCGCGCACGGAGAGAGAGGGGAGAGAGAGGCGCCTCGCTCTCGCAAAGGCAGGCTGCTCGAAGGAAGGAGCGTGGCCGCCTTTGCGCAGCGGTGCGCTCTCAAGCCCTCGCCCTTCGCTCTCTCTGGAAATTAGTCCTCATTAAGCGGCAAAGCGCCCTCTTCCTCTTTGAGGTTGCCAGAAGATGCAGTGCCCTCCTCGGCAGCACATTGTTCCGGACGGGAGTGGGACGCAGAGTCATTAAATTAGCCAGCAAACAAAATGTAGTAGTTCTTTAGACGGAGCCACTGGGTGATTTGAGTTCATAAAAACCCTGCCCTGGCGAGTTGTTGTTGGGAAGGCAGTGGGTGGAATTGAGACAGAATAAAAAATGGAATCAAAAGAGAAATAGAGAAATTAAGAGAAAAGTAGGTTGAGATCCGTGTTTCTCCTCGCCCCTACTCTTGTCTAAAGTGAACTTTCTTGAAGTTGTAAAACTAAATTTGAAAAACCAATCCTTTTAGTATTTGCAACAATTTAAAAGCATAAACTCCTTTTTATTGCTGTTGCTTAATTTGGACAGTATTCAGAATAACAGGGCACTCCTTAAACCAAGATGATGAATCTCAGCTTCAGCCACTTTTTGCCTCCCTAACTGTGGCCATTTCCGCCCTACACTGTCATATGATGGTTATCTGATTCCACTTTCAACATCCTATTGAATTCTGGGCTTTGTAGTTTATTAGGCCCAAAAGTTCTCTGGCTGAGAATTCTAAATGCCCCTCCCTAAATTACAAACCCCAGGATCCCACCACAGGATGTTGAAAGTGAAATAATAGCACTGTAACAGAGTAGCGTGGAAATGGCCTGACTTCGTTGTTGTCATCTTAATGTACCTTCAATTCCATTCCAGTGTATGATAATTTATCTTATTTTTTTCTTAGCAAGATGTACCCAGAGGGGGTGTGCCCTAGTGGTCCTCTCCGGCTGAGAAAGTGGGACTTGCCGAGGGTCACACAGTGGGTTGCCAGGGTTGAGTGGGTGTTCAAACCCTGATCTCCAAGGGTCCTGGTCCAACACTCAAACCCCTGCACTTCATTCGCCCTTGGCTCTCAACTTCCCAACAATTTAGGCTTATACACTTTCCAGTATGGCATTAGACCACCAGTACAGGCAGAGAAGGGTCAGCAGCAGGCCCCAATTCAGATTACAGTAATGTCCTGGAGCTGGTTAATGTGCCATCTGTGAGCAATCCAAAGCACTTTTAACTTTCTCAAAAAAGTATGAGAAAGTAAAGGAGGCAAAGGCAGCCAGTTGGAGAGTTGAGCACCAATCCCGGAATCCTGTTGGTTAGACCAGGTAGAGCAGACCCACTGAATCAACTGCTGAATGATGGATCGACACATAGGTAAATCCAGCTGTAAAAATAATATGTCTACATTTGTACATTCACAGGGCCCAGCATGGTGTAGTACTCTGTGTGCTGGACCATGACCCTTGAGACCAGAGTTTGATTCCCTGGTCAGCCATGGAAACCCACTGGGTGACCGTCCTAGGGCATGTCACACACTCTCAGCTCCATAAAACCCCGTAATAGGTTCGTCTAGGGTCGCCATAAGTTGGACACAACTAAAGGCACCAGCAACAACAAACTATGTACACAGACACATGTGAAGGTCACACCAGTGTCCCTTATGCCCAGGATACACTTGTGAGGAATCTCACAACAAGTGTCAGCAAAAACAAACAATCTAGTGGCATTTTAAAGACTAGCTGGTTTTGGCACAAGCTTTCAGGGACTGCCACCTATTTCAGTTGCACAATGTGTTACTTCAGTTGGCAGATATTATTCACACATGGTGGGGGATTGTAAATAGTAGGGCCAAAGAGAACCAAAATGAAAAAAATATATACAGGCTTTGTACAGAGTTAGTGTAGTATCATGGTTTGAGTTTATGACTAAGAGTCTGGAAGACCAAGGTTCAAATCTCTTCTCAGCCATGAAAATTCACTAGGTGTCTAGGGGCAAGTCATACTCTCTCAGCCTCCAAGGAAGGCAATAATAAATCTCATAGGTTTCACATTGTCTCCATGCATCTCTGCTGCTTCCAGCTGGTGGACAGATAGATCAGGGAATGGGGACCCAACCTGTGTTGGATGGGATCATGCTCTCCTTGGAGATTCAGCTTGCCTATTGAAGTTCAGTACTGTTCCATGCAGCCCTGAGCCTGGGAGCACCTAACTCCCATCTTACTACATCTCTACTGGGTACCAGTCTGTATGGTTCAAAGTTCTGTTTATAACCTGTAAAGCCCTAGGCCTGAACAAATGAACATTCCACAATCAATACAAAGAGAGATCAGTGAAAAATAATTACCAGACACATAATGTCTGCGTAAACAGATGCAGTTTTAGAAACAGTCTGAAGGTGAAAGTTTAATCTCCAAGGGTAGATGCTACCACTGATTAGAAGACAAACAAGAGGAAGACAGCAGCAAGTACATATCTCCTGAACTATTTTACATTAGCTAAAATTTTGGTTGCATGAATGTGAAAGCTTTTAGATGTTGCTTTGTCATGTTGGCTGGCTTTTCATGCTGCATCATGATGCCACAGTCATTTTGTTCACAGGCTGAAATGAAGTTGGCTTTCTTGCATAGCTTGCCTTAAGAAGGAAAACCTGGCTTTCCCTTTTAAAGCTGTAATAACTTAGAAGTGCGAGGAAGACACTGTGCCTTTGATACACTTTCCAAATGGAGTTGCAATGTGATTTGCTGTTCTTTTGGTGAAGTCCCCCCCCCCCAAAAAAGCCATGCATCCTTGGTTTTTGCGAGGAAGGGAATGGGAGCAGTAACAGCAGAAACAAGCTTCATGTTCGTTTTAAAACAAGGGACCCATGACGCTTCACAGACAAGTGGAAATTTGTACCCAGGGGTTCCTAGTCCTAGTACAACACATTAACCACCATACTGTTATCTTGAGGCTCCTCTGTTGTTTTGAGTGTAGTGGTAGAAACTAAGCTAAGAAATCGGTTTAGTCATGACTTTTCTTGTGATGACTCAATCCAGTAAACCATAACCTGTTCATCCTGGGACCACAGAAGAATAAGAAAGCAAAAACTGATGATGTAGGCTTGTGGGTTGTTTCTTGCTTGCCTTTTCACCTCTTTGGACCTGTGCTTTCTTGTTTTGCTATATTTGCCTCCCCCTCCAACACCCTTTCTCTTGACCATGGAAAAAGACTGATGATTAGCAGCCATTTGAACATGGGAGAAAATTACAAACCCCAACACACACATTAAAAAAAGAAAAGACAAATGAGCAATAAGAGATTTGGCAGATAAACAGTTAAGACCTGTTTAATTGGGGCTGGCTTTGGATAATGTGAACAGTATGATCCACTTAAAGCCAGGACTAGACCAATTTTATATTGTAAAATATAAAACAGAAGGTTGCTTGCAGTTCCAGCATTTGTTCCTGTCCCCCCTTGCCCCTGCCACCACATCGCCTTTAAGGAAAATAGCACCTCCCAGCTGCTCTGCTGTTTCAGCTGGAGTAGATTCTCTTTAGGCTAAAACATATGGCTCCAACTTAGAACTGATCAATCTTTAGAATGCCTAAAGCCTGGGACACAATTACCTGGTGTGTACTTTTTAAGGTACATTGGATCACACGTTTCTCTCATTCTAGTTGCTGGAATCACTGAGCAGGAAGTGCTATTAGCAAATGCTACATTTGCTCAGGAAAAAAATGGCAGTGAGAGCCTGACCTAGAAGAACTAATTGACATGACTGTAATTTGGTTTGGTCTGATGAGGCACTGTTGGCCTAAGCTGACTTCTCCAAACGACAAAGCAATCTTGTTTGTTTGTTTTTTCTTTAGCACGCCTCTGGTTTTCCCCACATTGTGTCTCAGATCAGAGGTATGCTGGGATGACTCAACCATTGGCCCTGAGATGAATAAAATGTGGCACGTGGGCCTTCGGGAGGGCAATGTCTACCCCAAAACATAATTTGTTTCAACTAAAACTGGGTCAACTAAAACAAGGAGAACCAAAAAAAAAAAAAAACAACACACACCTACAAAGCTTTGCATCTTCTTTGTTACACACCTTTCATTACATCAGTCATTGTGGAAGGAAGTACCCAGCACCTCCTTGTGGAGCAATGCTCCTGTATTCGTCACCTCAGCTGGAAGGCACTGGGGTCTCTTGTGGTCCATCAGTGGCCAGTATGGCCAGGAAGATGCTGGGCACCATCTGGCTTCATTTTTGCAGATGGGATAAAGGTGGAGGCATTGCTCTCTTGTACCTCAAGCATACTGTCCAGAAATCTGGGAGGTGGTGGCTCTTTGTTTATACTGAACTGCAAAACCACAGCCAGATGGTGCTGAGGACCCAACCAAACCATTGTCTGGCCAGTGATGGTGAAGGAATGAAAGAATGAAGGAAAAGAGAGAAAGCCTGGTGGAAGAGTGCTGGCACGGGTTTACTCGGCCTCTGATTGTACGGGACAGAGCTTTCCAAACTGTCTGACACAACACATTAGTGTGTCAGCTGCCAGGTAGAGGTGAGTCGCGCAAATGTAAACAGGTGGAGGGGTTGCTTCTCCTGCTGCTGCTGTGGGCCAGGTCTAGGTGAAGGGCTGCCTCTACCACCACCCTGGCCTGAGGGAGACCCCAGGGAGGGCAGTGACGATGGGCAAAGGTAGAGGTATGCCTCTCGTAGCACCGCCACAGCTGCTCTGGGCTGAGGAAGACCCCAACGAGGGTGGTGGGCCAGGCTTGGGTGGAGAAGAGACTGCCTCTCCTGCCACTGCCACAGCTGCCCCAGGCTGTGGAAGACCCTGGCAAGGGTGGTGGCAGCAGCAGGGGCCAGGCCTCGGTGGAGGGGCTGCCTCCACTTACTGAATTACTTACTGAATTACTGTATCAAGAAATGATGAATGTCTAAAAAGTGTGTCACCAACATGAAAAGTTTGGAAAGCTCTGGTATAAGATCTTGGCCAAGGTGTGTAATCTTATTCCCACCCCCAATGCAAGTGTTAAAAAGAAGAAGAAGTGACTTCTGGATACTTCTGATTTCAGTTTTTGTATATTGTTTTTGTTTTTTTCTGACAAGGAATGCATGTGCCATGGGTCTTTGGGTGAAAAACTGGGCCTAAGGCCTGCCTGAGCTCCCCTTCCCAGCAATGGGACAGCAGTCACCTGGTGTGGGTGACATTCAGTGGAGAAGAGAGCCTCATGATCCAAGCAACTGCCCGTATGGCCTGAGCCAGACTGCTGTCCTCACCTCCTGTACTGAAGTTCATGCAACAGCCAGCCTGCTCAACTTCCTTAGGTAAGATTGGGGCCAGCCCTGGAAGTGAGAAATCTTTTAATGAAATTATTATTTCTTGTGTACCTTTCTTCCTGCAGGCACTGGATGTTCATAGTGGGGCTGGAGCTGAAGACAAAAGCAGGCAGATCCTAAGGTAAAATTTGGTGGATTAAAATTTTTCTCTTTCTTTTCCTGCCATTGTCTTTTCTCTTTCCCTCCCTCCCTCCCTCTCTCTTTTCTCTCCTCACCCCACTTTCTTTCCTTCCTCCGCAGCAGTCTGCTAGGACGGGGCAGATAACACTTGCCTGCAGCCTGAATGGTTTCTTTGCAATGATGTTTTGAAACTCAGCTGAGATTGCTGCAGGTTCCCCATCCCTTTTATAAAATTTCCAACTATCACCTGGGTGAGAATTTAGGTACCTTCTTCCAACAGAAGTTCACAATGAAGTGGTGGTCCATTCTAGTGGCTGCCATTTGCCTGACGCTGGGCTATGCAGCCTTTTGAGTTGCAGTGGACAAGACACAGGGGTGAAAGAACTGCTCTGTTTTCTGTTTGCCAGGAGCACTCTGATAGCCTACAACAGCCCAGCTTCTAAGGGGCACTTCCTCTTATCAGGGGGAAAGACTGACAACAAAGCGGAGGTCTGTCCCTCATAAATTAGGGACTCACCACACCCATGGAGTAACTGTGTTGCTGGTGATAGTACTCTGAAATAAAGGGTCATCCTTTATCCCCCAGGGTCATGTGTTCTTCTGCAATTAAGAAGACCTCATTTAGATAAGGGAAGTCTGGCCTCCCTTATCAGCCCATCCTCCAGAGGCCATCTGGACAGCCTCTCCTCGTAGTTCTGTTTACTCACTGCAGCTGTAGCGACTGCCCCAGAGAAGCGGGTTGAGATGGCCGCAGCAGTGACAGCAGCTGCTTCTACTGGAGCTAAACCTCCTCATCCTCAGTTTCATTACCTATTAATGCAGCTAAGGGCCTAGAGGCACCAGATCCTATCTGATCTTGGAAGCTAAGTAAGGCCCACCCTGGTTAGTGCTTGGATAGGAGACCGCCAATGAATACCAAGTACTGTAGGCTATATTTCAAAGGAAGGAACTGGCAAAACTACCTCTGAGTATTCCTTGCCTCAGAAAAACCTAAGAAGTCCATAAGGTCACTGCAAATTGAAGGCACATTCACACATTAATGCAGCTAAACAGAGGACCATTTCTTCAAGCTTAAACACAGCCTTGCCTAGGTGATCCATCATGCTACTGACAGCCCTTGTCACAGTTTCTCTGTTGGCTTCATGGGCTTGACCGTGAGCAAATGCAGAGCAATCAGAGGAGTATTGCAGATTTGCCGGGACATCTCCTTTCTAGGACACCATCATGCCTTGGTAATCAGCAGCGTCCCCTATTCCTCCTCAGCAGTCTGCTAGGACAGGGGCAGATAACACTTGCCTGCAGCCTGAATGGATTCTTTGCAATGATGTTTTGATAACGGCACACATAAGCATTATTCCCCCTCATGCTTGCATTTTTTAAAAATTTAAAATCATTCCAGAGGTTGGTATTCCCTTTCTCCCTCTGCAGCAAGCAGAACCAACATGAGTCCCCTGTGCAGACAAAGACTGAGATACTGTTCTGCAAAGTGTAGTGAAAAGGTTCTGCAGAGGAAACTACACTACACATCTCCTCTTAACCTCTGGACTCACTATTTAATCTCTGTAATCCCCTCGCATGAATATCCCCTGACAGGTGGAGGTGGGGATCAAGGACAGGTGACATAGGCAGATCCTTCTCTGATTCTGGCTCCCTACCAGCCACTAAATGGCTGCCAGAGGTGGGGGGAGCAGGCAGCTAAACCATGAGTTGGGGATGTTGGGAGCAAAGACACAATATAGTTTTACCTGCACAACCTTTACATTATATTCTTTGCAATACCGGACCTCAGCTTCTGTCTGTATAAGATTCAAGTTGGGGTAGCTGGATCACTCGGGGGGCATTCTCTGGATGGTTTCAGCTCTGCATTATCTTGGGTTACATCCTACTCTTTCAGGCTTCAGGATGTTCATCTAAAGACATGCAGTATAGCCTAAGATTCCATTCACCCAGAGCTCAGAGATTCTAATAGTTATAGTCCGATAAAGTCAATTCACCCCTTTCTAGTCTGTTATTTTTTACAGTGGGTTATGCAGAATCTTGTGCTGAAGAGAATATGCCACTAATGGGGAAGCAGAGTTTTCACCCCGCTGATTTCCCATCTATTAGGACAGAGTGCCAGCTAGTGGAATCAGCCAACCAGGACTGGTGAACAGCAAAATGGTATCTCCCACCCCCTCCACACATAGTTTAAGTCAAGATACTAAAACTAGACTAGTTATTTTGGAAAATCAGAGAAAATATTACAAGCATTACTTCTGCTCCCTGTTGGTGTACAGAGGAAACATGGCAGTGGCAGCAACACTGGAAAGAGGAGAAAACTGATGGTCAGTGCTGCCTGTTTCTTGAGTGCCTGCCTCCCATGGCAGGAGTGGGGACACAGAGCCAAGGCAGGAGCGAAGGAGGGGCTGGCTTGGTCAGTCGCCTGTCCCATTGGCACAAGCTGCCATCTTGTTGGAAGAAACAGCACCTTCTGTACTTGCTGCTCTCTTGTCCAATAGAGATGAGGTGGCTTAGAGAGAGAGGGATGAGGGTCTTATATCTTCCTTTCCTGCATGCTTTTGCTTCCTCTGCCAGCTACCTATCCCTTTGGGCAGACAGCATTATCTGATTCAGTCAGGGTTAATTAAATGACTGCCTGCTGATGTAAAAGAAAAAAAAACTGGTCCAGACTGAACCCTCCACTCTCTTACAGTCTTTTGGGGTGGAGGAAATGCCACAACATGTCTCCCTTCCATCCTTTTCCCTTTTAGATGAATTTAGGAAGGATCAGGTTATCATCCAAGAATGGATTTTCTTAATAAATGTTCCTCCTGTTGAAGAGTCTAAAGTAATTTTTTGCTTGCAATTTGGTTCCTTCAAACTCACCATCCTAAGATAGGCACCTCTGCTGTGACTGCAGTAAAGGCTCTAACAGGCCTTTCATTCCAATAACAGTCTCTCACCACACCATCCCCTTTAACACATCCAAGCCGTGCTCCTCCCATATTGTCTTGGCAGCCTTCTCCCACTGGCAATTCTTTTTTCTTTTCACCATCTGTGCCTTGGTCTGAATTGTTATGCCATCAGCAGAGGAGCCAAAAGGATGTTGGCCCAAGAAGCCACAGGCAAAGCTTGGATCTTTAGGATGAGCCATTAGAGCAGTGCAAAGTCTGAAACTGGAACAAGCACCACTGTAACATAGTAGTCATAGCACTGAGCTAGAACTTGGGAGTTTCAGGCTTGGGGCCCCCGTGAGCCAAGGTGACCTTGAGCCAGTCACTCTCCCTTAGCCTGGCTTTCCAAAGAGAGTTGCTCCAAAGATAAAGTGAGACAGAAGAGGGCCATGTACCTCACCTTGAACCCACCAGAAGACAGGCAGGATATAAATGTAACTGATAAATAAAGTATCAAATATTCCCTCAGAGTACACGCAGATCCTGGCCTATGGTTCTATTTGTAAAATATCACCAAGAACAGGGAGTTTTAAAAGATAGCCTTTGGCAACAGGGTAAAGTTCTCTGAAAGAGATGAGATGTAACATTGCAACGTACCAGACAGAGAATGTTGGCATCTGCTGTCCTGTTGACTTTGCCATTTTCTTGAGAGAGAGAGAGAAAAGGAACTGCAAAGGGCAGTTGTGAGCTTTGCTGTCTGTCACCACTGATTTTACTTACATGTCCACGTGCATCCTCCTTCAGTTGCAGCCACTGCTGGGTGATGTGCCTTCCGTTTTCTTATTCCTTCCTGATTATCTGCTTGAAACAGACTGGACCTGTCATTTGTAGGATGCAGCACATAAATACTTGTAGGTTAGACAGTCCGTTAGGAACTCACTACGCCCAATGCAGTGCTACAAGCTTCTCTATTTTGAGCAGCAGAAGAGACCCAGTTTGGCCATTGGAAGGTACTCTTCCCAGCTATTCCATAAAATTAAAGGCACTGGTCTTTTGTATTTTGAAGTTAATGACAGCCTTCTGAAAACTGTGCCCAACATGAATCCTATACCATAAGTAAATTCTCATGTGGTTATGATTGGTTACATTCAGAGTTCTCAGATGACAGCTCTCACAATCCCCTAGCCAACATAGCTAACCACTGATTGTTGAAGAAAAACCATATAAAGCTCTACTTGGGCAAGAGAAACTGCTAAGCATCATGGGTATTCTAGTCCTATGTTTTTGTACCTGAAAGAAGCCCATAATATGCCTCTGAACTGTGAGGTAGGCAACATGTTAAAATACAGAGTAATTTGTTCCCAGCTTCTTTGGCCTAAAAATGTCTCTCAGATAAGCCACGGAAAAAGATTGAATGTCAGGAAAAATTATAATAAAGACAGAGTCTCTCTGCTGGGGACAAACAGACTGATCCTGACACAAAGCGCTTCGAGGGTGTGCTAATGAGAAATATCTTGTGAAACCTGAAAGAAACTGAAAGGATCTTTGAAACGGTTTGTGATTGTTGGGTTCTTTTCTCCATTATTGGAAAGACTCAAAGAAGATTAAAACAGACAGTTATTAATTAGAGGACATAATTTCATGTTTAATTTTTAAGGTGGCTACACTTCCAACAGTTTACATCGTTAGAATTAAAGGCATCCCATTAAGGGCCATGGGAGATTCCAGTGGGTTCTCTTGGCAGGTCCCAAGGACAGATTGCCACCTGAGATCCCCTTGGAGTGACAACAGAGCTTCCTACCACCATTGCTGGCCCACCAGCAGAGCTGAGCTGTTGGTGAAATCAAAAAGGGAACACGATGGGGCAGATCAGAAGAGGCTTTAAGTGTAGCCCACTGGCTGTGAGAGGCCTCAGACTCCATTTTGCAGCCTCCCAAACCACCTGCCAGTTAAACCTTCTCAGGTTTTCATCCAAAAACTATGCCAACAGCTCCCCAAAGTGTAAAAATGTGCAAGAACTCCCATACCTTGGAACTTCCCCCAACAAGGACCTATATTTTGTGTTGGGTTCCATACAAAATGGTGGCCAGATGTGAAATTGGCCCCCAGGCCCTGCACAGTTGCCCACCTTGACATGCGTCTAAAGGCCTCTCCTTTCTTGAATCCTTGGACTTGTCCCCAGAATGGAATAGTCTGGAGATGAACTAGTTATCTTTTCCCCACTGAAAATGAAACTAATAGCAGGAAATGTACCAGCAGAAATGGGAGGGTGAGTCAAAACTGCCCCTCATCTTCTGAACTAGCTGATGTGAGCCTCACAGGACTGGTGATTCTTTCACCATGGCCTTTGCCCCTATCCTGCCTCCATAGGATTTCTCTGTCCATAGCCCACAATGTGTACCTGTACGAAGATATGAACAAATGTGCTGAGAATAGCTGCACAGATCATATGAAATTGCATGATGTTGACAAACATCTCAAGAAACAGCTTTTATTTCTTTAGTCCATTGGAAAAAGACAGAATACAGTCATCCCTCCACATTCACTAGAGTCAGGGGCACAGGACTTCCATGAAAGTAGAAAACCCGTGAATAACTCTAGGCCCTCCCAAACCATATTTAACACACACCGAAAGTATGATCACTATATTCAGCCCATCATGGATTCCTCTGAGGCATCAGGGTTCCCTCACAAGCAGAAGTGGGTGGCCAGTGGGGCTTACTGCCACCTCCACTGCTGCCCTACACCATTTTTAAGAGGGACTTACAAACCTCATTTGCAATTTCTTAGTCTCATGAGGCTTGCAGTCCCTGTTAAAAATGTCCTAGGAAGGCAGCAGAGATGACAACAAATAATCCGTGAATAATCAAATCCACAAAAGTGAAACCCGCAAATGTTGAGGGCTGACTGTACTAGATTGAATTAATCCTTGGACTCGCCAGCCTTAGGTTCTTTGCCCCTCAGCTTCTTATTTCCTTACACATTATTTCCAGCACAAGCCAAAGAAGACTGAGACCTGGGCTCAAGTCTCAGTGTGGGTCATTGAATTACTGTGTGGGGCTGGCCTGAGATTTTTTGCTTCCTCAGAGAAAGAACAAGATGCTGCTGCCTCCTATTTCATGTACAAAACCCACATACAACTGGACTGGCAGTTGACACTTTCCTCAGTACTGGTAACAAGGGAGCCTGCTTCACCTCACCTGAAGGAAGCAGGCTAGTTTGGAGGCCCATAGCTCTCTCCTCCAATACCCTGCTGGTGCATCCCAGCATCTGCCACCTGAGGCAACAGCTGGCTCTGTTGCTGTGTTATCATAAGCAAATGGTAGTCTCTCAACTTGAGCTCTCAGCTTCCTATTAGTAAAACAGCAAAGAATCGGTCTGAATAGGTCATTGGGAGGACCCATGAGATAGGGGTTGTAAGCATACTTCACACACTTAAAGTGATAAAAGAACCTTGTTCAAGTGATACCAATCTACATCATAACTGTGTAAACATATAAGAGAAGGCCCAATTTCTTTTATAATGTTCTTGTGGTTCTTTTCAGTTCGGTAGCAGGTACGTCTCCATGAAATCTGAGTGTGTTGGACCCATCGCTCTGCTAGCAATCCTCTTCATTTTTGTTAAGGAAGTAGCATCATGTCATTTTTACTCCTTTAAAAAAATACAATCCAAAACAGAAACTTGTTCCTGGCTGTATAAGCCAGTTCCATGAAGCAGAAATGACACATTATGGCAGCTGACATCTCCAAGGAGAATTTAGCATGAAAACACAACAAGCCTTCAGCAAGCTAGCATGCTGTTAACTGGCCGCTCTGCCGACTGAAGGCAATCAAGTGATGCCCAGCAAGGGACAGTAGTGCCAAAGTGTTTGCCCTGAATCTACATGGCAGACAGCAGCAGCTTTAGGGCCTCAGATGTCCAGATGTGCTGTTTGGAGTGCTCTGTCCCCATTCTCTTGAGGTACCTCAGTGGACTTTTAGCAAACCTCCTTGAGAGGCCTGCAATTGAAGTAGACCATACAACAAGTACAGTAGGAATTCACATTCCATGTGAAGGCATTTGTTGTGGTTTCACTCCCAGTAGAAGTTATCATGACTCCCTTAAAGACCACAACGTATCCTTACACTTGGGAGCCGAAAGACTGCACCAAATAGGAATGGGGAATGAGTGCCGACCAAGTTTCAAAAAGTAGGCTGGTGATGGGGAAAAAAATTGTTGTTGCCCTGCCTTGGTGTACAACAAAGAGAAGCTAGAGAATACGGATTACTATAAGTAAAGCACAGGATTTTCCCCATTTGCAAGAAACTCAAATCACCAAATAGTTAAAATAATTTAACCATTTGGCAAATCATTGATTCTAATTTGGCCACCTCAAAGGGATAAGTCAGCTGACTTTGGTAGCTTTCCTGCCTTGCCAGTTTGCCTTCCTTTACCACCTTGCCAGTGATAGCTTCACATCAAAAGATATATAATATGCCACCTTTCTCCTGGTCCCCCTCCGGGAGAAAGGCACCATATAAATGAAATAAATAAATAACACATAACCACCTGGTGGTGAGAAATTGTTTAAGCTGTAACAAGAATGCTGAAGAACTTCACACAGAGTTCTGCTTAGGGAGGGAGTGATCTTCTTCAGTACCTTTGCTTCAGTTGTAAAAGTTTGGTGTAACTTAGCGCTTCTGACTCCCACATGTTGGATTATTTCAGTAGATATCTTTAAGGATATCTACAAGGAATAATATATCACAAAATCCATACTGGCCTGGGGCTGGGCCCATGCTATAATTGCCTAGCATAGCATATATTGACCATTTGCTAAGCAAGTGCTATAAATGGCACAGATTTTTTTCAGAATAATTGCTCATTGCTTATTCTAGCCCAAATGTTGTCCTTTTATATGCTTTATGTATTAAGCATATTGGTAGTAAATATGCATGGCAAATTCTTTCATGTGGCAGTACTGCATTTGGGGACAAATACTTTCAGTCAGAGCTGCATTTTGTTATCACCTGTATTTATCATGATCCCAGATTTTGTAACCTCTAAGACTTGCTACTGTAATAGTCTTTGTATGGGGCTTTCCTTGAAGGTAACTCAGAAGCTTCAGCAGGTGATTAGCTGGCTCCTGACATCTTAGATTCAAAAGTCAAGAGACAGTGCTAGGATAAACTGAGCTAAATATATCCCCTACGTTTCACAGACTCCTAGAGCTGGAAGGGGCTCCTTAGGCCATTGTGGTCCACTCCCTGTTCAGTGGAGAAGCTCCAGCTTCAGCATCCCCAACAGGTAGCTGTCCAGCCTCTTTTTGAACATGTCCAGAGAAGGTGACCCCCACCATCTGTTTAGGTAGTTCAGTGGGATCTTTCATGCTTTACCAGTAATGATTGTTGTTGCTATGTACCTTCAAGTAATTTCTGACTTAATGGTGACTCTAAGGCAAATCTATCATGGGGTTTTGTGGGGCTGAGAGTATGTGATGTGCCCTGTGGTCAAGGGGGGGAATCAAACCCTGGTCTCCAGACTTGAAGTCCAATACTCAAAGAACTATACCATGCTGGCAATGGTACTAGTACACTAATACACACTTGTCTAGAGCAGATGATCCAAGGGTTATCCCATTGTATATTGCATGTTGTGGGAAAGAATCCTTTATTTTAGCAGTGGGGCCAGCAGTTATGCACAATCTGAAACACAGTTTTAATTCTTTCAAGAGAAGAATTCTCTTCTGTAGGAAGAAGTCAGTGCAATGTTAATGTGGCGGGGTGTGTTTGTGGGGAGGGGGAATCAAGTTCTGTACAGCTGAAGGTTTTGGCCTTAAACAAATTTTCTGTGTCTGTGCTTTTTCTGTGCTTCTCTCTCTTCTTCATGCAGACTCTGATAGTATGCTGCCTTCTGGCTCTCTGCACTATCTGACTCTTCAGGCCCTCACGGGCTTACTTGGCCTCCTTATGTATTCAGACCACCAGTGGCTGCCTCCATCATACATGCAGAAATTGGGCTTTTGTTATTGTTCAAGTCTGCCAGCAAAAGTGCTAGCTATGTTTAGGTCAACCCGCACATCCCATGTCTTCTAGCAAAATTGCAAGCAAACAAACAAGCAAACTAAAATCCTCAGAATCAGCTCATTATGTTTTCTCTCTTATTTGCAGTTAAATTGTTAAATTTTATAGAACAGAGACTGTTTCCCTTCGAATGAGGATATGTGCATTTCTAGCACCCCACGAGGATTTTCATAGAATCTAAATAGAAGACTAACTTAAAAAAAAAGCCTCAGTAGCGTTATGGCAATTCTAGCACATGTTTTAGATTTCATCTTTTTGTTGTATGTTACATCAGCCAAGTAACTTATTATTATTTCTCAGAATGTGACCAGATATGAAAGGAACACATGCAGAAAAACTCCCAACTATGGCTGCTGCATCATGCTTTCATAGTGTAAACTGACACTCTTGCAGTTAATCTGTGGCTGGGCTATGCCACTTTTTTGCAGAATGGTGACATTGTGCTACCAATGCCGTGCCTGCTAGTATGTTTACTTATGGCCCCATTTTGCAACAGAGGGAGGACAATGACTGTCTCTGCAATCTCAGTGAGCTAAAAGTGGTACATTGAAAGCACTGATTCTGCACCATCCAGGAATGCTCAATTGCACACGTAACTCTGCTTACGCAACTGTGAACTGACTACAGATATTACTTAGTGACCAAAGAAAACAAAAACAACCCCCCCCATGCATAAGGGATCTGTTGTTGTTGTCGTTGTTGTTGTGTGCCCTCAAGTCTTTTTTGCTTTCAACTGATGGTATCCCCAAGGTGAACCTTCCACAAGGTTGTCTTGGCAGGATTTGTTCAGAGGGGATTTGCCATTGTCTCCTCTGAAGCAGAGAGTGTGACTTGCCTAAAATCACCCAGTGAATCTCCATGGCCAAGTGAGGATTTGAACCCTGATCTCCCAGTCCTAGTGCTATTCCAGCACTCATACCACTGTACCACACTGGCTCTTGTGTGTGTAAAACACCACAAGGGTGCCAGCCACTGTAAAAATAAAGCATTACAATGTTAGTATTATGCAATGTTGACGTAGTTCTTTTAAATATCTAAATCATGCTTATTCTAAAGAATATAAGAAGAGCCGTCTTGGATCAAACCAAAGGCTTACTTAGCCCCCTAGTGCTACAGTGACCAGCGACCAGAAGCCTGTGAGAAATATACAAGCAGGAGATGAGTTTTGTATCATCGCCCTCTCTCTCAAGTTCCCCATCACACTGTCTCTCCTAATGCCTAGCCATCGTGTCTTATCCTACTGTCTAAAGTGGTGACTGTTGCTACATCTGGCAGTTTTAACTGCATGCAGTGTGAAGAAGAGATGACCCACCTCCACTGTATCTATCTCTAATCTCCCACCATTGGACTTAGTTAGAAGGCTCCAGGCAAACACTCCTTTATGTTGTTTAGATGCCAAGTCGAGGTTATTTTGTTCCATCTGTGCTTTCAACATAGGCAGTTCTTGAGTTTTTCTTGTTTTTAAAATCTGCATCCTCCGCTTATTTCTTTTTAAACATGGCATTGTTATTGTTTGCCTTGAGCAGCCAATCATGAGACATAAGGGAGAAGACAGAGAATAGGAATACATCAGTAGTTTAAGGTTGGGCTTTAGGCAGCAATCACAGGGTAAAATATGCATATCTGCATAATTTACACAGTCAGCTTTTCTTGGCACATAATTTGAATTGCCTGCATGCAAAATGTCAAGATATCTTTCCGTCTGTGTACTCCCAGCCCTGAACATTCCCCTGTGGTTGTTTTCAACAAAAGGTTTCACAGTTTTCTGGCACTGATGCTGAAGGTATAGGATGGCAGCCTGCCGTAGGCAACAAATAATATGATAACTCATTAGATTCCTCTCAGCCCTGTGATACATGTTAATGTATTGGCTGTGTGTGAAACAGGGCTTGCCCTATGAGAGTTAAAATCAGTTCCTCGGGTTCTGTTATTCAGGACCTTATTTCGAAAGCAGCAAATTCTTACTTATTTAATTTTTTTTCTTTTGTGTCTTACTGCAGGAAAGAAACACCACATGCATTTTCCAAAATAATTCTTTGGCTAACTCTGATCTAAAATTAGAAAAGGCTAAAATAAATCAGACCAGAATCTCTGATTAATTTTTTCAGCCTCCTATTTTTGACTTGGGAGGAGCAGCACTCGTTTCACTATCTTTTTGCTTATTTTCTGTTTTTTAACATATTATACTAGCTTTGCTATGACTTGGTACCAGGGCAGCTGTTGGCTTGCATGGCAGTGAGGCAGTCAATCTGCTACAGATGTAAGTCTGAACTTTAAAGGAGCTATCCAAGGTGCTGAACTCTATCTTCCAAAGAGGTCCAGTGCCTTGAATATTGCTTTTAAAATTGGGAGTCAAAACTGGGAACAGAGTCAGCACCCTACTGCTATGGAATTCACCAGTGCCTAGTAATCTCAACAGAGCTTTGATTCTCACAGAAGCTGCAGGAATAGAAGGATCTCTCCTTATCATCCTGGGGTCTGAACAGAGATGTCCTTCATCTCATGGTCTAAAACTGTACATTCAGGTTCTGTACAGTCTGGATTCTGCATGTCCAAAATCCAAGAAAATGAGTGGCTAACATCATTCAGTCTTTCCCAAGATGCCTTTCCTAAGAGTCATTGGGATACAGTGCCTGCTCCATGGCCTTATCTCTTCCCATCTCAGTCCTTCTCCTCCCCAGCTGTCTCCCCTCATAGCTCTACAGAGACTCTCTGTGGCAAATCTGCCCCCACCCAACACAGATATTCTCTCTCTGAAGGACAAAGAGATGCACGATCCTGTTCCTGCCTGCAGCATGCTTAAGGCAACCGCAGGGTCATGTCAGGGTGTCCTATTTGATTTTCCAAATGGGGCAGGAGAACAGAGGCAGCTCCTTAAACAGATTAGAATGGAGACTCTGATGGATCACCCTGTCCATAAACTTCTTCCTTCCTCCTAGCCCAATCCCAGCATCCGGATATGGAAAGAAATGATGCATTTGTATGGGTCAGAGAATGGGCTCACCAGTAGGGGCCTTGGGATCCCTGCAGCACCATCTGGATTTGAGCATTAGGTGGGCTGCTGATGGGGTCTATGCCAAACTGCTTTCCACAACTGTGCTACAGGCCCAGGCAGCAGTGAGCACACTAGAAAGGGACATGAAACAGAGCAGGAATCATACCTGAAAAAATATAGATGGGGGCCTTATGGTGGTAGTTCAACGGTCTACAGAAATTTCCTTATATATTTGTCCTAGCCCAGTCATGCAATCCATCCGTCTTAGTCAGGCCTCTAAATGTGGATTGCTGCAGGTGCTGTTATGGTGGAAGAAGGCCCAAGAGGTCTAAAACTTTTTTCTGGAATGGAAGCAATTATCTTCCACATTGGATTAAAGTCACAGTTCATAAATTCACCTGTGAGATTTTTCTCAGTGGCTCCTTTGTTTTTGATTCCTGTAGTTCATAATGAGCTCCAGTCTAAATACCCTGAAGGCACCAAATCCTGTCTGATCTTGAAAGCTAAGCAGGGTCAGTCTTGGTAAGTACCTGGATGGGAGACTGCCAATGAATACCAGGTGCTATTAGGCTGTATTTCAGAGAAAGGAACTGACAAAACCACCTATGGGTGTTCATTGCCTAAGACTTTCTCAGTTTGGGAGGAACAGTCCCAATTAATCTTCTGTCCTCCATTTTTCCAACTGCTTTATAATATCTTCCCCCTTTCTTCTTTAGTCCTCAGCTTACTTCATTGGTTACAAATTGAGTTCAAAGTGAAAAGTACTTTGCACCTAATTAACTTTGCAAGAGGGCCAGAAGATGAGGGAACAAAATCTTGTCCTTCCCAGTAGGCTCATGCAAAAACAAACTGCTGTAGCCTCTCCTAGTTTGTGTGTTCTTCCTCAAGAACAACTTATGCAGTCTTACCACACTCTGATGTTGCTTATCCACATACCATAGCCTCCAACATTTCATCTGTAAAATGTTGGAGGATGTGGTATTGATTTAAGTGTTGGATAAGGACTTCAGATCAGCAAGGTTCAAATCCCTTCTCAGCTATAGAATCCCAAGTCACATACTCTCAGCCTTAGAGGAAAGCAATGGCAAACCTCCTGTGAATAAATCTTGCCAAGAATACCTATGAGAGGGTCACTATAAGTCAGAGTCAACTTGAAGATGCATAACAACAATAATAAATCTGTATCTAAATCACTGTCCTGCAGGTGTGAATATGGATTCATGCAGGAGGGCAGCTATGCTATGGGAGCCCCTATCATGAGTCCCCACCCCTCAAAACCATCACTACATGCTACTGGGAGAGGGACTACCTGGTTGAAGGAAAGTTCAGCTTGTATTTGAGCCTTAGCCGAAGAAGCTGTGTGCTCTCAAGTGGTTCCTGAATTATGGCAACCTTAAAGTGAGCCTATCATGGGGTTTTCTTGGCAAGATTGTGTCAGAGGGAGTTTGCCTTTGTCTTCCTTTGAGGCTGAGACAGTGTGATTAGCCCAGGGCCACCCAGTGGATTTCCATGGCCAAGCAGAGATTTGAATCCTGCTCTCCAAGGTCATAGTCCAATACTCAAGCCACCATACGATGCTGTCTAAACAACTGTTAATGATAAATCAACCCATGTGTTTTTCAGTAGTTATAAGCCTATCTGTTTATGCTGTTTTCTAAAGGTGCAGGTAGGCCATCTAGAAATAATGGGGAAGCATCAGCCCCCTCCCCCCACTAAAAGGCAGGTGGCGTGAGGAGTGTGCTGGCTAAAGTGTGAATGGGTCAACCAACCATTTGCTTCATTATGACCGATGACTAATTAGAGCCTGAGAATTTTAAAAAGAGCACAGACGTGTTCCCTTAATGGCTGTGGATGGTCCCCTGAATGAGTAACTCACCTGGAGAGCTGGGGACTGTGAGAGAAAAAGCAGTTCAGACAGTTTGGACTTGGAAGACTGAGCAAGAGGAACAGAGAGCCTGAGAGATAGAAACTGGTTATATGCATATTGAAGGGCAGACTTTCTCCCTTTTGTCCCCTTGGTCTCACTGGATCTGGGGCAGTACATCTTCTGCCTTCTAAGAGTTTGCTCCCATTTAGGCTCTGAGTGTATACGTATAAATGAAACAGATCTTAGAGGGTCTACAGAGACAGCTACCACGGTGACATGGTTGAGCATTGTACTGCAACCTTGGAGACCAGGGTTTGATTCCTTATTCGGGCATGGAAACCCCCTGGATGACCTTGGGCACATTACACACTCTCAGCCCCAGAAAATTCCATGGTAGGTTCACCTTAGAGTTGCCATGAGTTGGAAATGACTTGAAGGCACATTACAAGAGGGTTTACCCCACAGTACAGCTCCCACTGGTTTGGGAAGTGAAAAGTGGGTGCAACAATTTGCTAACATTTCAGTGCACATTCGTGACATGCCCATTTTTCCCTACTGTGACTAAGAAACAGAACACTAGACAGGGTCAGACAGGCTTTGTTCTTAATGATGAGAGAAGGGTTCGCTGAAGGTAGGAAGTAGGTTTAGTAGACAGCTGATATGAACTTCTGTGTGGACATATTAAATGCTCCACAGTGTACAAACCTGAGAAAATTAGCTTCTGTCCTTGACAATGGGTGGCCAGCTCTCACTGACAGGGAGAGATGCATACACAGGGTGTGTGTGTGTGTGTGTGTGTGTGTGTGTTACAACATGCAAACCTTTGCGGTCCACCCCCATTACCATCAGAATGGCATTTTGCTGGTCGTATACACGTGGGTGTGTACCTCAGCCCTGCATCCCACTCACTCTATGCAGTCAAGAATCAGAAATCTCTCTTGTGAGACCATGCATCCTTGTCATTGCCAGGGGCTTTTTCTGCTTCTAGCAGTGTAAATCATATTGTCTGATACATGAAGGAGAAAAGGAAATGAAGAGAGATGAATAAAGAAAGTGTAGGAGCAGGAAAGAAAAGTAAACATCTGATGAATTCTCCCCCCTCCCAACACCAGATGTTACTCCCATCCATCTACCTACCAAATGCTAAATTAATGGTGCATTTGCTAGAATCTGAACAGAGTGATCGATGACCCTTTCACACTATACAATTATAATGCAATTACTCCACTTCAACCACTACAACAGCATCCTGTGTAATTCTGAGGTTTGCAGTTTGGTCAGAGGCACCAGAGGAGCTCTTGGGCTTGGGAAATCTGAATGCCCCTCCCTCAACTGGAAATCCCAGGATTTCACAGGATAGCACCATGGCAGTTAAAGTGGTGTTATAACTGTGTAGTGTGTCATGAGCCTCTGGTTTTGGATGGACTTCCAAGGAGCTGTCCAAGGTGCTACACATATTTGAGGAGGGGAAATAGGGTTCAGTACCTTGGATAAATATGAGGTGTGAATTGGCCCTTATTCTAACTTCTCCCCCTTCCATAAAAAGATAGACTGATTAATATCTTAGGTTTGTCTGCATAAGTCACTAAGCCAGCAAGAAGAGAAGCCTGGATGAAAGAATGGGTCCTGTACTGGGGGCATTTGCTCATTTTCTTCGTTTATCAGAGAAGGTTAGCATTTCTGTCAGTGCTAAGGTTTCCTTGGTAACAGACAAAGGTGCTAAATCTCTTGTCTTCCTCCACAGATACTCCCCCACCCCCAATTTTTGCTGTGAATCTGGTCTCCTTCATCAGTTAAAGAACAAATCCTCCAAAGTGAAACACCAGTCATTCTTCCAGTTGTGCCTTCTCCTCTAGTAGCTCTGTCAGATGGGAAGGTGGACAGAAGTGCTGGGAAGGGTGGCCAGACTTTGTAAGATGAACCCTCTTAGCATGAGAAGGACATCTAATCTGGGGAGAAAACTGACGGGAGTGGAACAGGGAAAAGTCAGTTGAAGCATTCTTCTGAAGTGAATGGGAGGAGATAATTAGAAATTTATGTCCATGATAGCCTTTAATTTTCACTGATCTGCAAAACATGATTCAGTGGGTAGGGTGGCTATGTGGGAAGGGAGAGGTTGCCTCCTGTAAAGTCCTTGCTCTCTTCCACTGTCTGAATATGTTTGACTTTCTCCCCAAAATTCCCTCCAGCAATTACTTATTTTACTCTCTTTTTAAAGTTTTCCTTGTCCTTGACCTCAGCTCCTTCCAAGTCTCTTCTTACTACCTTCTCCTGCCCCTTATCATTGCAGGTCTGCCCCTTTCACCTTCTATTTCCATGCTTTCTTGCTGCGCTGGTCTTCTCTTGGCATAGATATCCGTTTCTTCCTCTGCGTTCAGTGGGCTGCCTGTTTCAATTGAAAATAAATAAGAAGGATCACATAAGGCTATCCTCTCTCATCTATGCATTTTAACAATGGGCTGTTTCAAATAGGAGGATGCCAGACAGTGGGCTACAGCAGAGCCTGTAAACCTTTGATTCTCCAGAAATTTTGGATTACAGTTCCCTTATCCTTACTGTTAGACTTGCTGGCTGAGATCTTCTGAGAGTTGAATTCCACAACATCTGGAAGGCCAGATATGATAGGCCCTTATTTCTCCTCAGATCAGTTTGGCAGTTCCACTCTTATAAGGTCACCTGTCAATATCATTTAGCCCTGACTCCACCCAATTTATCACAACCTTTGTGTAACCAAGCTAGAGTCTAAGTGTTCACTCAGAACTAAACAGTTTGTTTAAGATGGCATGTTCTTTTTATTATCAGTGAATTTAGGTAACTCAGGCCAACTCAGCAGTTATAAAATAGACAGTGTCTTTTATTATAGCAACATTAGAGACAAAGTATTTTGTTAGAGTTCATGTATAGTACAGTGTTGATACATTAAACCATTCAAACTGCTGACAGACTGAAAAAACTCCCAGACTTAGATGCCAGTTCTCTATGTCTTTTCTACAGCTGCTTAAACACAACTCAGCCATCCTTTCTGGCCAAGATCTCACTGAAGTCTCTCTTTCAAACAGAATCTCTACCTTATATATAATTCCTCATATTCATAAGTACTTCCCATGTGCACCACAGTGTTGGGTTTCACTCTTAAGGTACTACTCCTGTTGCCAGCAATCCACCATCAAGTTGCATTCCAAATAGCTGACTCCCAAAGCAACTTAAAAATTCCTTTATCCTTACCGTTAGCCATGCTGGCTGGCATCTTCTGAGAGTTGAATTCCACAACATCTGGAAGGTCAGAGTTTTCCCATGCAGGGACTGAAGTACAGTTTTTTGTGTGCAGGATGTTTTGATTTACGACAATAGTCCTTCTACCTGCAGGAAGAATATGCTCTTCCTCTGCTGATGAACATCTTACTCTGAGCCTTAGAAGAAGTTTTAAAAACAATATGTTGTATGACTTTTTGGTCATGCATGGCCCAGGTATATGGCAAAGAGGAAGTATGGCTCAAAAATATTCCAATAAAGTAACAATATCACTACTTTTCATTTTTATTATATGAATTACATATACAACAAACTTAAAAGTTGTCTGTGTGTATAACTATTCTATAAAGTAACACTATATTTTTATAGGATCAGTGGTGATATTTGTCTTAAGTGCCACTCAAAAAAAGATTGTTAAATCAATATCCTCCTGTCTTTTAACTGAAAGAATGGGGGGAACATGCAGAAGCCACTTGGGGCGCATATTGAACAATTTAACTTGTTTGAATAAATATGAAATTTGACTCAAGATGAAAGAAGAACTCAGGTGTGGGGTGCAGCTGCCCCAAAGGGGCTGCTGTAGAAGCTGCTATCACAATGGGGAGATTTGCTCAAATTACCATTTTGTTCCCTTGTGGTTTGTTTGACTGTCTTTTGCATTGTTTTAGTCTATCACCGGGCTGTAGCTAAACACAGCTGCCAGACATCAACCATTGTTTTTTTCCCATTTACCCATGTTGCTTTACTTGCCATCTTGACTGATGAGGGGTTCTGTAAAACTCAAAAGCTTGTACAACTTTTTATTAGTTGGCTTGGTACTGAGCATTAGCTCATAGGAATCTTGGAATTTTTCTAATGGCCTGTGCATTTACCTTTGATTTTTTTTCTTTGGTTGGTTGACTGAAAGGGTAAGACAAATTTCCAAATCAGAGTGCTATCCACAGTTTTTGGCCACAAATGGAATTTCCATGTTCTGAGGCAGTAGATCCTTGAACATCTGGGACTGGGGAATCAGAGCCAGCCTTGCCAATAGGCAGAATCAGGTAGCCACCTTCAGGAGCAGGATATGGATGTCAGGGCAGGGAAGCAAATTGCTTTTTAATTCTTGTTCTTGTAATTGCCTCTGTTGCTGTACTGGAAGGATGGGCAGAAGTACTGATAGGATTTTCTGGGATTTTGGATGTATCAAAAGCCAGCGTGGTGTACCAGAAACCAGCATGATACAGTGGTTTGAAGGTTGGACTACGACTCCAGGAGACCAGGGTTCAAATCCCCACTGAGCCATGAAAACCTCTGGGTGTCCTTGGAACAAGTCTCACACTCTTAGCTTCAGAGAAAGGCAGTAGCAAACCTAGATAAACCTTGCCAAGCGAACCCTATGATAAGGGCACCATACATCACAGTTGATGTGAAGGCACATAACAACAATAACAGAATAACTTGCCTGGCTTTGGATTCTGTACACCTTGATGGGGATAGAGAAAGGCACCATTTCTTGCTCTGCCTCAGGCTGCAATGTTTCTTGAGCTGATCCTTCTGAGGTCAACCAACAAGAAATGGCCATCACTTTCATTTCTCTGCTTGGGAGCTCAGGAACATCCAGGTGGTTGCTTTTTGGAAAGCTGGCCCATTCCCATTAGCTAGTTCTCATGTTCTTATGCCAGACTGGTGTATATCTCAGCGAGACCATTGGTAAGAACCCATAACCAGTGTTTTGGTACAAGAACACAGGACTGAAACAATAAGAAAGGAAGTGCCAAGTGCTAATTGACAAGTGCCTGTCTGCTGCAGGCTTTGACATTTTAGAAGAAAACATTCATTTATCTGTATTTAATAAACTATATAGACTTAAGTATCACAAGCTAGTTTGGCAGCTGGTGTTGTTGAATGGAGAGAAAAAGAAGTTAATTATGTTTTTGATTAAACTGAAAATCCCTATCCATCTCCTTCCTGTCTTTTCTGTCTCCCCTCCAACCATCTCTTTCTTGTTCCACTTCATGAGAAACCAAACATGACCACTAAATGGGCTGAGGGGTGAAAAGGCAAAAGGGAGGGAAGAGGTCTTTTGAGGGAAAATGGGGATAGTAACTGGTTGCTAAGTGCTCTCTCTCTCTCTCTCTCTCAGCTTTGGAAATGATCCATGTAAGTGAATCACTGAACTTAGGACTCTCCATGGAAACAGTTTGTTAGAGGTAAAACTAGACACAGTGTTTACCCTCACATTAAGCCTCCCTTCCAAAATGTAAAAGACTCCCCCACCCTCTCTCTCTCTCTCTTACCCTCCCTTTCTAAAGATGCGAAGCTTGAACGGCTGAGCCACCACAGACACAGAACTAGAACGGACGCTTCACTCTTTTATCTGTTGGCAAGCACACAAAAGCTTTCATGTGGAGAAATGCGGCAAAACATTTGCATGGAAATGAGGAGCTGCTGGGTCCATGCCACATCATCCCCTTTTAAAATGTCTCCTGCCCCTTTCTGGCTAGAGTCCACCAACTATAAGTTTCTCTTTGCTGCTCTTTTGGAGTCCACAGAGCTTGTGCCATGACTTGGCCTGTTTTGAACCTCAACCACTCTCATTCTCCTTCTTCCTGCACCCTCAGGACTGAACCAAGACATTTTGCTGTCTGATGATGGAAGATTTTTTTTTTTAAGCATATAACCAGACAAAAGCTGCCAGACGTACGGTTGGGGGAAAATAATCTGACTCATGTTATGCCAGGCAGGCAAATAATGCATTGGAATGGAAATATGTAACAAAGTGAGTATGTAAAAACCCTTTCAGAATTATAAAAGCTTTCAAGGATTATTGTAAACATGTGGTGTGGGGAATCTGGTGCTTTGGGAGGTATCAAATTTGGCAGCACGGGTAGAAGGTGACAGGGCTGGCTGCTGAATCTTTTTTCAAAGCGAATGCTGTGCGTGCCTCCTCCACCATACCTGAAGGCAGCAGGTCAGTTTAGGGGTGAAGGATAGAACCCCCAGAACAGCTCCGTCCTCCAACAGAATAGAGAAATTAGTTGTTGATAGGCAATATCAGGACCACTTTCTCCACGTTCCTATAATTTTTATCTTGAAATTAAATGATACCTATAAAACTCTAGGAGACACTTTACAAAAAGGATGTCTACTGACAGTTCTACAAATAAGAATCTCAAAAATGAGAGAATACATACATCCTGTTACTGCAGGATAGGCCTCCTTGGAGATAGCATAAGGATATCATTTGGATATCAATAATTTGGCTCTCTTCCACCACCCATCTCCACGTGTTTGAGAGGCCCCCGGACAAGCCCAGAACTAGGCTCAGCCATCAAATGCTGCAATATCCCCAAACAATACAGGCAGGCCAGAAATAGCCAGATCACCACTTTAGGAGACCTCTCTGCAAACACCCTCATTATGTATGCACGCTGTTTACTAAGGACTCCCTGCCCCAAGCAGGTAACTTGGCAAGCTAGAAGCTCAAAGGCCAAGCACTGAGCATTTGCATACAGTCTACCTCTTTGTCAATTTGGACTTAACTCAATCATGCTAAATTGTGACCTTTCTGAGACATTGTCTGGCACCCAAGACTCATTGTTGTCCCCGAGTAAGGCACAGCCTGCAGTCTCAATTCAACCTATAAAAACCCCTGATTCCGAGACCCTCCTCAGATCGCTCTGAACTTCCATCAAGCCTTGCTGCTGCTGTGCTTGGCGAGCTCCCCTCAGCTAATCGGGCTGAGTTTCTTCTCTGCAACCCCGGATTCTTCCGCAAGGTCCAGGACGACGAGACAGGTGTCGTATCACCCATTTTCCCTGAAAATCTCTATCCTTAGTCCAACCTCTAATTTCTTAGTTAGCTGTGTGTCTTTGATATTTGCTTGTATTCAATAAAACATCATTTCTATTACTTTAAACTCGTCTGGCTGCTTGACTGACCTGACCCCATAGATGCTGGGTTGCAAGATCCTGCTAAGTTACCTTGCCTCTCGCTAGCTTAATTTTCCCCAAATATTGCTTGTTGTTGTTTGGTTATTTAGGTGTCCCTTCCGGGACCCCCAGTGAACAGGGTAACAATCCCTCCATAACATGAAATTCATGGCCTGAGGAGAAGTGTGTATGTGTGCGTGTGTGTGCACACGCATGCACATGGGTGTGTTTCTCTCTCCTAATACCTGCCATCTTGCTTTTCTTCCCTTGAAAAGGCCTCCTCTCATCTCCCCGCATTTAGGTTCTCTAGGCAAATGCAGATTTGGAAGGATAGGTTTCTTAAGGTAATGTGTGGTTCCACCTCAAAGACCATTGACTTGGGGCCCTTTCACACTACACAGTTATAGCACTATAATTCCACCTTAACTGCCATGTCAACATCTTATGGAATCCTGGGACTGGCAGTGGAAGGAGGAGCTTTTAGTATCCTCAGCCAGTGAGCAACTCTGATGCCTCTGACCAAACTACAGACCCAGGTGTAAAGTTGAAGGCTTTCACGGCCAGAATCCATAGGTTGTTGTGGGTTTTCTGGGCTTTGAGGGCATGTTCTATTAGTATTTTCTCCTGACGTTTCACCTGCATCTGTGGCTGGCATCTTCAGAGGATCCTCTGAAGGTGCCAGCCACAGATGCAGGTGAAACGCCAGGAGAAAATACTAATAAAACACAGCCTCAAAGCCCGGAAACCCACAATAACCTACAGACCCAGGATTCCTCAGGATATTCAGTCATGGCAGTTGACATGGAATCATAACTATGCAGTGTGAAAAGGCCCCTGGTGAGGTAAAACATAGTTGGGTAAAATGTATCCCTTCCAGCATTCCTTACCACCAGCTACCCTGAGTAGGGGCTGATGGGAACTACAGTCCAACAACATCTGGAAGCCTATACTTTGCCCCTCTCTGGTGTAAAACAGTAGAGCATGAATTAGAATGGCATGGTTAAACAGAGATTTTAATATACGAATTATGTGGTCTGCTTCTGAGACAATTTGACCATCACAACCACAATATAGAAACCACTGGGTAATGTGTTGTGACCCGGTTGTTGGTCATTTTTTGTTTGTCTCATAAACAAAATGAAGACTCATTCTTATAACAGTCAACTACATGAGCAACTAACCATCTGAGGAAGATACTAGCCACTTTTAAGGTGAAAGAAGCAAGATTTGGGGCAATGTCCTTGATGTTTGCTAATGAAAAATCCAGTTTTTGTAACTGGCCCAACCGTCCTTCTTATAGAGTATCTTAAATATATTCCTGTTCTAATGGACTAGAAGAACAAATGTATGATAAGTCCTCTCCTGCTCTTTCACCATACATGAGCATTCAGCATCATAAGTGAAATGGTGTTTTCCTGTAGTAGCTGTCTACTACAGAAATGGTCACTAACTGAAAACTAAAAACTATTAATGCTGTTCTCACAGAATATTTGGAAAGGGTTGCTAGGTAATTTTCATAATCATTTGTAAATATATAGTACCACAAAGAGGGTGTAGCTCACAGCAGCATTGGGTAGCCAACTGATAGGAAAACATCAGTTTGTTTTAAAACTGCATTTCAGCTATATTCAGCTTTAATTCACAGAAGTAAACCTAAGCAAAACCCACAATATTTTCTCAAATATATATTTGAAATCCACTCTAGAAAACAAATTTTAGTGAAGCTGTTAACAGTACACATACACAAGTGTCCTTTATAGTTTAGTTGAATACTTGGGTTACATCCAAACAACACATTTATAGCAATGTAATACCACCTTAACTTCCATGAGTCCATCCTATGGAATTTAGGAGCTTATAGTTTGGTGAGTGACCCAGCATTTGTCTGCTGGTGAGCTCCAGTCCACTCCGCTATATTATAGCACTAGAGCTCTCTAGCAGAGAATTCTAACCAGCTCACCAGACTACAAATCCCAGAATTCTATAGGATGAGCCATTGGTTAAGAACACCCCCCTAAAATTCTTAAATAAGCTGAACAATTTTACCATAAAAGGCTCATTTAAGAGCACCCAAGCCAAATAATTCCACTTCAGTTTTTAGTAGTAACAAAAGAGTACTCTGAAGGATACCTAGTACCATATGATGCACTGCATTCTGAGAACATTTCAGTTTGGTTGAAACATAGCGTCCTCCAAAGTTCTCCACCATAAAGGAAGAAATTCGGCTTTCTAGGGCCTCTCTACACTACACTGTTTTAGGGTTACTTCAACCTCCTGTGGAATTCTCGGGTTTGTAGTTTACTGAGGCCAAAGAGCTCTCTGGCTGAGAATTCTAAGGGCTCCTCCGTAAACTGCAAACCCCAGGATTCCATAGAATGATGAAAGTGGAATCATAGCACTGTAACAGTATGGTGTGGAAATGGCTTATATTTCTAATTGACCAGGCTTGTTGATCTGTTCCATCACCCACTCAATGACCTCAAAATTATTCGTCCAGTTTCAGAATAACAAATGTCTTAAATGGCTTTTGTATTTCACCTTGAAGTTGATGATTCCAAGTGACTATCATCTGAAAACTATGACAGAAATTTCCTAAATTAATAAAACGGCAACAGTTCAAATTAATAACAAGTGATATTGCAACAATATTTCTGTTTCTTGCAAGCAGCAAGCCTCTGAGTTTGATCTGTCGGTATTTATTTTGGATGTATGTTGTGCAAATTCTAGCCAGTCTCTCACAGTCTTCAGCCTCCTGCTTGTCTGCTGTCTTCTGGAGAGCCCAGAACAGCTAGGTAACCAAATCAAATCCAGCCCTGCAAGATTTTATGGCTGGTAGGTATGAATCATACAGTGTGTAAAACATACTGTCTGCCAATGGATCTGTAATTAGGAGTATGTACTGCTCATTACTAGAAACTCTGTTGTGGTCTTATACAAACAGAATCCGTTTAGCTGCCAGATGAGTATCAGTTGTATGAATTTAATATTAATAATAGTTACACAGCATTAATGAGGATGCTCAATGAAAATACAAAATCATCTGCCCAGCATCTTAACTGACTGTTGTTAGTTCATCCATTGTTGCTGCAGCTGCACTTGGACTATTTAGGGCTACCTTCCCCAACCTCCTACCATCCAGATACATTAGGGTAGCTTTTCCATCAACCTCAACCACTATGGTTAAATGCCTGCTGGTTTCACAATTGCATCACCAAGAACTATCAAAACATCCAATGGAATACAGAGTTAGACTGAGTGGTGCAGGAGAAGCAAAGTAAACTGGGCAAGGATGCAGATTATGGTGAAGTAGCAGATACAATGGGCACAATGGAAGGAGATGAAGAACTACCAGTCAGACAAGCTCTTTCATAGGTAGGTTTCACAGTTCTGGATCATTCTTTTTCTCCATTCAGATCATTGAAACAATATTTTTAACCATATGACCTTCACCACAGTTGTTTGAAACATTTGGTCTGTTTCCAGGTACATAATCCAGATTATGACCTACAAATCCCTACAATGTTTGGGTCCTGGATAGCTAAAGGATTGCCTTTCCCTATATGAACTGACTGGCATTTTAAGGTCTTTAGGGAAGGCCCTTCTCCAGGCCCCACCACCCTCAGAGGCATGTTGGATGAGGATGCAAGAGACAGCCACTCTTGTTGGCTGCTCTCAGTCTGTTGAACCTAGCCAAGGGAGACTACTGTGGCCCCCTCTCTGGCATCCCTCAGCTGGCAAGCAAAGGTTTTTTCTTCAAGCAAGCTTTTGCAAGTCAGTGGCTGCCTAAAGAGGAGCTTTTAATGAAAGGTGTTGTACATTTGCTTCCCCCACCATCATGTGTGGCTTTAATATGATCATCTGTTTAATTGCATTTTATTGTTATAACAGAGCAGTTTTACTTGTGTCTGTGAACTGCCTTACATCCTAGTGCTGGGAGAAAAGCAGAGAAGAGAAACAAACAAACCAACTACCAAAGAGACAATAAAGTACAGAATGGTAAGGTTGAATAAGGAAAGGAAAAAGCCAATGGAGATTGTTTAGTGGAGCCCTGAGCTATCAGAAGAATAAATGGGATCTGAATTTCAAATAAGTAATGAAATCATAGGAGTCTAGTCCGTTGCCTACTGCCACATACTCTCCTCTCCATGTGTGCTGATCCATACACATCTGTTTCTCTCTGCTTTTTGCTGGCAGCCCTTCCATGAACAAAGAGCTGTGCACCTAAATATATGCACTTCAGAGACCTAGTGGAAAGTCCGTATTAAAAGTAAAGGCATTACCTGCAATACAGTATTTTAGAAGGGGTAATACTAAAGCACACTCTCGGCCCCAGAAAATCCCATGATTGGTTTGCCATAGGGCTGCTAAAAGTAAAAAATAACTTGCAACCACACAACAACAACAACAACAATAGCAATATCCTAAAAGTACCAGTTCCTATCAAATCTTGAAAGCTAAGTAAGGTCAGCCCTGGTTAGCACTTGGGTGAGAGAGTGCCACTGAACACCAGGTGTTGTAACCGATATTTCAGAGGGATGAACTGCAAAGGTATCTCTGAGTATTTCTTGCCTAAGAAGACCCTAGAAAATTCATGGGATCATCATAAGTTGATAGGCAACTTGAAGGTACACACATGCATACACACACACAATGAGAGC
This sequence comes from Iguana delicatissima, assembly GCA_948472985.1. Taxonomy (NCBI): domain Eukaryota; kingdom Metazoa; phylum Chordata; class Lepidosauria; order Squamata; family Iguanidae; genus Iguana; species Iguana delicatissima. Next base: position 438,162 of record CAOKZL010000421.1, read on the forward strand.
TGAGGCCATGGGGTTGTCTAATATCAGAATTAGCCATGGCAGGAGTCCCTAGTCATGGTTGTCTCCACCATGGAAAGATGTTTTTATTGTCTTTATGTTTAAAGTTCAATAGTTGCTTCTGAATTTCCATGTGACCTGGGGCACCACACACTCCCTCAACCTAAGAGGAACACAATGGCAAACCTCTTTTGAACAAATCTTGTCAACCCCACTGCCAAAGAAAAACTCCTAGGATATGGTCACCATAAGTCACGACTACCTATGTGAGCATACGCAGATTTTCTGCATATCTATGATCTCTTTTGTCCATCTCCCTTTTTGCTGATCTATATCCTCTTTCCTCACAACATGGAACTGGCCACCCTAAAAATGCTCCAATATATTTCTTATCACAGTAGCTGAGAGAAGGACATCTTTTCCAGGATGTCCCAGTGAGGACAGATCTCCTGCACCTTATGGCTGTGCTGGCCAAGGAAGATGGGAATTGTAGCTCAACACACTGAGAGGGTTGGGTGGGTGAGGGGGGAGGTGTCTTTGTGCCATTATGTCCTAAATCCTCCCTTTTTCCACGTAGGGATTAAAGTTGGAGGGGCCCCTCTTGGTTTCCATCTCTCCCCTTCCCTGTCTCCTGGTGGGTGTAAAACGCATTGAATGGAGAGAGGCGCCTCCTGTTTTGCTCACAAGCCTCCCATTACATATTCAGGCCCATAACACTGGTTTCAGCTTGCCCTCCCATTCCAAGCTGTTCTTGTTTTGCAGTATCAATTAGACAGGGGGCAATTAGCTGCAGCCTGAGTTAAACTGAAAGCTGTGCTCCTAAGCAGCTATTGACAAATAGCTGGGTTGCTACCATGGAGCAATTAACATCCAGGGCTGCTTTTCTCTAATTCATGTTTTTACAGCTTATTATCTGATGATACAAACGCTGGCTCCCTGCTTTCGAGGCAGTAATGAGAGCTCTCCACCAAGACCCTCCACCCTTGATATTGGAGTTATTGGCTAAACACAGGCTCTTCACACATCACCATAGCAACTGAGGAACAGAGCGGAGCACTGAAAATGGGGAGGGAAAAGAGGCTTTTCGTTCCTTGAGGAGACCACTTTGGGTTCTTTTCCTTTTTAGGGACCAGTAGTGGGGACTGGGCACTTCCATGTCAGTGGGGTGGTGACTCAGCCTTTGTTTTAGTCGGAACTTTAGAGAAGGGGCTGATTCCTATTTCACCTCCCCGAATAGGGTTAGCACCTTGGACAGCGCCTGCAAAATATGAACAAAAAACTGGAGCATATATACAATTATAGTGCTATGTGATGGGATGAGGAGTTGCAAGAGGGGTCCTGCTTTGGAATATCATACCACAGATGCCGGTGGAAGGGGGCAAGAAACACTATCACACTGTAACCCAGTCTCCAGTAGAACAGCCCTTCATTGCTCAGAGTGGCTGCTGGCTCTTATGGTGTCAGGGTGCAATAGTGCTATCATGGCAATAGCGCCATAATCAAAAACACAAATACCAAACAGTTATGAATATGAAAGTCTAGCTTATGCATACAGAACCATTCAATAGGATGCAAGCCATAGCCTTTTATCTGCTAAAAAGTTCAGCCCATTTCAGCCTGTTAGATGCTCTTAAAGCCATCCCCTTGGCATATTGAGACAATCTCTTTTTTTTGTTTGTTGAGTTAAAAGATAATCTACTAGCTTTCCAAAAGACCTGCTCCTTGTTAAGAAATGTGGCAGACAGTGTTGCATTTCACAAGCAGAGGAATGAAACTGGCAAGGCAGAAGCTGAACAACAAGCAGTCACATGCCCACCCTTCCACAGAGGGTCTAGCAAAGGAAAGAACTAAGATTAGTCTCCTTTGTAAAATACATAAAAGTAGCTTTACAGTGGGTATATGTGTCTGTCAACTTATGGTGACCCCATGAATTTCATAGAGTTTTCTTAGACAAGGAATACTCAGAGGTAGTTTTTCCATTTCCTCCCTCTGAAACATAGCCTACAGCACCTGGTGTTCATTGGTGGTGTCCCATTCAAGTACCAACCAAAGCTGACCCTGCTTAGCAGCTTCTGAGATCAGATGGAATCTGGTTCTTTTAGGGTATACTGGTCCATAATCAGCTTCATGGTTTAATGGAGAACCATTAAAGGGAAGAGAAAAATATACTGCAGGTTGGAGCCATGCAGGAAAGAAAGTGGGTACAGAAAAACTAACAGGGAGTTACTGTAAATATATGCTGTGTCTAATCTCCCATGGATTAACATGAACATTAGTGATGGGTGAGTACCGGCGCACAAGGCTTCTAACTCTAACACTTCTGGTGATTAAAACTGCTAGAACAGATTTGTTGATATGGGTCAATACAACTTTTTGCATTTTGGAGTCTCCTCAAGGCAATCGCACTGCGGTCTGTCATGATTAGCCCCTCCACTTCAAAATTTACTGCTGGCATATTAATTTATGGGCTGGTGTGGTTGTGGCTACTGCTATTCCCCTTTTCCTCCTCTTCCTCTTCTTCTACAGGAACTTGTGTAATTTCTCAGAACCCCCAACTGGAATCAGTAGTGGTGTCCTTCAAACAGTTCATTTTCTGTCATTCTGAACATTCTCATCGTTTTGTGGAGCCTGGCTCATACAAACTCAGGTGAATCTTGGCTCTGGCATGTCTTGTCTTTAGTATGCTGATGACTCTCAGTTCGGTTTCTCTGTTACATCTGAATCAGGAGACAGTGTCCATGACTCAGATTCACACTCAAAATGTTCCTGTTGGATCTGTGATATGGCGATAATACTGGCCTCCCATAGTGGACTCTTTGTAAGGAAAACTGTGTAGAGTTAAGGTCCATCAAAGGCTTTGAACACTCAAAATGCTTTTTTAGAGGCTAAATATTGTTATTAAAGGGTTTAAAAGAAATTATTAACATGAACCTTGCAAAAAAATTACAAGGAAAAGGTATCTGTGAGATCTGCATCAGCCCCATATGTGTGTGCACAGCTATCCTAAACAGAGAATCTTAACTTTAGGGGGAGGTATTTCTTGCTGTCCCTCATTTTCTGTTGCATCCCATAGTGTGAGAAGCGCTGTGTTTATCAGGGGCTGATAGATTCTGTCATGGCAGCCAGCAGGAGTTCTGGCGTCTAAGGGGAGCAAATGCCAGTGCTTACATAACAAAGGGAGGCACTGGGGAGAATGATGTGAGGTAATATTCTGTTTGATTGTCGCTTTCTTTATTCCACTGTGTTCCAGTGCTCCTAATAAATCCATATTCCCATCTATGCCATGTTTTTCCTGTTTTCTAAAACAAGCTTCAGTTTTATCTCATTCAATAAGTTGTTGCTGTTACTGTGTGCCTTCAAGTCGTTTCCAGCTTAGGGTGACCCAAAGGCAAACCTGTCACGGGTTTTCTGGGGCCGAGAGCGTGTGAATGCGCCCAAGGCCACTCAGTGGGTTTCCATGGCCAATCAAACGCTGGTCTCAAGGGTCATAGACCCACACTCAGACCACGGCTCTGCAAGTTACCTCAGGAAAAAGGGGCCCTCAGTGGACTGTAATTCCCAAAGTAGTTTCCCATGGATGCCCACTTATTCTGGACGTATCCCACTCATGCAGGCTGTATTTAGATTATTTAAATATGAAATAGCAGTACACGTTTTGCAAAGTTTGTGTTTGTATTGGTGGTAAAATATTTTAATGGCTTGGTGCACATCCCTTTTCTACCTATATGCAGACTTTACAAAAAAAGAGGGAAAGACGTTGTTCAAGGCAGTGACACATGAGGATCCTCATGGTAGTGGGTGGCAAGTCTGTTCTGGGTTTTAAGTTTATAGGAGCTATCCAAGGCACTGAATCCATTTGGGGAACAGGAATAAGTGACTTGGATGAGGTGGGCAAGGGCCACCACTGTTGAAAGTTTGCTTTATAAATTAGTCCTTTGAATTCTGAAGGAAAAAAAGCAGGGCAAATTGGAAATTAGGTGACTTTTATTGCATAAATACAAATAAAGTGTAGAGTTTTCATTATGCAAATAGCTGCCCCAGGAGAACAAGAGGCTCAAATGGAAAGTGTATTCCCACACTCGCTGCCAGTGTTATATTTAAGTTTTTTACTCCAAGTCTCAAGTCAAGTCTCAAGTCCTTGCAAGATACTTTCAAGTTTGGCAGCCAACTTTATATCCCAACTTGTGTTCCAGAATTTCTGGGCAAAGTCAAATGAAGTCAATTTTAACAATTTAAGTAGAGTCAGCCCCCTACTTTTGTGATTTTGCCATTTGTAGCTTTGGAAGTGGGGAATAGGATCCTTCTTACTTCCCATTTGCAAACCTGGAGGCTCCTTCAGAAGAGGGGAATAGGGTCCTTCTTATTCCCCATTACTGAAGCTTCAAGAGCTTTAGAAGGAAGCATCCTTCCTCCTCAAGCCCATTGCTGTTCCCTGAGAAATGTGTCCACACTTTGAGCTTGAGACAGATTGTCATGTGACCAGTAAGTTGTAAGGTTTCTGGATGAATGTGCTGTGTTATTGAACCAGGTGCAGCAAGTCAGTTTCTAAAAATATGCAAGTCTCAAGTTGAGTCGATTCAGTGTGTAATTTTTGCCAAATTGAGTTAAGTCACTGAAGTGACTTAAGTCTAACTTGAGTCCCAGTCAATCAACTCAAGTCTACATCACTGCTCACCACCCTTCCCCGACACAATGGTTCTGACTAAAATTGCCACCTCCTCCCTATTGCTGCTATCTGCAGCCCCTGTCAAGCCAAATTTTCAGTGTCCAATCCATTGTCATGAGCCCAGAATGTTCCAAGAAGATGAGCAGATATTAGTGAGCACTTCCCTAGATACTACTCATAGCATGTACCCCATCTCCTGCTATCCACGGGTGATGCCTTTGACTCTTTCCTGGAAGGTTTTAAGGTATGACTGCACACATAGCTAAAAGATTTCCTCAAGGCTACTCCACACAGGACTGATGTACTGGGAAGTTGTGGTATTTGCTGCTGTAGTTCTTGGTTGCTGCTCTTTTACTATCCAGACAATATTTCTGTTCTCCCAGACTGTTTTCTGGCAATCCCTGGCACTAGCTGCAACATTTTATTCCTACCATCATGTGGGTTTCTGTTTAATTCCAAGAGATAGTGGAATAATATGTTCTCTTCTACTTTTAAAAATCTTTTTAAAGCTACAGTGCTATACAGCTTGATTGCTCTTGAAGAAGGGGAAGTTCTCTTTGTTTTGATTTTGCCTGCATATACCCAAGTTTGCTACCAAACTTTTTCTTGAAATATCCTGGGTCTTCCTCACTCCTCATCCCCTGTTCTTGCTCCTTCCCTCTGATCAAGTATCACATCTAGATTCATACAGTTCAGAAACTGCTTTTCACTCATTTTGACTAAGCCTTCTTTGTTATTATTCAGCAGTTATAGTCAACGTGCTAAAGTGCTTTAGCAATATTACATTAGTTAAACATTACAATAGTTAAACATTAGGATTGTTTTGTTTGGGTGCAAACATTCCTCTTTCCCTCACTTGATCTCTGTTGAATCTGTGTCCTGGAAACAATGACTGTGTTTACTGACAGTAGCCATCATAGCTAGTTCTGGAATAATACTAGCAGGCAACCAAGTAGATATACATTTCATCTCAGAAAATACTGCGTTAATGTAAGCTGACTGGGGAAATGGAAATGAAAAGTCCTTGGTAATGCTAAGAGCTCTTGAGAAATACTTTGGGATGAAGAAAAGGTCATGTGGATTTCCAAAATAAAATTGGTCTATACAGAAACAAAACCTGGGACTTTCAGAGATTTTTTTTTTCTGGTCTGTTCTCAGTGAAACAGCACTTTTGTGCTATAACTGTACAATTTTTTTAAAAAAGAAAATCCCAAGAAGAGAGAATTGACCTTCAGAACATAGGGGCGTCTCAGCAAACTACCCCCCAGATTTTTTTAAAAAAAATCTTTGGAGGAGCCCTACTGCAGATCCCAAAAATTGCTACTAATATCCTTTAGAATAACAAAACAAGTGGATTTGGAGGCAACAAGAACTGGAAAAACCCAAGGAACTATATCTTAAGACTATTACACTTCCTTAAACCAGTCTGGAAAAGCCCTAAAACAGGCAGATAAGGACAAAAATCCCTGAAAGCTGGCAACATTTGGCATTTACAGTGGAGAGGAATAATATTTGTGAAACTGAAGCAACAATCAAAACCACTCTTCTGGTTCTAGCATATGTTTTTGAGAGGTCAACATGAGGTGGGAGTGGCTCCTGGATAAGGAGAAGGGCTTGCTCAGAAACACAAACTCTTTAAGGAAGGACTCAAAGGAAGCTTTTTAAATATAGGCTGCAGCTATTCTTCTAGGACTGGAACTCACAGGTTTCCTCTTCAGCCTATGAAAGGCAGGCCTACTGGCAACCCCTTGCTTGAGGGGAGGGTACCTTGCCTTGTAGCGACAAAGAAAGTCTCCCTTTCTCTCTCCTACCCTCTCATTTGGTTCAGCCACAGGTCACTGGTAGCAGTAAGACTAATGAAAAGACTAATGAAATTTGCCGCTGGGGCAAATCTACACCTCTCCCCCACTCCACCCCCGCCACATTGTCAATACACACATACAATAGACATTTAGCAGAAATGTGAAAAGGAGTTCTGGAAAGAGAACTTGCAGGCAGGAGATGCTTTGAGAGTGTAGTGAGTTACAGTGCCCAAACCTTTCTCAAAGCTAACCTTCCAGGAAAAAAAAAAAATCTACTCAGAGTGGCTGTTCAGGACTGTGCAGGTTTTGAGGGCTCCTGTTCTTAGCTTTAGGGGCTAATTGTGGTAGAATAATGAGATTTGTTGTGCTATGGTCCATTAGAAATATTTGGCAGGGGGCAGTGGAGGAGAGGGGGAAAGAATTAGAGAAAAAAGATCTTCCTCTCATTTCCTCCCTGATTTTGTGTCAGGTCAATCCTTTCATTGGGTATTATTTACTCTGGCTCCCTCAGAAGCAGTACGAGGTTGTTGGCCTTTTGTGGGCTGGTTTGTTTTGTTCTTGCTCTTTTTGATTGAGATGCTTCTTTGCCTTGCTACTCTTCCTAAGTCCTCTGAAACAATTAAATCAAACTGTTCAATTGTACAAGCCTATTATGTTTAGATTCTCCAGGTCGTAGGGGGTCTATTAACGAACATCATAACCTTATAGAGACCCTCTGCTTGCTGTGCTTGCCACAGGTTGCCTAATGCCTAACATTAATTCTTTCATGACATGGGTGTCTTGGAAATGCTTTTGTATAAGTGTTACCCTGATTTCTGGGGGTCCCGTGAGGGACACCTAAATGTGCTCCAATTATTTGGGGAATGGGAATTAGCAAGAGCACAAGCTAAGCAATACGAGAGGCAGGGCAACGTAGCGAGATCTTGAACCCAATGTCTACAGGGTCAGGCCGAGTCAGTGAGCAAACAGAAGTAAATAATAATTGTTTTCCTTTATTTTGATAACACAATCACAGCGTATGTATGCAGAACACATTCACACAGACCTAATGAAAGAAAGGTAGGAGTTGGATATAAGGTTTAAGAGGGATTTTTGCATGAGAAATACTACACCTGTCCTGAAGCCCGGGTAGTCTGAAGAAAAGTCAGTAGAAGCAGAGATTCTCAGCATGTGGGGAAGCTGAGGGGAAGGCTCGTCAAACGAAGCGACAGCAAGGCGGGATGGAAGTCAGAGCAATCCAAGGAAGCGCTCAAAATCAGGGGGTCTTATAACGGAAAATGTGCCTGTAGGCTAGTCCGTTCCCAGGGAAAACAATGGGTTTTGGGCTGGAGACAAAGCCTCCGAAAGGTCAGTACTTTGCATGATTGAATTATGACAGCGTTGTCAACAGCGTAGCCAGTATGCAAACACAGAGTGCTTGACAGTTGGATATTTGGCTCATCAAGCTGCCTGCTCGGGGCAGGGAATCTTTTGTAAACTGCGTGCATACATAATATGATCTTAAGAGAGTACTTGCCTGGAGGTCTCCTGAAGCTGCAATCCGGTAAATACTGGCCTGCCTGGATTTGTTTTGAATAGTTCAGCTATTTTCGGCCGTGCCTGTGTGCGTGCTTGTCCGGGGGCCTCGCAAGCACATGGAGAGGAATGGGTAGTGAAGGCCAAATTCTTGATATCAAATGATATCTAATATACCACAAGTTTGGACTAGAAACTACAGTAACATAAGGTGTTTCTCAAAAGCTGCTCTTGGCTTTTGTGTATTAGGAAAAAAGGAACACAGAGAGGCATAGGAGGACTGGGGAGAACAGTGCGAGAACAGGGTCACTTCTTAAAACTCGTCACTGATGTTCAATTTAGTAAAAGGCCTCTTAGAGGCCAACCACATTAGGAGTTTCTGCCCAGTGCACAATGCCTTTATTTTAATCTTGTGACCTGGTGGGTGTCATGAGGTAATAGGAGAAAGCCTCATTTCCCTAATCCTTTCCTTTTGTGACTGCTATCTTGTTTAAATATTGTCTTTCTCTTGCTGTTCCTGGGAACCATGAAGACTCTAAAACAGCACCTCACGTGGTGGCCCGTGACACCATGCTTGAGCAGTCTTCAGGGCTCCTAATCCCCCCCCCAATGTACTTGATGAGTGCGGTGAGTTCAGAGCAGGCAGGTGTGTCCCATCTGTTTCTGCCTCATTACCTCCTCCTCTTCCTCCTCCTCCCTCAGTAGAGTGGCAGACATGGACTAGCCATTTGCTGAGTCAGTTGTGCAGCTTTGTGTTTCATGAATGACTTGGAAACAGAATCACTTCCATTTGGCTGCATTTGTTGAGCTCTGTTTCTGTTTCACACATATGCTGCAGAATGTCTGTGCTCGTACTTTTATGAAGTGATAATATGGAGTGCCTTATCAGTGTTAATGGTTATCTGCATTGGTTTTGGGATGTATTTGCATACCACAGCTGAGATCCAACATCACACAGGCAGAGGGAATACAGTACTCTTCCCACATAGTTCTGTGTCCTCCTGTTTTGGCAGCTGTCAAATCCCAGGTGGGCCCCAGCGGACACTGCTTGGTGGTGGGGAAGTAGGTGAGGGGGAGGCAATCCACATAATGAGGGAGCAGCTGGTCTTGGCTTGGAAGTGGGAAGAAACAAGGATGTGCACTCACCTTTTCTTTTCCTCTGAGTCCAGACAAGCTGCATCCTCATCATTTGAACTGCCTGTCTATCCCTCCCTCCCTCCTTAGTAAGCAAATGCAGTGGACTCTCCCAGGACTTGTCCCCTACCATGGGGAGATTTGGGGTGGAGTGTAAAGGGCTAGAGGGCTCCCCCCTCCCCGTTTAGTTGGGCCACAAGTCACCGGTGGCAGCATGAGTAATGAAAGGCCCATGGGCCAAATCTGCAGCCCCTGCTCACTACATTGTCAATTCACACAGGTGTATAGTTGGAAGGGCAGAAAAAGTTCTGGAAAGAGAGTTCTCAGGCAGGAGCCCTGTCTAAAAAGAGACACAAGTGTTCCTAAGCCACACCTCTGTGTTTGCAACTAGCAGAATATCACCCCCACATGTGTTTTGGTCACCTCCACTGGGTAATCCTGGGCACATCACATACTCTCAGCCCCAGAAAACCCCATGATAGGTTTGCCTTAGGTTCACCATAAACCAGAAACAATTTGAAAGCTCACACAACAACTGCATAGTACACTCATGGAAGTTTTAAGCTTCTGTGCCCTTCCAAGGACATTGGAATCTGTGGCATTCTGGAAGGGAATGGATTTCTCCAACCACCTCTGTGCTGTTTTCTGTGTAATGCTCACCTCCTCCAGACATGCTACAAACAGAATGCTGCTGTTTCTCTTCTTTGACCTCCAAGCATGGAACAAGGGCTCCAGGGAGTTGAGCACGATGCCTACTCCACAGATAGAACTGTAGTCTACTTCAGTCTAGCAATGGGTGCTCCTGGGCTGAAAGAGAGCACGATGTTGGAGCAGCTTTGATTTCAGCATTTTGCTCATGGTCCAAGCAGATTGGACCAGGGTGACTGCAAGAACTGGAACAGACTGGCTGAGCAGTACAGAATGGAAGAAGTCCTTGCCTGCCTTGTCGTCTTGTGTTTTTCTTTTTTAAATATGTTCTGTGTTTGCCAGGGGGAAGCCTGCAGCACAAACGATCAAAGCCAGGACTCCTCTGCTCCAATACCTTGGGGGAGGGATCCATCTGAATGGAAATGAATTGACAGGCATGTCATCATCCTCTTTGTTAAGACATTCAGAACATGATTAACCATTTGTTTCTGTGCCAGCAAGTAAGCTCCACTCCCTCCTCCCATCCCAACATTTGGAAATTCTTCTGGCTTTTAACCACAAGAGCACAAGATCTGAGACACACTTCCTACGTTTCTTTTAAAGGGTAGATTTTTAGAAAACTTTTGAAAGAAAGGTAACAGCAGTCAACACAAAGCACGCTGCAAATACTAAGTGGTTGAAAAATCACAAAGAAACTACAGTAAAGTTTGAAAAATGGCATTGATTTAGGAATAGATGGCAACAAGGGGACTTATTTTGGGAAAAGAGCTGTTTTCATACTTCAGACCATGGAAATTCCTCAGGGGTTTTGGGGGGTGGGGGGAGTTCACAGGCTGCGTTCACCTGCTGGATGATTTTTGTTACAGACAATTAAATGGGTGTGCCTACAGGTACAATTTCTGTAGAGAATGGCTGATTAGGGCCATTTCCGCGTGAGACTGTTATAGCACTATTATTCCACTTTCAACATCCTATGGAATCCTGGGGTTTGCAGTTTAGGGAGGGACCTTTGAGGATGCACACCCCAGGATTTCATAGGATGTTGAAAGTGGTATAATAGTGCTATAACAGTCTCGTGCAGAAATGGCCCTGGCTTCATCTCTGACCCCAGCTGAAAGTCTCCTGTAGTCTTCTTTGGAAGGGGATCAGCTCCTTGCTGATCTCTGCACTCTGAGGGAGGGGCTGGGAAGCTGGGAACACCTCACATGAATCCAAGCAAAAACTCCATGGATGGACATATTCCTTTTCTTTCTCCTAGAGAGAGAAAAGTCTCAATATGCTACTGGTACTGTGCACTGGCTGTGAAACCTCGAATTGGGCTTATCTTCTGGGCCTAACTGACTATGCCAATGTTTATCAACAGCTCAAACCAAACCTCAACCCAGGAATCACAGAGACTTAGATCTTCTAGGTTTTAAAGAAGCAGGTTGTGACATTTCCCAGTCTTGAAGGTGCACTGATTGTGGGAGGATAGCATATTTGCTTACCCCTTTCCCTTTCAGGGCAGGCCTTGATCATTTCTTTCCTTGCCGGACACTCTCCTCAGACTTTGGTGGGAACTCTGTCCCCAGAACACCAAGCTACCTACTATGTGATGTGTGTGTGCGTGTGTTCCACTTTAGAAAGCTGTGTACAGGCACAATTGCAACAGGATCATTATAAGGATATTGCGCAGCTAAAGAAAATGCAGAGAAGAACAACAAACACTGCTGACCTAAAGGTGTCTATTCAAAAGCCCCATTGAATTCCATATAGTTTACTTCAAAATAAGTTTACAGGATTAACGGAAAGGTGACCATAGGAGTGCTGTCTCATCAAGAAAATGGCACAATTTCCATGTACCGTACTCAGGAGAAAGGTAAAGGCTCTGTTTATGAATCAACACCAAGAGGAGGAAAAGGAGGAAGGTCCCATCTTTTTCCCAATCTGGGACTCAGGGTAGTTTATGAGAGAGTTAAAACAGACATGGCTGAAAAAAATTATATCATACGGAAGTTAATATAACTCAACTGTCTAAACTAAGCTAAGCCAGCAATAAAATCATTACACTGATTACAGTGTAAAGGAGCTTCCTTGCTCTCTGTTCAGTAGAATCAATGCTTATTTCCTTTGGGACTATGCTTCTCTACATCTATTGCCAAGAATGGGCATTGTGTACACATGTTTCTTTCTTAGGAGGAGGAGGAATCTCTCAGTCTCCCAAACGGGTGGGAATGATTCGGTCATCCAGATGCTGCTGGATTGGATCTCCCAGCATTCCATGCCATTGGCTATGGTGGCCAGAGCTGATGGTACTTGCAGTCCAAAAATATTTGGAGGGCTGGATAACTCTCATTCCTGCCCCAACGAGTGGATTTCAAATCTGTCCAAGAAATGCAGGAAAACAAAGCTGAGATACAGGCAGAGATTGGGAACTGAGTGATATAGGAGCAAGAAAACAAGAAATACTGTTTGAGGCTGCTTTGAATACTGAGACCCAACAGTGAAGCCAGCCAAACTTTGTTGATATTGTGTTCCTTCAAGTTGTTCCAAGTCATGGAAAACCTAAGGCAAATCTACATGGGTTTTTTATGGGGCTGAGAGTATATGATGCACCCAAGGTCACTCAGTGGGTTTCCGTGCCTCAGGAATTGAACCCTTGCCTCTAGGATTGTGGTCCAGTGTTCAACCCACTACACCACACTGTCCCTGCAATGGGTGCCATTTCAGAATCAAAACTGCCCTTGCGTTGCCCACTTTGCCAAATGAAGATACGGGGGGGCGGTTCAAATTTCTGTTTGCAGGATGATCCACTACACCTCCTAATGGCAGCAAAGGGTTCTACATTCTCTGTAGCTAGAGGAAGGCACCAATGACTGCTTCCGCCCCCAGCAATGCCCCTCTTGTATGTAAGCGTCCCAAACAAGTGCAACCCACATGAACTGCACTCTCCCTGCTCCACTTGTTTCATGGGAGAGACATTTTATATTGAATGAGGTTGTCATAAAAAAAATCCGAGCAGCTGGTAGTAATTAAGAATATAATTATTTCCTTAAAATACTTATTAAGATGAATTATTAAGATGAATTATTATTAAGATTTCTTTAAGATGAAAAAGAATATCAAATGACAAATGAAAGAACTTGCACATTCATTTGGAATTCAGCTAACTGAATTCGAATATTAGTATTTTAATATTTAGCTCATCAGTCCAAATGAATGCACAATACCTAATTCAGGTTAATATTCAGTCAGAAATCCCTAGAAGGGAATTATGACCAGTTGGCCAGATCCCAACACTGTCAAAGAATGTATCGTACTGATATTCTACCAGTCCAATTGCTTGGAATGTTTCTAATCAGAAGAGAAGTTTTCCAGAACGCCTTTGCTGGGGCCGTTGCTGAAAGAATGAGATACTTACTAGTATTTTCAACTGAGGACGAAATGCCTCAAGGGTGCCAAAGCTGTTTTTCTGGTGGCAGGAAGGTCATTATTACTTTTGCCTACTTGCAGATATTTGCAAATTACTTTTCTCCTTCATTATTATTTCAACATCCTTAAATATGAAGACTCTTCACATGCAAAATGTCTACAGTCAGCCCTCCACATTTGCAGGTTTGACTTTCACAGAGTTGATTGTTTGGGAGTTCCTTTAACCCCTCTCCTCCCACCTCAGCCCTTCTTTTCTGAGGGGACCTTTCCTCTCAGCAGCTCTGATCAGCCCTTTAAAAAACCTCTGGTCCTCTTCTTCCTCTACCAACTGCTAAACTAAGCTAAGGATGGCTCAAAGCCCAATTTCTCAGCACCACAATGCCCCGACACACGCACACTCAAGGAAGAACATGGGCAGGACAGAGGAAGTATAGGGCTACCATGCTGACCTACCCCTTTCTCTCTCTCTCCTTTCCCTGACCTTGTTTGGACCCTAAATGCCCCTTCTCCCCACCATGCCTTGGGCCACTTCTGCACTTCACTCTTATAGCGCGATTATTCCACTTTCAACGTCCTATGGAATCCTGGGGTTTGCAGTTTCAGGAGGGGCCAGCTGCCCCCCGAAACTGCAAACCCCAGGATTCCATAGGATGTTGAAAGTAGAATAATCGTGCTATAAGAGTGAAGTGCAGAAGTGGCCTTGGTCTCCTTCTCTCTCTCTCTCTCTCTCACACACAAACATTTCGATATTTGTGCTTTTTCCACTTTTGTGGAGGTCCTGTACCCCAACCTTAGTGAATGTGGAGGAACAACTGTACTTAGAAGGGCCTTCCATGTGTTCACTATGGCTTGCTCCCAAGGAGGTATGCACAGCATAGATTATAGGCAGCCTTCATTGTACCAGAGGCGGGGTTCAACTACAATAGCTGTGCTTATATTTCTGACTGCTTCAACACTTAATACACTTCTGATTGATGATTCTACTGCTGCCTAGGAGTCTTGCGGGTTCAATTTTGCTCAATTATTTAATTGGGGAGTCTTCAGCTACCCCAACTTAGTCCGGGGGGGATCCATCTCCAAGCTAGATAGGCATAGCTGTGTGACTTGTTCTTGTCTATGGTTGGATTGCTATCTTATGTCAAGCCCGTTGGTGTGAAATGCTCCTTAATCTTAGCCTGTAGTATGGTTTGTTTGCAAGTCTGAGATCATCAAAACTTTGACATCCCTTTCAGTCACCTCTGCCATGGGTGAATCCAGTGGCAGCTAGTGGCTTGCAGGTCAGTGAGACTGTGAATCCACTCCAGCTTTTAGCTTGCACCTTAAAGAACCAGTTCTAGGTGCTGACCCCTATCCCAAATGACAGTCACTCCAGAGTGTACTGTTGTCTCTTTCCTTCTTCTTGAGAAACATCAATGCTGGTCCAGCCTTAGGCCTGCTGAATCTGCATCTTTCTCTATTAGAAACCTGAGGCCTACTAGCCAGAATGAAGAGTACAGTAAGTGGCTCCGGGGCAGATACAGCTGTAGAATTAAAGAACAATGCGGCTCTGATCACACGTTCAAGACAGGAATTTATTTGCACTACCAACATTCACACACCATTTAAACAAAAAATCCTTCCATAAGGAATGAGCCCAAAATGTGGGTCATCACATACAACTTGAGCAATGGGAAAAAATGTGGACTAAGGATGTAAAAATTACTTTGAGCTATGACTTAAGAGAAAACATCTATAAAGTGATGTATAGGTGGTATTTGACTCCAGATAGATTGTCTGTACATCTATAGAAAGGTACATCTAATCCTTGTTGGAACTATGAAACCAAAGACAAGACATTCTTTTGTATGTAGGGGACCTGTGATAAACCTAGAAAACATTGGGTTGCAATTCATCAATTGATAGAAAGGATGCTGAAAACTCAGATTTTTTTTTTTTCTGGAACTGATAAATGATAACTTTGAAAAGAATACAAGAAAGTTATTCCAGTATACAATTACTGCAGCAAAACTGGTGTTTGCATAAAACTGAAGAATTCACAGATACCAACACAAGAAGAATGACTGATGAAGATATTGGACTTAGCTGAAATGGACAAATTGACAGTTTTGATTAAAGAGGGTAATGTAAATAACTTTAAGAACGATTGCAGGGGAAAATGACATTGTACATGAAGAATAATTGGGGAAATCTGACAACTTTTGGATTTGAAATTTTAAATGATTTAATAACCACAGACGTAATTTGGTATTATTAGATAATGTATGCAATTGAATAAGTATCCTAGATTTTAAAGTACCTTGGAGAAAGTATAAGATAAAATTATGTATATTCGATCCTAAGCAGTGTTGGAAGTGAAGTAGTTCGTTTTTACATGTTTAGATTGGATTTAGTTTTTCATGTTTTTTTTCTTTAGATGTTGGTCTTATGTATATAAATGTATGTTGTCTTTATCACTAGTTTTGTCCTGTACCTTATCCTTTATATGGAGTTTTAAATATTCAAAAGTTATGTGTTTTAATAAAAATATTTTTTTAAAAAATTATACCTGAAATGAAACTATCTTAATTTCAACAGCCTGAAGTTTTTTAAAATACGTTTTTAAAATATTGATTTTTAAAAAAACAAAACAAAACAAATACCTTTTTGGCCAATGATCTTTCCCAAATGTGATGCTCTGTTCATACTCTTCTCTCAACTAACTCCCAAGTCTCCATTCTTCTCTCCCACTTCCCTCTGGCGTGGCGATGGATTTTAAAAAGATTACTAGCATCATCTAGTGGACATCTCTGACTCTGCACAGATAACACTGAGTTTACACAATTTGTTCAAAATTGATTCTTTTCATTAGATGGACTGGTGATGCCTAAATTGTCTCAGACTGTTTAAATTCTGTGCTTAATTCAGCGTAATAATCTTTTTAGCTGTGTTTTAATGTTGTAATTCACTGTTTTCAGTGGTTACCTGTTTTTCTGATCAGGTAGTGAGACTCCTTTGGAGCTGGTATTGGGAGAAAGGTGGTATATTAAAGTAAACCAACCAACCAACCAACCAACCAACCAACAAATACAGTTAGGCTCCCTGTTCCTTGCTTCAGAGCTGCCATGTTCTCCACCATCTGTATGATAGGAAAACAATAATAAAGGCTATTTGTAACAAGACTGCTGAACTATACTATTGCAATACATAAAGAACTGTCTGTCTTGTGAGGTCTCCGTTTCCATCTCCTGCTAAATTACCCTATAGCTGTCCAGCTCACAGAAGTTAACTTGCTATATTTCAACCCTGCTTTTGCTTAGTCTTCTTAATGATTTGGAGAAAGCAGCCAACTTCAAACCATGGTTTATGATCTTTAAACCATAGTTAAGGTATTTTTTTAACCGCAGTTCCGGATCTGAACATAACAGAAGCCAAAACTTCCATTGTCTTCTTTACAGCTTTGCCAGAAGGAAAGTGAGGGGAAGTGACATACTCGTAATATCAAAATAATATTTAATGTTACAATCAAACTAGACTGCAATGTCAAAAATAAAAGACAACATGGAGCCAACATCACATGCTCCTGAACTTGACATAGAGTGTCTTGGGTTATTTGGACTTGGGTTGTTTCATAGCTTTTTGCTACATCAATGGTGTTTACTTGATGGGTCTTTCTGAAGCAGATTGGCCATGTGCTCTTGCCCTCTCCCACCCTGCCCGTGTACGTATGCATGCATCACACTAAGAGATGGGAGAGGCAGTGCTGTTTTTACTCCAACATTTCAGGATTCTGCATCCTCTATAAATCAGGCCACATAAGGAACTGCTCTTAGGTATTTTGCATGGTTTATGTCTCTCTCCCTAGTCGCAGGGAAGCAGAAATGTAGCAACTTAAAAATTGTACTCATTGGCAATCATTCCCACAGCTTCCTGAGATTCCACTGGGCTTGAACCACTTTCTTTAGAACCATGTAACCTTATTGACTAGCTGGACCTCTGTTCCTCAGACTACCTTCCTTTGAAAAGCTGACACACTCAACTTGCTGCATATGCTGGTGCGGGGGGAGCATCACTAATATATGAACTAAGCCACTCCTGGGCTAGAGGAAATCTAATAGAGCCCTGGAGGCATTCCAGCATTCCAGCTGTCATCACAATTGTTGCACACTGCCCTTGTTAGGATTTCTAAGTGCATTCCTCCCCTGTCATGAGGAAAGCCTTCAGGGAGAGAGGCTTTTCCTCTTGAAAAGCTTACTCGTCATGGCTAATATGCTCCCCTTCCCTACACACTTATTCAATATTATTTATCTAACATTATTTGTTAGAACTGTAAAGCTCCTCCATGCTGTACCAGCATAAGAATTGTGAAGGGTGACATAAGTCAAACCCACTCCCAAAGCTGACCCCATTTCAGCAACTGTGCTGATGTAAGCTGCAAACAGGAATAGGTCAACTCTCAAGAGGATTCCTCTAGCATAAAGCAAGAGTCAGATATTTCATAAAGTAAGGCACCTTTATTGGTCCCAGGTAATCCCATCCTGCCGACTGCGATTACAGATTACAGGACATGACGGTTAATGAAGTGCTCTTAGATCATAATACCCTGCCAGAAGCAGAAGCCAATGTGAAGACTGCCTTAATTCTGGTCTTAAGGCAGCAGGTTTTCTGAGCATTGGATGTTGGTTTTGAAGGATGTGTATCATTACACTCTTGAAAATCCCACCCTCTTTGCAATGTATTTGAACCTGCTTTTTTTGCAAGTTGACCTACATGATACATGGGATTAATGAAGGGTAACTGTGAGCCACTGTGGTGGGCTAGGACCAGGGTTTGTATGCCTACGCAGCCATGGAAACCCCCTGGGCAAATTGCGTAATTTCAGAGAAAGGCAATCTTAAACCTCTGAACAGATCTTGCAATGAAAACCCATGATAGGGTCACCATAAATCCTATGATGAGATCCAATGTGGCGTAGTGGTTTGGGGGTTAGACTATGACCCTCGAGGCCAGGGTTCAAACCCCCACTCAATCCTGGGAACCCACTGGATGATCTCGGGAGCATCACATACTCTCAGCTCCCAGAAAACCCTGTAATAGGTTCGCCTTAGGGTCACCGTAAGCCCGGAATGACTTCACACAACAACAAACTCTGTGATAAGGCCACAAGAGGGACACAACATAACAATTGTGATTCCATTTGAAGGTGTATAAGATGTGTTGGCCAATTTGAACAAATCAAAAGAACAAAACAGGGTAATCCCATGCTCAATGGGATGAATGACATAGGCAGTATGCAGCTTGGAGAGGAAGCTCTGGAACTTGACAGAAGATTAAAGTCTAAGAGAAAGGCGGCTTTGTAGCCATTACTGGCAGTCCAAAGCAAGTGCACAACTGATAAAAACATAAAATTAACAACAACATGTGGACAGGGTGAAATGGGAGCAAAATGTTTTCAGATTCCATTTTACTGTGGATATGTGAAATTGCGTTCGCTAGTCACACTGATATGGGGGACATACTGTACTTTTATTAGGAAGCATGAAAAGACACAAACGAGGCATCCATCTGTTATCAAGAAGACTTTCTTGTATTATATTAAAATATGCTTTGATGAAACTTTATACATTTTTTAAGGAAGGGGATTTCAAATGGAGGTTGTCGCTTTATATGAGCTCTTAGTAAGGATTGCATCCTCTGGGAAAATTACTAGTTCCACCTAAAGAATTATAAAGACAAATCGTTTGTGTATAATTTTTTTTTAAAAATTTAGCCACTAAATACACTGTGAAACTTTGAAAACTGAATTAAAATGCTTACCAATATCCAAAATATTTTCTGACAAGAATTAGTTTAATGAGCAGGAACAATTTGGATGCTGAAACTTTTTAGATAGGTCTCTAAACAAAACAAATTGTACACCAAGCACTTGGCATTCAGCCTCAAAATTAGTGCCTCGATCTCTCAGCTCTGATCTTTTTGCTACCATGCTGGGCTAGAAAACAAACGTTGCTCAGACTTGTCACTTTGTGAAAAGGGGAGAAGGAGATTTGGCTTTCTTCCATTCTCTTATCTATCCGGTGCTTTCTGTTTACTCAGCTTCTTTCTGTTCTCTCCCAGTCTTTTTCCTATCTGAATCTTCTGCACTGCCTGAAAAGGGCCTCACCACAAACTCTTCTCCTGTGCCAAGTTTTCAAGACCAAAGGGTTGTGCTCCTGGAATCCTGCAGGGCTGAAGCCAAAACCTTGCCTGCCTTCATTCCGCCCTTGCGAGACTCCAAATTCCATGAGGTCACATTCCCAAAGAAATTGTCTGGATTCCCTCTGCAAAACAGTGTACCTCTAGTGGCTTTCTAAATTCAAAATGAGACTGAATGGACACCAAGATAACTAGGCTAACAATTATTGTCACAGGCTTTTTGTGGGACAGAAAACCTTTAATAATTTTGGAGCCAGTGCTGAGAATGCAAATTTAATTGGCCAAGTACTTGCCTTTTTTCCTGTTAATACATAGCAGTTCTTTCTCTCTCTCTCTCTCTCTCTCTCTCTCTCTCTCTCTGTGACCTTCAAGTAAGCTGTTGACTTATGGTGACACCATTAATTTCACAGGGTTTTCTTAGGCAAGGAATATTCAGAGGTGGTTTTGCCAGTTTCTTCCACTCAAATATAGCTTACCGCACCTGGTATTCATTGGCAGTCTCCCATCTGACTACTACTCAGAACTACACAAATGCAATGTGGGCCATTTGGACTATATAAGAGAACCTTCATCTTGCTGTGCCAAAGCAGTTTCAGATGAGGGGCTGGGTTGATAACCTTCCAGTTATGAGGCGGCATCTCCTATGCAGAATGGAGAGAATCTTTGCTGAGTTTGGAAGGTGAATAATGGCACCAAAGTATAGTGATTCACAGAAATAAAAGAAGAAGCAAGAAGTTAAAGAGAGCCATTGCCATAGTAAACTAGGAGAGCAAGGATAATAAGCTCATCCTTAAACACTAATCTGAGTTGATGCCAGCCTTTCTTTGGAAGCTTAAGCAACAGAACAAGTTTTAAAAACAATTTGAAAATGAAGAGCTTATTATGCCAACAGTTGCTGTCCTCTCTCTTGCCCTCCCTGTGGCATTTAAAATTTAATCAATGGACAAAAAAGTCTTGCATTGCTTCAGGAAGATGTTGAGGAAGAGGTTTGAACAAATGTCTAAGGAAGGGCTCTTCATTGCTTATGAGCAAGGGATCTCAACCGTTTTACAGCTGGGGGGCACATTCAGAAGTTTGAAAAAAATGGCTGCCATAGGGGTTGGCAAGCCTGAAAATCTGAACATAGAACAGAGGCAGGGTTTCATGCCTGACATACTAAACCACACCTCTTACCAGTTCTCTGTGACACCCACATTTACCAGGCCAGACCACCATTAGCCCATTCTCTCTCTCTCTCTCATGCGCGCGCACACACACACACACACACACACACACACACACTTGCTCCCCGGTCCCTCTGTCCTCTTTTCTAATTAAACTTTTTTCTTCATCTGACTGCACCAAAAGGCTTCTACCTTCCTCTTCTCCCTGCTTTTAGGGCAGGAGCACTCCTTAGCTTGCTGGCCTGTAGCTACTCAATGGCTTGAAGCCTGCTGATTAGTCCCAACTAAAGTAGACCAACTGAATCAACTGCTGAATGGTGAATCAACACATTGGTGTAAAAACCATAGATTCAATGGAGACTAGCCTAAATACCCTAAAGGCACCAGATCCTCTTTGATCTTGAAAGCTAAGCAGGGTCAGCTCTGATTAGTACTTGGATGGGAGACGACCAAAAAATACCAGCTGCTCGAGCCTAGATTGCAGAGGAAGAGACTGGCAAAACCACCTCTGAGTATTCCGTGCCTAAGAAAACTATATAAAAAATTCACAGGGTCGTCCCTTGAAAGGATCTACATGTTCATACACACACACACACTCTTGAGACAAACAATAGGATTCAAGTCATTATCTTTAAGAATGCTTTTAAGTCACATCACTCATGCATTTTAAAAATTAAAAATACAGATTTTATTTAAACTAGAAGCACTTTAGGGGACAAAGCAGGTGCTATGTTGCAAAAAAAAAAAAAAACCCTATGTAGAGGGCTTCTAACTATCTTCCAGGCTGTTGGGAAAAGAAGGAACAGAGAACATATGTATAGTAAAAAAGAGAAGCGGGATAAAACATAAATTGCCCGTCATAGATGTGACCAGCAGGTGGTGCTGCATGAGAACCAACACGGCTTTTCGGGCAGGCAGCTTTATCAGAAGATGTGAATGCATGGATGATCTATCAAAACACTGCAGGATAACAGTGTCATGTGTTTCTATTTCAGAATAATATACCAACTAATGTATGCCTTGCACAGAATATATAGATTTCTCTATGCAAATGTTTATGGTAGGAATCTGCTCCCATTTAAACTTAATCATAGTTTACTTAGCCTGGTGGTGTTCTTGCATCTCTTGCAAAATGAATTTTGCTGAAGTCTTTCCTGAAGACTGAAGTAGATGAAAGTAGAGGAATACTTCAGTTAACAAAACCTCTAACAAAGAAGTTTCTTTTTTCAAAGTCGTTGTACTAGTATCCAGTGCATGCTTAATCTCCTGGTCCTTTGTCTAGCTAGTTTTTTTGTTTTTAGCATAGACATTGATATGATTGTGAATGAGGGCTGGAGAAACACAAATTTTTAGTGCTGGATTGTAGATGTCTGTAGTAAATGCTGCAATAAAGCTTGAACTTGGAAAGAATGGGATCTACAGTAGCTCATCCACTGCAGTTTATGTGCTTGCCTGAAAAGAATCAAGGTAAACAGCAGGCACCTCCAGAATCCCTTACTAAGTATGTGTGAACAGAAAAACAGAGAGAAAAGGGGAAAGCAAATAAGCCAGACTCACCAGCTGCCCTCAGCATGATTAAAAAAAAAGGTACAGAACTGTAAGTCTGGCCACCAAAATGGAAATCTAAGAAAGTGAGGGTTGGTGAAAGAAAAGTATCATCCCTGTATAAATTTTGGAAGAAATTTTCAAATTGCCTCTAGAAAACTCAAAACATTTTTCTTTACTTATGAGTAGCATTGCCCTACAATGTGGGGGAAGCAGCTGGTAACTATGCATTGTCCCAAGCCTGCCAGCTGTCAAGATGCCCAACCAAGATAAATATCCTGCCACTTTCAAGTTCATCTTAACTTTGCTAGATACCCACAAAGCCCGTGTATCACTCTTCTAAAAGGAAAAAAGAGGCAGCAAAAAAAGTGTGTATTGTACTTAATACAGAGAGCTTGCTTGCAGGTAAAACAAGTGGCCTAGAATAAAACTGCCTCTGTAAGTAACTGCCATTATTTATGGTAGATCTGCAATCTTACATAGTTTCTCCTTTCATGTAAGAGCTTAAATTGTCAGAACTGAAGATTAGACAAACACATGCTAACCAGCAAACTTCAGTACACAGACACCGTACCTTTCAACACCAGTTTCTGGTGGTCAAGAGAATGTTGTTTGCAGCCTGCATCCTTTTGTTAGCCTAAAGTAGAGTAGAGCGGAGCAGAGCAGAGCCATTGAATCAATGAGTTTTACCTGTGTTGACGTTCCATTCAGGATTTGATTCAGTGGCTTTATTCTAATTGAAAACAACCAATAGGAGTCAGGCCACTCTCATATCCTGCCTGTGTGTTTCCCACAGCCATCTCGGTGATCCTTACGGGAAAACAAGATGCACGATTAAACAGTTCTTTGGTTTAATCCAGCCAGGGCTCTTCCTATGTTTGAGGCCCCAACAAGCTGAACTCAAACAGCAAATCCTCCTCCTGTTTTTGAACCCTTTCTACTTCTGAATGTATCTATCAGTTGAGTCAACTGTACACTCTTCTCATGGATACCACCACTATCTCAATGAGGTGTTTTTACATGGTAAGGGGGAGTTTAGGTAACGGAGTACAGTGATCCACGCAGGTGATCAGGATTCTTACTTACCTGCATTTCTATATTAATCTTTAAAAATATCTTTTAGGTTGTATCCATCTGCCATCTTCTGTCCTACTCTATGTAGAAAAGAAAAGAATATCATCCAGAAAGAGGGAACAGAACAAGAATGGCAGCTGTCTAACAAGGTGTAGGGAATCCCTTAGGTGGAGTAATCCATCTCCCTCTCAGCTGAAGCCAACACCTTCTCTTTGAGCAGATGGTGACCAGCACGAAGATTGACAGAGCCCCAGTGTGATGTAGGATAAAGTGACTCAGAACCCTCCCAACCCTTCATTTGAAAATAACTTTAATAGACCTCCAAACTGGAAGCACAGCCTGACTTAAGCCCTTCCAAAACCAAGAGGGCTGCAAATTAAATGCACATCATCTATGGCACAGAGAACATAGCAGCTTCTTTTGCTCAGGGCAATCCTATCATGCTGCCCCTGCTTCAACAGTCTGTTGCATCTAGAATAAAGCCATCTCTGGAAGCAAGGTGAGAAGAAAGAATTCAGACTTTTCCCCCAAAGAGTTCACATTTATTATTGATACAAATAAAAAAAATCTTTTAAAGACTGTTATCTTATTACCAAGATTGAGGTAATATGTTTACAAAACATTTACAGAACTTGATATGAAGTTATGAACATGGAGAAGTGGCTGAATGTAGTTCAGATCAGCAGAATTATCAGTTCTGGAGGAGGGAGGAATGGAGTAAGGTCAGCAGTGAGGTCACACACTAAGGAGAAGAACAAGGGTTAGTTGGGTCTTAGTTGCCATGGCACTCCGCTAAAAAAGTCTTGCATTTTATGACACACTCTCAAGTGTTTGTGCTTTGAGCTCTGAAAGATGCATTAGACTTCTAATGAAAAAAGTATCCCCAAAAGACACTTCTGAGCAAACTTAAGAAATCTTCAGTCAGGAGAAGTGGCTGCAATTCAAAAAAGTTCTATAATGCCAGACACCTCTGGGCTGATGTGGACTGTTGAGTGAAGAGGTTTCTTTACAGCTGTCAGCAAAATCGCCATCTGAGAGAAAGAGAGAGAGAAAGAGGGGACCATCTTTCAAGATAGAGCCCTTACATGTGGGGGAAAAAGGCATGCCCCATGGAAGCAGGGCATCTCTGAGAGAACTATCTGTAAAAAGGCTTGGCACGGCACTATATTTCCTTGAGGCAGGAACTATGTTTCTGACTGCACGTCAACAACTAAAACTGCTACAGAAGATGGAATTCATGCTGGGGTCTTACTAGTTAAGCAGCTGTCACGGGAAGCAG
Organism: Iguana delicatissima; assembly: GCA_948472985.1. Taxonomy (NCBI): domain Eukaryota; kingdom Metazoa; phylum Chordata; class Lepidosauria; order Squamata; family Iguanidae; genus Iguana; species Iguana delicatissima. The sequence goes on from CAOKZL010000421.1 coordinate 462,567, forward strand.
AGCCAACGTATTGTTTATCGAACATATATTCTCCCCAGCTTGATTTAGCCAGTTCTTAAAGTGTGGTTTTCTTAGCCTGATACTCTAAAGCACACATAACTGCGGCCAAATTTTAACTGCAACTACTTCAGTCAACATTTTAAGTCCTTTAAGTCAGTCTTTACTGCCCTAACCTTAAATTTCCTTATCTTCTCATTAAGACATTTGGAAGTTGTATTCATCATTTCCTTTTTTCCAAAATGAAGCACACCGGCCATGGACTACAAGTTGCACAAGCATAGCGTCTTCTCTAGATGAAGCCTTCTTTATTAAGGTAAGCGAGGTATGGTGAGTACTACTTTCAGTTCAGGATTTGATCTATAGCCCTTGCAATATTTTATTCAGCTGGCTATTATGATCTGATACAACACAGCTGACATAACCTGACCTGAACGTTTTGAGTCCTGAATTCTCCAAAAATACATGCCAAGTTTTAAGCTAAAGCTCTCAGAATATTAATGAGCATCGGGTGATGCTTACAGACCATTTAGCATAGTAATTAAATCCTCCATTATGGGAAAACTTTGATAGGGAAGAGATTCGGTTGTGATCACTGTTGCCATAGCAGACAGTGCTTTGTTAAAATGCCAAGCGCCTTTCCTATATTACAGTGGCATGTGAGGTTCTTCTTTGAATTCATGGCACAGATAAGGGAAAGTGAGAGGAGAGCAGGAAAGGGAGAACTGCTGCAGCCATGCCTTCCTCTAACAAGCTGTTAGCAGAAAGGTTGCCCTCCCTCCTGCAGGCATTTGCTCAGGGATAAAAGAAGATACATGTGAGGTGGGGTGTCAAATACACATCCAGAAGGAAGAAATGAACCTGAGGACCCAAAAGAAGTCCAACCTCAGGGGCTGCGTCATGGAGAGTCTGCCCTGCCCTCTGCTTTCCCATGTTCAGTGCTCAAAAGTGTAATTCTGGCCTAAAATCTTTCAATGCCCAAAGCTGGAGTATGCCCTTAATACTGTGATTAAATGGAATGAATTATATGTCAACATGGCTGCCTGAGAACGACAGCCGTTCTGCCTCCTCTATCAGAGGCAGCCTCCATCTACAGTAAAGCTAAGAAAAACAGCAGGAGGTCAGCCAGTCACCAGCTGGCATTTCATGAAATGTTACAGAATCTAGCCACTGCTTCTCCTCTCAGCCCCAGTGCCCAGCAGGGTAACAGAGGAGGGAGTTCACAGTAGCAGGAAGGGGAAGAGGGGTGTTTTTGCACGCTGTGAGAACTTCACTGGCACAAAGTTTTAGGTTAGATTTGTTATGCACTATAGAATGTTTTGGTAGAGTGTTAATTTTTAAAATAAATTCGCAACCACTGACACATTGATTACTCAGTTCTTTGCAAAAAAACAGCCCTTGCATTTCCAGATAAGGATTTGTGCAAGCAGGTTTATAAAAAAAAAAAAAGAAGAAAAGAAGAGATAACTATGGCTACTTAAGATTAGAGACACTCCTTCAGTTCTAACTCAAAACAAAACCAGTATACTTAAATGCACACAGCTACTTTACTATCTATAAAAAGGCCTTCCACTTGCGTTGTTCTTTGCTTTGTTTTGTTTTGTAATTGTCACTGATGATTATGCTGTACTGCAGTTGGCTGCCACAGATGAGGGTCCGGCCATCTCATCAACTTGCTTTTTTTTTTTCCTGGCAGTGGCACTACCTGGAAATCATGGAGCTGGACTGAGACTGGCCAGAGGAAGTGGTAGCTGCACTGAGTTGAGAAAATCCACTGTGACTTGATTCAAGGCTGCTCATGGATCCCCTGCAGAGGGAGAGAGAATGACACACAAGAAAGGAAGACACGTGTTGAGCACGTAGCACTGCACAACAGAGCTGTTCATTTTGGCTTCTTTACTACAAAGGCACACACAGGGTATTTACCAGCCTTCTGAAATACCCTTTCACCCTAACTACAGCATAGCTGACATCATCAGTAAATCCAAGAAACCAGGGTTAATCATCACCACTTCCCAAAAAATTTATTAGAGTGAAAACCCTCCCATGGAGGTTTCCATAAGTCAAGAGAAAACGTGAACCGTTAGAGACAATGCAGAAATGAAGACCAAGAGTACAAACCAGCAATACCCCCCCAAAAAAATCTGACTCAGTAAAAAGCTCCAATAAATACGACATTTTAAAATGTTTCATAAGTTCAACAATTCCATGAATGCTTGCTAAAGAAAACAAGCATGTCTTTAGGGCTTTTTTGAAAGGTCTTGTAAGGGTGGGGCCTGATACATCCACACTGGCAAAGCATTCCATAATGGAGGGATTCTTCACCAGGCAAAACACTGCCCCATTCAATCTTTGGTTCAATACATAAATCCAAATGCTAAAAAGGAAGGGCAAATGTATAAATAAGCATTTAATTAGAGTCATTTCCAAGAATCTTCTTCCTGATGACATGCACTGAAAACTATTCACTGAAAGCTATGTTATCACTTATATTAAAGACTGAAATTAATTTGATGGGACTGTTCTATTTGAAACTTGGTTATTTCAACTGCAACACTTTGCATGGAATAGCAGCAATCATTCCTCTTTACTATGGCCAATCCTCCAAGGTATGGCTTTATTAAATCAAGATAATTTGAATTTTTGTTGAATTCTGCTGAATTTTAGAAATACATTCCAGCCTGAGTAAGACAGAATATGCTTCTTTCCTCTTCATATCAACAGGCTAAAAACAAGTGTAACCACCTTAGGATCCATCTACTTTATGTATTGTCTGATAAACCACTGACATGCCAAGTCTCCAGATAATCAGTACAGCGTTGCATTTCAAGTGAATGTGGGTCATTACAAAACACATTTGTAGATTCCATAGTTACAAAACAGGAGAAAAATCTTGTAACTAGTGTTTAATCTGGTGAGGTTCAGAAATTTAAGAGTGGAGCTTTCAAATGCCCTTTGTAACTTTTATGGCTGCTGAATCAGCCTTTAGGAGCCTGCCTAGGGCCTTGTGGCTACAATCTCTTTCCTGTATCCCTGAGTGTAAATACCGCTTAATTCTAGTCATAATGCCTTGTTCTCATCTGTCCCATGAATAATGGGTAAGCAGGAGAGCTTCTTATTTCAGATGTTTATCTTTTTTTTTTAACTTTTGCATGTTTTAGAATGATTTTATGCTGTTTTATGTGGTGATTTTAATTGTTTTTAAAATTTATTATGAAGAGGTTTTTTTTACTGACTCTCTCTGGTAGCAGCCTGGGTCCCACTCTGGGAGAAAGGTAGCATACAAGTGAAATAAATAAATAAATAAAATAAAAACAAACAAATTCTTGCTATTTCTGCCTGATAACAATTGATCCCAACTTTTTTTAAAATGTTCTACTTGAAGTGACAAGGACATGTACTCGAACTGTCCTACAAAAGTCAACCTTTCGGGTCCTGTGCAAAGAGAAAGGCAAGATATAAAATAAACAAAGAATGTTCAGTTTAGGACCAAAATGTACAAATTCCTTATTATTAAATATTAGATACTAATTGTGCAGAGGACTAATGCAAAATAAGCGTGAGCCAATAAAGGATGACCCTGCTGCTGTAGGAGGCAAGATCTCTGCAAACTACAGGTATTTTGTGAAATGGACTAGGAGCTTGGCAAACAAAGTGAAAAATGCTTTCTTATAGCAGAGTTTGTAAGAGGCAGCAGGGCAAGGGAGTAAAACAGAAGCTCACTGCTGCCGGACTGCTTTCAATCAGGGGTACTGACTGAAACTCAAAAGGGTGCAATTCAGTAACTGTCTGTCAGAGACACTATAGCTGTGGATTCCTGCACTAATAGGGGGTTGGACCAGAGGACCCTTGATGTCATTTCCAGCTTGATGATTCTGTGATAGACACATGCAGCAGCCTTATACATATTGATACCTTCAGGCGAGAACAGACTGTTTGAAAAAGTGTTAAATGAAGAGTCACCTGTTATGTAAATCCCACTGATTCAATGATCCTACTTTGGCTGGCAGTATCAATAGGATTCAGGTCAACATCTCCATAGACTTCAATCACTGATCACTGCAATGATCGCTGCTACAGTGCTTTTAATGCTCTAGAGAACTTCTCAATGATTTCTGCAGCACAGGCAACCATACAAATTAAGATTAATTTTTAGGTGATTTTGCCATCCATTCCCAGAATGGCCCTTGCAAGGGTACCACTGATCATACCTGAAATCTTCTGACCCAATTACTTCTGTGTAGTACATAACTTTGCACTTATGGGATGAGACCTGTAGAGATGCCAAGACATCATCCACACGAGGCAAGCTGGTTGTAGCACAGGCAGGCATACTGTGGAACTTCCACTGGAGAATGTAGAAGCCAGGCCATCTTGTCACATGTGACCCCTGAAGGCAAAAGTGGAGGAAATTGCACAAAAAAAAACCCAATAAAAAGGATGGCAAACAGGAATTAAAATGCAACAGAGAGGGAAGTCATTTGTTCATCCCAAAAGGGTTTGTGAGGACTAGCAAATTGTGCTCTGCACCGTCTAATTTTGCTTCTCCTCAATTCCTCACTCAAATGCTCTCTCTGCTTTTTGTTAAAAAAAAAACGGCAACAAGGCAGCACATTTTGGTTTCATTTGTGTGCATTTTGTTCATGATGTAGGTTGTGATGGTAGATGAGGGTGTGACCAACCCACTCACTCCCCTATTTTGCAATCCTCATGCAGCTCCCTTCCTTCCCAATGCGGCCTTACAATTTTAGCTAACTATTACTATACCATCACTGCTATACTATGGTCTTACTACTATAAACTGCTATGTTGCTGCTTCTGTGTTTCTCCTTTGCCATACATGCACGTTCCCTTTTCTCCTCTCATTCTTCCAATGCGTCATTTCACACAGGAAATGTGGCTACCAGCGTGGGTGGATCTTCAGGGAAAAACACAGTGATACAACCATAGAAGCTTAACGCAATAGTTTAACAATACTACGGTTCTAGATAGAGTTTATTTTTTGAAAACAAGTCCCTTCACAGCAGAGAGACTGGGTTCCCTGGAGTGGTATTGGGCAAAGGAAGAGGTCAAGTGGGACTAGGAGAAGCAAAAATAGACACTCACAGCCAACACCATAAGACATTGCCTCAAAAGAAAAGGAACCACAACAATTGATGCACATGTGGATTGGAATTCAAAATCTACCAGGACAGGAAAAAGTGCTACATTCAGCAATGGAGTAAAAAGTTATGGTAACAGACAAGAATTACCAGGAAATAATAGGGACAAGAGAAATATTGAATGTACCTTGAAAGTTAAAGTACAGCAAAGAAAACCAACATATCCTGACGCATTTGGCCAATGTAGATTAGTCCTCAGATTTACAGAGTTAGTGGTGTTGAAACTACTGAGCTAAAGGTGTTGGTAGGCAAAAACGCTTCTAGGGAGCTGAGATCAAAATGTCTCCTCCTCATAGCTAACTGGCTTGCTTGCTTTCTATCAGCTGAAGACAAGAAGCTTTCCTCAGATCGTGCACAGAACAGCTGATGGACACTAAACATTTCCGCTCTAGACTGTTATAGCGCTATTATTCCACTTTCAACATCCTATGGAATCCTGGGGTTTGCAGTTTAGGGAGGGGCCAACCGGCCCCTCTCGTAACTACAAACCCCAGGATTCCATAGGATGTTGAAAGTGGAATAATAGCGCTATAACAGTGTAGTGTAGAAATGGCCTTATTGCAGCATTAATAGTTTAAAATTTGCAGACATCTTTAAGATGGTGCTTCTTGAATGGGGCAAGTTCCTCCAGGTTCACTGAACTCCTAGAAAATGGAGCTCCTTCTCAGGCAACTGGAGTCCCCTTCCCAATACATGATAACGAAGGTGGATCGAATATTTCCCTGCCTGTGATTCTGCACTGCTGCAGGCTTACTTGGTGGTGTTGTGTGAGTCTGCATCCAATCTTATTTCAGAAAGATTTGCCTTGTTTCCTTAATTTCGCTGTCTAGTTTGTATAAGGGACTGCCAAGGTCTTCTTTTCCTCATCTAATGGCACTCACGTCTCAACATACACAGCTTTGTATGCACACAACAGCAAACAAAAGATCTCTGCACATTCATCTATGAATCACATGGCTGGCATAGGGTTAGGGTGGGAGCAAAAAAGGTTTAGCAGGTCGGGGGGCAAACTCACCATACTGGAAGATGACTGTCTTAAGAGCCATTTGCACCCTACAACTGCTCTAAGAATACATACTTTAGATTTAGACCAACTGATGTGCTAGTTTCAATCAATTCCTCAACTCAGCCAATAGACCTCACATGAGTCAAGCCACCAGTCTTTAAAGATTCCACATAGGTGATATTTTTTCCTTATAGCTTTGAAATACTTTTGGATTTCTAGCTATCCTTTACTGCAGTCCCAAAAAGACAACCTCAAAACTTTGTAGTTTTATTCCCATCACAAGTAAACAGGTTATTCCTTGGAATACATTACTGACAGATGACTCCTGACAGCGTTTAGTTAGGAATCAGAGTATACATTGTATTTGAAGACTTGTTCTCACCTGCACACTCTCGCCTTCCTTGCAGATAAGTGGAGACTCCACCATACTGTAGTCTCGCCCCAGCTGCCAGGCCTTGTCTATGAGTTGCACATTATTGCCACCAGGGGAGGTAATGCTGTGGGCCCCTAAGGAGTCCTTTTTTGGAGGCTGTGGTGCTCTCTTGGAATGATAAATATTGAAAACAATGTCACCTTTACAAACATCAAAATCCCAGGTGATGACAGAGGAAGCTTCCACAATCTGGATGAAAATCTAGAGCCAAAAAGAAAAAGGAAAGAGATGATATTAGAAGCTTTTGTCTATATTTGTTACAATTTGTATTATGAGTGATTTGGTAGGCATAGACAGGAGTTGGTTAATTGATTCTACATCTGACCATATAACATTTATGAATGGCATCACATTATTAAAGCAGTACTATTCCTATTTCACCATTCTAATTTTCATTTAAAAGAAGGAAAAAAATAGTTCTTACAACTGCAGAACAAAATCTGGGCTTTAAAAGTTAGAAAGATGGGAAGCAGATGTGGAATATTATTCAAACTGCACTGCGCAGGAAAAAAAAAGTGATTACTTTCCTTGTTGTCTGTGAGCAGAACAATGGGCTTCTTTTAAGAAAAAAAACATAAAGGGTTATCTTCCCAGCAGGACTACAAACAGCTATTGGGGTGCTAAGACATGTATGTTTAGTTAAAGCACTGGCACTGTAACCTGTGCTCAGAATAATAAGGTGGAGATGGGGGGGTAGCTCCTGTTTTTAGAAAGCCTTGGAAATCCATTAAAGGTTTTCTACCCCTCTCCTCATAAACTGAGCACTGTCCATCAACAAATACTCATACCAAGGCAGGATTCTGCAATAGTCTGGAGACAGCTGAGAAGCTCACTCTAGCTAATGACTGATTATGTGAAGCTGACTTTCATAGCAGCAACACAGAGAAACTGTGTAAGAGCTGAGCTCCGTCCCTCCCTGAAGGAAATTTGTAGGATGCTTCCCTCCACTCCACAACAATGAAAGAGAAATTTCTATCTTGCTGAATTCCCTTCCTCATATGAGAAATTATTTTCAAAGACAGCAAGCTGAAGTATTAACTGAATCAGTCTCAAAAGAATGAAGCTACCAAAGCATGAGCTAGCTCTGTCTGTTCCTGTCAGAAAACTGGAAGGAAGGAAGGAGAACAAACAAACACACCTCATGAGGAGCACCTTTGAAGACACTTGCAGACTGGTAGATGGTTTCTGTCCATAGCTTTATGTCTTCATTTTCTAGTTCTTCTGCTGTTCGGTACAGGGATTTGGGAACCAGCCCACCCTCTGGAACTTCACACTTCAGAGTTTTAAAGAGAGCAGGGAAGGAAGAAAATCACATTAGATCTCTACTTAAACAGAAAGCATCGCCAAGAATACAACAGGAGATCATTCTGATTCTTATTGTGAAGAGCTTTTTGATTTCAGTGAACAAGAGCAAAGTAAATTACTATGAGAAAGGAAACTTGAGTGGTTTGATAAAGACTTTCATGTCTACCATTTCATATTGAAATGAAGACTGTGGTTCAACATGCGTGCACTGTGATTCCTTGGTTTTTTTTTTAGAAGATTTTTAACTCCAGTCCTGTATATACTTGTAGATACTTCAAATGTCCCTTAAACTATGTGTTCTTATCATCCATCAAAGAGGGCAGGGATCAAAGGTGATATGAACTTGTGCCATGCACCAAGTGCTACACAGTAGTTTAAACTACTAGCAGCACATGCCATTTTGGGAATGCTACGATGTTATGGCATCTCTGCCAGGGAGATCTGGAGATCTGAATCAAGACTATGAGGACTCTCATACCTTGCTTTTACATCAATGTCTTAAGAGTTCTGAAAGCACTTCACATACTTTGAGTAATTTTCTACTATGGTCATGTAAGAAATACCAAGATCATTAATCCCAAACTGGACATGGGTGGATGCAGTCTGAGAGACAAGAGCTTGCCTCAAGGCACTTACTCAGGTTACCTTCATGGCTGAGACCAGACTGAAAGTGGAGAGTACTCTGCCCACATCTGTAGCTATTAAGATGCAAACCATTTTCAGCAATCCACAAGCAATCAGAAATTTTAGACATACTTGTACACATTTATATTTGTATGTTTGTAATCAGAACAGCAGTGAGCCTCAATTGCTGTTATCTGACTGTTTAGTTTAAGAACATTTGCCTTTCTTAAGAACATATGACTTATATAAATTCCTTAAAACTGCAGCCTATTCATACCGAAACACAGTGATTTTACACTGAATTAATGCAGTGAAAAGATTATTTATCCTTCACTGCTACACTCAGTGGTTACCTACCATACATTCTCCACCAAGGAAATCTGGAATAATTTCTTTGTCAATATAATCCAACAGCCCACCAGGCCCCTGATAATCATTGCCAGCATAAATCAGGAATTTCTTTCGAGTGTTGTCATCTATGAATGGACTAACCTAAAAATAAAATACAGATAAAGTTACTAAGTCCTCAAAAAACTTCAAGAACACATTTTAGTTTCATTGAAACTAAGAGAAGTGACAGATGCAAAAGATGGAGAAATCTACTAGACCTCCCACATCTTTTATTATTATTATTATTTGATGGATTTATCTTTTGGTTCTAGAAAAGAAGAACCCTACAGAAGTCGAGCTTGCAAAGGGTAGTATGAGTATTTCAAAGTATAGACTGGAGACAAAAACACATAAACTCACCAGCGTCCAAAGGACAGGAAATACCCTGGGAGCTCGAAGAATAAGAAGACGCCCCAGTGTTTCTGGATAATTTGCTTCAACTACCTCAATGATTCTTAGCAAGGCCTTGACTCCGGGTCTCCATAAGTGTCTCATATTCAAACCCTCCAGATCCACCAAACAGGTCCAAGAGCTGTTTTCCCCAAAATAAAAGTACCTGATTTAACACACCCATTGAACATTTAACTCCACAGACAGTTCAGTCAAGCAAAGTAAAGGGTTTTGTTTCACAGACACTGGAGGGCTGATTTACATTAGCAGTCTTTGTTTGCTTAAATAGCTAGGTGATGTAGAGTTTTAATAGTAAAACAACACAGCTACACACAACTTTTTCTGAAGATCAGCTTTTCTTAAGTAGCCACAGAAGGAAAAATGCATTTGTTGTCAACAACTCTGAGCTAGTACACAGTCAACTTCTACAGAGCAGAAAGAAGACAGAATTTGTTCGTGAAAATGACAAGTTTTTCCTCGACCAACATTGTGCAGTTAAGTACATTTATACATCACTATTCTTCCATCACAGTCTCAAAGCTGTGATCGAGGGGCTTCCATGTACTCTCTCATTCACACACTGACCAAATCTGCTATCAGCTCAGCTTCACAGCAGGACAGCTGCATTAAGTGCCCTTAGACCCATACAGTAGGACCATCGTCACTATTCAATCCTGCTGGTTTTGTCAGAGCTACCTGAGAATCAAGAATGGTTTCTGTTCATGAATTCTGCTTTCTAACGACTACGAGACATATAAAGAGTTGCCAGAGCCTTATGGATTCTGAGTATGTCATATTGTATAACATGTGGGCCCTGTTCATGCAGATAAACTTGCAGAAAAACTGTAAGATTTAAGATAGAGAAGCATGACCTAGGTAAGTACAGAATATCTCTACATTTCAGTGAAACAAACTAAGTGGTGGGATATTAACTATGTTTCTTTACCTGATAGGTCTTCCAAAAACTTTTGTATTTTCTTCACACCTCCTCAGCCCTTCTTCATTTATAGATAAAACCTGCATGTGCACATACATAAAAAAAGAGAAAGGGTGTCAAAAGAAGCTGTTGCAGAATGACCACGGGTGTAATCTGGGCACAAAACTGCTTCGATTGACTAAGTTTTAGCTTTATTTGGGTGCTTTTTAAGCACTTTTAATATGAGAAAAGAGCCAGTTTGATGTTCATATTTTTGCCAATTCAGCATTAGTCATGCATGTTTCTTTCTCTAAGAACTGCAGGCTCCAATCATGCTGACTTGAGAGTATTCAATGGCTTACCTATATAGGAATCCCTCCTCATAAGAAAGGTGGGGTTTAAATTCAATAAATCATAACCGCCATCTCCATCCCCATCCCCCACTGTTATCCTCCTTGTCAAGATCCAGATCACTAACTTCGTACATTTAGATTTTCCAGTTCGGTTCTTAAACTGACCATAACTGGAGGCAGTGCTCAAAGGGCACAAGCGTACATAAGTGGCAGGGAGTCATTTAAGCTCATTTTCTTGCTTCTGTTGTCAGCCATTGATTCCTGCCACTTTGATATTTGGGTGTAGTGATATCTCAAAAAGCTATATGCAATTATCTTTGAGCAGTGTTAGCTAACCCACTATTATCATTGCTTAAGCATAACTGGGGTCTCTTTCCTCTAATACTGAAATACAAAGAATGAATTTTATCTGCTATTTTGATCCACTGCATTATGCTGTGGAACCACAACTCTGAGTGCAAAATGTGTTCCATTTTCCATAAGCACAGGGTGTAGACGGAAACAGGGTCAACTGAGATATCTCTTCCTGATAGTTTAAGCACAAAGACTGGAAAAAAATCTGCAAGCAGAAAATAGTTGTTTGCTTTCCAGCAGCGTAGGAACACTTCAAGGTGGAGAAACAGACTAGCTCAAAATGCTGCATGAAAGCAGAAAGGAACAGAACTGCCAAGCCCACTGAGGGCTTCTATCTACCTATGGCTCAGCTTCCTCTACACACATTGCAGAATGCTGCAGCATGAGGTATTAAGGACAATAGTATCACTTTGGACTGCAGATGGGAAATCACATTATTTGCTTCCCCATGCAAAAGCTCCCAAACAAAGCAAAAAACAAGTGAAGCACTGAGTGGCTGGCCCTGAAAGTCTGCTTGTTTGCATCAGAAGTGGCTGACTACAGCAGGTCTGGGAGAGATTTTTATGCCTCAGGACCCTCTGGGAGCCACAGGGATTACCAAAAAATAAAACCAAAAAACCCACAGGGCCACTGTTTGCCCACCCTCAGTTTACATGCTTGCAGAGATTTAAACACGTACACATGCTCACAGAGGAAACATTTTAAAAGGCAGCTTCCCCCATTTACAGTCTGAAGTGATGTGCTACACTCCAACACACTGGGGCCCTCTAAAACCTTATCCTCCCATCTGCCCCTGAAGGCAAAAGTTAGCTTTTCATTCTGACAGAATCAGACTTTTGAAAATGAACCCTGAATATTGATGACAACAGCACTGGGATTACCACTCTGGAGGGACAGAGAGTAGTAAACAGGTAACACCACATTCACTATAAAAAGCAGTTGCATTTAAGGCACTTACATAGCGAAGCAAGGCTTCTTCCCCAAGAGCTCGCACTAAACCTTTCGTGTCCATCTGACCAAGTCTCAGCACATACAGAGGACGCCCATCTGAGCAAAAAGGAGGAAAGACAACTATGGTCACAGCAATACACCATGGAGGCAGCAGAACACTCTCTTTTACAGGAGCACCTTGAGTTATCAGGGCTTGCTCGATAACCTGGATTTCCATAAAAGTCATCACTGCATCTTTTGGGCTGCAAAGAAACCTAAGATAAGTAGGGACATCCCCTCCTGATTTCATCAGAAACTCCTCTTTTCACTGCATACCTTGCGATGAGGAGAAAGCAAAGACATGGCATTTATCATAAATTATACTGTAAGCTAAGAAACTGCTCTGCCAGCTTGATAGAACAGAATAAAAAATTAGGCTGCACAATCAAAAATAGATTCTTTTGTTAAAACAGCTGCGTTGTACTTTCAGGGTTCGAACAGCTGAAATTTCAGACATCATGCTACACGATAAAAACCTGAGCTTTCATTCAACCTAAAGTGCCAGGCTCTCTGGGTAAAAGGCAATCTTGTAAAAGTTTGTAAGAATCTGTAGAGATTCAGTTCTTGAGCATCACATAAGAAATTTGGCAGAAAGGGAAGTGGTCGTTTAGCACTGGTAAAAGTTTAGATCTTGCATTTAAACCTGTAAAATCACAACTAGTCACTTGAGAATAGGGATGTAGATCTTCACACATTTTCTTCTCACATCTGAAAACAGAAATAAATTCTTCCACTGAGTGAGTGTTTGTACATCATTGTATTTTTTTTAAATTCATTTCAAGACTTTGTGAAAATATCCATATTTTGTTCATTTTTTGCGCAAAAAGTTGTATATTGCACAAAGACCAATGTTTTTGTGCAAAACATAAAAAACAACCACCTCCATGTAAAAAACAACAACACTGTTTTTTTTCTCTAGGTTGGCATGAAAAAACTCCCAGTATTTGATAATTTCTTCCACCTCCATGTAAAAAACAACAACACTGGTTTTTATTCTCTAGGTTGGCATGAAAAAACTCCCAGTATTTGATAATTTCTTCCATGGGCTATCTCAACATGATTTCTTGTTTAGGATGAGAAACCATCACCTTTTCTTGTTGAGGATAAGAAAAATGGCAAATATTCTTTATGTCCCTAGCGGGGAAGGTTTTGGTATGCTTCTCCATCATGAGACTCAGCTTACTGCCCCTGTTTCCCCCCAACCAAGGCAAAATTCTGCAGATTCCAGAGCTTCAATACATTTAACAAAGTCAGTTAAAATATTTTATTTAAAACAGGATGGATTGACCCAAAAACCATGAGTCATCTCCTTATTTTTTCAACCAATGTTCTCTCTGTCTCTGGAACATGTTTCTGAAAAAGAGACTTTAATGACTTCCTTCATCCTACCCAAATGATGCATGAAAACAGATTGATAGTTCAGGACCATTTTGCTCCTATCAATGCAGCATGCTTTAAAAAGCATTAAAAGACATTTAGAAATCCAGAGGACCTTCCCCAAGAATCCTCTGATTACATATCAAAGTCAAAAAAAGTAAGCACTTAAAAAAAAAACTATGCTTAGATGCCAGATATTATTCTATCTAACCTATATGGAACCTTTTGAGCTCTATGTATTTCAAAAAGCTTGGCTTAACAGATACAGAAATGAAAAAATTTGAAGGACTGCAAGAGAAACTCAATTGTTATTGGCTGGCATTCTGTTGATAATCTTATGTGGAGGACCCATTCAACCAACACGTAGGTAAATCCTGTTGATGCACCAGGTCGGGTCTAGTCAGACTAAAAATAGCATTTAGACCACTACATCTCTCAAATATCAAAAAAAATTCTATCCAAATCCCTAGACCATGTGTGGGCAACTGCTTGAGGTCCAGCAGCTGCACTGGCCTCTCAGTGTGTCTTGGAGGGTCACACCTATTGTGCCTGCTAACAAATGCTAAGGGTTTTTTGGGGGGGCAGAGGAGGGCCTTAGAGAAATCTTGATTATAACAAATCTGTTGTTCTTCCAAGTCTTAAGACTAACAAATGTCTGAAGTAACTCTTTTTTAGCCAGATTCCCATTTATCATATACATCAAACCCTAGCTATTATAAATCTGTCAGCGTTTAGAAGATGTCATAGACCTTGCAGTCCTTGTTGCAAGACAGTAACCTGGTTTCCCTACTGTGGCATGGGTTACAGTGCAGCTGAAGGGGGTGATTCTTTTCCCAGGAAAAGCTAGGAAGATAGCACCTCTCCTTCCCCATTTGTAGTACTCCAGTCTAACCCTGCCTTCCTGAAATTTTAGCCAGTTACAATAGCATGTTTCAACACTCAGATACTTACTCTTATACAGTCACTTTCATAGCTAAGCTTTATCTGTGTCACACGAAACTGGTGTGGAGTAAAGAGATGCTATCTAAACATAATGAAATCAGTGAAACAGGTCAAGAAACCCCAGGTCAGAATTTAAACAATTAATCCACTTACAGCTGACGACTCCTATGTCAGGGTCTGGGATATGGCCTTCTGACTAAACTAAGGAACACAAGTGGAGTCTGAAATATTGGAATGCATAAGTTAAAAATGCAACTCCAACTCTTACTCTAAATACTCTAAGCAAAAGGGTACTTCAGCTTTTTCCCCCGAATAATTTAATATTAACCTGTTAGAATATAATGCAATTATTATTAACACTCTTAAGTATCATTCTTCTTGTTTATTATTCCTGCTTTCTTATCTTACTTGCTGTACTTGCTGTTGCTCTGTGCCTTCAAATCAACTCTGACCTCTTGACAAGATTTATTCAGAGGAACTTTGCCATCGTCTGTCAGGCTGAGAGAATGTGAAATGACCCCAAGGTTGTACAGCTAGTTTCGGGTTGAATAGGGATTTGAACCCACAGTTCCCCGATTGGCTCTCACTAGTTGTATCTGTATCTACAGATATCAGTGCTTCCCAATTTATCCATTCCCCAGGGGGGAGGGGCTGGCAGTTTTTCCCCCTAATGTGCTTATTTGTGCACAATTGTGCCTCCCGTCTCCCATGGAATGGTGAACTTCTAAGCACAGGCTTTAAGAATGTTCTGGACTGCTCAGATTAAAAGTTAGTTTTAAAATGTTCTTTTCCATACAGATGGTAAACAGGGAGGTTGTGGGAAGAGGACATGTTGTGAAGTTTTCAACAGAGGACACAAAGCAACTGCTGCATGCGCTGACCTGTGATGTCAATGTAACATGTATTATGTAAGGAACTTCATTTCATCCAGCACGGTAGATTTTTCAGTAAGAAAAAAAAATGTGAAAGGTGTTTTTGTTCTCTTTTTCCCTCTGCACAAGTAGCTTATTGGGTGGGTGGGTGCAGGTCAGCATACATCCTACATTGTGTCTTTTGATCATCTGTTGCACTATCTTCTAATGGCTTTAATTTATATTTCTCAAGCAAAAATGAAAAAAAAAAGATTATTACTTCTTACAGTGGGTGTACCAGTGCTGACCAGAAAGCAATGGTCAATTCCACTGATGTACCTCTTATGCTCAGCAAATCTCCAAATGGGTACATACATAAAAACTGAATGGAAGTAGGAACAGAGGAGAAAAGGAAGTTCTGGTTAGCATAATATAATTCTTCAACATGCAAATGTGGTTTTTTCCTCTATATCCAGCTGCCATACATTATAGACCACAGCATTGTTAACAAGCAAGTCAAAACACTTTAAACATAAATATTCTTGGCAAGCTGATCCATATCACAATAGTTTAGGCTCTCTTTTGAAAGCCACACTAACCTCTATAGCATCTCAACAGATTGAGGTGGGCAAAGTGCAACCCCATGGGTCACATGTGGCCCTTGGGCTCCAAAAATGCAGCCCTCAAATCCCAACAAAGCACCCAGGACCTTTTAATTTTTAAAAAATATGCTCTTTGATTTATTTATTTTTTGCCTCTTTTCTACACAGCTAAAAGTCACTGCAAAACTCAGTGGGTTTTGCTCTCTGAATACCTATGTGTATCTCAGAAACTTGCCAGAGCTACCAATAATTGGCCATAAACAAAAAAGGAAGTGATGTTGCTAACTTCCTATTTCAGTTTTGGCTGGTTATGGGGGTTTGGGTGAATTTCTAAAGTATGGAAAGGATTGAGAGGGATTGAGGGAACAAAATGATTGCATTTTTTAGTGATGCTGAGCCATGAGGGGTGGGGTCTTCTGGGGCAAAAATATACTTGAAAAAAATATTTTCTAACAAGGTCTAGGGGCTTTGCTGCAGCAGTGCAGCCCACTGAGAGGAGGGCATGGAGATTAATAGTGGTCCCTGCCCCCCCTCTACAGTTGCCCACCTGTGCAGTAGATAAAACTCATTTCCCACACTGACAGGCACTCTGAAGCTTCCTCCTATAAAACGCTATCCATAACTCTGTTACTATACCTTTGTCATGGTGATGCCAGCCTCCTGCATAGAAATCCTGTAGTACCTGGGGAGGATTCCAAGTGTCCAAAATGTAATCAACCTGGTGCTGCTTGCGCCATGTTAATGACTGACACAGGATCTCTCTGGCTTTGTCAATGTTGAAATCCCTGGCACGCAAGAATCTTAAGATGTGCTCGTCCTTTGGAATCTGTAATAGGTGGTCAGCAATGACTGAAGTTAAAAACCAGTCCACTCCACTCCAAGTTATCTGGTCCTGTTTACATTTCTTTAACAAGCAGTGAAATATCTACTTTCCATTTGTACTGCAGAGAACTATGGCTGATGCCTTAACTGATTATCAATATTTAAAATAATATCTAAATTTATGAAGAACAAAAATCAATTTTATTTTTGTTTGCATTCAAGTTCACATCTTGCTTGCATTTCTAAGAAAAATGCCCACTCAAGATAGCTTATATTATCCAAGATGGGATAATGTAAGTATTGTACAGTGGGCCCTTGGGATTCCAGGACCCTCCATGGATACCAAAATCCATGGATGCTCAAATCCCATTTTACATATACATATATGTGTGTGTGTGTGTGTGTGTGTGTACACACACATTATATATATATATATATATATATATAAAAACAGAAACAACATACAACAATAAAAACAATATAAAAAACAAAAATACATACAACACAAATAAGAAAAAAATATGAGAATATTATAAAATAACTAAAAGAAAGAAACTACCAAATAACTACAAAAACTATAAATAGCTAAAAATTGGTTCCCACTCTTGTAGGAAACAGCCTATATTAGTCAAGCATCTACACCTCATTAGTAAATCCTTCATTCCCATTCTTAATCTAATCCTATCAATTTATTCTATAGTCACTTATCAACTTATTCTATATTATATATTAGTTCTAACTAATAATCAATAACCAATCAACAAGTAGCACTAAAAAGCCAAAGCCCCATTATATAAATGGTGTAATAAAATGGCGTTCTTGATATAAAATGGTGAACAACTCAAATGAGTGCCAGAGACAGCCTGTGAATCTGAGAAATGGTGGGAGGCTACAGCCGGGTATGTCTACACATCAGTGTAGTGCTCGATATGCAGCAAAATCAAGATCTGCCTTTAAATTCTTTTTTCTGAATATTTTCAAGCTATGGTTGATTGAAACCAGGAATGCAGGACACATAAATACGGAGGGCTGACTGTATACTTTTTTCTTTAGATTATATGCATCATAGGCGGAACCTTGAAGAACACACATTGCCTTACTCAGACAGCTTAAGAGAACACAGATTGTTGATGAAAAACATTATCACCCACCTCAACACAAATTATACTATTTCTAGTTAGGACTTCGTATTACAATTCCAGAGAGACAAAGGCTAGGAAGAAAGGGCAACTTTTGAAGTTATGTGTCAAAACAGACTCTCTTGCATGGAAATCATGAAATCTGGGTGAGAAGGGACAAAGGAAGCTGAGAAGAAGAGATGAAGGAAGCTGAAGGAAGCCTAAAAGGGGCCTGATGTTTTCTACTTTAAAAATATGAACTAATGGCTAGTTTTGGAGCAACATCAGGAAACAAATATATCAGGAACAAACCAAAGTGCTAGGTGTGCTATTTACAAATCTGGGAAGGAAAAGAAAATATTTCACCCAGATTTCAAGAACAGTCAAAACTTGATCTCTCTAGCAGAAAATATTTACTTGCCATTGTGGAGAGATTTGGTGTTGAAAGTCTTTGCTTTTGTTTGCCAATGTAACTAAATAACTATTTGACATTTCACTTCTTAACATTATCATGATTAGAACTCATTACAGTTTAGAGTTTAACGAGGAAACACAAACATATAGATCAGTCTGTAAAAACTACCATAAGAGGAACAGAGGACTACAGATTTGTACTACAATATCTGTCTACATTCACAAAATTGTCACCTTTCAATATATCCCACTCTATTTTTAATGCAAGTGGAGTTTAAACAACCTATAATCCACTCACATTAAGAATTCAGACACAAAGTGGTTCTAAATGGATTGGGAATACTTGAATTAAAGGTTTTGTTTGAACTATATACTCTTGGATAGCCTAGGCCCAAGACCCAGATCACAGAAGCTGCAGAATTTGTATGGCGACAGATACAGCTTTGCCACCATTGTCTATATGTGCCTTGAAGAGATAACCACAGTTTATGGCTCTCTGGCAAATGTGTCTGTTTACAAAGTGTACTTCCAAAAATGGTACAATGGCATTTAACCATAACTTACAATGAAGCTCTTATCTTCCAGCCTGCTAATAGTGTTGACTCGCCTTCCTTTTTCCTTAATCTTACCATAACCATAAACTAGTCTTTACTTTATAATATCAAAATGTACAAATTTTTGGCCAGAAAGAGAAGAAAAAGAGATAAGAAACTGGAGTCTGGTTGTATGTCCAAAAAACATATCTGCATGGCTAACTGGCCTTCAGCACTACGTGACTGATGAGCATTCATTCAAGGATGTCTTCTAACGCACTTTCAAAAACTTTGCAGTCAGGATATCAAGACATTTTGTCAATGGTGCCCAACTCTCCTTGGTAACAAGCCTTATGGTAGCAGTTTAACACAATAAAAGTGGTTAATCTGTAGCAGTTCCATAAGCTTGAGCATACAAAAGAATCACTAGGGCATCAAGCCAAAATGTTGCTTTCTTTAAGTCTAAAAGGCATCTGGACTCTGCATTCTGGGAAGCAGATTTAAAGATTAGACTTTTCTATCCCACCAAAAAACCAAAATACGCCTCCTCAAGTTATCTGGTTCAAACTAGTTCAGGACCAACTTATGTAAGCGTCCATTCCCTTGGATGGAGCACTGACACTGTGCCAGACCATCTTACAGGCGATGTATTTTTCTGACAGACAGGAAGTTAAGCAAGGAGACAGATTCTTACTTTGCCTTTGTGCGTTTCCTGGAGCCACTGCCGAAGCCTGATGAGGCAGCTTTCTTGAAGTGGTGTCAAATCACCCAGATATCTCTTGATGTAGTCTGCGTCTAGCTTGTCTGAAATGGCATTTATGCAATGTTATTAGAGGCAATGGTGCGAGGCCAATTAACAATGGTTTTCTGGGCACATACTTCATATGGAAGTGCTCATTTGTCATTTACTGAGCAAGCTGCCATTTTCAAGCCCAGACTGCTCTTGATATAAGTTCATCAGCTGCAGCTTTGGTAAGCCCTTCTGAGTTATTTGTCTTTTGCAGTTCCAATCTTCCAGTGCTTTGTGTACCCCAGAGAATAACAAGTATCTTCTCCCTTCTACCACCAAATTTGTGAGTCAGTAATACTCAGCCGAACTCCAAGCAATAAAGTTGTAGTATTGCCTGTACAATTTATTCTCTGTCATTTAAATCAAGTCACCACATGGAGGAAAAAAAATGATATTCTCCATAGAGATACTGATTTTTTGGTTATATTATTAGAAGCCTATTTGAGATGACAATGGCAACCCCAAACTAGCTGCACTAGAGGGAAGGACAAACAACGCACCATCAGGTGTTCCAGCTGTGGGATCTGATGCACTGTTGCAAGTGTTCATTTCCTTAGGACTTAGCCCCTCCTTAATGGCAGCTTCAGGTATGTTGACTGGAGAGGACAATGGCCGTCTCACATGAGATGCTCCACGTTCAAATGTGAATTTCACAGGGGGAGTCCAACGAGGAATATATGTTATTCCTTCTTCTTCTAGCTCCTTCAGGTAATACTCTATTATTTCTTTGCCCTTGAAAACAAGACAGTCCTTCAGTCATAATTACAAGGCTCCTAGGGACAAGATATTATTCCATTCTTGCTTATGGGAAGTTAAATTCTAATTTAAGACAGAAACACACTATTAACCACTAGGTTTTAATCCAGCATCACCCACAATGAAACAGAAATTTATACAGAGAAAAATGAAGAGACAAAGCAGATCTCTTCTAGGACACAAAGAAATTTAGAAGAAAACACAAGTGCCTGCTGATTCCTCTTTGCTGAGACATGACTGACTGGAGGCATGGTGCTGGATCCTAGACCTGACATGGGCAGTTGTGCATCTCCTCTAAATATAATTTAAATAATGGGTACTAGAAGCCATCCCCCTTTACAGCAGATTTGGGGGAGGGTTCCTCAAAGGTCTGGTACTTGTAAATTTCCCTCTCTTTCAAAACATGGCACTAATTCCTGACAGTCAAGTCATGCCTGCCATTGAGCAGTTATCCCCTAGGAAATCGTTCTTGACCCAGTGACCTCCTGATGTTTGGGACAAAATGCCATCAGCCACAGGCAGCATGCTTGACTGTCAGTAATTTAGGGAACTGTGAGTCCAAAACATCTGGTGGCCACTATGTTACGAAAGACTATTCTGTAGAAACAGGAAAAAATGATTGTTTTACTTTTGGTATGACAGATATTGCTTTATTCCAAAAAAGAGGTAAAATAATCCAAGTAATTGCAGAATAGCAGGCCAGTGTACACTCTGACCAAGATTAACAGATCTGCCCATATCATCCAGCTCAGAACGTGCCATGCCACTCGCAGACGATGACAAAAGCCAAAAACTACAGAGTGACAGAAAAACAATGCACAGAAAGACAAATCCCAAATGCATTCAGGATTATACCCTGTCCTGTGGCAATATCCAAAAGTGGCAACAATATGTCCTTGGACATAACACAGCAGACCAGAAGCTAATAACCATTACAGCTCACCTTTTTAATATTGCTGGTATATTGTTTCATGGCAATCTTTTCTACTGTGCTTTCAAAGCCAAAGAAAGATTTAATATCAAGGCTTGCAGACTGTTCAAAACATGTCCAGTCTTCATTGTCAGGGTGCACCTAAAGAGTTGAGAAATAAAGCTGAGCACTTAGTGTAGGGAAAAAAAGTGATTATTACCAGGATGATTGTTCCTAAAGTATAGTCTATTGTTTTTTCTTTCATAAATACTACTTCATGGCATCTCATCAATACACAGCAACAGTAAGTCTGGCTGTAAAATGAGCTTCAATATGCAATGTAGACTAACGGCCAGCAAAGTATTTTGAGTACACTGGGTTGAAAATAACAATACACTCTAGGGCTATGGAGACAGAAGGCACACTCCTTTAAAATATGAATTTCAAAGTTTATAGTTCTCCTGGGTTTTAGTCCCATTTCAAGATCTGAAGGCAGGGCGCAAACAGCTGGTTATTCTCTGCAATTCAGCAATTACACTCAGCATTATATGCAAGTTACTGCTTTCAGCCCTCCAGTATACCCTTCCTGGTCCAGAGCCTACTGTTACAAGGCAAGGTAGCAATAAAACGTAATTGCCTCTCAAGCCACACTGAGAAAGATTAGCAGACCATGCTGGTGAATCAAGGACCCAACTTTATCTATAGAAAGAAATGCATTTCCCCCACAAGTATCCAAAAAGAATGGGAACCCTGAGCCGTTGCCCCTACTTCCTAATATAATTTGCCAAGGTTGCCAGGTCAAAGCACATGCACCAAGAAACTCCATGACATTAACACATTTGATAAATGTTTTGTCTTTCAGGCACCAGTTGATCATTAAGCCTCCTGGAAACTAAGCAATAATTTCCTACTCTTTGCTACATAACCCATTCTCTACTTTCTTGGCATCTTAAGAAAACAAAATATACTACGCAACCTTCACAGTGTCAGCTTGTTCTCTCAAGGGAATTTCCCTAATCCCAGGATACATAAGAAATAGAGATGTGAGCATTTTTTGAGTTAGCACATGTGAAGCCATGTTAGGGTTCCCCTACAACAATGTGTGTTAAGTGAAGATATAAGCATTTTAACACAGATAGATCCTAAGCAGAAATGGGTATGCTTGCACTCACCAAAACTATGTGTTAGGTTCCCCTCACTCTTTATAATGTAAGGCTGCAAGTTGAGAGTAGCTACATACCAATTTTGGAAAGCTAACTCTTAACACCTTACTAAATAAATTCTCTGTGTATTACTTCAACGATGCCTTATTTACAGTTGGAAAACACCAGTTGCATCTCTTCAAAGCCATTCAACAGGAATATTAAGGAATTTAGGTTTCATCTCCAAAATCCCATTTGCTACTTTATTTTCTCTTTCGCCCCTAGGATATTCAAGATGTTCTCAGTTTGGTTTTCTGCTTGTATAATAAGTAGCCAAAAGTTTTGGTGTCTGCGGAGATGCTGTCATCTCTCAGAGAGGAAGCTGTCTAAATCCCCCTTATCTTTGGAGAGATGGGTTTGCTAGCCCTATATTCCTGAGCACTGGTGTCTAACCTACTTTTGAAAAATATGCAAACAGTGAACACAGGCCCAAATATAGACCTGAATTATAGGAGTTTCTTAACCTGGTATTCTCATCATTCACAATCCTGGCAAGTTAACTGGGAGCTCAATTTCTCAGTGTTTAGATCATCTCAAGTGGGAAAGGAGAGATGCAGAAGATGTGATCATGGCCAGCATATTTCCTAGTCTAACACTGTAGGTGTGGTATTATTATTATGAGGGGGACATTTTCTTTCTCATTGGTAATCTGGGGATTATCCCATGCATGGTCTACCTCCCACTGTCTGAGATACATGGCCACTCGAACCAAGGTTGGAGGTAAAAAGAGAAATATACCCTCCTATTCTTAAGAAAAAACAGCTCACACAACAATGTTGGTCTTCAAAAACTCAGAAGAGCCGCAGCAACAATTCATTAAGATATTACCTTTATGTTTAATTAAAATTCACGAGATAATTTATGCTATATCAACCTGAGTTTCTGACTACTGGTTATTTAACAATAATAACAAGGAACTGAAAACTATCTCCACTCTGCAAAATTAAGCTGTCACATCTCAGATCTGTAGCAACTGCTTCCTTCCACTGACCTATCAAGATGCGTTAGGCTTCATCGCCGTCCTGAACCATTATTCTGAGCATGGCCTAACTTCAAGGATTTATCTTTTTAAAAACGAAAATGAAAGCTTGAAGCCTACATATGGTTATTTTAATACACTACTCTCCCTCAGTGTGCCATCTTTACAAATACTGACTTGCAGGAGACCGAGAAACATTTAAATTAAGTCATGTGAATGTGAAATGTTTACATTTAAGCAAAACATGGAGCCTTCTGAAGTTTCATAAAAAACACAGTTCAAACCAACCAGATCCAGATAATCTTAGCCATGTTTACTGATAAAACAAAGAAATGGTACCCCCTGCTTGCTTTACTATGAAGTGAACATACAGGGTTTTATCAGTGTCATCAAAGGTTACTGAAGTGGATGCGACTGAATAAATTGTGTGTTTTGAGCAGTGAGACACAAAAACGCTTGCACATTATAGAATTTATCATCTTGCTTTGTATTTCAGCTCTTTTTAACAAAAGAGATTAGGAAAAACATGGATTCCTCCAAGCTCAGTAAACATTGATATCCCATCTATGGCTGTGCATCAACACATTAGCAGGTATGACTTTAAGCAACATGTCTGCTGAGTTAGAATGAAAATGCAATGTTCTGAAAGGACACAACACTCCTAACAGATTCTCTGTTTTTATTGTCCAAACATAGACTATTCAAATACAACACTGCTTTACATAAAGCATAGTGGGATACTGTTCAAAGCAAAAACATCTAGAATACTGTTATATACAAATTAAACAGATGGAAAATGGCAAGTACCACTATGAGTAAAACTTCCATATCTAGAAAGAGTCAAAATCAGACCTCTACCAAATATCCCAAAGACTGCATTCAAGCCATTCGTTACTCACCGTGTAACAGCAGCGTTCATTAATAACAACTCTATTTGAGAAAGTTTCATTGTAGGCCTCTATGTGTAAAGTGCGGTCTCTCCTGTTCAAGGAGTTCTTTTGAATGAAGTAAACATAATCTACTCCTGCAATCTGAGAGGAGAGCAAAGACTAGGTTATTAAGCAGCAGCAGCTTTGCAGAAAACTATTTCAGGTTTCCAAAGTAACCAAATTCAGTTACCTTTTTCAAGAGTCGTGGTGCATCTACATCCAGTTTACAGCGCCTTTCAATCACATGGATAGCCCTATCCTCACTTGAGAATTCACTCATAGTATCACTGCCCACAAACATGGGGATGAGAGGGCATGTAGGAAACCTTTTTTCATAAGCCTGTAGTGGGAAGAAAGGGAGAACATAACTTCAGTGATTTTACCAGACTCTCCAGACACCATTTTTGTCTGCTTAAGTTAAATTCATTGCAACTGTTCTGCTCACTTCAATTGTTAAAGACTATTAAATATTAAGAGAAGCTACTATGTGTATTTCAAATATCTATCAATCAACAGCAGTATGTGGCACTAGAGTACTTTAAAAGAGATTAATTTTCACTCCTTTAGAGAACTATCCAGAGAGCTTGCCCAAGTGCCTCCCTGGAGTCTACTCAAGACATCTAAAGTCTGTGTCTTACCATAATAGCTGTTCCCAAGCACAGCAGCTCCATTTATCTACTGACTACAATATACCATTTACCAGCTTCTACTTGTGCTCAAGAATATAATGCCCTTTACTAGGCTGCTCATACAATAATGGCCCCAGTTGGACAACTAGATGATCACAACAGTCTGTAACTCTATGATATTATTTTAACCAAGAAAATATGACATTATATTATATGGAAAACCAGGAATATGAAAAGGCAGACTCCAGGGGTTGCAAGACAATACAATTCAAGGAATTCAATTCCTTGAAACCCTAGGCTCCAGATTTACTGAACCTTTCCTATTCTTTATTCTGAGAGCAATACATGAGGCACATAGGAACAATTCTGCAGTGCTACCCAAATCGCTTCTCCAAGCCCTATAGTAAAACAGCAGAGACGTCAAATGCATAATCCAACCAGATCATAATCATTCCAGCTGCCCAAATTGTAACGTGTGGAACTACAGCAACAAGGTTTTATTCTATGCTGTTCTTTTTAATTTTAATCCATAGGGGTTTTTGGTGGAGGCAATATGGAAAGGGAAGGGGAGCTGAAGCAATAGGTTTGTTATAGTTGGTTTGTTACAGGTATATTCTTTCCCACTCTTAGCAAACCAATTTACCTGAAAAGCTGGTCTTCATCCCTAAAGGAAACTATCTGAGATAGAGAGAAGCAGTGGAAAGAAGGAACAGATACTTGAAAAGAAAATGGATCTAAAGACAGCTGCTTTGCTAAGACAGCCAGGGTCTCAGCTGAAACTGCAAGTAGTCTGCTGGCATGATCTTTGAAACATCATTTGGGCTATTGTGACATTCCTAGTTCTAGCTGCAGTAGTACATCTGTCTGGACAGTAGTGCTTCAATAGTAGTGCGGTGAGAGTTCACAAAACAATATTCTTTCACATTAAAAAAACAACAAACAGTAAACAAACACAGAGCCCAGTAGCTGCACACTTCAATCCATGCAGAAAGCTGGATCTCAAGAGAAAGAGTTCTAAGCCTAATCCTCCCCCACCCCATGCTAGCTGATAGTGTAAAGTTGCATTCAGTCATGAGCCCCTGCCTATATTCTGAAGAAATGACACAGCCTAGAGCAGTGGTTCTCAACCTGTGGGTCCCCAGATGTTCGTGGACTTCAGCTCCCAGAAGCCCCAGCCACTATGGTCAATGCTCAGGGCTTCTGGGAGCTGAAGTCCACGAACATCTGGGGACCCACAGGTTGAGAACCACTGGCCTAGAGACAGGTCAGCATCATATAGAAGACGACAGCCAAATTAACTCTAAGGCTCCCAAGGGTTTCTGTATGGGTGTCCCAAGGACCACTGTATACACTGAATGTTGTTCTCGCTGAAAGGAAATCCAGCCTGGGAACACTCTATTGGTGCCATATTAAGAAGGTTCATCACTGTTACTTCTGTCTTATGAGCATTAAGATAGCAAAGTGTTACCAGGTCGCACACCTCCATGCTTTGATATGGTCTAATTGGCAAAATATATTAACTGGCAGATGTGTTGGCATAAAATATAAATTATACTTATGGCTGGCAAGGCCATGTGGAAAGGGACACTGGCTGGGAGTAAAGCAGAGGTGACTTTAGCATGGCCAGGTCAAAGTTCACTGACATTGGCCAAGAAGGCCTGACTTAATGGCTCTGAGCTAATCCTATCAACTGCCAACTTCAGAAAACAATAAGGTGCCCAGATGCAGAGGCCAGGACCCCTACTGTGGGCATATCTTACTGCAGCTAGCCCAGAAACCATCTCTCAACCAAGACACTGAAACCAATCAGTCCATTCCAGACCCCAATGTCTGTGTTGCAACTCCCATTGTTGACTAGGCTGGGAGAGCAACCTCCTCTTCAGGGAGGAAAAGAGAATATATAGACCCTTGGTTCTGGGAAGTCAGTTGCAGTGAGATGAAATGCAAGACTCCACTATGTTGCTCTGAATCATGATCTGTCTACCATCAGACAGAAGTCTAAGTCACATTTCAAGCTCTTCACTACTCTTCTGGAATGGTAACTATATAACCTCCAAAACTCTCAGTCTCTCTATCCATAATTTTTTTTTCTCTCTTTCTCCTTCAGTTAGCTCTTGTATGAATGCTTGACTGTATGTATCTTGTGGGCATGCATGAGTGAATTCCCCCAATAAAAACACATTTTTAGCTTGCTTTTTAATCTGTAGCTGGTTTTTGTGTGATCTGACCCCATAAAAACTGTGTTAAAGATCTCGCTGAGTTATCCTGCCCTTCGTTCTGCCAAGGCCAGTGCTCCACTAATTCCCCCAGTCTTCGCATTTTTGGAGTGAATCAAGGCGTCCCCCAGGGGACCCCCTAGAAGTCAGGGTAACAAGAGAGTGCAAAAAGGAGGTACCTTTAGGTGTAGCTTTCACTCCAAATTCTGCCATTCACCCCAGGACACACCTGGATAAAGCAATAGATCTAGAAACTCCAAGGTAGCAGAGCTTACTCGCTACCATTGGGAGCAATAGGAAGGAATGTTTAACTGGAAAAAAAAATAGCCAAAGAGGGAGAAATATGCCTCCCCTTTCTGTTCTTCCATGTAAAATGTTTCACATTTGCAAAGGAAACACTATCATCTGATGTCAGTCCTTAAAATATAATACTTCTATAACACCCATTCCTCTATACACAGCATCTAGGTATGCTATCTGGGGCAGGCGCCTCCAAGGGTGCAGAGAGGCTGACAGGCACAGAAGGCACATATGGATGCAGGTGGTAATGAGTCCCAAACTGGACACCCAAAGGACAGAGCATTTTGACACCAGACACATTATCCTTGCTTTTTCAAAAATAATTTTTTCAACTCCTTTTTGTTAAAATATCTCAACAGTAAATAAACACTCACTGTCTGTGAAATCTCTATGGCTTGATCTCATCATCCACACTCAGAATGTTATTTTTACTTATGAAGTGAAAGAGAATTACATGTTCTCTTACTTTCTCTGCTCCCAACCAGTTTTGCAGCTCTGAGTGGATAACATCAAATGATGGAAATATTTGCTTTGAGCTTGCGGCAGTTTAAAGTATGTCCATGGTTCCAGGTCCTACATCGCTTTCTTGCTCTGCTTACACTTTCCTTTCCAGCACAGACTAGAGCCATTTGCATGAGATGAAAAAAAATCCCACATCTCTGTGTAGAAAACTCAGTGCGTGAGAAAGTATCACAGACAAAGCTGTTTTAGGAAACTGTAGTTACAAATGTAAACTAGCATGTTTTTAATGAGATTTAGTTTTGACTATTATTTTTAAATGAGAGTTGAGACCAAGTTAGAACTTTATATTTTAAGAAAAATAAAAATCCAATTTGATTCTATTTTTCTATTAATAGAAAAAAGTCTATTTTTAAAAAATCATTGAACTTTACCTATTATTCTCTTGATTTTACATGTAATTTTCTGCAGAGCAAGCAGATTTATTTTACTGTTTGGACCTTAGTCTTATGTAATTGTGAGAAGCAAAATATTGCCCCGGTCTGATTATTACTGTCAGAAAAAGACTACCGTACTTTGTTTTACGTTGGCATTTGCATTATTCCTTTCAACTATCTTGAGCCTGCTTCTGTTTAAGGAATATTTGCTAAACCGAATACTAAATTTGTTTACATACCTAAGGTATGTAACTGCTTAGTAGGATATTCTTGGACAAAATACACTGGGAAGAATGAATGAGAGCTGCAGTGAGAGAGTTCCTGCTAGGCTGTATCCTCAGCTTATATTAAAATCTCTCCCAGAATTTTAAAGTTGCATGAATAATATAACTTTATATTTACACATAAGTGTGTCTTTTATGAATTTTTTGTTCCATATATAACCATAATCTGAGTGATTCCCAGTAGTTCTCCTCCAACACTTTTCTTTTCTTCAGTAAATTTGTTGCCATTTCAATCACGCATAGTCAACGAGAACAACTTTCTCACCAAAAGCTACTCCCTAGATTGGAATACCAGTTTTGTTACATAGATCATTCAAGAGACAGCCAATATGCTTGAGATTCCATCTTGAAATGATACAAGTCTGTAGTTGCTGTAATCAAACTTTCTTTAACACACACACACACTGAATGGATTGTGTTCAATGCACACAAGCAGAATCTTATACTATTTCTTTTTCATATGCAGTGGATTTAGTTGGGATTTCCACCACACATGATCAACAGGATCAACCTCCTCACCAAAAGCTACCCTCTTGTTTGGAATATCAGTTTTGTTACAAAGACCATTCAAGAGACAGTCCATATTCTTGGCGTTCCATCTTGAAATGATACAAGTCTACAGTTGCTGTAACCAAACTTTCTTTAACACACACACTCAATGAGTTGTTCTCAATGTACAAAAGTAGAATCTATTTCCAAAATCTTTGGGGAATGCAAAATTAGCAGAGGTATAGTGTGTTTGCTTTTAATGAGAAGAAAGTACAGGACATTATGTTCTGTACTAGGACATACTGTGCCCCAAGCATGTTCTTAGCATCAAAGTGTAGCTGTGGCATATGTATGGTCTACTTGCCCTTTCAGTTATCATGTGTTTCTTTGCAAGAAAATGAGTCTACTGGATTACTGCGATGAATCTCAAAGCTGACTATGGACATACAGTAGTAAGTTACAACAGAGTATTCTCTCCCCCTGTTCACCACACCCCAGTTGAAAGGTGATGGCTTGTATCTCTTCTTAACACAAAGTCATGATGATTGTAAACCACTGTACCCATTCATCAGCTAATGAGTACAACTAATCCATCATTAATTCCTTCGCATCTACAGACTCACAACCACGAACTGAATTTTGCACACCCTGGATATGCTTAAAAACAAGTTTTAATTGTGTTCAGTTAGAAAGTAATTTGGCCTATACATTTCCTGCCTTAAATATTTGGATAAATCTGGAAGTCTGCTAAGGTCCAACCCTTTATGATCCTTCTGAACTAGAAGCAAAAGGAAACATTTAAGCCACATTATTCCTAGAAGTAAATATTTATCAACAGATCACCACCCACCCAAAAGAAAACAAAAACAAAACAAAAAACATACAGTTTCCTCACAGAAATATTTTATACTAAACCACATTCTGTTCCTCTGGAACATTTATACCTTCTCATATTAAAAGTTAGCACTGTTGTCCAAAAAACAAGCTCAGTCAAGAAGTTGCAACTTGATAACTTCTGTGATTTAAGAATGCTTTGGATATAGTGCTAAACCATGGATGGATGCTATGAGAGTAGATCTTTGAACACCAATTTCACATTCCCCCCTCTGCCCCAGCATGCTGTAGTTCCCTCTCTCATATGTTTGTTAACAGTAAACGACTGTTTGCTCTTTTGAGGAAGCTGCCTAAGTATTCAGTCCTTTTTTGCAGGGATCTGGAAGAACTGGCAAGTTATGGTTTGCTACAACGCAGTATGAAAGAGGAAAAAGATAAAGGAATTTGTTATGACCAAGATTCTGCCAAAGCCTTTACCTTTGCGCTTAGCACCAAGGCATCATTTGGTATTGCATTCTAAGCCATCCCATTTTAAAATTAATGGCTATAGGCTTTGATATTCAGCAGTTGCACAGACAGCATTTAATTGTTAACTTACTGGGATTGCCAACATCCAGAGTCAATTGGTTCACTGAATATTGTTGCAGTTTGACTATAGCTCAACTTTTAGCCTAATCAGTGAATTAATGACTAAGCTAAATGTTGAGATATAGTAAAGAAGGGCTTTCCATTTCCTAGGAATATGGCGGTCAAGAGTAGAATATGTAGGACTGCACTGTGCAATTCAGAACCACTTCTACAGCAATACTGTCTTTAAATCTATCAATTATTTCCTATGACTGTGTAACAATTTCACGTGAGGCTTTATTATAGATCACTCTGCCACATGCACAGAATTTTATGGGTAGCCCAGTTGACAACACACACCTCCCCCACTGTGTAACCCTTCTGAGTTTTCCTTCTGCTGCTTTTGACTCTTTTATTTCTATGACTACTAAAGAAATGGAATAATTGCACAATGCTCTGTGAATTATAGTGCTAGAAACTGTCAGTCACCATGAAAGCAGCCTGTTCTTTAGCCCCTAAGTACAGTACATCACCCGTATCTGTGTCCCTGGTATACACAATGTCACTTACTCACGTTGAAATGCAGTCTGAAAATATTAATTTGAATTCAATGGAAACTGATGTCATAAAGGGAAATGCGTAAGCAGAATGGTAATTCCAACACAGTATTACATGGAAAATGGCAGGCAACAGAAAATCCAATAAATGGTGCACCATTTGCTCACACTCTCATGCTGTCTCATGTTGCCCAAGCTGTCTCATGTTTTCTCGTTGTATACACATGATGTGCACTACCCACTCCCTTAGAAGGTTTCTTGGTTATGAGATCTGATCACAGTACAATCCAGGATCGACTTTTGATAATCTGCTTTCTAACAACATGTTAGAGATGGGAACAAAAGAGAAGGGAACAAAATGTTTTCATATGCAGAAGGTCAACAGCAGCCTAATGCTAGTGTCTCAATGCCATAGGGTTAAACTAGTATTGACCTTCTAATGATACATTATCATTAGAAGGTCAATACTAGTTTAACACTATGGCACTGAGACACCAGCATGAGGCTACTACTGACCTTCTGCACATGAAAACATTTTGTTCCCATCTCTTTTTGAACCACATGCTGTTGTTAATTTTTATGTTTTTATCAGTTGTGCACAGTTGTTCTGTCCAGTTTCAGGGCCACATCTCCAAGCTGCATAATCATCTCAATACCTATGTTGCTCATTTCACTGAAAAAAATTGCATCCATTTTTATTTGCTGTTTTCATTATCTATGGTAAGTCCAAGAATGTATCCCCCATAGATACAGGGGACATACTGTAATTCTATTCTAATGTTTATGCTGGTCTATGACCGTAGTAAACTACCTGATTCTAAATCTATTCTACCATGCAATATAAACTTTTCTAAATATAGTTCCATGATATCTTTATGAATAATTTCCAGGAAAACGAATGTTCTGCCAAAAGTTAACATATCTAGCATAGTAGCTCAGTATAACTTTATTACATGCCATTACACATCACGTTTACATGATAAATGATACTAAATACTAAGTGCTACTTGCTGGCTTAATTTTTACTTTAAAACTTTACATCTGTATCTATTACATGTTATATGGCATCCCTAAATCCAACTTACAGGAAAAGAGATTTCACTTAAACATCAAGAAGAACTTCCTGACAGCCAGAGCTGTTTGAAAGTGGAATATGCTGCCTCAGAGTGTGGTGGAGTCAGCTTCTTTGGAGGTTTTTAAGCAGAGGCTGGACGGCCATTTGCTGAGGGTGCTTTGAGTAGTTCTGTGCCATGCCCTGTGTTCCTTTTGTGGCACACCAACTATCAAGATGGTCATGCTAAGCATATCACAATATATCCTGAAAATCAATCAATCTACATTCAAGATACTAAAAACATTGATACTAAAAAAAAGATACTAAAGATACTACAAAACAAAACATTGCTTATGTACTCAAATTGCCTTCAGTTCAGCAGGATTAATGGGTTGGCAACAGCAAAACACCAAAAATAGACAATCAAGTTTCATGTTTTGAAACACAAATTCTGTTCCTGGACAACGTTATACAAGCAATCACTCCATATTGGAATCTACTTACATAAAGTGATTTGCATTATTAGTTTTGAATACAGAGTGTAACCCTTACTCTTGCTTGCATTTAACATTGCTGTGAATCAGCTTCTTAAGGAAGCTTATTAAGTTTATTCAGTTGGTGCCTTTCCTGTGTTATTCTACCAGTCTCTAAATCCTAGCTTCTGGGATTACAGTGCTGATCACATTTTTGTTTGAGTGTCTCAAATATATCTTAAAAGCAGAACTGAATGAGGTTATAATTTTATTTAAAGTTAAAATATATATATATTTGGACCCCTGAAGGTACAAGATACATAAATACGTCATCTCACTGATTATGTAACCTGAAACCAACCAGCTGAGATAGTAATGGGGAAAAAAAAGTAACAGGACAGCACAGTTGGGTTCATATTAGCTGCCAGTCAACCAAATATTGTAAATATTGTGAAAATAATGCACAGCCAGCTAGAAAGTTAGAAACACTGGAGATCAAATGAGACCCCAGTAGAGCTCTATGACTGTCAAGTTCTCTTTGTCCCACCACCTTCTCAGGCTCGCTTGATAGGAATAAGGAAGAGCGCCTTTTCAGTGGCTTCTCCCAAACTTTGGAACTTCTTATCCGTGAGAGGACAGGAAGGCCCAACCCCTGCTCTCCTTCTGACAGCGAGTCAAAACATTTTTGTGCTCTCAGGCTTTTACAAACTGACTAGCTTTGGGCTTTCAGTGCTGGGTCATTCTCTTTTCAAGTTTGTATAGTCTTCCAATGTATTTTTAACATTTTTAATGTGTAATATTTTAACTTCCTAAATTGTTCTTAAATCTTATACTTTTATGAATGTTTTGTATTGCTTTTAATCTGTATTGTTTTGATGTTGTTAGCCACCTTGAGTCCCATTATCAGGATATACATGAATAAAATAGCAGCAACAACCTAACTTCCAGTTTAAAAGAACCGTGCCCATAGAATAGGCATGAGACCCAAGCATCTGTGCAATCACAACTGTACAAGTTACAGAACCTCACCTTCTGGTTCAGAAAACTAAACAGATGAGCTTAAGCTTGGATATGGAGATTACATACACATAGAAAAAATAACAAATAATTCATAAATACAACTCAAATTATGGGCACTTTTCCAATAGACTTACAAATAGGGATAGCAATTTTCATGTATTTTATTCTTGCAGACAGAAAGAAATAATTTCAAGAACTTTTCCCTACTGTGGGAGAAAGAGAGAACAATGCATTTTCCAAAGATTGTTTGTCACTTTCCAAATGAGTACTTTGCACTAATCACCCTGACATTGTTGTTCCATTCAGAAAGTGACATTTTCTGTACAAGAAACTTGCTTTTTTAAAAAAAGTTCCTAGAGGAGAAAATTATGTTTTCTCTAGAAAAACTAAGCTTCTTGTCCAGGAAAGGACATTTTTGGTGCATCCCCCATTTTTTTCCATAGAAAACATCATGCTTTTTCTGCGCAGGGAATTGTCTTTTGTGCAGTAAGTAACGTTTTAAAAAAATATTATTGTGGTGTAGTGGTTTGAGCACTGGACAATGACTCTGGAAACCAGGCTTTGAATCAGCCATGGAAACCCACTGGGTGATCTTAGACAAGTAACTCTCTCTCAGCCTCAGATAAAGGCAAGGGTAAACCCACTCTGAACAAATTTTGCCAAGAAAAACCCATGATAGGTTCAACTTAGGGCCACCTTAGATCAGAAATAACTTGAGGGCACCCCAAAACAACAACAGCAACAAATAAGAATGGAGAAAAAAGAAAGAAAAAGGAGATGGATATAAACATGGACCAGGCAAATACATTAATTTAGGCTAAATATGGGCACAAAAATAAATTCCTAGAGTTGACCTTTATAAATTACCTGTTTATGTGTAGTTAAAGTGATATGATCTTCTCACCACTGAATGATGAATTTTAAGTTTCCAGTCTTTCAACTTCTTAGCAATAGTTAAAGCATGTTAGTCACCAGTTAAATTCTGAGTTGCATGTTTATAATTTAAAAATACATGTGCATCTACCTGAAATTATAACACTGTGTCGAAATCTACCTTAAAGGACTGTAAGAAGAGGCAACCTGCTCAGCATGAAGGACTACATCTAGGCCTCATGTTTGTGTGTTATGTACTTTCAAGTCACCTATCAACTTGACCCTATACATTTCATAGGGTTTTCTTAGGCAAGGAATATTCAGAGACAGTTTTGCCAGTTCTTTCTTCTGAAATAATACTCAACTAATCTATGTTATTATTAGACTTTGTCTCATGACTACAAAAGTATAACTTCTAGAAACGTGGCAGACGCAATGTCATGTGTAGTTAGTAGTGCTGATCGAACATAACTTACAAAGCTTCACTGAAGACCAAAGAATATAGTCAGCCTTCCACATTTGCGGGTTTCACTTTTCCAGATTTGATTATTCACAGATTTTTGGCTGTCACTTCTGCTTCCTCCCAACGCCATTTTCAATAGGGGCTACAAGCCTCATGAGAGTGAGAAGCTGCAAACAAGGCCTGTAAGTCCCTCTTAAAAATGGTGTGGGGCAGCAGTGGAGGTGGCAGTGAGCCCCACCAGCCACCCACTTCTGCCTTGTGAAGAAACCTTGACGCCTCAATGGAATCCACAGTGGGTTGAATATGCTGATCATACTTTGTGTGTGTGTTAGATATGGTTTGAGAGGGTCTTGAGTTATTATTTGTCTACTTTCATGGGCGTCTTGTGCCCCTAACCCTAGCAAATGTGGAGGGATGACTGTACTCTCTATTTTACTTTTGATAGTTCAGCACATAGATTTTTCCCACAAGAGCTCTGTGCGGCCCTGTGATGTACCACTCCATTTCCTAAGAGCAATTCTAGGTATGCTACTATATGACAAAATCTATCATCTACTGAGCTCGAACAACAGTCTCAAATATTTCTTCCTCACCCGCGCCCCACCTCCATATGCATGCAAGCTTAAAATCTCTGCTCAGGCCATGAAAATGCAGAAGTTGCTTAGCAACCAAAAGACCTGAAATAAGTTTTGCTTGAAAGAGTTCCTTAACTATTAATAAGCTGATTTCAACTTGTGTATATCCAGGTTTCATTGCGGTACACTTTATGGGCTTACTATTATTTTAAAAGTCTAGCTTTCTAATAACTTATCTATTATTTATCTTATTCATTTATATCCCACCTTTCTCTTGATGATGGGACTCAAGGCAGCTAACAACATTTAAAACAATGCAAATTAAAAACAATGCAAAATGTTCATAAAAGTATAAATATAAGATTTTTAAAAGTTAAAGAATTTATGGAGTTAAAACACTGCATATTAAATCTATTAAAATATCAAAATTTGTTGTTGTGTGCCTTCAAATTGTTTCAGCCTAAAGTTTGTCTGCAGCCTTCATGGGCTACAGGAAATCTGTTACACATTCCAAGCAGTTGAATTCTCTAATTGTGCTATTTAATTCCCTTGCCTTATGTCAAAGAGTCATCAAATGCTATCTATCTATCACAGAACATGCATCAACTGACAAGCAAATTCCACAAATTCTACAGTTTGTCATGTGTACTCCCGAAGAAGGGATGTGTATGAAGAGTTATCATCCTCTTTAATAGGATATAAACCTTCTGTACAGCTAGATGTTCTAAACCTTTTATAAACATCTAGTACCTTGACTCTGCTCATCTTATATTTACGATATTAAACATACTATAAGAGCTATAGAATACCTACCACAAATATTCTTTCTCATTACAATGCATGTTAAGTCTCCCTATATCTCCATACCTAATACAGCAGCACAAATTATAGAATTCATTGCTGGATCTGATGATCCTCCTACACAATTCTACTTTTTGCAGGGGGTTAGACACAGAACTAGAAAACACATTTAAAGTCTACACATTCAGAAGGGGGAACTTTTCAACAGATGATACTCGGCTCAGCAGATAGAAAAATGACTCTGAATTTGAAAAACAGACTATATCATGTCATGCAATTCATGTCTGAGTATGACGACTGCACAGAGTGGATGGATTTGGATCCATGTCTGAATATGCTCTTGCAAGCTCACATCTAATATGATTTTTTTGTACAAATTGAGTGGGTCATTAGGTCATAGCAAGACCACACAGAGTAGTAAATGCCTTTTGGTGGTCACTCAAGACTAGACAGTCCAGAGGATTTACACTCACTATGAACCTGAATGAAAAGATAAATAAACGGGTCCTGGAGCAAATCAAGCCTGAACAATCCCTAGAAGTAAGATGACTAAAGTGAGACTGTCCTACTGAGGACATATCATGAGAAGACATGACTCACTAGAAAAAACAATTAATGCTTAGTAAGCCAGTGTGGTGTAGTAGTATCAGCACTGGACTACGACCCTGGAGACCAGGCTTCAATTCCTCGCTTGGCCATGGTAACCCACAGGATAACCTTGGGCACATCACATACTCTCAGCCCAGAAAAACGCACGATGGGTTCACCTTAGGGTCGCCATAAATTGGAAACAACTTCAAGGCACACAACAACCAGGTAGAGGGCAGCAAGAAACAAGGAAGACCACACTACAGAGAGATAGACTCAGTTAAGGAAGCTAGGGTCCTGAGTCTGCAAGACCTGAGCAGGAGACTGTTGGTGACTTGGAGATCTTTTATTCATGGAGTTGCTGTAAGCTGAAGTCGACTTGATGGCAGTGAACAACAATGAATCTCAATAAATCCTAAGTACAGAACTGGATATAGTGATGTCATCACCGTATCCTTACCTTATGTCCATTCTATAAAACTTTTCACTACAAAGATATACTTAAGGCAAAAAAATGCCTGATAGTTTTGCAAGCTTGGTAAAGAGTTTTAACTTGTAAATTACTGTCAGGTTTCTAAGCTAGGTAATAGCTGCTACAGTGTTCTCTGAACTGGTTACATCCTGACAAGAGAGCTTGAAGAAAATACTGTGGAACATTTAGCAAAATGTCGTCAAAGGCATTCAACTTTCACAAGGCTTGTATTTGTTTCCAGACACCGCTGGCCATTTACATTGCCCTCACCACCATTGTGACAGCTGTGACTTTTTGCTCTTCACTTACGTATTTCTTGCACAGCTAGGAGCTACTGGCTATACTGGAACAGCAAGTGCATCCATCATACAGTTGCAGCATCCTTAACAACAGTCTGCCAACAATAAGAGTTGTGATAAAAGTCCAGCAGAAGAGAATTTCAAGTTTCCTTCTAATAAAAAATGATCTTATATTGGGGAAGCTTTTTTCTGAGGGAAGAAGGCTATCTTAATGGACTTCAATTCCCTTATGCTGATACTGGGGCCTCTGAGAAATGCTGCAGGATAGAAAAGTTATCTGGTTCTCTTGTAGGATAAACAGATAACTCCCAGGAAGCCACAGGGCAATGGAGCCCCATACAAACCCAGCCAATTACAACCCACAGAACAATAAGTACCAGTTACTTTCAGTTCTTTGGTAGCACAGATGCTCCAAGGGAAGTGAGGCTACCCCTCCATCATAAATTGACCAACTGAAAATGTGAGGAAGACTTTCTCCAGAGGAGCTAACAGAAGAGTTGGAATGTAATAGCCTCCCCAATCCCATGCCCTTCAAGTCAGATGCTTTGAATGATATCTCTCACTGCCCTTCATGACTGTATGCATTTTTTTGGTTGTAGGTACTAGGAATTGTAGTTCAAAACATTGGGTGGCTAATACATTGGTGAGAAGTTGTATGTAACAACAGGAGTATGGTCTCACATATACCATATTGTTGTATGCCATCAAATCATTTCCAATTTATGGTGACCCTAAGGTGTCCCTATCACAGGATTTTCTAGGGCTGAGAATATGTGACATTCCCAAGGTCACCCGGGCAGTTTCCATGGCCAAGCAGGGAATCAAACCTTAGTCTCCAGAATCATAGTCCAAAGCTCAAACCACTACACTATACCACAATGGCTCTCCTGTACATACACACAAGAGTTCATATGGTGATGATTCCTCCTCACTGATGTTAGAATAATATTCCATGAGCCACAGTAGTAATCCTGTGGAAGACTATAGTACATACAAGCACAACAGAAATAAAAAATGGGAGGTATATTATGAATAGTCAACTATCAGAAAATACTTGGGTAGGCTAGACTCAAGAGACTACTGAAAACTTTGAGCTAAAATGCAGAGATGGAGCTTCCTTTTTGCTGGCCTTCCTTCTCTCATATGTTCACTCAGTTTCTCTTTCACTTTTCTTATCACTCAAACATGCACTGTACGCTTCCTATCAGATAGCTCAGACTGTAGTAAACAGCCTCATCTTTTTGGCAGCTTCCCAGACTGCTCCCTTGGCTTATCTCCTTCACATCACAAATGGAAGTAAAAAATAAAAATAAATAAACAATAAAAATTAAAAATTAAAAAGCCAAAGGGGAGTAGGAGAGAAGCCCTGTTCAGCTCAGACCCAGGCTATTTGAAGGACCATATAGTCGGCCCTCCACATTTGCAGGTTTGACTTTGAAGAATTCAATTATTTGTGAGTTTCTCCAACTCTTGCCCCTCCCATCTCATGTATTTCTTTTCTGGTGAAATCTTCCCTTTTGGTGGCTTTGACCAAGCCATGCACCCATTTAGAAAGCCACCTCTGATCCTCTTCCCCTTTACCAGCTGCTGCCTGGCCAGCTAAGGACAGCTCACAGCCTGATTTCTCAGCACCACAAACCCTCTCTCAGTGCCCCCCCCACACACACACAAGGAAGGAAGGAGATGGGTGAGAGGAAGTATAAGACTATCATGCTGACCCACCCCCTTTCCCTCTCCTTTCCCTGAACTAGCTTGGACCCTGGGTGGTTGCTCTCTCTACTGTGCCTCATACCCCCGTTCCCATAGACACACACACACACATTTTAACATTTATTATTTTTCCACTCTTGTGGGGGTCCTACACCCCCAACCCTAGCAAATGTAGAAGGCTAATTGTATTTTCCCCCGTCAGCCTGCCCAAGTTTAAGATCTGCAGGGAGGCAGATCTTCTCACCAGCTGGTGGGAATGCAGGAGAAGGCCTTCTCTGTAGCTGTTTCCACGCTGTGGAACTCCCTCTCTAGGGAAGCTAGAAGGGTCCATCTTTGTTTTCCTTTCAGAGGCAGGTTAAGACCCTTCTTTTCCAGAAAGTTTTCGAAAATTGATTTCAACAACAACAACAACAACAACAGGGCTTTTATGGTGCTATACTATTTTTAAGCTATATTAAAGCAAGATTTTAATTGATCTTAATTTTATTAAATTCTGCTGTTATTTAATACTGTTTTAAATTTAATTATAAATTTAATTTTGTACATACAAAATATACAAGATTTAATTTTGTATATTTTTCATTATACATATACACATACATATAATCATATTCTCACCTTTTTGTAAGCTACTTGAGTTCCTGTTAAAAAGCAAGGCACTAGAGACAAAACAATGCCAAAAGAAAATCTGTTCACAGATTGCTTTTGTTAATCAAACTTTGGTGTCCAGGGCAAGTTTTAGATGCTGAGATTCTGTATTAGCCTCTGTTCTCCTATTGCACTCTACTCCACTTTGAAACAAAAGATGCACTGATATTTCCTACCACACTCAGACTGCCTTTTGGAAGCCTGATCAAAGAATCAGGAAACATTAACAAACTTTTTTTTTTAAAGACATTCTTCATTACAATAGCTATGTCTGAAATTTACAGAGTACAAAATACCACAAAAGAATAGACACAGTACTGTGAACTTGGCAATCTAAACTCAAGAAAGCAGCAGGGAGACAGAAGGTTCAAAATAAAGCAATTTGTTTTAACACAGAGATCCAGAAAGCAGCCTGGTGACTGTAAGAGGAAGGCTAATTCAGGTTCTTGAACTAAACCCAAAATTGATGTCATTCACATTTCCCATCAAGTGCAAAAACACAATACATTTTGGAGCAGTAAGCAATTATATCAGGAAACTTACTGCTTACTCTCCTACTGTGGCCCAGGCATGTCTAAATTCCATGACAGTTGTTCCCAGAAACTTGTGGGAAGCAGGAAACTGGAAATACAGTACATGCACGCTTTGTAATCATGCAAGGTGTATGTACAGTCAAAGTGCTGGTTATGACCATTAAAGCCCTGTATTGCACAGGACCAGGTAATCTGAAGGACCACATTCTCTATTATGAACTCACCCATGCTTTGATATCTCCTAGGGAGGCCCTTCTCTCTGTCCTACCACCCTCACAGGTACATGTGGCAGGAACATGCGAAAGGATCTTCTTAGTGGCTGCCCCCAGACTCTAGAGTCTAGAACATCTTTCCCAGACCAGTTAGACTGGCACCCTCCCTACTTTTTTTTCCAGAAAAGTAAAGACTTTTCCTTCTGACAGGCATTTGATGAGTGGCATTAATGGTGTATGTTTTAATCATGTTCTGTTTTATTGTTGAATCTTGTTTTAATCTCTGTATACTGTGGATTTCTAATGATAACTTCTTAAACTGTTTTAAGTCACTCTGAGTCCTGATCTGGGAAAAAGGTGTGATAAAAATAAATAAACAAACAATATTTTTTGTGTGCCTTCAAGTGATTTCTGACTCATGGTGACTCTAAGGCAAACCTGTCAAAGGTACACTGAAGTATCATTGAAGCAAGATCATGACAATATGCCTACCTGCTGATGCATTAAAATGACAAGGTATATTTAGAAAGGTCTTTACATAAGGAAATTTGAAAGATGTTGTAGGTTTTTTGAACATAGCTAGACTACCAGAAATTGACCAATGCATTTGAAACATCCAGTTTCTGATTCAGTTTTTTTTTTCACATTTCTGGATAGCTAAGTCACAATGTGGAATGTTTTCCACATTGATCTTAACTGATGCTATACAATGATTACACTTTTAAGCAAGTATTTTGTCCACATTTTCCAGTTGTAGAAATTTTTGCAACGTGGCCAGAAGCCCATAAAGCCTCTCCTACGGACTCCTGCAGATACTCTGAATTACCACTACCATCTTCCTTGACCATCAGCCATGCTAAACTGATGTTCATGGGAGAAGAATAAAACATGTGAAAGGATCTGGGAGCGAGAATAAATGCCATTCTTAGTCTCTTCATAACTAGTTGAGTACATAACATATGCCCCTTGATTTCTTCAAAGTTAACAAAAGGAAAAGAAACCTCTGTGTTTCACTATGTGTTCTTGGGGACCTTATTTTTCTATAATCACTTATAATCATTTATCTTAAGATAACAATACACAGTGCCCAGTGAACTTCATGTGATAGGGTATTATATGTTGATAAACTATGAATAAACTTGCATTTAAGTGTACTGCGTAAAGGAAAGTTATCCCAAAATAAACTTAATAAGAATGCTGCTTAAAAATACTATACAACTCTCAGTGATTTTGCTTGTCCCTTCCCATCTCCTGTTAAATTCATTTCATGATTCAAATGATGCTTGGCCAGTTCCATAAGATACCAGCACATGAAACTAAATATTACAGTTTGCTGAGGATGGAACAAGACATCACTAGCTTCATGTCACCTCCGCCTTTCTCCCACCTAATGCATGGAAATAAACAAATCTTAACAGGGCATTCCAAAGTTATCCTCCCCTTGTAGGAAAACTCACAACATAGAAGTCTCTATGGCATATGTTGAGTAGCTCAAACATTACAATGGAGAATACAAGGCACATTTTTGTAGCTGAGCACAGGCAATGTAATTACAATGAAGCAGACTTATGCATTTCCTTATTCTCATTTAAAAATACAATGACTACACTTCTTTTAACTGATTTGTTTTTGCTATTTATTTATTTATATGATTCACGGTCACCATTTCTTCCAAAGTTGGGACATAAAAATGCTTCAATATATTTTAACAGGTTCCTCTAAAATCATAATTCTACATTTCAAAATACAAGTTAAAATGATACTATTAAAATACCATAGCAAAGACACCATGTTGATAAAAAAAATCAATCAGTTGCTGAAAGATCCTGCATGGAAGAGCTTTGCTTTCTGGTAGAAAAACAACTGAAAGGAAGGTGGCTAACCTAACCTCCTGTGAAACTGAGTCCGATACTCTGGGAATGGTCACTGAGAAGGCCTTCTCCCATGTCTACACCAAACATACCTAAGAAGGTGGTGGGGTTGAGAGAGGGGCAGATCTCAAAGCCTGTGCAGACTTATATGAGAGAATGCATTCTTTTAGACAGCCTAAATGTGAGGTTTGTGTAGATCATAAGAAGTGCTTTGAGTGGCACCTGGCAATGGATCAGTAATCAGTGCTGCTGTTCTAATAGGAGTTTACATGTTTCCTATAATCAGTTCCAGCCACATCTACAGTTTTCAAACACTCTTCAAAGGCAGTCTGAGGTGGAGCTCAATGTAGTTATCCAAGTGAAATATAACTTAGACATTTGTCACTGTGGCCAGGTCAGATAGTTCCATGCATGTTTGAATCAGAGCATCAACACAGCTGCCAAAATAATCCTCTTTTCAAGCTCAGAAAAATAAAAAAATAGCACCCTCAGGAAAATAAAATAATACTGTGAGGTTGAACAAACTCCAGTCCTCCAGGTGGTGTTGGGCTGTTATTCCCTGCATTTTTCACCACCAGCCTGCTAGCAAAGACCAATGGAACTTGCAGTCCAACATCATCTGGAGGGCTGCATTTCACTCACCCCCTGCCACAGCAAAGTAGCATCACCACATTACAAAAGTGTGTATTATTCCTCAAATCAGTAAACTGCTTTGGTTTGTCACTCCTACTGTGAGCCACCCTGAAAAGATAATAGGATTGATATCTCAGGGAATTAATTTTTAACTGCAGCTCAGTTAAATACAGATGAAATTTCCAGATACGCAGAAGCCAGCTCTGCCTAGTAAACAGTCAGGCTGTTTTCTATGAGGCCAGTCTATCATGACAGAGATTCAGGAAAAAAAACATGGAATCAAAATTGTCCTGCTTTTTCAGAAAAAAAGATCCTTCAAGATCAATAAAAGTTATTCAAACTCAAAAGAGAGTTTAAGATTTTGTCAGCTGGAGGTAGTATCACTTTTTCCTGTTTTTTTAAAAAAACAGGCCTTTTTGAGTGTTTGGAAGAGCAGTTCCTCTACAACAGAAACTTTATTTCATAGGTGGACATCTTGATACCATACAACATGGTAAATCCTGCATGAACATTATAATCTGGAAAACTCAACAGCCAGGTATTCTCAGATGTTTTTTCTTATAGCAGCATGGACAATTATTAGTAGATG
Organism: Iguana delicatissima; assembly: GCA_948472985.1. NCBI lineage: Eukaryota > Metazoa > Chordata > Lepidosauria > Squamata > Iguanidae > Iguana > Iguana delicatissima. Next base: position 506,298 of record CAOKZL010000421.1, read on the forward strand.
AAAGTTACTTTGCTTGAATAAGCCTTAGATATTTTAATGATTTACAAATTTATCATCTCAAGAGCAGATATTAAATTAATTCAAACTACAGAACGGTTTAGAAATACACACAGATTTGACTGAAGCAATCTACAGAATGTTAACTCATTCCTCAACCAAATTACTACAATACAAAAGATACCTCAGGAAAAGAAGACAATGCTACATTTCATTAGCCTATCAATTCCCTTGATTCTCTTCCAGTAGGACTGACAGAGTCACATAGAAGTTCTCTTTCTTCATTTTTCCTTTGTAAGCTTTTTGGTGTAGGACAAACATGAACACCGGGAATGCAACAGAACGTTGAGAGCCAGTGTAGTGGTTTGAATGTTGGACTAGGACAATGGGAAACACTGGGACACCAGAATTTGAATCCTCACTTGACCATGGAAACCCACTCGGTGACCTTGCGCAAATCATGCTCTGTCTGCCTCAGAGGAGGGCAAGCGCACACCCCTTGTGAACAAATTCTGCTAAGAAAATCCCATGACAGGATTACCTTAGGGTCACCAGAAGTTAGAAATGACTTGAAGGCATACAACAACAGCCATAATGGAATAGTACACTTCAGTCATGGAATTAAAGCAATTATATTCTTGCCTCTGAATTAATCAAGTGATTATGCAGTCTGAAAACCTCTTGGTTAAGTAAGCCTGCCAACTTTGAAATTTTCTTACTAAATGAACAGGATTTTTGTAGTCGATGCACAACACAAACTCTGTTTGGTCAAGTGAAGAGATTGCCAATAGAAGCTCCATGAAATTCCTCCCCTTGCCTCTTGCATGCCTTTGTTTCTAACTCCTTGTATCCAATGAAACACAATAAGATTGCTGAGAACTGAATACAGAAGAATTTTGTAGCTTATTTAAAGAGGGTTGATTTCTATGCAGGTTTCACTTTTCACTGCAGATGTTTGACAATAACCATTGGAACTCTAGAAGCCATGAGCGCACAAGCCTCTACATTCCTTTCAGTCTTAAAACCACATGCAGTATTTGTACTTTCAGAACACAAGTTGTCACTTTTAAGATGGCAACAGCTGATAGGGATGTTCAAGCTAACTAGCCAGGCTGTTCTTTGAATCCCAGTCTAAATATATACAATTCCTCTCCTCTCCAGATCATGGCATGAATACAATGCAAGTATAAGCATACTGTGCTAAATAGGAGTCTTCTCAATGTAGTTTACAACATTCTTACAAAAGCCAAAAGTAATTGTAACCAGTCAGCAACAGGGTAATGAACGAACAGACTTCAATAGGATTGAAGCCAAGTTTTTTAAGCCCTTAGCAGTCAAGCAAAACCTCTTGGGCTTTTGTAAAACATTGCCATTGCCCTCACCATACAATCTCCTTTCAGCATCTTTAAAAGAAAAGAAGCAGTAACATCAAACGGGCTCTACTGGTTTCTGTTCAGGCCACACTTCATACTACAAGAGATAAAAATCAATATTTTTACTGAAGTGGAGCATGAAGCTAGAAATCCACTCAAGGTTTCACCTCAATTATAAGCACTGTTTTCCTTTTCCGAAGCCAAATTTCTCTGAAGATGTTTTTGCTTTCACAGAAGAGAACAATGCAAAGAAATTCTCAACACAGTCTCTTCTTTCAGATTCTTCAAAATACAATCCCTTTTACAAGCTCGCTTATCAGTGACTATCCAACTTTGGCATAAAATCAAAAGACACAGATCGGGCTGTTTTAGAGATTTAAAATTCAGAATCATGCCACTAAATATTTCTATGATTTATATTAGGGAATCTAATTTTATTAAGAAAGATGTTTTAACATTCAGCCACGTCACAAACATATTTGATTGGCTACCCCTTCAGCTACATGTTTATATTTTTAAGAAACAGATCTTTCAAACACATCTACCATTCAGAAAGCATTAGGTTATATATTACAAATCTGAACAAATCAATTTAGTTGCACTAAGCATACATAAAACCTCAGCAGGCATTTAAAATCTCTGTTGCCATTAGAAATTGCCATGTGATGCACACTTGAGCTTTGCAGTGCTGTTATGTAGCCATTCACAAACTACTTTCTTCCTCTATTTCAACATGTGTGAATATACACTAAACTTCGTCACTGGATATAAAGTTATTTCCATTTCCATTATTTTAACGTGCCTAAGACAGCTGGAGCTGAACTTTACATGTTCATCTTATAAAGCTGCATACTGTGTAAGGCAGCCGACCACTACCAAGTTCACAATATTTAGTGAGTTCACAGTCATGAACTGCATGATCCCTGTTTAAGAAAGTTTCAGCTAGAAAGTTTCAAAACAAGGCACAAGCTGCAATTACTGAGTTCAGCTTCCAATTTCTAGCCTCTGTGGCTGAGTTTCAGAGAGTGTCTCTACTGTAACTTAAGTCAACGGAAATAAAATAAATAAATTGCATGCCCCATTTGTTTTTATATCTGGTGATTTGTAACCTTATTTTGCTGAAGTAGGTTCAACATTTTCAAAATACCCTATTTGCCCACTTTTACCCTATAAGACTCACTATTTTTCCCAAGAAATACTGCTTGAAAGTGGGGTATGTCTTACACACCAGTGCATCTTATATGCTACCAAATAGTATTTGATGGTGTATAAATGGGGCGCATTTTATATGCTGGTGCGTCTTATATGCCAGCAAATATGGTAGTTCACAACTTTGGCATACTGGGGACAGTTAAATTATTTACTAGTAAGAAAGATCAACCCAGTTCAGTGTTTAAGGTTTGGTTTATGCATTCACATACAAGCCTGTATATTTATTCAATCCCTTCAGAGGAAGCACCCATCAAACCATGAAATTAAGATCAAGAAAGCAGAGTGCTTAAAGTAGGAAGTAATTCAGCAGAAAACTCTTGGTGATTTGCACCAGTATAAAAGGGTCTGTGAACCTGATGTAAGTACTCTTTTGAGCAGAGTGACAGCAGGGGGTGCTGGCGAAAGCTGCTTCCATCAGGAAAAGAATCTGCTCTGCTGGTTCAGAATTGGTTGGGAGGAGGGAGGCCACTTCCTTTCCTGATGGAAATGGGTCTGTCCACCCACATCAGTCATAAGCACCCATGGCCATGTTATCTCAGCTGCTGTGCCCCGGCTTACACTTCTTCCAGCGCCACTCTGGCCAAAAGAGAATTGTTGCCGTTAATCTGAAAATGTTCTTCAAGGAAGAACGATTGTATGTGCAAGTACTCAACAAACTCAAGAACGTTGATAAAACACAGTTCTCAAATAGGGGATCTACTGCTGTCACACTTTATGTGGAAGGTACCTCAACTGAAATATTCACAGCAACCTTTATGCTTGCTTAAACAACTCCCCAAAAATCACACTAAGGCCTTCAAAACATTCCATAAAACCTCAAACTGAATTAAGAATGCTGAGAATCAGACAAAGAAGTTGACATGATTTCTGCCAACATCCTTTTTTTTCAAAACAGAAGTGGAAACAATTGTGAGTCAGACTAAATAAAGTGCCCTCACAAACCATCCCATCCTCAAAATCAGAAAAAGTTCATTGTGGCCATCAGCACAATTCCTGTTCTTAAATACTGAGGTTTCTTGAGAAACAGTGCCAAAAAGGCTATAACAACCTGAAGGCTTTATTTTTGTTATAGCTGGCCTCTACTGTGTTCATTCGCACAATCAAGTTTGTTGCTGCTCCGAGAATGATTAAACCCTTCTGTTTACCCTTTGTTTCTAAAGTGGGTTATTTCCCCCCCCCTAAAACAAATTCTAATTTGCTATCCTCACTTTCAAACGCATTCATGAGTGTTAATATCTTTCTTAGGAATAACATTAGAAGGGAAATCTTTTGATTTGGAAGATCACCACGGTCTAAAATAGGAAGCGTGCATCAGTAGGCTACAGGGACACCATCATTACTGAATGGAGGAAAATCCCATTACAATCACAAATTAATACCATTCCTTACTACTGCCATAATTAAGAGCCCTTTTTGCTATTACTATATGTGTGTGTGTGTGTGTGTGAGAGAGTGAGAGTGAGCGAGAGAGAGAGAGAGAGAGAGAGAGAGAGGGGTGGATTTCTCAGCCACAGGTATAACAATTCCAACCTCAATTATCTTTTTATCACTGTTTTAAATATATCTTGGCACCACAGTCAGAAGAAACTCTTTTGCACAACACATCCTGACAATTTGTTCAAAAGGCCATTTTCAACACCTCCAGACTTGCTGTGCCTCCTACAACAAGTCTGCCAATATTACTGCTATGCTTAAGAGCGAGAGTTCTTACGCACAAAATACATCTTTCTCTTCCTTCCTCCCCACACTTGTTGCTTATCTCAAACTACACCAAAACAGACAGTTACAACATTGTTGCTTCTAGAATCAGATACTCCATACCATTCAGACATCATACCAAACTATGCAGAACCCAAACATGATATGATATTTCAAAAGGATAGAACACCATGTTCTACAGCTGTATGCCCGGTTTTCCTTTCCAGTCCAGATAGCACCCTAGACTTTAGGTACAACTGATTCTGGAAGCCAAGGAATAGTCATAATTAAGGTTATAAATCCATTATCATGCCAGAGCACAGTCAGCTTTCTTAACCACAGTTTGATGTGATACTCAAACTGAAAAATGAACTGCTTTGCTGAACCTAATGAGCAAAGAATACTGAGAATATTATTCCAGTTTCTTTCACATATTGTTAAAACAGTTACCATGTCCGTAAGCAAATGTGAACACTTACTGGTAAATGGAAAAACAGCCTTAGACAGCATCCTCATCATTCTCTTCAGAAAAAAGATGGCCCCCACCCCAACCACTCATGTTCACTAACTTGTCCAGCCAAGCAGTTCAGTAATACAGGCAATACAAATCATCATATATTAGAAAACAGATACTTACAGCCATAATTAACTCAAAGGGGTGCTTATACACCCTCACAGGGGACTGGTATTTCTGCACCATGGTTGCAAGTTCTTAGGATTAGAGAGATCTAGGGGGGAAAAAAAACAAGAAGCAGTAGGAATGGTATCAATATATGCTTATCACAGTTGGAACAGTAATCATGGAGACTTTGCATGTCACTTCCCATGACCAGGATCCCACATCCCAATGACACATCCAAGATTTTGAAGAACAAGAATTCAGAGTCAGTGTAATTCAGACTGGTAGTGCTTACTTTCAGAATACTTCTTCTGCAGCAGCTTTTGTTTTTTTAAAGACGTATTATATGGTCAAAGTCACTACCTATGCTTAATGTCATTATCAAGTCTGAAAAGCTGTATTTAGCTAGAAATTACTACATGTGGTTAGAATATGGAAAGACACACCCAGGGCATTACTCAGTCTACTATTTTAAGCAACAAACTTCCAGCTCTTTTTATAACTTCATATTCAAAATGTGGCAGAACAGCAGCACAGCAGGTGGAAGGATACCGTTACAGACAAGGAATGGACCCCACATCTCCAACAATAGGAAGTTCAGGGTAATATTTGTACTATGCATACGCTGTGATTCAGCCATGAAATGTCGAGATCAGAATTCTCACAGCTGTACAGAAACACTTCAGCACATAATTGCATGCATTTAAAAATATTAGGATCTAGAAGCCAATTAGGAACACCACCATCCCACTTTACTTGCACATTCCAGCTCTATCTAACCGTGACAACTTGCCTTTGGGAGTTTCCATTAAAAAAAATTCAGGAAAGCAGAAGGCTGAGAAGGATGGCCACCTCAAATGCACAAGTGTATAGAGAAACTATGGTCATTTTTTGAAGGCTGAATGCTGATTTAATAAGCTGGGAGTCCTTCTGCACTACACTGTTATAGTGCTATTATTCCATGTTCAACATGCTATGGAATCCTGGGGTTTGCAGTTATGGAAGGGGCTGGCTGGCCCATCCCGTAACTGTAAACCCCAGGATTCCATAAGATGTTGAAAGTGGAATAATAGTGTTATAACAGAGTAATGTGGAAACGCTCCAAGATATCCACAAGCTTCAAGTACGTCTACTCAGTTACTTTGCCCTTTTTGTTGTTTGCATCCACAAACAAGCAAAGCAAGAAATTTTTGAACTGAGAACTATAGTGAATTGCTCTCTAACGAGTCAGGATAAGGAAATGAATTTTAAGCTATGATGTCATATTCCGGAGGTTTTGGAAGTGATGAACCATTGCTACTCCGATTGAGTGGGAAGCTATGGTTAACTGAGGCTTCCTGGCTTGCTGATTGATCATGCAGAGGGAGAAGTGAAGTCGCTATGACTAGGTACAGCAGGTTGCTATGTTTCTTGACTTCTTAATCTGAGGTTTTCACTGTTCAAATATGCCGATGAATTCCCAAACTAATCTCCAGACCACTGTTTGTGCTGAACACCTAAGCTGCCATGGCCAGATATCCTAAATGGAGTACAATATGAAATGTATTGTCACAGAACAGGATGGAGAATGGATCATTAATGGAAGGAGACTTAAGTGTCAGCACATAAAGACATTGCCAGACTATGACCACTTGATAAACATCTGTTCAGATTTTTGTTTAGAGTGGAGGGGTATGTACTCTCCAAACAGCAGACTACTGAGGCTAGCAGTTATTTTTAGTGTCAGTATATCCAAAAACCTACAACTTTAACTAGAAAACAAAGCCAGTCTTTTTAAACAAACCAACAATAAACAGAGCCCCAGACAAGCAGAACAAGAAAATCAGGAGTAACAGATCATGTCTGTAAAATGAGAAAGTGGGCTTTGGGCTTGCTGTTGCCTTCAAGCTGTATCCCACTTATGGTAACCCTAAAATGAATTTATCATGAGGTTTCCTTGGAAAGATTTGCTCAGAGGAGGTTTGCCTTTGCCTTCCTCTGAAGCTAACAGAGTGTAATTTACTTATGAAATATTCTTGCGTCACACTGATTTTGCGGAACTCAAACAACTATAAACAGTGTATTTATTTAGCATTTAGAACCTTCAAGTGCTAGAAAATTTGGATATCCTGTACCTCCAAAATAAGTTTTGAGTCCTGGTCATGTCAGTCATTAACATGCAAGGTGACCTTTTGCCACATCACTATCCTCCAAATGAATAAGTAGTTCACTTTGTTAATGCACCATTAGTTAAAAAATCAATGGTAACGATCATTCTAATCCAAAAGTACCAAGTAGCAAAAAGCAGAGGTACAGACTGCTTTTTCACTTGAAAAACACAATAAAGACAGCAATATAAAAGCTTTCAGCAGTGTATTAGTTAATGCTATTTACCTGGAAACAAATATAAAATACAAGACCCTGAAAATCAGTGACACTACCACCAGTCTCTTGAATCCAAACAGCCTTAAGAAGCTGAACATTGCTCCCTTTTGTTTGTGTGTGCTTTCAAGTTGCCTGTCAACTTATGGCGACACCATGAATTTCACAGGGTTTTCTTAAGCAACAAAAACTCAGAGATGGTTTTGCTTCCTCTGAAACATAGCCTATAGCACCTGGTCTCCCATCCAAGTACTAACCAGGGCTGACCCTGCTTAGCTTGCAAGAGCAGATGGGATCTGGTGCCTTCCGGATATTTAGGTCCTAGCTTCCTTTTGTGTGGGACTGCCCAAAGAGCCAAAAGCTCAGGACAACTTACTTTATTATGTACCATGATTTACCAGTCTTGTGGGACACTGTCAGAAATGAACAGCCTCCTCGCTTCCATTCAAAAGACAGACAATCTAGACCAGTTTGCGCAGCTGGGAAAAAACTTCCTCGATTAAACAAATACCTGCTGTGCTAAATTAGCTTTGGAATGCCAATGAAATTTAACAGATTTTGTTTTTAACATATGAAGAATGCTGAAAAGGTTGGAAAAAATCAACTCCCTCCAAAACAAACACACAGAGACCTCCTTGTGGGCAAGACACCAACCAATGGCTCTTAGGTGGCTAGAAAAACAAATCTATCCTGAAAGAAACATCTAGTCACACAGCCAAGAGTCTCTGCAAAAGTATTGAAGCAGGACTCTTAGTTCAAACCAAGCAACTATGAAAAGTAACTGTTTCCTTTCCTCTCCCCTAACATATTACCAGCATGAAAAATATGCAAGGCAATCCAAAACAAAAATAATAATAAACTCTCTTTTACTGAAAAGAGACTACATCTGGGACCTATTTACTCTCTAATAATCTACCACAGACTCCCACAAAATTCGCATGCTGCAAACTATTAGATGTGCTCTTACATAATATGATAGTTTTCTATAGTGCACCCTTCTGAAACTCTGAAGGGAAGTTGAATGGAAAAATGGGTTTCCTCAAACTTAAACAGGGGAAAGGGCTGGGGGCAGACAGGACACAATCAATAAGAAAAAAAGGGGGAAAAACTGTCTAGTAACAGCCCTGCTATACTTCTGCCCTAGTTGGGGATGGAAATTAAATTTCAGAATCAACAGTGGAAAAAACAACTAACATGATAAGAAGTAAGGTAGAAGAACAATGTAAGGGACACAAACAGAGAAAGAAGTGGAATCACAGAATCATAGAAATGTAGAGTTGGAAGAGAACCCAGATGGCCATCCAGCCTCTGCTTAAAAACCTCCAAGGAAGGAGACTCCACCACGCTCCGAGGCAGCATATTCCACTGCCGGACAGCCCTGACCGTCAGGAAGTTCTTCCTGAGGCTCAGGTGGAATCTCCCTTCCTGCAGCTTGAATCCGTTGCTCCTTGTCCTGGTCTCTGGAGCAGCAGAAAACAAGCCCTCTCCCTCCTCTACATGGCATCCTTTCAGATATTTAAACATGGCTATCATGTCCCCTCTTGACCTTCTCTTCTGCAGACTAAAAGGGGGGTTAATGTAAGACTTCCAAGCCATAGAACAGGCCATTAAAGTAAATCCATGGAGTGTTTAGCTTCCTAAAGTGAGGAAGAGAAATAAAAGGGAGGAGGCAGTCCGAAAAACCAGAAGGGTAAAACAAAAGGAGCGCAGAGGCATTTCAGGGCAAAGGGGAAAGAGATCACTGGGAGAAGAGCCAGAGAACAAGGGCACACGAGGGAAGGCTGGAAGAAGCTCAAGAGGGAGGGCAGTCCGAAAGGGAAGGGGAGCTCTCCGCAGGGCCAAAGGGATGCCCTGAGAGGAAGGAAGGAAGGAAGGAAAGAAAGAAAGGCGGAGGCCGGGCGGGGGGCGGATTTCGCCATTCCGGGGAGGAGGGCATTGATGCGACCAGGGGTGCCAGGAGGGGGGGGAGGCTCATCCGAGAGGTATCAGAGAGGGAGAACAAGCCCCAGGGGAGGCGGGGTGAATCTCAGCACGAGGGGAGCGGGCGGGCTGTTGGAAAACTTGCGAGGGATACCGCCGATCCGGGCCGGCGGCGAGGGGAAGGGGGGTGCCCGTGGCAAAGCCTCGAGGGGCAAAGGGGAAGCCACAGCGGGGTGGGCTGGGAGAGAAGAGGCTGGGGCGCGGGGGGGGTGGGGGCGAAGACGAGGGCGTGGAGGAGAGGAAGGATGGGTGAGGGGCGAGGCTAAGCCATCGCGGGCAGCCCCAGCTAAGAGGGGGGCGTGAGGCGGAGGATGAGAGCCTAAAAAGGAGGGGAGTGGGATCAAGAGGGAGCGAAGGAGGGTCGGGAAGCCGGAGGCGGCAGCAGAAGGGCGGGGGAGGCCGTCCGGGGGGGGCGTGGGAGGGTTGTCGGGGAAGGAGAGGGGCCCCAAACAGACCCCGGAGAGCCGGGGGGGAGAAAGCAGGCAGAGGGGAAAGACGAGCCGGAGGGCGGAGGGAGAGGGAGAGGAGCCGAGCGCGCCTGCCCACCTTCTATCGCCAAGGCCAGCTGGTCTCTTGCTTCATGTCGGCTCCCCGCTCCGCTCCGCTCCGGTTAGTGCTGGTGGTGAGAGTGGCGGCGGCGGCGGCGGCGGCGGGGGAGGCGGCCTCCTCCTCGAGGGTTTCTGCCCCGCCGGTTCCGGGAGGGGAGGGGAGGGGAGGGGAGCGGGGGAGGGGACCAGAGAGCGGCGGCGGCCCCGCGCGTTGTTAAGCAGTGACAGGCCAGAGAAGGGGGCCGGCCGCCTGCCAACCCGCGCGCCTGCGCACTGGCGGGGACGACGACAACTCTCCTCCCCGGCTGGAAGGGCTGCCGCGGGTTTGCGCATGCTCCATCCGGGTAGGCTCTGAATTCGTTTGCCGGAGAAGGCTCAGAGCGCGGAGGGAGGGGGCGGCGAGCGGTGGCGGGGCTGGCGTCCGTTGCTTACGGTGGCTGGCGAGATGGAGTGCCGCGTGTGTTTATTAAACGCCGGTTATTACAGAACGCAGGTCCTCGTTTTAAAACAAATTGAGTGTGGCTCTGAGTATAAGTTGGGTGGCCGCGCTGTTGAGAAGAACCTGTGTCTTGTTCGAGGCAGCCTTGGGGTTCCTGAGAAAGAAAAGCCGGCGCAGGGGGCAGTTTGCAAAAATTGAACCCCTCTCCCTCAGCAAAGGGGAGCCTCGGCACTACTAGTCAATAAGTCGATTTCACATACTAAAATGTATACGGTGCAAATAAAGAAATACAAATACTGTGTTAGCAACGGTTGGGATTAATTTGTCAAGGACGTTCAAGCCTTATACATGTGTATGAGGAAATGGATCCGGCCTGGAAAGCCACTACAACGTGTTGGACAAGGACTCTGGGAAACTAGAGTTCAAATTTGCAATGAAGTGTGGAAACCCACTGGCGGACCGTTGGCCTAGTCACACTCTCTCGGCTTCCTTGAGGAAACAATAGCGAGCGTCCTTTGAATAAAGAAACAGTTAGGATAGTCTTCATAAGATGGAGTTGACTTGAAGGCGCATAACAAAGGCCCCACAAGGGTTCATCGTTGAGTCCTATCTAGTGTAAACCACACTCAAAAGGAGTACCAAGCAGGAGGGTGTAGGATTAGGCAAAAATATTCTGTTAACCCAGTTTAAGAGATCTATCTGTCTAAAGAACCTCTCTTGTCAGGTTGACAGAAGATCTAAAATGGCTGGGACATAGGAGGAGCTGACTTACCCCGCAGTTCAGTTTCCTCCACGGACACAGCTGCAGCGCTGGCACAAAGTTAGGCTAAGGGGAATGTTTTTGTTGCGTGCCTTCAAGTCTTTATGGTAACCCTAATGTGAACCTATCACAAGGTTTTCTTGGGTTGAGAGTGTGTGACATGCCCATGGTCACCTAGCGGATTGCCATGGCCAAGCGGAAAGGTTGTTCTACATCATTTCCAACATCCCTAGGCTGAGCGGAGTTCAGCTTCATCATAGCATTTATTTTATTTCTATACCGCCTATCAACTAGTGTTATCTAAGCGGTTTACAATGTATTTTTAGCTAATTGCCCCCAACAAGCTGGGTACTCATTTTACCGACCTGCGAAAGGATGGAAGGCTGAGTCAACCTTGGAGCCTGGCAGGATCGAACTCACAACCTTGTGGTTGCAGTAGTGGCAGAGCTGCAGCTGCCCCTTGGCTTTCTTCACCAGCATTACACTCTTACTTGGGAGTACAGTATCTTTTCAGTTGATCTGAAAAGACACAGGGAAGATCTGATGGTTTTGTTTGGTAATCAGAAGGTTAGTTACTCTGTATTTTCCTCTTGCATAATCAAGTTCCATCTCATACTTTTTGCAGGGCCCATCTAGCTTCCTTCTTGTTTGCTCTATAGAATTCTTGATTTGGATGGTGAAATTCTGTATGAAAGTTAGCATGTATAACAACTGCAGTCACAAACAATAGAAATGTACAGCACCACACTATGTTAATAGAGGGGCAGAATTTTTAAGTAACTCATAATTTTTTGAAAGAAGTTAAAACAGCTGTAACGCTCTCTTAGGAAGAGCATGCCTACTTCTGTCACACAAGTGCTGGCTGCAACACAGAAATGCCTTATCAAAATCAAAGAAACTGTGTTTCAGCCATATTCAAATTAATGCAGATAACAGTCCCCTAAAACAGGTGGGCAAAGTGTGGCAGAATTTGACCCTTATTGGAATTATGATTTATAACTAGCTAAGTCTTGGCAAGCCATAGGGTTAGCAGAATTGAATAATCAGAGAGCTTTCAGTCTCTTCATGTGCAAAACAGAGGCCTTTTCCACACGGGGTAAATAAAATGGGGCAGCGCGAGCTCTGACGGACATCGCCCACACGTTCGAGTGCACTAGCTCGTACATATTTGGCAAGCTCCACACCTTAATCCACCCGGTTAAGTCAGCAACAGTCAGCGCGCAGGCTTTTTAAAAAACGGGGAAAGGTGTTTTTTTCCCCCTCATACCGTGCTGATTTGTGCATGATGTAATCGGAGGGTGGGCTGTGGGCGTGGACAGCTTCAGCGGTTGGAACGCGCCGCGAGAAGCCTCCAAGCAGTGGCACAGAAAAGCTTAAATCCTCCGCAGCATTACCAATAAAAGGCCAATCGCCGGCACCTCCTCGAGCGGTCTTTACCCCATAGATGTTCCAGTTCAGGCAGCACAACTCCAAGAAGCCAGAATACAGCTAAAATGGGCCGTTCAATTTCAGGAAACACCTCTTCCTCCATCGCTCACAGGGAAAGATAAAAGCAGAAAACGGGCGCGAGAACCCACCAGAGATAGGGAGCAAAAATGCACTCCACCCAGCTATGGCGTGGAAAACCATTCCCCCGAGATAGGGCACGAAAATCAAAAATCGACACGGTTTATTTTAAGGCTAGCAGGAGGAATGGGAGGAGGGAGTCATCGTGGGAGGAACTGCAGGGCATGACATGAGCATACATGTCATGACGCACGGGGTCATTTTAAAAAAAAAGAGCTGCCAATCACATCCGCTGCGCGAATTCCACGGAACGTGTGGAAATGGCAATAGATCGTTGTACAATATGTCTGCAGTAGCACGGACAAAAAAAAAACATCCGGAAACGTTGCAGCGCAAATTCCACAGAACGTGTGGAAAGGGCCAGAGAGAGAGATTGTATGATCCAGAGAGTTTAATGGTCATGAATGTAATTCTAAACCATGGTTTAGTTTAATGTTTCATTTAGCTTAATGTTGCACCTGAATCACTGTGGTGTCATTCTAGTGTGCATTTCAGTATGCATGCAGAGCAAATCTGGGCGTTTCTGATCTTTAGGACTGGAAGCAGGTATCAGCATAGCGCCAGAACAGCAGGTAGGAATATATGCATTCTATTATTTTGGTAGATACATAGGCCCTTCTGTTTCTTTCCAAGTGTACCTGTTATCATTACATATTACATTGTGCTTGGAGAGTAACCCATTACATTACTTGTTCTGCTGTCCCTCCTTCAATTACATTTAATTACTTTTCTGATGGAGGCAAAATCTTAGGATTAGTAAGACAATGGTATAGAGAGCACGCTGATCAAATTTGCAGATGACACCAAATTGGGAGGGGTTGCTAATACGCCTGATGACAGGATCAAAATTCAAAAGGACTTGGACAGATTGGAGAGCTGGGCCAAGGCTAACAAAATGAACTTCAACAGAGAGAAATGTAAGGTCCTACACTTAGGCAGAAAAAATGGTATGCAGAAATATAGGATGGGGGACACATGGCTGGCTAACAGTACATGTGAAAGGGATCTAGGAGTCTTCAGAGACCACAAGCTGAACATGAGTCAGCAGTGTGATGCGGCAGCCAAGAAGGCCAACGCAGTTCTTGGTTGCATCAATAGGAGTATGGTGTCTAGATCGAGGGAGGTATTGGTACCACTCTATTCTGCATTGGTTAGACCTCATCTTGAATACTGTGTCCAGTTCTGGGCACCCCAATTCAAGAAGGATATGGATAAGCTGGAGCAGGTCCAGAGGAGGGCAACCAAAATGGTGAGGGGCCTGGAAGCCATGCCCTATGAGGACAGACTTAGAGAGCTGGGTATGTTTAGTCTGCAGAAGAGAAGGTTGAGAGGGGACATGATAGCCATGTTTAAATATTTGAAGGGATGTCATGTCGAGGAGGGAGTGGGCTTGTTTTCTCTTGCTCTTGAGACCAGGACAAGGAGCAATGGATGCAAGCTGCAGGAGGGGAGATTCCGCCTGAACCTCAGGAGGAATTTCCTGACAGTCAGGGCTGTCCGGCAGTGGAATGTGCTGCCACAGAGTGTGGTGGAGTCTCCTTCTTTGGAGGTTTTTAAGCGGAGGCTGGATGGCCACTTGTCGGGAGTGCTTTGAGGGTTTTCCTGCATGACAGGGGGTTGGACTGGATGGCCCTTGTGGTCTCTTCCAACTCTACATTTCTATGATTCTATGATTCTATAAAACTGGGAAATTCCTATTAAATGCCCCTGAATGTGTTCTTGAAAAGTTACTTAGGAAAGTAAATAAAAATAATGATCCATCATATTAATAAAATAACTTTGCTGTTATTTGTTTTGACCTTGAAATGTAACTTCATTACATTTCTGTGATCTAGAAAAGGGAACCAGTTACCAGAAACTACATTTCTTGTAACTTGTTATTTCTAAGCTCTGTTGGTCACCCATACGTTACAGAGTTTATCCATACTACAGAATATCAGAGTAACACCCACTTATACAGCACCTACCAATTGGGTATGATGCATCACTAAATTATCATGGTACCTTTATTTTTATTGCAGCTACTGACCATTTTAGTGTAACACATACAAACTATAATTACATGTACTACTTATAATTCCACCAGAAATTAGTGTGAGCTGTATTAGTGCTAGGGCTCATCCCTAAGGCCTGTAAATTTTTAATAAAAGAAAAAAAAACGCATTATGTACTGTACCGCTTTGTTTTGCCCTGCCACACACATAAAAAGTAGGTTACATAATAAAACTTCAGCATTAGTTTTGTCAGTGAATATACCAACCATTTATTTGCTTGTCACAGTTAAGTGTGATCACAATATATTCCAGTAAAACTTCATATTCTAGGCCCATCACAACACAGTTTCTGGATGGTTGAAAAAGACCATTCCTTCCCAAATGCCTTTTGTGAGTACATTGTGCCTCAAATCACAACTCTTCTTCTTTCTGTGTTATTATAGGGTGTGGACTGAGAGGTGTTTTGCTTGTCTTGTACAGACAAAATCATTTCCAACACCCAATTATGTTTGCATTTTGCAGGGAAAGATTGAACACAATGAACCAGCTTACCTTTCACATAGCTAAAATCATCTGCTAGCAGTCTTCTAACTGGAAAATGCCTGTTGGACTTTCCATCAGTTCTACAGCTCTTAGGAATGCTGTTTGAAAACTGCTGCTTAGCTACTCAAGAAAGTAAATATAAATAGTCTACATTTTTTTGCAGGTGGAAAAAAATGGTATTTATATTGTGGTTGAATCATTTCTTGTTAGCAAGACAGAAGCAAATCTCTGGATGATTAAACTTTTTAATATTAATAAGTTTTGTTGGTTGTTGTTGATGATGATGATACAATGCATTAACCAATTGCTTTTTCAAGATCCAGAAATGGGAACGCAAGACCTGAAATGTATGTATGGTACATGCTTCAAAACAGACCATAATACTGATTTTCCAGACTTGGGGTATATAATTTATTAGTAGCTGCGGAGAGTGAGTCTGAAATGAGTCATGACCTATGTAAGGCCACTGCTTTCACATGGTTTCTTCTCAGGCTATTAGCATTTAAGGATTTAGCTTGTAACGTACAGGAATTGACTTAATTTCACCCCATCATTCTCAAAGGCCACAGTCAACAAACCCTTTCCCACAAAGTAGTGATTTTTATGCTTGATTGCAGTTTATATAACTACTCCAGATCTACTGTTCAGAAGAGGGGTTCAGTAGATTATAATCCCAGTAAGAAAGATGTTTTTTGGACAAACCTCTCAAACCCTGCAGATTAAACTATTGTTAACGGTTCATGAAAAGTTGTCTATTAGAAACCAGCACCCCTACTGGGTTGCCATATTCCACTTCCTCAGATTCAGGCATCTGATCTGTATTTTATGCAGGTTATTGAGTAATTTGTTCTATAATTTGCATTTTAATTATGCAGATTCATCATATTAATTGTTGCTTTGTGTTTCCACTATGTTTCAACCTTTATACCAGTTATAACTGATCTGTGGGGAGGAACCAATATTGTGTAGTGATTTGACTTTGGAAACCAGGGTTTGAGTCCGCGCTCAGCCAGAGAAATCCACTGGGTGACCCTGGGCAAGTCACACTCTCTCAGCCTCAGAGGAAGGCACTGGCAATTACCCTCTGAACAAATATTGCCAAGAAAACCATGTGATAGGTTTGCTATAAGTCACAAATGAGTTGAAAACATGCATCAACAACGAATTTGACCTGAGAGAACCAGTAATAAGTAATCAGTCTTTAAAGTACTGGACTTAGAGCAGGGAGACCTATGTTCAAATCTTTGGTCATGGAATTGATCATTTCAGTTTGGGACACTATAGCTCTCAGCACTCCTATCTTACAATGTTGTTGTGGGGAGTAATAGAGGGGAATCATGTAAATTGTGCAAGTACATTGCTAGGGCAGCACAAATAAAAGAACAATAGTGTTAACGTGTTATCATGCACAAGCATGCCCCATGATATTCTCATGACATCACTATTTTTTGGCCCTCAGTTTTTCACTGATGGTAAAAAGTTACAAATACATGAAAATATCAAAGGGGACCCCTTAGAGTGCATGCCACCTGCTTCACAGGGCAAGGTGCAGAGGAAACCAAAGATGAACAGCAGTGAGTAAAGGGGAAAATATGTTCAGAGATACAGTTTAATATTTTACTACAACCAGAAAACAATATAGTTTAACCTTGACCTATTTGACTTTTTGTCACAATGTACATGCTAAGCAGCTCATCTAGAAAGTGTGTGCATCTACTCAATTATGGTTTGTGAATGCCAGTTAAGGTGATGATAAAAGTTTGTATTTTTTATATTTCCGTCTGCCTTCCCCTCTTACATTACATCCCCACATCCCAACCATGGGTATAACAGTCTAAGACAGCACTGCAGACATCTGGAGCCCTTTTCACACTACACAGTTATAACACTATGATGACACTTCAACTGCTTTTGTTCCATCCCAAGGAAACTTGGGATTGGCAGCTGAGATGCAGGGGCTTTAGAAAGCTCAGCCAGAGAGCTCCTCTGGTGCCTCCAACAAAACAACAAACCACAGCATTCTGTAGGAGAGGGCCATGGCAGTTAAAGTGGAATTATAGCACTATAAATGTGTAATGTGAAAAAGTTCATGGTGATGATGTTACCCTGTTTACTGGGGGTCCCGGGAGGGACACCAAAATGTGCTCAACTATAGGTGGGGAAAATTAGCTCAGAGCACTGCTTTAGCGTTACGAGAGGCAGGGTAACTTAGCGGGATCTTGTACCCCAGTGTTTACGGGGTCAGGCCAAGTCAAGGAGCAGACCAGTTTGAAAATAATGAATGTTCTTTATTAAATACAGGCACACAATGTAAGCAACACAAGCACACAGATAACTAAGGAAAATAAAGGAGTGAGTAAGATAGCGGGATTTTCAGAGGGATAGTTGGTTTGGGTGATACGACACCTGTTCCTGAAGTCTGGAAGAAGATGGAGAGTGATGGTGGAGTTTGATGTATCTCAGCGCGTGGAGCTGAGGGGAAGCTCGTCAAGCAATGCAGCAGCAAGGCGGTTGGAACTCGGGAGCGATCCGAGGAAGGTCTTGGAATCAGGGGTTTTTATAGGGAGAAGGGTGACTGCAGGCTATGCCTTACTCGGGGACAACAATGAGTTTTGGGGGCAAGACAATGTCTCCAAGAGGTCATAATTTAGCGTGATTGAGTTAAGTCCGAATTGACAAAGAGGTAGACTGTATGCAAATGTTCAGTGCTTGGCCTTTGAGCTTCTAGCTTGCCAAGTTACCTGCTCGGGGCAGGGCGTCCTTAGTAAACAGCGTGCATACATAATGAGGGTGTTTGCAGAGAGGTCTCCTAAAGCGGTGATCTGGCTATTTCTGACCTGCCTGTATTATTTTGGGATATTGCAGCGTTTGCTGGCCGAGCCTAGTTCTGGGCTTGTCCGGGGGCCTCACAAACATGTGGAGAGGGGTGGTAGAATAAAGCCGAATTATGGTATCAAAGTGATACCGGGTGCTATCTCCAGGTAGGCCTAAACTGCAGTAACAATGAAGTAGGGCTGCAGTCTGCAAAAACTTATGCCATACTTTTTAAGGGTAGATACCTAGACCTTGTTGTTTGCATTACAAAGAAAAACAAAGCTACCCCATTGAAAACTTTGGAAGATATTTCTTTGTGTAAAGAAAAAAAAAATTTAAAAGCAAGTGTCAGTCCAATGTGGGAGATGTGTCCTCCCCAACCCATTCTTGTACTTCTTCTTTCTATGTGTTGCAGCTGCTGTTTTATTTCTCTGACAGAGTTTACCACTGGAATGCCTCTTGCTTGTTTTTTGTGCTCTACCACTGCCTCTCCTTGTGACACCACATCTCTCTCTCTTGTACCTTGCCTCTCCTCACACCTCTTGGTCCTTGTGCCCTGTCACTGCATCTCTCCTCCTTAATTCTCTCCAATCCCTGCCATCCCTTGGCCCACAGTCTCCCTTCAATCCTACTTGCTCTCATATCTAACCCATGCCCTTACAGTGCTGATAAACATTTTATACAAAAGCTGTTCAAACTAGTTCTTGAATTTAGTGAATTTTCTTTGCCTTGAATGAATTAATATATGAAATGTAATACTTTTTCTGTGGAAGACAATATAAATGATTCGGTTTTGCCTTTCGCTGTAATGTACAGATACGCTATTGTAGAAAATCTGTAGGACACTGATTTTACTTATTCACATGCCTGGTTCTTTATCTAATTCATTTTATTCCTAAACTGAATGAGGACACAAGACAAAGGAAAGAAAAACATTTATAGACATTAGAGTTATTGTTCTGTATAGTAGAAAACAGTACATTCATTCATAATAAGCTTTAATCTCCCTCCCCCATGGTCTAAAGAAGAAGAAAAAACTAGATTGGAGAAGTATCTAAATTTAACTTGTCATGAAGAAACCTTCCCTGACTCCCTCAATAGTATACTGTTGGAAATTCTAGTGAAGTGCTTTATTAAAAAAAATATGTTCTGATTAAGCAAATGTACTTTACTTACAAGATGGAATTAGTAAGACCAATTGTCACTTAGTAGTCATTTCCTGTAAATAGGACATAGCCTCTGAAAATTGGCATTTTTTCAGACCAACCAGTTTTGAACTTGTGTCAAATACAGCGCTATGCTGCAGAATGCTGGGCAGAGTATTATTATAAGTTTCATGTCAGATTTCTGTGAGAGTAGGCTAGGTTGCCTACTGTCACATTAACAAAAGTACGTTGACTGCCTATGATGTCCAAACAAGATGTTACCATAGGAATCAGGTAGTTAGCCAATTGATAGAGAGTCATTTTGTGGAATATTTTAATTCAGAAGAGAGCCATCAATTTGTGTGTGGAGAGTTAATATCACTATTGGTCCTCCTATCACAGTTATGGATATTTTCTGATAACAGGCTTTCCCCACTTATGTGGCAGGTTAGAGACCAGAGCACTGTTAGAAAACAGAATTGGTTGAAAAATGGAACCCATGTACTGTACCATAGAGAACATGAAGGACTTACGAAGGCTCATTTGTCACAGCTATGCTTTGCAAGCAGCACAAGCAGTTTCAAGCAAGCCTCTGTAGGCAAGAACTGATGAAAGAGTAGAATCCCCGTTGAATTAATGGAAGTGTCAAAAGAGTGAGTTGTCAGATAATGGGGCATCAAAAGGTAGGGGCTTCCTATAATTTTAAAATCTCTATTTTGTTCTCCCCACAATTCTCTCCTTCCCTAAACTATTTCTTACTTTTTCTCTAGAAATGTGCCCTAGCCTCTCTTGATCATTTTAATTGTCCTTTAGTTGTTGTTGTTCCTTCTGCAGCGGTGCCATATCCTTTTTGACCCTTAGCAACCAGAACTATACATGATGTGCCAAATGTGGATGTGCCATAGCTTTATACAATAGTATTATGATACTAGTGCTTGATATTTTCCATCTGTTTCTTAAGAACCAATAACACTGAATTTGCTTTTGCTTTTTCCTCAGCTTTCCATACCACTTCTGCTTGGTCACTGTCCTTATTTTTTTTGTTTTTTTTTAATGAAATGTGGGAAGAACAAAACACAAAAGAGGGAGTGTGAGCCAAATAAATTCTGCTGCCAGCATTCTGCCTTCACCTTCAAAAGTCAATGCACCATTGCTCAAGTTTTAAGCAGACCAGCACTGGTATTTGTCCAAGGCCCAAAACTGACTCACGGATATTCTTAATTAAGAAGACTGTGATCACAGAAGGTTTGGCAAGCCTGTCCTATATCTCTCTCCTGCAGAACTGACAAACAACTACTGTTTTTGAATGGTCACAAAATTCAAGTGAATGTCGTCATTCACCAATCATAGGACTTCTGATTTTCTGCTAATGTCACAGAAGTGGAAGCAGAGATAGGGGAAGCTTGGCCTTCTCAGAAACAGAACAAAGTGCCAGTGTCAGGAATTAAAAATCCAGTAAAAGTTTTGTACAAATTTGAGATTTGGCTAGATAAATGAATATTTTAATATTTAAATTTTAAAATTAAAATTTGGGTACCAGATCACTAAATAGCTTGCATCTGGGAGCATGCCATTTCCTGACCTTTTGCTGCACAGGCTCATGTATTTCCTCCACTGGAGGGCTGCAGTGTGGGGCAGGGGGGAATTGGCAGAAGTTGTGCCCCCAAAGCTACCACCTTCTTGCTTGTCATGAGTTAGGTAACAGGGATATAACACTCATGTGTAAAAGGAATGTGAAAAGTAAGAGTGAAGGCAGTCTACTGATATGATGAGTAGCAGCTTCCAGTTATTTTTAAGGGCATATCAAGAAGCATTTTGATAGGAAGTTTTCAAGTGTTGTCCATGTTGTTATCATCTCTAAGAGATTTTTCCCCCTGAAAAAAGCAACAGAAAATAATGGAAAAGTAATGAACAACAAAATAAGTAACACAATGACTTCACTTTTTCCATGACTCTAAATAAGTAGGAGGAACAGGTTACTTTTTAAACACTGTATAGAAAGTAACAGAAGGAATTACAGAACTGGACAGATCCACAGCCTGACTTGTATAAAGCAGTGTCCACAGTCCTTTAATTGAGAACATTCTATCAGCAGACGCCCCCCCCCATTTTACTCCTCCTAGTGTATCAGAAGTGAAGGATTTGTGATAATTTCCTTCTCAAATACCCTCTTGTACTTGCCTTTTTTTGCCAGTCATTGCAAGCATTATTTTATCCCCCCCCCTTCTCATAACATTATTCATTACTGATTCAGAAGAAAACACAAGATGCAAAATTATCATCTGTGACCGGTACTTGACTGAAAGCCAGCAGCAGAATGCCAGGACCAGTGAGCTCCTTATTTAGAGGATCCCACTGTTTTTGCCTAACCTCACTCCTTTCACATTCCCCTTTTCACACCTTGGTGCTGTCCCTCCACTACCAGCCCATTCCATTTCTCACTTATGTGGCTAATCCGTTTCCCACTCTCTTACACAGTGAAGACAGTTACTCCTCCTGTTTGTTGCTGTGCCTGCCTCACTCTCATTTCCACCTCCTGCTCACACAGCAGCTGCTGCTCCTCCTTGCGCTTGGAGCTGGCAGGACCAAGCTGGCACTTTTTAAAAGGACAGGGAAGTGACAGGCAGTGAGATGGGAGCAGCAGCAGCAATGTTTGGTTCAGCAGGAGCACTTGGGTCTCCATTTGTTGCAGGAGCCCAGAGAACACAGAGACCACAGAGCAAGAAAAAGAGTAATTTATTACGCGCGGGCTTTTGGCTGGGTGCCTCCAAAAGACCAAAAGCCCTGAATTCAAGTTTCACAGCTCTTTTATAGACAAAGTTCACAGCATACACAAAGATCACAGGCAAAGATCGCAGGCATGTCTCAGTCCGCCCCTCTGGGGTCACAAATACCACATGCTGTTACTAGCTAATTACCCCTGCACTCAGACCCCGGAAAGTGCTTATCTACAATCTGCAATTACCGCAGCCAGTCAATAGACGACACCCTGGCTACGTGATCAACATCCTAGCTACGTGATACATTGGTTCTCGTGACCTTTTTACCCTTCTTAAATCTTTCTCCGTTCCTCTGACCTAAGACCCCAGCTTCTACTTTATTTCTAATTTATTATTTCTAATTCATACCTATATCACATTACCCACGAAAACTTATGTCAAATCAAATTTAGTAGTCTTTAGGGCCTTTCCGCACTACACTGTTACACTGCTGTTATTCCATTTTCAATATCCTATGGAATCCTGGGGTTTGTAGTTTAGGGAGGGGCATTTAGAATTCTCAGCCAGATAACTCTTTGGCCACAGTAAACTACAAGCCCCAGAATTCAACAGGAGGTTGAAAGTGGAATAATAGTATTATAACACTGTAGTGCAGAAAGGCCCTTTAAAATATCACAAGAATCTGTTGGGTTTGCTGCAACAAACTAAAATGGCTACCTCCTCATAGTCATCCGTATCGTTCAGCCCCATTGCTATCTATGGAGTGTTTACACACACCTTTGCAAAAAAAAAAAAGGGTCTCAGCTATCTACAATCAGATAGACTCTTACTCTACATTGCAACATTTAACCAAGGGAACTGGGACAGAGTGACTTTCCCATTTAAATCTATGAAGTTCCAAAACTTCACGCAGTGGATAAAAGCCAGGTGACACTAACAGACTCATAACTTGCTAACAATCTGGCTGCACTTTTTGTCTCACATCTTGGTTTTACTAGATGAAATCTTGGAATTCAGGCCAGCTAATGGTTCAGTCAGCTATGGGGGTGACATGCTTAGAACTAGGTTAAAAACAGGCCAACTGGGCAGTATGCCAGCCCTCTCAACAGTGCTCATTCCTAAGGAAGTCTGTAGAAGGATTGCAACCTACACACAGCCTCCTTCTGTCCAAATCCTCCGTCATTCCATTTTTTCAGGTGCCTTTAAAATGCCCCTGGTTTTCCTATCCTCTTCCCTCTTTTTCTTCAGTTTACTTCAACTGCTGCAAACTGAATTCAAAGTGCAAAAATTATTTGAATTCAGTTAACTCAGCAGCAGGGAAAGGAGAGGAAGGGCGGAATCTTGCCCTTCCCTGCAGGTCAGATGAAAAGAAAACTGCTGCAACCTCCCCTAGCTTAAGTGTTCTTCCTCATTAATAACATCTACCATCTTAACCACATGTTGAAGTTGTTTGACCACACATGCCTTGGTCTTCATCTTTGAAATGTTGGAAGGTATGTCTACATGACCTATGAAATCTACAGAAGACCTTCCTGCATTTTACTAGTTAATGATGAAGAGCTCAAAGATGGCCGGGGGGGGGGGAGAATTGATAGAGATTCTAAAGAAATCCCACCTAAACATTAGGAAGAACACCTTTGCTACAAGAACTGTTTGACAGTAGAACAGACTGCCTTGCAGATTGGTGGACTCTCTTTTGGAGGGCTTTAAAGGCTGGAGGGGCATCTTTCAGGAGTGTTGCAGTTGTGTACAGAAAGGGGTTGCACTAGGTGGCTCTTGTAGCCCTTTCCAGCTCCAAAATTCTATGATTGTAACTAAAGTATCTTGGAATGAGAGTATAAATTATGAGGAGGAACAGGAGTTGGATTGTACTGATTTAAGAACGTACCACCACCCTAACAAAATTTGGACCCATTCACAACCTTCTATGCAGCCTACTAAATAGACATCCCTTCTCTAGAGGTACACGAACACATGCTAGTTTATAGTAAACTACCATGTGTTTGTGTACCTTTAGAGAAGGGGCATCCATGGCTACAAGATAGCATGTGACTTTTTCTGAATCACCTCTTGCGATTTCTCCAGTGAAATACAATGTCCTTGTGAGTAACATGTCAGCTATTTCCAAGCCTGAGGGTTTTCAGAAAAGAGGTGAGCAGACAAATAAACAGGCTGTCTACGTCAGGTGTGAGAGAGTAAAAAAAAAAAAATACCCGAGGTACCTTAACTAAATGCTATTTAACTTAACAAGTCTGAAACAGAACTGGATGTGGTCAGGAGGAGAAACAGCAGTAAAATTCCACTTCTAAACTTCCTGTTGAGCTGCT
Organism: Iguana delicatissima; assembly: GCA_948472985.1. Lineage (NCBI taxonomy): Eukaryota > Metazoa > Chordata > Lepidosauria > Squamata > Iguanidae > Iguana > Iguana delicatissima. Next base: position 530,394 of record CAOKZL010000421.1, read on the forward strand.
GCTGAGAAATTATTCGTACAGTACTGTGTACTCAGCCTGAAGGGGAGATGTTCCACAGTGCAACAACAACAACTGAACACTGGGCCCTTCATAAATTATATACATGAACTAAAAATCCATATTTGTTTATCTTTTTGCATTGCTTATAGAGCTCTGGAGTCTCTCCTCCTCAGCACTGAAAGGCGCACTTAGCACCAACTTCTGAGATAATCATATGTCTGATAACTAGGTGATACTTTGAAAAGAAACAGCTGAGAAGCAAGTGATTATTACACCTAATGACACATTCCATAGTGGTTTGTGTGTACTTATGTAGATTTGTGATTATCAATACATTTCAAGCATGCTTGGGTCAAACTGATCAACAACCAATGTGGTGGGTAAAGGGATACTAAATATTTTGTTGTTGTTTACAGCAGAAAGTTTACATCTTGCTTTTCTAAGCACATACCAACTTAAGTTAGCTTAGATAAAGTTGCAAATAAGAGCAAGCCGGAATAACAGCTCAAACTACATTTTTAAAAAATACAGATATAGCAGTCAAGCAGTCAAATTGAATGCTTCCAATAAAAGACTCATGATGATGATGATGATGATGATGGCAGCAGCAATATCTTGAAAGCCCAGCAATATCTCTCTCTGGGAAAGCATGTCCCAATTTCTGAGTATCAAAATGGAAGATGGGCCTTTCCTTTATCACCACCAATTGGACCACTCCTTCCAGCAGTGCACAAGGTGAAAGCTGGGACACCCATGGCTGAGTAGGGTCAGCCCTCCACAGTCATGGGTTTAGCATTCATGGATTTATTTGCTAGTTAATCCAACTCCTGCCTCCTCACACCTCAAACACCTCTTTTCTGGGGGAACCTTCTCTCTCAGTTGCTCCAATCAGACTGTGTAAGTCCTCTAAAAGCCCACTTCTGGTCGTCATCCTCCTCCTCTTCCTCCACCAGCCAAACTAAGGACAGCTTGCACCCCAATTTCTCACCACCCTCACAAGCCCTCCCTGATGTTCCCCCCACACCTAAGGAGAGAGAGGAAATATAAGGCCAGTATGTCAGGCCACCCGCTTTTCCTCTCCTTTCCCTGACTTGGGCCATTTCCGCGCTAGTCTGTTATAGCACGATGATTCCACTTTCAACATCCTCTGGAATCACCTGGCCCCTCCCGAAACTGCAAACCCCGGGATTCCAGAGGATGTTGAAAGTGGAATCATCACGCTATAACAGGCTAGTGCAGAAATGGCCTTGGTTTGGACCCTGAGTGTCCATTCTTCCCATCATTCCTCTGCCCTCTTCTCACACACACACACACACACACACACACACACACACACATTTTGATATTTGTGGTTTTTTCCATTTTTGTAGGAGTCCTGAGCCCCTAAACCCACTGAATGTGGAAAGCCAAATGTAATCTCAAAGTATGGTCAAAAGGGTATGGGCAGATAATAAAGAGGGCAAAAAGTTATGAATGAGGAAGAACCCACAAAAGCTACTTTGCTAAACCAACAAAATACAGAATGTATGTACCGGCTTTATGAAAGCCAGAAAAAGGGAGGAAAGGGCCTACTGGGAAGGACAAGACTCCACAACCTCTTCTCCCCCTCTCCTGCTGAGTTGAGTATGAGCAAACTAATTTTACATTATAAAATCAATTTGCAGCAATGGAAATAAGTCAAGGACAAAGAGGGAAAGGGGTGGAGGTGAGAGAAACTGGGACATTTTTAAAACAGTTGAGAAAGTGGGACAGTGGAAGATTAACTGGGGCTGTCTGCCAAATCAGGATAGTTGGAAGGTATGCTGAACATCCTACATGAGTAGGATGAGGAGAAGGAAAAGGGCCACAGAGTCTGAGTGAAGCTCTCCGCCAACAAGTTCATATGGTAGAATGGAAGACTAAGCATAAACTTCTCCTGTGTAGAAAACTGGTCCACCCCTTCTCTGTCTTTCTAGATCATATGTTACTAATCTAATTTTGGACACATGAGTTACAACCTCTTAACATTCCTGATTTGCCATCAGATCTTTCTGGCATGCTTTCAGCATCTGGTAGAAGCGGTGGCCCCTATTTTGCTGTGTTTCTACCAATAACTATCACAGTTGTCTTCCCTCCCCTGGGAGGTGTCTTGAAGAAAACTGCATGGTTCCATCTCCACCAAGATAGTGAGACTGAATTTTGGAGTGAATTATTAATATGCAAATAACAGATAACTATGTTTGTGTCATCATTAAATAAATGGCCTTGGATCTGAATCTGTTTCTAGAGGCCTTAACACATTAGATGGGGGCTAGGAAACTGAAAATGCAGGTAAATAAAGTGCATGTTGCAGGTCATGGTATTTAATAGTGTTGGCCTCTATCAATTAATCAACTCTACTTTAGTTGATTAACCCCTAGAAAGAACAGGTTAAAGCTTGCTTACCTAAAATAAATAAAAAGATCTGAGCATCACCTTGCCTTATGAAACTATTGTGTGTGATGTTTGGTGTGTGTACTTAATTTCTGGGGGAGCAAAAATATCTCCAACTAATATCTGCCTCTGGGAAGGTGGGAAGAGCTATCTTTCTAAAAATCTTCTTGTTGCTTGCCTTTGATCTGTAGGTGCTCTCAAGGGGCCAGGGCACAGTGGGAAGCCAACCTTTGCAGTCACTGAGTCTCCTTTTCTAAGAAGGGAAAGAAAAGTAATGATCACCATCTCTTCCTGTCCCTGCTGCTCCACAAACCCTGACAAATAGTTAAGGAAAAGTGGCTGCAGGATACCCTCATACCCCAATTAATGTCAGCCTTACCGATAAGACTAAAAGGTCACCAACCTTCCTTCCACCGGCACAATAAAAATCTTGCTGGTATCAAAAGTGTAATTACAGTACTTTGAGGATGCTGGGTAAGAAGTAACAAAATTAAAGAACTAGAAAAATAAATAAATTGCAGCCACTACACAAACAGAAGGTTGAAGTCTAAAACTGAAATTCATGGAAAAGAAGATCCTAACATCACCAAGGATTATCTTAGCACAAATATTAGCTTGGTGTGCTGCAGTCAAAGACCAAACAGAGATCCTTAGGAATTACTGGGAAGCTGACACACAGCCCGTGCCCTTGAATCAGTTTGTAGCCACTCCTGCATCTAGTGGTACATTCAGTTTATGCCACACATTCTTACTGCAGACATATTGAAAGTGGGAATTGGTGAATATTTCCCATAGATGGAAATGGCTAAGGTTGGGGCTTATTTATACTATACTAATGGTTCTCAAACTGGGGTCCCCAGATGTTTTTGGACTTCAGCTCCCAGAAGCCCTGAGCATTGACCATAGTGGCTGGGGCTTCTGGGAGCTGAAGTCCAAAAACATCTGGGGACCCACAGGTTGAGAACCACTGTACTAGACAAAGTAAGTCTGCTTCCATTTATCCAGTCTAAGCAGCCTGTGCAAACACTTCTGTGTCTAGTCTTTATTGTGCATTGTCAAGCACAATTTTAAATGCTGAAGCTGGGGAAGCAAACCAGACTAAGCAGTGTTAACTGTATACTTTTTTTGAATTCTGCTGATAAAGGCATTCTTACAAGCTGCAAACGGCTTTGGTCACATTCTTGGCAGGCAAACAAATCCACTTTCTAATGAAATTTAGAGCAAGTGGAATTTAGGTCACTTCTCAGCTGTGTTCAGTTTATTCTTAACAGCTCCTTAAATATTAAAGGAATGACTGTCCAATTAACTTTGGTCCGTTTAAAACAAAAACAAACAGCCAGTGCCTTCATTCAAAAAAATTCCATGATTTGTAACTTTCCACTCCCCTGTTTCATGTTTTGTAATGTGAATGTGGAATCCGAAGCCACCCATTTTCTTTTGACAGTAAAGAGAGGGTTTTTGTCCCACACACTCTCCATAAACAAATGAACCAAATCCATCTCATCTCTCAACAGTTTCCCCCTATGCTGCCATCTTAAAATAAAACACCATTCTGCTGCTTTTCTATGTAGTCCTATGCAATTCTTATCAGATTACGACATAACATAACATAAAGACACAACATAAAGATGTCAGTTCATAACAGGAAGGCAATTGCCAGCCCTATCACTCATTCCTTTCTGGAGGAATCCTTGTAAACAGAAATCATCCCCTGCCTCTAGTTGTAACAAGTACTGACTAATCGATATGATTATGTACAAAATAATTCACTGCTTTATCTACGTACAGTATAGGCTGTGTGCTGATTTGGGTTAAAATTTGCTAAATTTAAGCCCCCAAAATGTAAACAATGGTTTCTTAAAATATATAAAGTATATAAAATATAATGCAGAAAATTCTGTGTATTATACAGTGTGTGCATGTTACTGAGAACATAGAGACAGGCTGATTCCAGGCATGAAGCCTTACCAGTTGTAAACAAAGATATGAAAATGTCATCAATTCTTTGACTGATAATACGGTCACAGCAGGTGCAGCACACAGAGCAATGGCTGATGCAGTCAGCTGGCTGATGTAATCTGATGGAAGGCAGCCAGAAGACAAGATCTAACACTAGCTTATTTGTTTATATTATTTCCAAGAAGCTAATTGGAGGAGAGAGGATTGTTGATATAAACAAGGTTCACTAGAGATCCTTTATTTCATTGGACCATATAAGTCAGCTGATTATAGGTAATTAGGCTAGGGAGAATATAAAAGAAGTCAAGAGGAGATAGAAGTCAGACTGCTCTGGTGGCGCGGGGGTTAGATGCCGCTACTGCAGCCACAAGGTTGTGAGTTCAATTCTGCCGGGCTCCAGGTTGACTCAGCCGTCCATTCTTCTACAGGTCGGTAAAATGAGTACCCAGCTTGTTGGGAGCAATTAACTAACGCACGGTAAACTGCTTAGAGAGCACTTAGGTGATAAGCGGTATGGAAATACACATGCTATTGCTCTGCTAGTCTCCAACATATGAAAAGAAGGCTGCAATGCAGTCTCCAAGCTATGCTGGTCCTAACTGATAAACTGCCCAGATATGCTGATAGATACTGCTAGTAACAGAAACAACTAAACGTATATCTTTCCCATTATGACTGTAATGGATGCCTGTTATGGATGTTTATGTTTTATGTTTAACTTCTGTAAATAAAGTTTTGTTTTTGTTTACATGCACTTTGGCCTGTGGAATAACTTTCCTTCTGAGAGCTTGGTTGAGAGCTGTGATGGCAAAATTGAGGGTGGAAGAGTGATGCCTTGTTGAAGATAAAAATAGTATAAATCATCATAGGAATCTTGAGGGCATTTAGACTGACTGCACAGTTGATGTCACACAAGGGGGACAGGAGGAAGTCCTTATGTGCGGCAGAGGTGGGGATCAGGAAAAGCCCTCACACTGAATGTTTGCAGTGAACATTGTGGAAGGCTTCACATTTGGTGGGTTAAGGATAAAGACCTCCAGACTGGTTACCGTGGTAGATTGCCTGAAAGGAATCCTCACTGTTGGTGGCACTGGTCTGATTGCCTAAATGGAAACTCTCACACTTGATATATACAATGGTGGGGAAAAGGGTAGAACCTACACATAAAGGGTGGATACCCCATATTTGGTGGTCCCAGTGGTGGGATAGAAATGGAAATCTCCACACTTGGTGGGAGCTGTGGGATTGCCTGAGGAGAGAACCCCACAGATGTCCAGGCAGCCAGAAGGTAATAAAGAGACCTCAAACAGAACACAGATTAGCTGACAAATGGCAAAGGACCCACAGACTAAAGAGACAGGGATGGGGAAACATGCCTGTTTCTCTCGCTCTCGCTCTCTCTCTCTCACGCACACACACACACAGAGCCTGATAGAAGGTGATATTTTCTGTGTTTAAACATATTATTCAGAGGTGAAATAGTAACAGTATTTTGTCACTACTGAAGCTTTTAAGATGAGGAACTCGGGGAGCTGCCTACATTCTGACTGAATAGTCTGAGAGGAACTTATTATCTAGCTCAATGTTGTTTACAGACTGGCAGCAGCTCTCCAAGGTTTTAGAGAAAAGACTTTCCTAGCTCAGATTGGAAATGCCATGGACAGAACGGGATCTTTTGCAAGTAAAGCATATATTTATAGTTTCTTTACCTCAACATGGTGTAATAGTTAGAGTGCTGGACTGGGACTTGGGAGATCCAAGTTTGATCCTCCAACTCATCCTGACTCATCCTGGACCCATGGCTCTCTCGCAGCCTGACTTGCTTGACAGGGTTGTTGTGACGATAAAATGCAGCGGAAGAGAATCAGGTTTGTCACCTTGAACTCATTAGAGAAAGCTGAGGTGTAAGAGCAACTAGTTTTTGTGATGCTAGGGGGAAAGGGGACAAGACACAATGGAAGATCAAAGTCTTCCTTCTCTTCCAAACTGAGGCAACACTGGGGAGCAGCTATAGCAGGGATCCTCCCATATTACCCATGTCCACTCACATTCTCCAAGCAACACAGAAGAAACTGCAATGCGATCCAGTGCTTTCCATAGCACACAGGTATGACAAGAAAGGACTTACATAAGCAGCACATATAATTGTACCACTGCAATTCCTGAAAAACCAGATCAATCTGTAACAAAAAATAATGGAAGTCCAAATGGGTCTCTGATCCTAAGAAATCTTTTAAAGACTGGAGTACATATCTGCCAAAAGGTCTGAATAAAAGGATGACATGGTACTGTAGGTTGTATATCAGATGAAGAAACTAACAACTACTTCTGACTATTCCTTGTCTAAGAGATCCCTATGAAATTCATGGGCTTGCCATAAACTGACAGGCGACTTAAAGGCATATACACACACGTGTGATGACAACAGCTTGAATTATGGCACACCAATCGTTTCTGACTTTTCACCATCGTATTGTCTGGCAAGACTCATTCTCTTGACAAACATTTCTTGAAGGCTTTCAACTTCCCGTTCCCCTGCCACTGTTTTATCTGTCTAATGTAGACTGCATACTATCTTAGGACAAGCTGTGTATCCTCTATATGACCTCTACTGCATCAGGCATACTTGTGTGGTTGGCCCAGGACATTTTTCTGCCTGAGGCAGAGCTGCATATAGTGTCTAGTACCAAGGAGAGGGAGACAGTGCCACACTGTTTTGGTTCATCAGAAAGAAAATCCCTCAAGCACCTTGCCCAATTCTTGACTATACAAATACAACAGGATGTTAAATAACTAACCATCTGCTGCAACTTTCATGTCACCTAAAACCTGTTTCTTGAGGCAGCCATCTCACTCTGTCTAATGGGAGAATGATTTTGGCAATGTACACATGTATGTGTAATAAATGCTATTTGAACATTTTATTCTTCCATCATTGTTCAAGACTTTGGTTTTGTGACATTTTAGGAAAACACTACCCACTTAATTTGTTTTCACATAGCATAAGAATTCCTTCTCAAGATCTCAAACTATCCATGTCAGATACAAAACTGTCCGCCAGTGTTAAAATAACAATTTCCTGCCATACTTGTCCCAATCTGGCTGTCTTCTGTTTATTCCTTCAAACATCTTTTTGCAATTATTTAAGAGGGAGTTGCCTAGTGGCTTTGTTCCAGTTTCACTTCATAGGCAAATATCTTGGGTGTGCATTTATATGGACACAGTTTCTGTTTTATGTGAAGCAATATCCTAAGGAATCTGGCCATTGCAGCTGTTCCTTTGCACAACCTCTCCCACAGCAATAAGGGGTGAGGGTGTTCCAGAAGTAGCAGTAGCCCCCTTTCACCTTACCCACCCCCTTGCTCATTAACATTACTGAATCCAGTTCATAGAAAGCTTGGCACACAAACAGACTCTTCTATTATCTGGTAAAGACAGCTGCAAATGCAGAACCACGCACAAGTTGCTGGTGGAAGCACAATGGAATCACAGTGTGCCATCCAAGAAGCCAGTATAGCCCATGTTTGCGTCTATTGAAACCTCATGTAATAACTGGATTTGGGGATTTGAGGGCAGGGCCTGAATCTCATGAAAGGGATTGTGCTGTACGTGCACCCCCTCACATACACACCATAGAAAGCTCAGCTCCATGTAAACCAGGAAGGACTAAAGGGCAGAACACTCAAAATGATCATAACAAAACGTTTTGAGCTAACTCCAAGGAATTTGAATTCTCATGCTTGGATCATCCTAGGGATGTTGTGGTATGAGTTTCCTGTTCTGTAGTCTGAGCCGTGTTACTGTGAAATGCCCAATATGGATTTTACTAAATAGATACCAAAACTGGCTTGGCAATTTTCTCCTTTGTGCATAAATTCTATATGTTAAATTCATCTTATATCCAGAAATTATTTTAAAAAAATACTGGGCAGAACTTTGAAAAATCTTTAAAGATTAAAGGTACAAAGGAAGAGGCAGGATCAAGGATTGGAATCAGTATCTCAATAGGTCTGTCCTTGATACTTGGAGTTGACCAGGTCCTTGAAACTGATTCACACACACTTCACAAATAATAAATATGCAATTCTAACCATCTTTAGGCTCATCACGACAGTACACCTCTTTCAGCTAAGATTTTCTAGGCATGAGATGACAACCCACACGTAGAAAATCATACATGTACCCATTTATTACTATACTTGAGACAGAGGGTGTACATGCAGTGCTTATGAGCAGGTGCACAGTTTACATGCAACTATTTTGAATGTTATGCACTCATTCTTCAGTCCAATTACTAGTCCAAAGTAGATTAGACCCTTGAATCAATAGCTGAATGTTAAGTCAACATTCATAAACACTCCAGTGTATTAAAATGGGTCTATTCTAATCGATACTAGCAACTGGCTTTTGGCTTTTGAGTATATGTGTGACAATTCTGATGAAATTATTGTCCAAAATCCAGTTGCTGAAGAGTTGACCCATTTAATCATTGCAGATTACATAAATGTTGATTTTCTAAATTCCCACTGATCCAGTGAGTCTAATCTAATTGAGACTAGCAATTGTATTTAGGCTGTTAACTTAAATGACTAGCTTTTGGAGACTCACTTGCAGTCAGACTAGACAATATTGGTCTAGATGGATCATGGACCAGCAGATTACAAACCAGATAACTTCATATAGAAGCACAGAACTTGAAGTGAGCACAAGAGCATTGAATCCAACCGCCTGCCATGCAGGAGTACATCATCAAAGCACTCCTGACAGATGACCATCCAACTTCTGTTTAAAAAGCTCCAAAGAAAGAGATTCCACCACACTCCAAGGCAGCATATTACACTGTCAAACAGGTCTTACAATCAGGAAGTCCTTCCTAGTGTTTGAAGTCATTGCTCTGTGTCTTAGTTTCTGAAGCAGCAGAAAACAAGCTTGCTCCATCTTCTATGTGACATCCTTTCATATATTTAAACATGGCTGTCATGTCACCTCTTAAATTTCTCTTCTCCAGGCTAAACATACCCTGCTCCCTAAGCTGCCCCTCATACAGTACAGCGTAGTTTCCAGGCTTTTTACCATTTTGGTCACTCTCCTCTGGACATTCTAGCTTATCAATATCCTTCCTGAATTATGGTGCCCAGAACTGGACACAGCATTCCAGGTGAGGTCTGACCAAAGCAGAACAGAGCGATATTATTACTTCTCTTGACCTAGACACTATACTTCTATTGATGCAGCCTAGAATCATACTTGTTCTTTTAGCTGCTGCATCACACTATTGACTCACGTTCAGCTCATGGTCTACAAAGACTCCTAGATCTCTTTCACATGTACTATCATCAAGCTAGCTGTCACCTATCCTATATCTGCACATTTCATGTTTTATGCCTAAGTGTAGTACCTTACATTTTTCCCTATTGAAGTTCATTTTGTTAATTTTGGCCCAGCTCTCTACCTGTCCAGGTCATTCTGAATTCTGATCTTGTCCTCTGGAGTTATTAGCTACCACTTCTAATTTGGTATCATCTGCAAATTTGATAAGCATGATGATGATGAAGAGGAGTTATTGGTGCCAAATACCTATCTGCAATGGATACTGGCTGAACCTAAACTGTTATCCAAGGGGCAATTGCTTAAATGCATTAATGTGACGCAAAGAGTGAAATTTACTTTGTTCCAGGAAAACCTTGCTGTGATTAGTCAATGTATCACGAATGAAGATATTCCAAAACACATTAATGGTTAAGAATATTGCCTCCCACCAGGATGACAAAGTGAAAAGGGAACGGAGTAGAAATAGATGCAGAAACTCTTAACTCCACACCAAGCAAGGGAACAGACTTAAATAGTAAGATGAGTTAGGACTGTAGGCTCCCAATTGTTCTGCAAATAACATCAATGAAATGACTCCCTTTCCCATAAATTATATGCCTGAAAGGAAATAAATTTGAGATAACCTGGAAGAGAGTTTATTGTGTGTCTTTGCACCTGTAGTTGTAAGTCTCAAGGCTATAAAAAAAAAAAGGAGATCTTGTAATAAATCATACCCTCCAACATTTCACAGATGAAAATCCAGATATGTGTAGCGCAGCAATATCAGAGTATGGTCAAAATTGAAAAAGTTATTAACGCGGAAGAACAGACAAGCAATGAGAAGCTGCTGCAGCAGTTTAGTTTTGCCTGAGTCTACAGGGAAAGGCAAGATTCCACTCCCTTCTCTCCTCTCCCCCTTCCCACTGACTCCCATGAGTGCAAACTGCATTTCTATTTTGAATTCAGTTTGTAGCAATTAAAAGTAAACTGAGGCCCTTCCCACACATGGGAAAGGAACCGTGAAAAAACACTACTCACCAGACTTCTTCAGTGTCCGGGCGAGTCCGTTGGAACGAGGAGCAGTGCGAGCTCGTCGCTCCGCACTGCTCTGGCGTCCAAAATGGCGGCTTCCGGTTGGTGGAGGCTCTCCACCAACCAGAGAAGCTCACCAGCCTAAAGCCCGCCCCCGGCAGATCTCCAGGCACGCACTTGTGTGCACCTGCAAATCTGCACCGGAACACAGGGACGGAGCGACACGGAGTTGCGTGCTCCATGCTTTTTAAAAACCTCTAAAAAGAGGTTTTTAAAAAGCATGATGCGTGACCAGTTCCGGTCGCTCTGAACCGGACTGCAGTGTGAAACTGCAAAAAGTAGTCCACCCCAGTCCACTCTAGGGTGCAGAAGACCTCTGCCAGAGGTCGCTCTGCACCGTTTTAATAGCTCGGTGAGGAAAGGGCCTGAGAAAAAAGGAGGAAAGTGAGAGGAGGAGAGAGAAACTGGGGCATCTTAAAAGCAGCTTGAAAAGTGGGATGACAGAGGATTAACTAGGACAGTCCCTACAAACTGGGACAGTTGGAGGGTATTTGGGTGTTTGCTCACCCTTGCCCACAGATCTTCTGTGCTTTGTTGTAATGAAAAACATTAATTACTTCTCAGAGTAAAGGTCTGGATTGATAGAATGTGATGGAGTTACATGGGAAAAAATTGGGCCAAACCTACACGGATATTCCCCAGTTTAGGGAGTACACAAAGAAGGGAAAGATAATCCAATCATATCTTACTTCCTACCCAACCACATCATACTTCACATATATTTCTGTTAATACTAAAATCTGTTAATCCAAACCCACATTTCATGATACGGGATAATACTTCTCCATGGTAAGGTGCACTTACTCTTCAGAAGATACATGGAGTTTCTAAGAATCAAGAGCTGATCTTACCCCAGAAGGTCTTAACCTCAGATATACAAAAAGCCAGCATGGGGAAACTCCGACCTTTCAAATGCTGTTGGGTGCTGATTTGCATCAGTTACCTGGGGCTGATGGGAACTGCAGCCCAACACATCTGAAGGGTGTCAGGTTGCGGAAGACTCTTTCCAAACTCTTTATCTTAAAACAATGATGCTTTTAGAGAAACAATAAATTATTGAAGGCCCCTATGATCACCCAAATACTTTCTCTTTTAATCTCTGTGAGGTCAAATGCCTTAGAGCATTCTTGATATTTTAAAAAACCCTAATATACCAGGCCTCCCTGGAAGCTTGTACAAAACAAAACAAAAGAGGTCAGTGCTATTGAGGAAAACAAAATGCTGCACCTGACGTCAAACTATCAGATGGTTTGGGCACGATAAGGCTCCACAGAGATTGCTAAACCTGCAACACCCATATTTATCACACTGCAAGCCCTGGAACCAAAAATCTTGTTTGCTAAATGAATAAAGACCAAAAATTGAACTCAGGGGACATTCTTAGTATTTCTGTATTTTCAAGCTGTGTTTTTTACACAAGTTTGTAATTTGGAGAGGAAAAAAATGTAAAGAACTTGTGGAAGAAAGCACACAAAATTTAAGCTAACAAGAAAAGAAAGCACCCCAAAATGTTTTTCTTCATAAGTAGAAACTTAGACCTTGTCTGGATTTCTTTGCAAGGGAGGCAGCATTTTCTGTATTATATTGAGGCTACTACTATGACTATCATCGTTAAAGCGATATCTTTATAATTACATCCAAGAGAGAGGATTCTGGGAAGTTGTATTCAGAAGGTGGAGCCCGGAAGCAAGAGATAACAGAAGGAAGGGAGGAAGGAAAAGAGATCTTTGAGATAAGCACTATTGGAAGGTTACTATTAATTGTAAATAATTAATAGAATATGGTCTCTAGTGTTACCACTGGTATGGTTAAAAAAATTCCGTTTTTGCCAAATTTTGCCAAATGTTCCATAAATAACACAGAAAAATGGCTCCTACCACCCCATAATATTAGACATTGACATTAGAAATGGTCATATCCCCAAATCAGTGACAGGATGTTTTAATTTTCTTGGACAGGCTATCAGTGATCTTCATGTAACATTTCTAGAACAAAGAAATTTCAAGGCAAGAGTAGAAAGAGAAACAGCTGAATTGGGATACATTTACAAATCCCAGTCCTTCAGCCAAAGTATGAACAAAGATAATGGTTTCTTGTCACATTGCATCTATTAATAGTTATATCTTCATTACTGCACATGTAACAAGGGCATTCTTCCTGAGTCTGGATAAGTAGATTTATTGTTTTCATGCTACAAAATTACTGCCAGCTTGACAGATCTGCATCATCTGCCATGACCCTTTGAAACTTTATAGCAGTGTCACAAATTGTATCTTTCTGTATTTTATTATGCTCTGATCCCAGCCTCACAACCATGTAACTGCTGTTTAATTAATTAATTAATTAATTTTTATTAATTTTTATTTTTTTTATTTATTTATTTGGGTGTTTTTTTTTAATATTAACTACATCCCTGGGTCTGAGGAAGTGGACTAAAAGTATGACAGCTCATGCTAAAATAGGCCAGTTAGTCTAAAGGTGCTGCTAGCTTACCCTTTCCTCTTTCCTCTTTGTGCTGCAACCGACTAACACAGCATTCTGTTTGAAAACATCCCATGGCTAGGAGCGACCATGACTCTGCTCTAGGCCTGCACAAGCTATTATCCAGCTAGGTGCATAGCCAAGTAGCCCAGGCTATCAAGATCATTAATTGACCCAGACATCTCTTCTGGCATATCCTGGGCCAAAGCAGTACCATCACAGTGCCTGACAGCCTCCCTCAGGCCAGATGAATATCGCAGCAAATTTAACGCAGTCCCTGGCTACATTTTCCTTTGTCAAGGTTATGTGCACTTATCACAGATTCATGTTTTGCTGAACTGCCTAATGCTTTCAACATTACATCCACTGTAATGTCATAAATGACTCCTTGATGCACTGGACAGTTTCTGCTGGACTGTTTATGGTAAACATGTTCTCTCCTATCCAAGGGCATCTTTCACAGACAAAGGAAAGAGTTTATGGTGAAAACAATGCTTTGGGCAGCATTAAAGCATTCTTTTTGACACTTCCCCCTTCCTCTTCCCTCCAGGATATGATATGTTTCAGATGGGGAAGAAAATTAGAACAACTATGAGGGTAAAAGGAAAGTAAGAGGTATGGAGGCATAGGATTTCCTGCCTTATACCAAGTTAACCCATTGGTCCATCTTGCTTGATACTGTCTGTAATAACTGGCAACAGCTCCCTGCATCTCACATAGAGAGATCTTCCCAGTCGTACCTGGATATACCTCGACTGGATCTGGATTTTTGGCATGTAAAATATGCACTCTGCTCCTGGTACAGCCATTTCCTCACAGTGTTTCCCTTTCTCTTAAGCTTGCACCAACTCTGTTCAATTGGACAGCAGTTCCCAGCAAACCTCACCATTGACCATGCTGCGTGGGAGCTGTATTTCAACATTCAGAAGGCTGCATGATTCCCACTCCACTCTGCATGGTTTTACTCTCTCAACCACCCTAAGAGTTGGTACAGGCTGACAAACAGTAACCGGTCCAACATAAGCCAGTTTTGTGGTTGAGTGGGGAATTAGAATGCTGCCCCCTCTCTTGTCAGCCTTACACTGTTGCACTACGCTTGCTCTCAAACAGTGGCCCAGGTCACTAAAGCGCCACACATACACTTTCAGTAACGCTTGTTGTTGTGTGCTTTCAAGTAGCTTCCAATTTACAGGCATCCTAAGGCGAAGCTATGATAGGGTTTTCTGGGGCTGAGACTATGTGATGTGCCCAAGATCATCCAGCAGGTTTCCTTGGCCAAAGCAAGGAATTGAAACCTGGTCTCCAGAGTCAGAGTCCAATGTTCAAATCACACCACCACACTGACTCTCTAATTTAAACCTAAAATGACTGTTCACTGTGAGTGACAGGCCCCGCAACAGAGACCCAGACCCTACAACAGATGCAGAATGTGTGACCCTCTAATTCTTGTGAGACTACAACTCCCATCTACCCCATCCAGCTTGCCAATGGTGAGGGATGATGGTGGTTACAATTCCACATTCTCTGGAAAACCACATTTCTTCTTTCTCTGCACTACAACAAGCCTAAGGGCTAACTCTTTCCTCTTACGCATCCACCCCATTTTCATATAGGACCTAGTAATCTCAGCGACAGCATCAAGGGTTTGATTCATTTCCAGTATGATACAGGTTGTTGTCTGCCAGCAATGTCCTTTTGCAGTGGATTTGGCAATATCCAGAAATCAGGAGTCATCATCTCCCAGGACATTTTGTTACTGATCTTAAGGGAAATGCCTTTGAACAAAGCAACTTCAAAGAAGGAATACAAGGTGATCCTACTGAGAGGAACTTGCCAAGATTAGTTATGTCACTTGTGGCCTGAATCAAGATTATAGGGTTTTACTACACAGTAGAAGCCACTTTACCAATCACTTCCAAGATGTTCTATCTACAGTAATTTGTGAACAGTCGCTTTGATTATTTGACTTATATGTGTTCTTTAACACATTTCCACTCCTGTATTTCTTGCATTCCATTCCACACTGACATCACTGTCAACAGTTTTTCTCTTCTCCCTACACCCCTGTGAATACATACCATGTACATACATACTATGAATACATGCCAAATAAGAAAAACATTCTATAGACCTGATGATGTGGACTCTGGTTCACTAATGAATGCACCATAAGATGTTTGTTGGTCTAAAAAGCTATAAAACATGGATGGGGTAATTCTGGACATCAGTCTTAATCCAGTCCACAGAGGCTTCTAAGCCAGCTCAAAGATGCTCTTAGTCAAACTCAACCCTCAAGCTCTACCTTCTGGAGGCTTTTAGGGGGTGGGATGCAGGCCGATGGTATTCCTGCTGTTGTTCAGGGAGAGCAATCTGAGATAACAGCAGAAATTCCATTCTTCTGCTGTACACCCTCACATTCAGGACAATAGGTAGTGCAGGATTTAGCTCAGTTGGCTTGATGACACAGGGAGTAGGGAGGAAGAGTAACTGAAGCACAGGAAGAAAAAAGCATTGCAAGAAGAAATGCTCACTGGTACAATGGTCAGGGATCCTTAGGCCATGGAGCTGATAACTTCAAACCTCTAATTCAGTGGTTCTCAACCTGTGGGTCCCCAGATGTTTCTAGACTTCAGCTCCCAGAAGCCCTGAGCATTGACCATAGTGGCTGGGGCTTCTGGGAGCTGAAGTCCACAAACATCTGGGGACCCACAGGTTGAGAACCACTGCTCTAATTGGTTCCTAACTTTGCCCTAAGACTGTTGTTTTTTACAGTAACTTTTTCAGGGAGGTCAACATTCTCATTTCACTTAAAAGGTAGTGGCTCTCCAAGCAGTTGCATAGGGACATGGGGGTAGGGAGGTGATTCGCCCCGTAAGGCAGTATTTTTGGGGTGTCCCAGCCCATAGCCACACCCCGGTGTGCCCTAACCACTCCCTGTGTGCCCTGGCCACGCCCCCATGCACCCTGGCCACACCCCCATGCGCCCTGGCTGCACTCTTGCACACCGCAGTCACGCTCTGCCTCTCATGCTCTAGCCACATGTTCCTCCCACCTCCCCTTCCACATATTCCAAGCTCTGCCACTGTCTCCAAGGCTGTGTAATGAGGTCACAGCCAAAGTGAAATTTGGGACTGTGGACTTTTTTTTAATCACAGCTGCATCCTCACACTGCTGTGCTATACTACCTCTTGCTGCTAAGCTACATCCTACGACCGTGTAGAAATTTATTTTGGGAGCAAATTCCAGAATAGACATGTTTATTCGACATGAGACAAAAGCTGCACTGGATCATTCTCAAACAAACTGGAGCCTGAAATTCAAAGTTCACAGCATCCTACCAACTCAAACAGAAGCAAGATGTGCAGTCAACCCCCTGAGGAAGAGAGATTTTCTGGTCCAGTGCCCACGACAACAGGAAATGCGAAACGGTTTTGCTCAGTTACCAGAGCCACGACACTGTTTCCCATCAAAATGTTTTATCTTGGTAAGTTCACATTTCAATACATAGTCACTTTGCTTTTGTTGTTGTTGTTGTTGTTGTTGTTGCTACTGCTGTTATTGTTGCTGTTGTTGTGATGTGCCTTCAAGTTATTTCTGACTTAGGGCAACCCCAAGGAGAACCTATCACAGGATTTGTTCAGAAGTGGTTTGCCTTTGCCTTCCTCTGAGACTGAGCATGACTTTACCTGAAGTCACCCAGTGAATTTCCATGGCTGAGCAAGGATACAAACCCTGGTCTCCAGAGTTATAGTCCAATACTCAAACCGCTACACACAATGGCTGACATAGCCACTTGGTTCCACAGAAAAATAAAGAACACAGGCCAAGAGGTACAAGGAACATCTGACCACGATATAGAACCTGGATATTTCCCAAGTACTGCAGCATATATATATCTGTTCCACACTTCCTCATAAATACCACAGGGAACAGTTCATCCCATATATTTTGGCAACAGAAGTTTTTATTGATTCTTGTTGTGAGCCACCTTGGGCCCCACTTCAGGAAAAGGATGGCATGGAAATAAAATGAAATGAATAACAGTTGTCATTCCTATACCAGCACAATGTCACATGATCATTCTGAAATCAGTGCAGTATCCTTCATTTTGTACTATTCTGAAATACAGCAACACCATTTAAAATGTGCGTCATTTTAAAGGAATTTATTTCAGCTGTACAACTCCTAAAAAGTAGAAGCTCCATTGGGAAATGGTTGATGCACGTTTTGGAAATAAACTGTAATGAAATATATACAGAACTCGAAGACAGATACCTAATTTATGTAACTGTTGTTGTTTGCCGTCAAGGTGACTTCTACTTATGGTGACTCTGTGAATGAGACACACCAGATCACACTGTTAACAAAAGCCTGGCTCAGACCTTGCAAACTCAGTAACATTCACATTTATAACATTTATATCTTAAAACAGGTTTCTGCTATAAAGGATGTTCTGAAGTGGTAGTCCATCTGATCTGTATCTGCAAATTATGAGGAAAAAATGCACTATAATGAAGTAGCCACCAAAAAGCTACTACCCCCAAGCTGGAATATCATGATGCTTGTGAGTTTTGACTTTGGTTCTACAGGAAGAGAGAGTATATCATCATTCCTTGTATTTCTAACTTCTATCTTCCTATACTCATATAGGCGAGGCCAAAGCTGAGTACCCATACACAAGAAGGGAAGTATTGGCAGGTGAAGGCCCTTTCCTCTCTACACTGTTATAGAGTGTAGACACTGTTATTCCACTTTCAACATCCTCTGGAATCCTGGGCTTTGCAGTCTAGAGAAGGGCCTTCAGAATTCTCAGCCAGAGAGCTCTTTGGCCTCAGGAAACTACAAACCCCAGAATTCCACAGGATGTTGAAAGTGGAATAACAGCACTCTAACGGTGTAGGGCAGAAATGGCCTAAGAGTAACTGTGAGGTTTGCAGAATACGAAAAAGAAAAAAAGGACTTAAGAAAAATGCTTTAAAAGCCCCACCACACCATGAGGATGCCATGACCAGTGAATAAAAACGAAGCATGGTTCCATGTGGCACTTTTACTATGGCACTGCCCTTCTTCATTCACTGAATTTTACAGTGGCTTTGTGGCCCTATTGCATTTTTTAAAAAGATTTTCCCGATTTTTTTTTTTTAAAAAAAAGATGTAATAGCCGCACAGCACTTTCCAATTCTTAGCATGATGTGACCTGTATATGGAAATGCTCCAAATGAGAGGAAAAACACTATTTGGCTGGGAATGGAATGAAATAACTAGAAAAAGGTGAAGGAAGAGACAGATTTTAAAAGCATACAGAAGTGGGAAAATACCATTACTTGGTCAGGTCACTTCATAATTCATTCTGAGAAGAGCAGCTCATGGAAATCGATGGAGACTATAACACATTGGATGGAAGTATGCCCACCTCCCAACCAAATGGAGAACACTTTTCCTCCAAACAGCCCAAGGAGGCTAAGCAGAATGAGCAAACACTGATAGTAGGTTTAAGAAAAGAGGGAAACTCAGGATGGGGAGTCATTCTCGAGATCCTATCCACAGTGGACAGACACTTTTCATCTCTGATTTGAGCATATTGATCAAACTAAGCCACAAGTGGACCACTGAAGAAGGGAGATACAAGCAACCTGCAAAACCTTGGAGGTCCAAAACATGGTCTGTAATGCCCCTTCTTAGAGGTACTGTGCACGATTATGCCATTTTTTTTCAGGCAGGGGTGGTGGGGGGAGAGAATCCTGCCACCTTTTTAAGAAGGTCCAAACAGGTCTTTTTCCACAAAGAAGAAGTGACCAAAGAGTAGGGTCCTGATTAAATGTGTGACAAATAAGCTTGCCAGGTGTCCCTTATAAGGGATGCTCCCTTTCTAAGCTCTGGAAAGCTTTTCTTTTCCTATATACTAAATAAAAACCTCTACTATTTGGGAGTGCAGGTCCTTCATAAAGACAGAAATTTGTGCATCATGTGATTTATGAACGTGGGCCATATGTTAATTTTACAGAGAAACACACTGCTAAATTAACTGAAATCAATACTTTCATTTGGTATTTAAGTAGAACAAACTTGTTAGTAGCTGCTTCCGGATTGTCAGCTCTGCATAGTCATGAATGTCAACTCTCCTTTATTTTGAAAACTTGGCAATGCTAATGATAAACCATCATATCTGCACTTCTAAACCAGTGAGGCAGGATAAGCTGAAAGATATGTTTTGCCCATGTTCCTCAGAGTGATTGCCATCACTCTTATTGTATTAAAATTATTTGCCAATGAAGTGACTATTTTTCTGTTTGTATAGAAAGAATATCATTCTCCCACAGTTTAGAACTTCCTTTATACTCTTAGATGTGATGAGTGTGTTGCAGGGAAACTTATACATGGCTAAGGCCAAATGACAAGTTATGTACAAATCAAATCAATTCCAGTTAATTTTTTATATTTATTAAAGTCCCAGGCAGAGGGGAATTCAGCAGTGGATAAGTACTTTAAAAGAAAATGAACACACTCATTAGCAAACTAAATTTATCAAGAACCTCAGAATAACTCACCGAAGCAGTTTTTAAGGGAAGGAGACTCCTAGATTGTCTTGCTTTGTTGCCTCTTGGCTGTCGAGGGAAAGACAAAGGAAATCTCTTTTACAAAGGCATACCTGGTGGTGGGACGAGGGGAGAGCACTGGGCAGCTCTCTGAAAAGGAAATTCAAACTGACCAATCAATAGCTGTGGAGGACTGCTTATCCAGGTGATTTATCTGAAGATGAGTCAGCCTGGAACCTGCCAATTAGTGCAAATTGGAGCCTACAGCTAGTTGGCTCTGAAGGTGTATTTCTACAATGGAGCAGAGACAGGACTGGATATTTGGTGCACTGTGCATTCAGAATCAACAGACTGAGACTTCCTGAAAAGATGTTCAAGATTCCCCCCTTAATGTGAGGAACACTTCCAAATTTTACGTTACCTCTAACTGGGAGGGCATTTGCTCTTAGATTCTACCTCTTATTTATATTTTGCACAGAACTGACAGATGCCTACTGCACTACTTGAAGCCTTTTTACTTTACAGACACAACCACAAATGCCTAACTGGTGCCCAGAGATCAGCCTCATGTGGAGAAAAAAGATGGACAGCGTGACCCCAATGGCTTTCCTTTCCTATAAGGAAAACACTAAGGCGAGGTGGTGGAGTGGGACTTGGCTCATTGACAATCCAATCCATAGCAAGAGTCCCACCGGCACTCTCCAGACACATTGCTTGTGCAGTGGGATAGTGTGAGGTCACAGAAGTATGTATATTCAATTTTCTTCTGCAGGATTAGGCCATTTTCGCACTGGATTGTTATAGTGCTATTATTCTACTTTCAACATCCTATGGAATCCTGGGGTTTGCAGTTTAGGGAGGGGCCGCATGGCCCCTCCCTAAACTGCAAACCCCAGGATTCCATAGGATGTTGAAAGTGGACTAATAACACTATAACAATCCAGTGCGAAAAGGCCCTAGACTCTTTTGCTAGATTTAGCTGGCAAGAGATCTATACCTGCTTACCCACCTCTGCCAACTGCTATCTGCCCGCTTCATGCCCTTCATGGTACTTCTCAGTTAATTCTGAGCATTACTTCTGGCCTTGAGCCATGCTCTTCAGGGCAGCTGTACCTGTACTCTCAGAATGTTCTTAGTGACTCTAGCATGTTCCCTCCAATATTAGGATGTGTGCAGGAAAATTTCTTTACTTTTCTCCTTTTCTGCCTCTTGCCTCCCACAGTCAGCCACTCAGTGGTACACATATCATACAGACATTGGCAGAACTGAATAGTTAATTGTACATAGTTTTTTTTCCAAACATATTGTGTTTAATTCATTTCAATGTAGCTGGCACAAAGGCTCCTAGAGCTGCTTACTCAGAGGAACTATATGTTCTGAAGGGACTTCTGTATCTCCAAATGTTATTAACAAATGTTAAAAAAAAGTGTTCACCACCTTCGTCTCCTGATGCAAGCCAATTGGAAAACTGATGTTTCAGATATTTGAATCATGATCCAGGTTTAGGATTCATATCAAGGCAGATCAGATTTGAACCAAGGGTCCAGTATGAATTACTGTGCTGGGCTCCAAACCAAACTATAGGATTCTATCTTTTTGCCCTTCTCTAACTAGCAGTGCTCTCAAATAAGCTTTCTCCTGCAGTTGACCTGCCTTATGTACAGATTTGAGGAAAGGAGTCCATATGTCATCATTTCCTATTTGCAGCCATCCCAAGTTTTCCTACAGATTTGTTCTTTGGGTAAAGAGAGAAAAATCTGTTTACAGAAGGAAAGATGGATGAGCTAGAATGTGTTGTTTGGTAGTGCTAGGCATCTTCCATCCGGAAGCACACTCTATGTACAGTCAACCAACCGAAGACACCTTTTGCTGTTACATACGAACTTGCACCATAGTACATTAATTACCCTTTGATGTGTCAATGGATGCATCTTTGTGTACAACACAGCTACATTGATGAATCACCCCACTTCTTGTATTCAGGACAATTAAATTACATACGAGGTTTCCTGAGGGAAGGCTTTTCTCCCTGTTAAATGCAGTCCCTGAAGACATAGTCAGACATAAAGGGAGACCTTTCTAGCTCTTTTATCTCATATTTATTTCATAGTGAATACTTTGCCTCCAGATGCCTGCTAGTGGGCAAAGATATTCTTTTCTCCAGAAAGTGCAGAAGAAACTGGGAGAGTGAGAGGGATAGGTAGCTTCTAGCAGAAAAGGATTAGGCACTCCTCTTCCCTTGCACCATTTTGCTGCTTCAAACTGCACTCCAGCACTTTGATAGTAACGCTTCTACCCCATTTGTAAACATGTTCTTTCAGAAATAAAGTGCCTTCAGTTTGAACTGAAATTCCTGCCAATTATTTTTCCTCAATCTGATATCTCTAAACTGCAGCCCAAACTGCTGGAATAAATATATGTAAATAACTACAATGAGGAAGATCTTTTTTAAGAACAGGAATCTTCCACAGAGTGTACATTTCCTCTTTGGTACATGCAGTCAACACATGGCATTAATCCAAATAGATAAAAATCACAGCTCTAGACTAACATACTTCACAACAAAAGCTTATCCTCATCCATTCAGGAAAAACCTTTGTACTGGAAAGCTGGACAAACATTCTGTCTTAGGAAAACGTAAACACTGTTTTGTTCTTCATGTTCAAGGGTAATTATTGTTTAAACTTTGAAAGAAACAGCCAGTCTCCAATGATGGGGTTCTTTTTAACAGCAAAAAGGGGCCAGGTTAAACACGCATCACTGAACCAGCATTTATCTCAGGGAGTTAAAGAAGGAAATAAAGATTTCATGTGTAAGTATTCTGAAAGCAGCAAGTGCTAGTCCATTAAAAACAAAAATTCTGAAGTTGCTCAGCCAGAGGTCATGCTGTATGTATGCTCCATGGAATTATTTGCAGAGTTTCCATGTAATTTCATCTGGCAAAGGCTGAGCCATTGTACAAAAGCTTCTTCTCTTTGGATAAGGGAGATACTTGGACTGCTCTGTGTACATACCTAGCATGTTTCCTGACTGATTTTTTAAGACTGGTTTTAAAACATCTATATATCTTACTTCTGTAATTTCAGTATTTTGGTAACATGCTGAGATTGTTACACTGAGGATATAATTCTAAAAAAGAAAAAGAAAAAAGACAGGAGCCAGGTTGAATATTTAGGTATCATTTACAAAGCCACTAACTGTGGCTGAAAGCTTATATGTTACAGCAATTTGTATTTACAAAAAAAACATTTAGAACAGAGCTGACAAAGCATCCAGATTATGCTTATCTGTCAACCAAAAAAGGGGGAAATACATTCCAAACTTCCATGGTTAACTATACAGAGAAAGGGACTTCAAGTTCAGCTTGGTAAGGAAACCTAGGTGCTATGGTTACCTTTAGATACTGGGGCCTAGAAATGTTGAAAGTGGGATGGCAGCAGGAGAGGGCAAACCTCTTCCAGATCATTAAGGTGTGGCTTTGGAAAAGGACTGCAGTCAAACCAAAAATTTGTGTTTGGGGGTATCCACAACAAGAGGAAGCACTGGAGACGGGACAAGAAGAAAGCTAAAGTGGAAAGGCCCTGTAGTCAAGACTGCAGCCCAAACTGTCCATTATAAAGGCCAGGCTGGAGAAACATGCAAAATGCTAACTCTGTCGTCCATGCACTGCAGGGACAGGGCGTAATCAATTGTCACTTGGTCTGCGACCGTACGTTATGAGCCAAAAGAGGAAGTTTTCTGTCTCATTCTGTGTTGGCCCACTCCAAAAGGAGTGAATAAGTACATGTTATCCTTTTGACACTAGGGTCATTGGGGACACCTCCCAGCAGTCTCCTCCTGCATTCCTTTTATTTGCACTCCACATTTACTCATCATAGGTGTCAAAACGCAGTATGTCTTTGTGCAGGCAAATGGCACACAACCTGTCTGCATTTAATTTAGCCCCAGCTTTTAGGGGGTAAGAAATCAGCAGACAGTGAAGAAAACATCTCATTTCTTTAACTGACTGTTGCAAGGTTTCAAACTACACTGCTTTTCCAAAAACATTTTTTCTTTGATTTTGGACAGTAAGGTACTCTGGGGATTTATTTGAAAGACAAGATCTAAATTTCTCTAATAAATTAAACATTGCAACGCTCAAGCATTTCTGTGTGGGATCTTTTTGACTTCACTGCTGAATTTCAACTATGTAGTCATGTGTCAGTAACATATAGAGAGATTGAGTGAACTTTCACTAGTTGTAGTGAAGTAGCTGTGTTAATTTGTTATAGCAAAGACCTCTTTTTATGGGACCCTGAATTGTGAAATGTATGTTGACTTCCATGAATAAGAGTCTTCTTGCTAAGAGGAAGAAGACACTAAATTTATGAAAAATTTTAAGATGGTACAAAACCACTTTGTTAAACGCGCACGCACACACACACACACAATTTTGTTCACCTTTCCATTCTGATGATGTACACAATTAACTTTGCTAGAAAGTAGCCTTTGTCGCCATTCAAATTCTGGAAATTATAGTAGAATGTGTCTGAAAACACCACAGCAATCTACTAAATGGATAGACAGAAAACTTGCTAGCAGAAGTCAGTCAGTCAGTAAATTTATTGTATTTGACTAAAAGCCATTACAAATATACTTAAAACCATAAAACCAATATAAAATATATATACACACATCCATATAAATATTAGATCAGAGAGTCCCCGGCACAGTCTATACTCTATAGCAATCTCTTTCAAATAGTTTGCACGAATGCTTTTGGCAGCTTTGGCAAATAAAGCTGTTTTATATGTAACCAGTGAATCACAATCTGAGAGCAACCAGCAAAGTTTTACATAGGGAGTCTCACCTTGCAAGGGAGCCAGAATATGTCCCAGAAATCTCTTTCGAGGATTTTGATAAATGGGGCAGAAAAATAGGTAGTGTATGATGTCCTCTACCTCCCCCATGCTGCAAATGCAGATCCTTAGATGTCTTGGAATATTACTATATCTGCCATCTAAAACAGATGTTGGTATAGTTTGAAAACGCAGTTCCGTGTATGCTATTCTCAAAGAGGGAAAAGTGAGTGTATGTAGGTACTGAGCTCTCCAATGGTTAGATTTCACCATATGATACCAGTGTGAAAACTCTGAATCTTTTAATTACACTTAGGTCCTGCTCATTATCCAATTTATAAATATAATCCCTCACTTTAGTTTTAAATCCCTCAAAAACAAAAATATCTGTTGAGAGACTTTTGGTTATTAGCAGGTCCTGGACTAGCTTAGCCCAGACACCAATCTTCCATTGCTCGGCTAAGCACAGCTTAGGCAGACGATCATCAGTCATGTCAAGGACCCTTTTATAATACGTAAAAATTGCCCAACTCAGACCTTGCTTTTACAGATGGTACACCTAACTCCGTTCTGAGGAATGCAGCTGAGGTTCCGGGCAGTACTGCCAGCAACGATCTAAAAAAATTGTTCTGGCAGACTTCCAGGTCATTCAGATTCCTGTGATTCACTCCCCAAATCTCTACACCATATAGCATTTGGACCATTGTTTTTCCTGAATACACTTTCAAAGCCGGGAGCACTAATTTCCCCCCTTTGGAATAAAAAAGAATTTCAAAGTAGCATGGGCTGACCTCTGTACTGTTGTTTTTATATTGCATAATTGTGTCTTCCAGGTAAGTTTCTCATCAAAATATACCCCCAAATATTTAAAAGAAGGGACCTATTCTATATTATTGCCACCCAAACGCCATTTAATTTTGGGTGGCACTAACCAAAGATGAGCACCTTGGATTTGGTATAGTTAATCCTAAACTGTTCTGTATGACAGAACTCATAGAGTTTATTGAGGCTTCTCTTCAGCCCAATTTTATTGATTGAAAGTAGTACGATGTCATCAGCATATATTAAAAGTGCTACTTTACGTGTTCCTATGGAGGGTGGAAAGTGATCAGGACAATTTAACTGTGTTACTATATCGTTTATATAAAGATTAAACAAAAGGGGTGCTAGTAAGCACCCCTGTCTAACTCCTTTTGTTGTATTGATTTCCTGTGTCAGCCTTCCATCTGTGCTAATCCTGATCCTCATAGATGTATCTGTATATAATTCCTGTATTAGGAAGAGTAGTCTTTTATCAATGTCAGTCATTACAAGTTTGCTCCACAGACGATTCCTATTAATTGTATCAAAGGCTGACGAAAGTAACGAATTCAGCATAAAGCCGTTTAGGGGAGCCTGTGGTGTATATATGAATCAGGCGGTGTAACACAAAAATCTGATCCACTGTGCTATGACCTTCCTAAAACCAGCTTGTTCCTGGTGAAGAACATTTTTCTCCTCCACCCACTTAATCAGCTGCTGCAGGAGAAAGTGAGTATAGAATCTTGAGCTGATATCCAGCAAACTGATAGGTCGATAATTCTGTGGGTTCGATTTATCTCCTTTCTTATATATTGGAAAAACTATGCTCTGCTTCCATCCCTCAGGAAAGATAGCTGTAGAATTTATATGGGAGAATAGTTTAACAAAATAGGAGCCCACCATTCAGAATTGTTCTTATATACCTCTGCTGGAATCATATCCTCACCAGGTGCTTTATCTGCTGGCAGCACATGTATAAGTTTAGCCACTTCTTCCTCAGAGACAGGGGGCCATTTAGGTAGTACCATTTGAAAGAGTTTGTTCAGTGCTTGTTTGGTAAGAGCGCCATGTACATCACCATCCAGAGTATTTCTAAAGTAAACACACCAGGTATTAGCTGGAATGCACGCTTCTATTGTGGGAGTGTAACCTGTATCTGATATTGAGATCAAATTCCAAAATCGTCTTTCATTCCTTTCCAGAGCTGCCAGCATTAACTCCTTCCACTGAGTCATCATAAAAGTCCTCTTTTTTCCCCCTTAATCAATCCTTATAGATTTGACGGCTGGAAGCCAAGACCTCCAAATCGGCTTGCAAATGAGTTCGTCTTACCCTCCTAGTTAGTTGTGCCAGACTCTTTTTAGCTTGCCTACATTCGTTATCAAACCAACCTATGTTACCAAAAGCCATTTTAGGCTGATTATTTTTCCTAATTAGAAGTGGCCTTAAAGCTGCGGAAATGGTCGTAATACCCTCTATGGGATCCATATGTCCACTGACAATATTCTGTTGCATTTTCAAAAAGTGGGGACTATATAGATGGTTCTGGATAGAAAATTCCACAGAGGGTGACCATTTTAGTCGTTTCCCCACCATTATTGTCCCCCTCAGCCAAATCATTAGATGGAGGGGGCAGTTGAGGAATCAATCTGGGAATAGTCAAAAGAATAGGTAAATGGTCACTTTCTGGGCGATATAAGATGTTATAACTAATCTTATCAGACAAAAGCTGAGAAGAACAGAAAATATAATCAATAACACTACCAGCCCTGCTATTTAGAAAAGTAAAATATCCACAGAGTTACCCCAGGAGCTGCCATGAAGGCAGATCAACTGCAGGCTGGACATAAGCTCTAATAGCTTCTGACCCACTTTATTTACTGTTTTATCCAGTGAAAAACAGTCAGATGGTAATACCTCATTTCTATCCATTCTAAAAGTTATTTTATCATTTGGGCCAGAGCCCACACAGGCATTAAAGTCACCACACACCACTATTTTTGCCTTGGGGTACTTTGTCTCGCAAGATTCAGAGCCTCTTCCAATTCCTCCCAAAAGCGCCTTGAGTCTCCAGATCTATCAGCGGGGCAGTATACACTGAAACAAATTAAACCCTCAACTCTTGTCCCTCCGATTTCCTCTTACCAGTAAAGACAAAATAAAGTTACAACTAGACTGGTAAATTACTACTGACTCAACGTCCAATTTCACTGAAACTAAAATGGCTACACTGCCCTGGGTCTCCCCTTTTTGTGTAATCTAGTAGCAAGGAGCAAATATGATGTAAATCCCTGTAAAAATGAAAAGGATGTATCTGAGACCCAGGTTTCCTGAACACATATAATGTGGAATGGTAAAAGAAATTTCACAAATTCCTGACTTACGTTCTTATTTTGCCACCCAGCAATATTCCAAGATAAAAATCGAAAGAGAAAACTGTGACTCTATATTATCTATCATCAGGGGGTGTATTGACTGGTTCTTGGTAGCAGGAGAAATAACTCGAGGTTTTCCCCTATCTACCTTAGACCCATCCCAGCTCTTCTAGTAAGGGGGCCTCTTGGGGTTCATCCTAAGATTATACCTGGATCGATCATGCTTGCCACTAGCTTGTAAGCTCCTAGCATGAGTTCTAAAAGGAATCAAGGAATTACCAACTACGGGTCTAAAGGGTTGATATGCCCAATACTCCTAACCCTTATGAGGGACAGGGATATTATTTGGATAGGTAACATATGCGGGTATGATTTTACTATCATTTGAACCCTCATAAGAAAAGGCCTTACCAGTAAAAATCTGTTTAGGCTTTCCAGAGACAGGATGTCTGGTATCTCTTCTATACAAAGTGGCTTGTTTGTGTGAGTAGGTATGAATAAGGTGTTGGCCTGAGTTATACCTACCCCACTTAAAAGAAATGTTATTATTTCTAAATTTTGGAAGTAAAGCCCAAAAGGTTTTACAGTGACCCAAAGATGAGAAGGATAATTCAATAACACCTCTGATTCCCTTTTGCCCCCTAGGATATAAACACAAACAGGATAATCCTCCTAATTCCTCCTCAGAGATTCCAGCTATTACCAGGATTTCATTTAACACATCTGTATTTTCTTTCCATGAGCCATCTGCTCATTTTAGCAGCCAATTAAAAATAGACACACAGAAATCAGAATTGGACTGAAAGATCTCACTAATGGTAGTCCTAATTTGGTCCAAATCTTCCTCTGTTTGGTTTTTTTCCACCCTTGAGTCCTCAAGTTCAACTTCCAAGCCATCTGACTCCTTAGCAGTATTTCCCTCTTCCGATTCAGTAGCTAGATCCTCTTGCCATTCATCTATTATGATCAGGTTGGGATCAGACAGAGTAAGATGAAAGATTTCAGATATGTCGTCCTTCTGTACTCCAGTTGATGATTTATTTAAAGGAGCCATGATCTGGTTTTCCCAATCCTGCAGAAGGTCAGCCGAAGAGCCCTCAAAATTGCTCTTATTACTAAGAGAAATTTCCGCCTGCAGGTCAGTGGAAGTAAAGTTTTTATCAGATTCATGGTTAGATTGTGTTGTAGCAGGAGCTGCTATTAAAATCCCTGCTTCAATTAGACCCATTAGGACCTGAATGTTGGCTTTAAGACCAGAGATTTCCTTTCTTAGGTCATCCATGGATTGAAAGATTTTCTCATTAGATTGTGCAGTAACAAGGCATTGGTCCCGTTAAACATATATATGCTTCTGCAAGAAGTTCCTGACCTAGTTTATCTGTATCCTTAGCCAAAGGCTGGGCTTGTACTGAGTTTGAAGTAGGCCATGGGGTGTTATGACCAGAAGGAACAGAATAAGAATTTTCACAAGAGTTCTGAATATAGGGACCGATTGCCCACCTGTTCCACGTCGCATAGCACTGCTGAGAATTCCAAAAAGTCTTTATCGATGTTGTTATCCACCGAAAGAATAGAGTTCAGAGCTTCTGTTGCACAAAAAGCAGAGGTGGATCTATCCTTGCATTTGGTCTTCTCCATAAATGTTTCTCTAGTTCCCCTTTGCTGGCAGAAGTCCAAAATAGTCGTTTGTGTGGATGAAGAGGTGCATTCTGTAACTCTCCCCTGCCTTTTCTGAGCTCTGGTTGCAACCATGATCTCTTGCCTTCACCGGGGAGCTCTGAATGCAGTTCTCTTTCCGCCGAGCTTATTCCAACAGCTCTACTAATGAGGTAGATCACAACACCAAATGTTGTCCTAAAACAGGTCTCTTTCGCTTTGATAGCATCCAATTAAGAAGTTTTGAATTCTTGTATATTTCCTGGGATTCCAGCCAGCTAGGTCGGCTAATCAGTTAATTTGCAGAAGGCCTGATAACGTATACATTTAGCAGGCTAAATTACAGCTCATGGCAAAGGAAGGTTCACAAATTAAAACCTCAGACAAAATTTAGCAACAATACGGTTTGAGGGAGTAATACAACTAATAAAAACCTTGTTAAAAAGTGAAAACACTGGAGCTCTGAATATAGCATCCTACCGGGTTGCCACCATCTTAGCCTCTCTCCTGCTAGCAGAAGTTTGCAGTACCAAACTAAAATAGTCCCCTTCCACGTAGCAAGGCCTGTCGAAGCTCATGAAAGAACACTAACTTGATCTTGCGCAGGTGTACCCGACTACACTATTATAACCCTGGAGTTCTATGATGAATCTTATGACTAGGTGTCACGCTTACCACTGAGCCGCTTATTTATTTCCCTCCACTTAGATTGAAGTACCATCTCCATCAAATGCCAACATCTCATTCTTGCTTTTATTCCTTTCCCAGAAAGTTTTTACTAAATTTGTTCAGGAGGTAGGACTTTGTGAGACTTTTGCAGCAGCAACTTTCAGAGACCCAGCACTCAGATGTATTTACAAGGTTTTCACTCTAAGAAGTAAGAGGCAAAGAATAAATGGCTAAAAATCGAGTCTTTGGTGACTTTCTGACTCACACTGATGTAGGACAAGCTAACCCTATCTGGGAGAGTGAAAAGGATACTAAAGCTGAAGAAACTCTTTGCCAGCACAGTTAGCTTGCTATCATGCTTCTGAACTAAAAGTGTTGGCTTTAAAGGGCATGATCAAAAGGAAAACTGCTGTTATTTCAGCCTCATCTAACCTTTTATCTTCTCCTGGTCATTTTACAGGAAGATGTAAGTTAGTTTGAAAAACAGGAAAAACTAGTTTTAAAAACAGGAAAGACAAGCCTACCTGTCCACATGAGTTCTGCCCCGGAATTTCCAGCTAAAGGCCATGTAAGAGGTGCCTTCTTCATTACAGCTGGTAGGCAACTTTGCTGCGATATGTCATACATGTTATGGAAGGCTGTTGTTGTGAAAAGTTGTTGTTGTTGTTGTTACTATTATTACAGTCTCATGTCCTGAAAACAACCCATATAGGCAGGACTGAGTGGCAAGTTACAACTCAGTGCAAATATTGTCTTGTTACCAGAATAGATCGGTCTGCTTTTATTGCAAGCATTGATTTAATCTCTGCAGAGCAAAAGAAAACATTGGAAGCAGAAATACAGGTCAGTCAAAAATTCAAGTGACAAAGCTGACACCCTTATAATCAGCAATCACTGAAGTACCCCTTCATGTTTTTTGCCAGTGATGGAACAATTCAGTGGAATGGAAGCAGATGCCCTATGTAACTATATTACTCCAGTAAGAGTAAAGCTAACTGGTACCTTGGTCATATCTGGGTAAAGTCAGAGCAGAAAAGAACTATATGGCTGGTTTTCTTATACCCTCATGGCCTTCTCTATCACTACCCTCACAGGTACATTTGATGGGAACACAGGAGAAGACTTTCTTGGCAGAAGTTCCCAGGTTCTGGAACTCCATTCTCAAGAGAGACTAGACAGTACTCTCCTTGCTCTTTTTCCATAGACACATAAAGACCTTTTTGTTTCAGCAGGCCTTTTAAGACTGATTGCTTGGGGGCAGGGGGTTGGGCCTTGCATAATGTGCTAGATTGTCTACTTCTTTTCTTTTTAATAGTATATGTTTTTAAGGGGGTTTAAAATTTTTTATGGATTACATTTTTAATTATTGTATGTTTTTTAATTTGCCTTGAACCCTGAACTAGGGGAAAAGAAGAATAAATAAATAAAAAGAGAACAACTCTATAAATGCATGAATTCTTACTTCTTGGTTGCATAATGTATTAAGTAAATATATATTCACAAACACAGTTCATGTAGGAGATTCCAAAATAGTTAGTTCATGGCCCTAAGGAACATATTCCTTTGAACATGCCTTTAAAGCATCTAGTGATGTTTTTATCAACTGAAAAGCATGTGATTTTAGGCAAGTACAAGTCCTCACAACTGTTTATGCCAGAATGACCATTACATAATGTAAAAAAAGATTATACAAACAGCTCTACCCAATCCCTGCTATGATTAAGCATTCTTAAGGCCATACAATTCTTAGCAAAGGCTCCGCAGCCATTATAGTCTTCTCCTGTTAACAGAGCATGGGGCTCATACATCTGGAACTGGCACAGTTATGCTGTGTTGTGTACCAAAATATCATGAAACTCAAGCAAGAGATGTTTCAAAGGCCCTCAAATGTCATCACATTCACAGTCATGTTAACCTTTTAACACTTGAGAATTTATTTTGAAGTACAGTTGGTCCTCTATAAGCACTAGGGGTAGGGGTGAAACACCCCCACAAAAGTAGAACCACCACAAGTATCAAATGTGTGTGTCTGTGGCAAGGGGACCGAGGTACAGTATAGGGAGACTAGGCACCTAGGATCCAAATCAGGTCAGGGAGAGGGAAAGGAGTTGGGTTGGCATGCTAGCCCCATATGTCCTCTCTTGCCTATTCCTTCCTTGAGTATGTGGAGAGGGAGAGGGTTTCTGTCGCTGAGAAATCAGGCTGCAGTCTGTCCTTAGCTGGCCACGCAGTGGCTGGTGGAGGAGAATCAGAGGCAGGTTTTAATGGGCTGCATAGCCTGATTAGAGCCACCAAGAGGTAAATTTGAACTGAGCAGTTAAGCAGGTGCTCATGATTAGAAAAAGAACACTGCCAGAAAGGTGAGAAATATTTCTCCAGACTTTCTAAAATGTTGTTAAAAAAACACAGTGCAAGTTTGTTTCTGGTACAGCCAGCTACCTTATGAAAACCATTAGGATAAC
The DNA here is from genome assembly GCA_948472985.1 of Iguana delicatissima. Taxonomy (NCBI): domain Eukaryota; kingdom Metazoa; phylum Chordata; class Lepidosauria; order Squamata; family Iguanidae; genus Iguana; species Iguana delicatissima. The sequence goes on from CAOKZL010000421.1 coordinate 562,985, forward strand.
AATTCCTGGAATGCAGTTACAAAGTTTACTTTCACCAGAAGAGAAACAAGAGCATGAAGACCATTTTGTGTACTTCTACCCCCTCTAGTGGTAGAATGAGCATAATTCAGCATAACTCAACAATGCAGATGCCACATCCTAAAATGGCGACAAGCAAGAATAATGAAAATACCTTAGTTTACTTGTTTGCAGTTTGTGGACCTAAAAAATTGAGATGTGTGTTTTTTGTATGACATTCAAAAACACAAGTCACAATAATGTCTGAAGATTAGATTTTAATTAAATTGCTACGACTAAACCAGAATTACATCATTAAAAAAAATCACAAATGGAACATAATGATAGTCTTCTCCATTCAGTATCTGATGATTTCTCTTTGATCAGCATTCACCTGGAAAGTAAGTAGTGACAGTCACTGTAATGAGCAAATATAAAAGCCAACAACAGCAGTCTCCCAAATTTCTTAAAAGAGGTACACTTCTTTCTGAATTAACATTGGAGATCTCCTTTATTGTTATGGCAATAAAGGTTTCATTCACAGTGTTCGACATCCACCACCGCCTGCATTCCTAAACTACTCAATCTAGGCTTCTTTACAGACTGGGAGCTAGACCAGTGACTTGTTCTCAGACAAAATGCATCGCCTCATCCAAGGATGGAGAAATCTACTACATCTCAGCATTAGGTGTAACAGGGTGAGTAATGCAGAATTAAAGAGCAGAGGAAACAAAAGGAGGCAAAGTCAGAGTCAAGCAACTATAGCCTCATCAGTGGATGGTGGATTCTTAGTCCCATATGTGAACCTATGAAATATCACTTATACACCAAACACAGTTTGGAAACTGCTGCCATGTAAACCATTATTGTCTAGTTAGATACAATAACTTTATAGAAAATGTAGTAGTGAGGGCAAGTGAGCTAAGTGCCTGACTAAGCTGGCAAATAATTCCAGAGATTACTCAGATTCTTATTAGATCTCACCCTTCCTATGAGCTGATAGCAGTGTACACTGTTCTCATAACAATCAGCGATATAGCTAGCCGTAGAGAAGGTGACTTGCCGAAGATAACCCAGTGAGCTTCACATTTGTGGGGGTTTGAGCCTGGGTCATTCTAGTCAAAGCCTCTAACCAATGATCCCCCCTCCCCATTGTGAGTTGCACAGGTACAACGTTTATGATTAGTAAGTGTTCTTGAAACAGATACAGGCTTTGAGGAATAATGTTGGCCACCTTTACAGAGACATTCCAAGACTGCGCACAAGGGCTCTCTGCGCCAAGCTGGCCAGTTAGTTTAGCACTCTATCAACAAAGGTAAGCAAAATTAATATACTACCTATGGAATGACAGAGTGCGTAGCTCAAACTGGTCAAAGCCTATAGATCTACTGTCTACTTCAACCCCACCAAAAACATTATCCCCGAAGTAGCATTAATATCAAGGTAATCACTACATTTCTCACAGACAGGCTTGACATACACATCTATAGAGAGAATTTTATTCCCAAGCTAGAGTGGCTTACTCTTTACCCTCTAGTAATTCAAAACAATATTTCTGCTGTGTGAATTAGCTGGCAGCCCCTAATGAAGCAGGTAAAAGTATACCCCAGTGGTTCTCAACCTGTGGGTCCCCAGATGTTTGTGGACTTCAGCTCCCAGAAGCCCCAGCCACTATGTCAATGCTCAGGGCTTCTGGGAGCTGAAGTCCAAAAACATCTGGGGACCCACAGGTTGAGAACCACTGGTTATACCCTGTCTGTTCATACCTAGATTCTCTTAAACTTGCTGCTTTTAAGTAAGAAAGAAACCATTCTAGATCATGTATAAGAACAGTAATTCAGTGATTTTACTCCAATACTGTCAGTACCACATATCTGTCAAGCTCTGAGTTCCTTAGTCTGTAAGCACTGGTGATAATAGCATGTTTCCCAACCTGATTTATGTAAAATGAAGGAAAAGACAGAAGCACAACAATATGTTAATTGATAAAACATGTAAATACAGATGAACAGGGTGGCACCGTAAGTGAAGTCTACTACACATAGCCCAGTTTGCCTCTTCCCAACCCTACGGTGCAGCAGACATACAGAATGTTCAGCTCTAATGTTGTGTAAGACCTAATGTAAACTGTGAATCACCTGTATGTATCCAAGAACTTCTTCAGGAAGATTTAAAAGACATGACATGTACCTACAAGATACAGAGTTAATATAGTCATTTTCTGCTTTGTTCTCCTTTGTCTCATCAGCACCTACAATAAATACAATAAATATTTGACAGTTTCCTTCTTAAGGGACTAAATTCTGTAATTTCAAGCAAGGGATGTTTGATATACCAATTCTAACCATACTGAAGCAGAATTTTAATATTTAGCATGAAGTTCTGAAAGTTCTAACCAGGCAAAATGAGAATCCATAGGAAGAATTCTTTGCAATTTTCATGTATGACTTTCTCAGGTGACCCTAAAATAATCTGAAACAACTAGAGTTTAAATATTACACACTGAAGGCTAAACATGCTATTATAGGTAAGTTTAAAAAAGGGAAGCTCAACTGCCACTTTGTTCCTCTATAGGGTGATTTTTCAAGCACTACTTTGTATATGGTGATGAAACTCTGGCATCTGAATGCAACCTGTCCTAAGTAGTGTTGCAGGCAAGCTTCACAGGCCCCACTCCTTCCCCATTCTGGGGCTCTAGGAGAAATCCAAGAGGATTCAATGGGCATGGGCACAACTGTTGACAATCTCTGCTCCATGAAAAACTAACAGAGAGGGGACTGGTCCCTCACCTGAAAGCAGCCCCCCACCATTAGCTTTTAACCTATCTTTTAAAGAACTCAAATATTAAAGTATCTAGATTAGCTGATGATAAAACAGCCTTGTGTATAAACCACAACAGACGTGTATGCAGTATCATACATGATCATCAAGCTACTGGTAGAATGCTCACACCTGTTACTGCACAGGGCAGACCCCAGAAAGGGGGGTTGCCAATTTTCTTCTTTATCTAGGGCAAGGTCAGGCTAGCAGGTATAAGGCTGGGCCTAGCAAGCCCAGCTACACAGCAACCGTTTCCCAGCCCACAGGCCTACAGTTAGCAGTGAACTCCATCATGTTCTTAACATGTCAGCTTTCTGAAGAGCATAGCACTGTATCATTTAGATGTGTTACCTCAATAAAAACGCAGGGCTCCCAGAAGGTAGAGTTGACCTGCTCGTATGCAAGCAGGCTTCTCCCTGGGGATTACTCCAAAATGAGATAAACCAATTTACAGCATGAAGGCAGTCACACTCAACAGAAAAATTTCTCTTTTGAATATAAAGCAATGTATATAATGTCAAAGTAAACATATTCTATTAAAGCTACAGAAAAAAATGCTGCTTTTCTGTCATTAAAGGGAAGGATTTCCATTACCTGGTACTCTGGACTAAACTTAAATCAGCTATAAATATTAATGAGAAAGAGGGACTTGATATCAGCTGGTACCACAGATCGTAAGTGGGAATCTTTATTTGTTGACCACACACTCATTCCACAAAGCAGGATAGAGCTAGAGCACCCCTGACAGGCTGTGTTTAAACACCATCAGCAAAGGGCCATGTGCATCTCTGGGGGCAGTCTGTCAAACAATTCAAGACTGTTAGGAAATGTCTAATGCTTTGCCAAAATCCACTTCTCTGCAATTTCCAGGCGCTGGTTCTCTACTGCTCCCCAGATCACCAGAAAACAAGTGTGCTTTCTGTTTTGCATGACTGCTTTTCAGGTATCTGAAGGCCACCATACAACAGCCTTGTCATGTTAATCCACCCTTGCAGGACTTGGATTCCACACCCCTCGCCATCTCAATTAGTCTTCTTGAGACGCCGGCTGAAGTGTGTAACTATAACTCTTCCTTAAAAAGCCTGGCGCCCAGAACTGGAGAAAGCACTCCAACTGAGCCTGACTGGGAAGCGCAGAACGACTGTCTCCTGCAGCCTAGTGGACATTCTGAGCCTACTTCAGACGTCCGCATCCTTTGCGCAAACACCGTCACCAAAGACTGGCTTCCCAAACCACAGCCCAACACTCTGAATCACCACTTCAGGCCACCCTAACCCCCCTCCCCGGACACCGCTGCACCCTATTCAAGCGACGGGGAGTTGCGGTTTAAGCTCCCGCTAGACCCGACGCCCTCGGCGCCAGAGAACGGAGACGCGGCGAGTCTTCCGTTTCCAATTCTACAGCCTCGTCCACGGCGCCCTAGCCCTCATTCCCCGGCACCCTCCTCCGCTCCCCGCTCTCCAGCGGCAAGGTCCGCGTTGGCGAGAAAGAGGCCTCGAGCGCCGAAAGCACAACGGAAAACAACGGCTGCGCCTTCTCCTTTCTGTGGGGGGCGCGCGCGAAGGGAGGGGAGCAGCATCTCCCCTCCGCATAGTTACACGCACACTCAGCCTTATTTCGCCGCGCCGCGCCGCGCCGCGCTCTCACCGGACCGTCCCTTCACGTTCCCCTCGCGCGTCTCCTTTCCCTCAGAAGCAACCCCGCCCCCTCCGCGCCCTCCCGCCTCCGAGCAAACGCGGGACACCCCCCCGCCGCCCCAGGCGCTCGACCCCCGCGGCGGAAAGGCACGCTGAGCGCCGGCAAAAGGAGAGTCGAGCGGAAGCGGAAACCCCTCATCACCCGCCAGAAGGCGAACCTACCCAAGCAGGAAGTATACGCCGCCGCAGCAGGGACAAGCCGAAGCTGGCGCGCCGTGGTCATAGAGTTGGTAGACGTCTCTGTCTAAGTCCCACGGCTGGTTTCAGCGCCCCCTGCAGGGCTATAAAGGAGTTGACTCTTCCTCCGACTAGGCATTAGAGAACGAGGAGAAGTGGAAGAAATCGCGCCAAAACAAATCTAAGGGGTGTATTGGTGCAAGTGTGAGGCAACGCTTCAGCGCTACCCCGTTGTGTTGCTATTATCGCACTTTCCACCTCCTGTGGAATTCTGGGGTTTGTAGTTTCCTGAGGCCAAAGAGCTCTCTGGCTGAGAAGTCTGAAGGCCCCTCCCTAAACTGCAAACCCCAGGATTCCAGAGGATGCCGAAAGTGGAATAAGAGCGCTGTAACCGTGTAGTGCGGGAAGGGCCTGTGCTCTGCATCCACCTTTTGGCAAATTCACCTGGAAGCAAACAGAGTAGATTCCTTATGCCACACTCCTTAGCTAAGATCTCTGCCTTAATTTCCAGAGATGAAAATACATTCTTCCCTCTGTGTGTGTCTGTCTTCACCCATTTCACCTGGCTTGCACTAATCATTAAATAAATAATTAAATGAGATGCATCATGTCTGAAAGAACTGTTATTTCAAATTCAGGCTTAATAATATGAGCTGGAAAGATTTTTGAATATTCCCAATATCAAATGTAAGAAACGGTTCCAAACCTTTTCAATTTTCTTCATATTGTTGAAGCCCCAGATGTCTGCACCAAAAGTTAATGTAAACAACACCTTTGCCTTATAGACATTCAAAATGGGATATAATGAACCAGGGCAAATATAGTTCAAAAGTCTGTTTAAAATTTGGGCATGGGCAATTTAAACTCGTTTCTCTTTTTCTGAGTCCAAGATCCTGTAGAAGAAAAAAACTATACCAAAATAATTAAAAGAACTCACCTACTCTGTTTCATTATAGTGTAAAAGCCACTTACTTCATTTCCTTTTCTTGCTGAAGATTACAACTTTTGTTATTGTGCTGTTGATTGTTAAATTATTTTCCTGACAATATCTACTGAATTTTCTCAGTAACCTACACAAGCCCACCTGTGATAACAAAATCATGTTATTGGCTTATAAAAGAATATTTACTGGTCTATACAAAACCTTTGGCATAAACAATTATCATTATAAGAAAATATTATTAACATAAAAAGAACATAATAATTAAAATAAAATTAATATAAAATAAAAAGTAGTAGAGTTAAAATGCAACCCTGCTTCACCCCTTTGCCTGTGGCAATGTTGTTTGTCTAGATATGATTTACACCAGTTCTAACTTTAACACTTGTATCCATACAGAGTCTTTGAAAGAAAAGAGATGCTTCCACTCTATACTTGTTTTCAACAACTTTTCCATAAAAAGTTTATGTTTATTTCATCAAAAGTTGCTCTTAAGTCAATAAAAACAATACATGCTTTTATTGCATATGAGACTTCCTCTTGCTGTATATTTTATCAAATGAGACAGGACAAAGCAGTGGCCAATCACAGACTTTCCCTATCTAAAGCACACTTGTTTTTCTGAAGTCATAGAGTTTTGCTCTGGCCAGTGCTCAGTTTTTGGCAGAGAAAGTTTGCAGTTTGATGGAATATCAACTAAGTTGATTAACCTGTAGTTTCTGGGGTCCCTTCCATTTGCTTGTCTGAACAGAGGAATTGTAATGCTAAACTCCTAACCTGTAGGAGTACGGCCCATATTATTTATCTCAGTGAACAGGCCTGCAAAGACTGCCGACCACTATGCAAATTAGTAAATCCAAAAGTAATGGCAGTAACAGTGGAAAATCAGAAACATTCTCCTCCTCACAACATATGTATAGCAAGCATGCTTCTTCAGTGTTACTGGCATAGTTGGAGGTAGAGGATCAGGCTATTAATCAAGTCATGTACAATGTAAGAAACAGTTATCATGCACTTTATACTTGAAGAGTGTTTTTCATCTTCAGCTCTCAAACAGTTTGTACAGCTTGATCATATGCCTGTTTCCTTGGATATAAATTCCACTCATGTGACCATTTCCGCACCTACAATGTTAAGAGTGCTTTAGTCCACTTTCAGCATCCTATGGAATCCTGGGGTTTGTAGTTTAGCGAGGGACATGTAGAATTCTCAGCCAGAGAGTTCTTTGGTGTCAGTAAACTACAAACCCCAGAATTCCACAGGAAGTTGAAAGTGGAGTAAAGCACTCTTAACATTGTCGTGTGGAACTGGTGAGCGAATGTGCAGAAGACTGCAGAATCGGAAAGACACAGATCTGTGTAGCATGATCAATCCATTTCTGTGCTGACCAGCCACTGCTGCTATTTTGAATGTGTGCTGTCACAACATAGATTTTGTGTCAAGTTTGTCATCAGTGCCTCTGAAATCAATGGAGCTTAGTCAAGAAAGAGTTTGTAAATAGCATCTGCTTGATGCCTACATTCTGTTGGTGTATCCTGCATATTTTTTAAAAGTTCCTAAATGTAATAAAACAAATCTGTTTCAACTCCTTTGCTTTGCTTTGTGTTTTTTTTTTAAATTCCCCCAGACATATGGAAATATTAGCTAAAGGCCCAGTCTTAACAGACGCAACAAGCTTATTCCTCAATCAGACTGCTGGCAAGATTTGTTAGTGTGATACCCATAAATATGCTATCATGTCACCTTCAACAGCAGCACAATCCAGAGCGATTGTGGTTGTGGGAAAGGCTTCACTCACAATCATGTGAGCCCAGGAAGTACACCTGATAGCACTCTCCACTTTGTCATTCATCCTAATACTCTGGTAGGCAAATAGTTTGTATATATGACCATTTCTGTGGTATACTGGAGGGATTCCACACAGCTGTGGATTACTCTCTTTTATTTGGCTTGTTCGCTTGGGAACCTGGGCTTTGCAAGGTCAGAAAAAACAAGTCCACTGTCATGGCCTCCTTGTATTCATGGCTGTTAACTCATTCAGGTGCTTAACCTGATAGATTATCGAAGTCCTCTGCTGTTGTTGTGTGCCTTCAAGTTATTTCCAAATTATGCCCCTAAGGAAAACTTATCATAAGGTCTTCTTTGCACAATTTGTTGGGCAGGGGGAGGGGGTTGCCATTGCATTCCTCTGAGTCTGAGAGAGTGGGACTTGCCCAAGGCCACCTGGTAGGTTTCCATGGCTGGGCAAGGATTTGAATCCTGTCTCCAGAGTGGTAATCCAACATTCAAACCACTGAACCACACTGGCTCTCTGACATCAAACACGGCACTGTTTTATTTCAAGAGATTTACAGCAGTCACTTCTGACAGTGTGTGAATGATTTATTCCTAAATTTCTTCACTATGTATTAATCTGGTCCAATTATGTATAGTTTTCTGCCAGGAAATGTTCATTTTAAAATCCAGGAAGTGAAAACAATCTTTTCAAAACGGCATGTGGTTGTGTCTGTAGTCATCTCATTAACAGCTAAGGAGAGCTAATGATTGAAAGTGCATATATCTTCAATTGCATAACACATCTATAATGTAATTGCTAACAAATTACTTTCTGCCTGCAATATATTACTAAAAGTGTCCAGATCTGTCATGGATGTATAATCCCAGCTGACGCCAAGAGGCCACGTTATTAGGACTCAGTGATTTGAGGTAGAATCTACAGAGGACATTTGAAGTCTGATTCCCTAGATGGAAACAGTGAGGTTTGCAGGCAAAAGTTAAGGGAGTTTCTAATATTGCAAAAACACATGTTTAGAAGTAGCTGAAAGATTGCTACAGACTCACTGTAATATGGAAACTATCTATCTATCACTGGTTTGTTTCTTTGTAATGTATATTGCTTAACAGCAAATAGAAAAATAGATGTGAGGTGTCTGGCATGGATCCCAGATCCTTCTTTGCTGCTGCTGCTGCAAGCCCCACTTATTTTAAAGGGAATTTACTTTCAAGCATGTGTGTTTAAGATAGCTATAAAGTCAAACTACATATGGTAATAGCAGGCCCGTATCTTTTCATATAACAGGAATGGATACACATTTAAAGTAAGGGGGCAGAAAGCCACTTAAAATACAAAACAAAACAGAAACAAGACACTGAATTTTCCTACCCCTCACCATCACCCCTTTTTAGAGAGGTGAGAAAGAGGATGTCTTTCTTTTCAAAAGAAGATAAAAAAAAATGAGAATTCAGAAACCATTTTTTTTTCTTCTTTTGAATTTGATGATAAAATATGAAGGGAAAGTAGGAATAGGGAGTTTATGGTGGCCTTTTGCAGAAGAGAATATTGTATGTTAAATATTTTCAGTGCATTCGTAACTGAAATAAAGATAAAATAAACAATCCTTTCCTTTGATTTTATTTATTTTTATTGTTCAGTTTCACAATTAACATGTGTAGTTCCAGTTCAGTATAATGGCACTTGGTTCAGCCATATCAAATGGCCAGACTTGAGACTGGCTCCATGCAAAACAGCCAGATTTGCTATTCTAAGATTAAAGAAAATGATCTCAACCAGATGGCATTACTATCAGCCAGCCATCTTATGATGTAATTAATGGTCCCCAGTATCTCATTTCAGAAGGATCAGAAAGGAGGTAGACTCCCACAGAGTCATTCAGATTGGCCAGTATGAATTGCATACACTGTTCTTTAACAGACACTGCTCACTTTTTCCATGTAGGTCTCATGTAATCATGGGCTCCAGGAAAGGGCTTGGGAAAAACTGCTGCCCCTAAATACCTCAGCAGTTGAAAGCCTTCCAACATTTCACAGGTGAAAATGAGGACATACATGGTCAAGCAACATCAGAGCGTAGTTAAGACGGCAAAAGTTATTAATGAGGAAAAAGAGACAGGCTAGAAGAGGCTGCAGCAGTTTGCTTTTGCCTGAGCCTACTGGGAAGGGCAAGATTCCACCCAATACATTCCTTTCTCCCTAGCTGAGTTAACTGGATGCAGACTGCTTTTGCCCTTTGAACTTGGTTTGCAGTAACTGAAATAACCTGAGGACAAAGGGGGAAGGTGGGAGGAGGAAAGAGAAACTAGGACATTTTAAAAGCAGCTGGAAAAGTGGGACTGTCCCTGCCAAATCAAGACAGTGGGAGGGTATCTAAGTGTTCTCAAGGATTGCAGTTTTGGAAATGACACAATTTTCATATCATGTCTAGCCAAAAACTTTTGTATCTTACAATGTCAGCTGTGTTGATGTAAGCTCTTAGACTGTAGAACTGTAAATAAACAACTTCAGATCTCTCCCTGTTTTCTCTTCTTACAGTTCCTTACTTTTAAACCAGACTTAAACAACTCTGCAAACAGAACCACCTCTGTAAAGCAGGACACACGACCATCCTACTACAATGGAGTTAATATCATGTTGGTGAGTATATAAGTAGCATGGAACTGTAGCCTAAAAAGACAGTGTGTCTGCAATCATTTTCTAGCCATAGATGCAACCTCACAGTGCTGTCCTATGCAGGCATGATGGCCAAGGGGAAGCTGCACCCAGAATAGACCAGCAGACATTGGGCTGAATCTAAACCCTTCCTAGCAATAGGGGTGCTGGAAACTGGGGCAGAAAATAGCTTAGGAGTCCCCGTGCCATGGTCTATCTTTGTGCTAGTACAGTGATTGTGTCCCTAGGCTGAAGGAGGCTTAAGCTTGGTATAACTCAGTTCTTCCTTCATCCTGTCCATTTTCTACCTTACTTCATGGCTTTTCTTCTGGCAGATCTTAGCCAGCAGAGCAGTTCTGATGGCAGATTGCTGTGAGCAGATCTCTTGAGATCAACTGGTGAAAGACAGTTCTGCCAACAGAAGACACTTTTACTTAATCCTAATGTCCTTCACCTAGTTTGTCTTTGTGTTCATATTGCACTGTTGTTTCAGAAAGCAGATGCAAAATAGCATCAGGGGAAACAGCTCTCAGTGCTGCTGATCCTATTTTAATATTTCTACCAATGGTGGAACCACCTGAATACTTATCTGGAAGTGGGACTTATTTCTGTTGACGACATATTTCTGAACAAACAGGATTGGGCTGTAAAGCTGTAATCCACATCTGCCCAAATAGATTTGATCAATGTTGACATAACTGGGTTTAGTGATTGATTTGGATTCAGTTTGATCCCTAGATGTAGACCAGTTAGTTGCCCTCGGTGCTTGGGAAAAAGCTGTTACCCAATTTAGATGTAGGTAGTTCAGCATTAGGGAATTGCAGCTCTGGTAATGTGTTACAAAGAAACCTGGCTGCATGTGAGCTGTAAGAAGTGAAAATAAAAATGAATCAAACTGACTTTTAAATATGTCTCTATTTAAATCATTTCTAAAAGAAAAAATTATTGGCAGTGTTAGCACTCAGATTAATTTAAATTTGTTTGACTGCCACTAATTCAGATTCATTTGTATTTCACATCCGCTCAAAAAAAAAAGTCAGATTTGGCCAGATGAATGAATATGTTAACCTTCACACTAGCTGCATTTAATTCCTTTCTGTCTCTTGACACTTTCCAGATGTCATGTGCTTCCCAGATGTTTAGCATTTCCTCCATGCATATTCTTGAGAGCAGACCTCCTGGATGCCCCCTCTCCAGCCCAAGAAACAACTACCGGTAATCAGGCACGTACTTCTCTACGTGATGAGAGAGGCATTTCCTGAAGACAGATCTGATCTTCAGGAAAAGGGTGTGCAAAAGTAATTGAGGCTTGGAGAATTTCTTTACACTGGCTGCTGAGCTGTTAAATCTGCTGATCACAAATGTGAGACACAGAATTTTGCTCACTGGACTACGCAGAGTCATAGTAATGCCCATTGTTTGGGGCTAATACCATTTAAATGCTTTTTAAATTAACTGCTTGTTTAATAAGTTTATTTCATGTTGCTTTCAAATCTAATAGAAGTGCTCCTTTCTTGCTTTTTTTATTTCCTTCAAGGAGTTCTAAGGCTGTCATTCTAAACACACTTGCTAGAAATGAACATACACATACATACAGACAGACACACACAGGCATACATGTGTGTGCTTATAACAATGGGCTTTCCCATTATATGGGCAACACAGCTGGGAGGGTGTGGGCTGTCCTCCAAGTATACAGAGAGTGAATGATAGAGTGGTTTGGTTTACATTTATTAGGATTAGCATCACTGGGATCAACAGAGATCAAGAGAGACAATCATCCAGTGGAAAGGAACAGTTTCGTTAACTATGAACCATGAAATTTTGAATCCCCTCTAAACCTATTTTGAAACACCCCCAGGACTGAGACACGGACATAATCACTCCAAAACCCCAGCATTCTTTGATTTGCCCCAAATCTGTGCCAAAATTTTGCAATTGTTCTGCAACATTTTGTAACAAAACCTCTTGTGTTTTGCAACAGCCTAGTAATGGAGAAATGGGTGTCTTAAACTAGAATTTGTAGCAAACCTCCAAATTCAAACATTGTCTGATTTGTCCAAACACACACCAAAGTTTTGCAATTGTTTTTGGAACATTTTACAACAAAATTCCATTCTCTCTGCAAAAGCAAGAGCAGAAGCAGATTGCAGCACAGACCATGAAGTGCTGATATCAAAAATTAGAGTAAAGCTAAAGAAGAACACTAAACCAACCATATTGCCAAACTACAATCTGAAGAACATTACTGTAGAGTTTAAAGATAATGTAAAAAACAGATTTGCACTATTAAGCCTGATTGACCAGGAGCTATAAGAACTCTGGACTGAAGCTGATCTGAGAAATCAAAGGGAAATATAAACCAAGAGTGGGGATGCTATGTGACCAACAGAGGAACTCATTAGATGACCAAGCAGAAATAGACAATGGAAACATTCATTCAAGGACAACCATCTGAAGATGAACCTACAGTTTTTGAAAATGAAGTTGAAGCTGCACCCAGGACACTTGGAAGAAATAAATCACCAGGAACAAATGGCATACCAATAGAGGCAAGGTACAGAGGAAGAATCTACTAAAATCTCTAGTTCTACTCTATTCTAGTTCTAACTAAAATCTGTCAACAAATATGAGAAACAAAAGAATGGCCTACAGATTGGGAATACTCAATATAAATTCCAATCCTCAAGAAAGGATTGCAGTAACCACAGTCCCATTGCATTAATCTCCTGTGCAAGCAAAGTGATGCTCAAAATTCTACAAAAAAGGCTTTTACCAGATATGCAGCAAGAAATACCAGATGTCCTAACTGGGGTTCAGGAAGGGAAGAGGCACAAGGGATCACATTGCAAGCATACATTGGATAATGGAACACACCAAAGAATTTCAGAAGAAAATCAGGCTGTATTTTATCATCCCATCTATTTAACTTGTACACTGAACATATCATGTGTAAAGCAGGATTAGACTTGGAGGAAGGAGGTGTGAGAACTGGAGGAAGGAACACCAACAGTGCAGCCAAACTGGGGACCAATGCTATACTGTGAACAGTGTTGTTGTAGAAACAAATTGTACCCTACTAAGGTGAACTCATTGTGACTAAGAGTGATTGGGAGGGAAGAGATAACGTGAGTGGTTCCAGATGGTATTTTCCTGCCCCAGGTTGGCATAGACTTGTATACAACCACTTATAACCCTTCCTTCTTTTTGCGCAATTTATGCACCCCCCCTTACTGTGCAACATCTGTTACTGAGAAAAAGATGGAGTAACTGCACAGTGCTTTCCAGCTGCCAGTGTGAGAAGTCCTCTTGATGGAAATGGCAAGAAAGGCTTCAAGCTACTCTGTGATCTCCACAATGATTAATTATTATATGGGACTACAGCTGTGTCACCACTGAAAAGGCCTAATCTCCAGTTTCCATCTGTCTTACTTCAAGCTATATAGACTGCTCTCTGCAAATACTCAATCATCAGAATTATAGGCATTGTTTACTACTCAATTAAAAAACAAACAAAGCACAGACCCACAAAAGAGTTTCAATAAATGGCTTATCAAAGCAAAGCAAGTAATTGTGAATAATTAACTAACTTTTAACCTGCAATTGCTCATGGTTATCTAAGTATGTGATACACATTTGGAATTGGTTAGTTGATAATTTTGAAGCTGCTATTACACCTGACATTTGTTCAGATCCCGTAAGATGGCAAGTAGGAACACATCCTTGAAAATGATTATTTTATACAAAGGAAACATAATATAGAATGAAAAAGACCTGAACAGTAATAGCCCTTCTGCACTTATGATTTATGCAAGGAGTATTTCCTTTACATGTGAAGAAGACATCCTACCTTGAAGACATTTCTACCTCTGCATAACACAACAGGGATTTACCCTGCATGTATTGTCACTTATTCCCCCTAGAGAAAAATATGCTCAGTCTATTAAGTCTGTGTGGAACAGTAATATGAAAGGAAACCTGAGTTTTCTGGCTGATGGTTCTGTCTTTGCCTGAACCTTTACAATAAATCAGGCTGTACAAAACAGCAACAGGGAAAATCTGAAACCATGGCTTCCCTTCCTCCAAGGCAGTTGGCACTCTAGGTGGCTGTTTCAGGAAGTAAAGGGCTTTTTTGACAGAAGACCTGAGCAACCATTTTATAATGACAATGAGCCTGCTGTATTCACAAGGGATTCATTCCAGGATCAGTCCCTCAAGTCCCTGTGAAAAAATGGCTCAAAGCAGCAGAGGAGGTGGTGAGAAGCTTCAGATACCATAGAGGTATACTAGTCAGCAGTATCATGTTTTTTGCTGAAACTCCTCAATGACCTGTGATTATTACCAGAAAGGGTGCTAATTCTGCTTGCTCATTTGCAAATAAGTGACCAGAATTGGCACTGACACTCTCAACAATCCCAGGGTGGCCCCCAACTCTGGTTGAAGCTTGACACTTCCCTCTGATTGTTGGCAGTGGGGGCAGTTGCATTCCTGGTTACTCATTTGAGAGCAAGCAAGCAGGATTGGGACTGTCCCTGCTGCTGTGTCCCTGCCAAAAATCCCTCCTGCCCTGTAGTTGTTGAGGTAAGAGAGCAGTAAGCTCTCTTCCTGATGCCCCGTCTCTGGGAAGCATGGGAGACACATGCTTTGCCAGGTGCCTGGGCCTTGCGTGGCACCCAAGGCTTTACCCCCAGCTCCTCTGCTGCCCTAGGACCACTTCTGCACTGGATGTTGAGGAATTTAATTTCTAAAATATTTTTTCTGTTTTCAGCTTGTTAGGGTTAAATTCCCAAATCCTGAGCCTGTGAATACGATGGGCCCACTGTATATGGAATCTTAATTATGATATCAAAAGGCACAATGAGAAACTAGGACAGGCAAGATTTATATCTCACTTTGGCCATTTCCACACGGGGTTTTTAACACAGGGCAGAGCATCCTCCAGGCAGGACGTCTGCACCTGGGAGTGGACTGAGTCGGACCTACTTAACGTAGATCCGCACCCCAGCCCGCTCCGGAACGACCCCAAGTGGTCATCCAGCATGCTTTTGAAAGACCACTAAAAACAGGTCTTTCAAAAGCACGGAGCACGCCACTGTGAGCCTGCTCCCTTATGCAGATTCGCAGGCTCGCATTGGTGCGAGCCTGCGATCTGCCAGGGGCAGGCTTTAGGCTGGCAAGCTTCAGCGATTGGTCGAGACCCTTGACCAACCAGAAGCCGCCATTTTTGTGCCCGGAGCAGTGCGGAGCAGTGGCCACGCACTGCTCTGGAGGAGCGTGGACTGGACTGGGGAGCCCAAAAGTCCGGTGAGTAGCGTCACGATCGTGCACTATTTTCAGCTGAAAGCCGAAAATGAAAAAGTGCGTGAGCGGCGCCTGTCAGGCCCTGGAGCGTTGCGCAATTGTGAGTGCATCATGCAGATCGCTCCTCACAATTGTGCGACACTCGAGGGGCCCTTTCGCCCCTTTCGCATGGCAAATGTCATGCGAAAAGGGCCTATGTCCTTTCAGTTCCCCATCTCTGTTGTACCAAGTCACTTCCTGTGAGATGCCTCCTCAACACGTGCCTTCCTCCATGTCACTGAATTAAGGCCATTTCTGCACTAGCATGTTATAGCACTATGATTCCACTTTCAACCTCCTATGGAATCCTGGGGTTTGCAGCTTGGGGAGGGGCCTTTAGGATCCTCAGCCAGGGAGCTCCTCCAGCACCTCTGACCAAACTACAAACCCCAGGATTCCACAGGGTAGTTAAAGCAGCCTCAGACTGTTGTAATTGTGCAGTAGCAGCACTACTCTTCCTGTCCTACCTAGTCCACAAGCAGAGGCAAAGGGGAGACTATCTATAACAGTGGTTCTCAACCTGTGGGTCCCCAGATGTTTTTGGACTTCAGCTCCCAGAAGCCCTGAGCATTGACCATAGTGGCTGGGGCTTCTGGGAGCTGAAGTCCACAAACATCTGGGGACCCCCAGGTTGAGAACCACTGATCTATAATAAGCTCCACTCTGGTTTTAGTAAACCAGATTTGAGGATTTGCTGTAAAAAAAAAAAAAGGCACTGTTCCTACAAAAAGCTCTACTGATTACATGTCAGCTATAAAAAGAGGCAGCATAGAAAATAAATGCAAAGATCTCACATGGTCACCTGATGGCAAGGTTGTCCAGTGGCCTCTTCCATTCAGTAGGCCGTTGGAGCTGCAGCTCGTCTAACAGTGGAAAGAGTTCAGTTCTAACATAACAACACATGTACCAATGTGCCTGTGGAAAAGCCTCCACCATGTGCAGGAATCAAAGTGCACCTGGAACACCTAATGCCTCCAAGGCATCCAGAAGAAACATAGCCCTTAGGCACTGTCTCAGCTGCAGCGATTGCCAGAAGGCAGTTTTGAGAAGTCTGGCTTTATAATTAAGGTAATCAAATTATTTGATATATATATCTAGGGGTAGCCATGTCAATTATATAGTAAAATAGAGCAAAAATTCAGAAAGTATGTTGTGGTCATACCTTTCTAAGGCCAAGCAAAAAGCATAAAATACATAAATTCATAGAATCATAGAGCTGGAAGAAAACACAAGGGCCATCCAATCCAACCCCCTGCCATGCAGGAATATACAATTGAAGCATTACTTTCTGTTTAGAAACCTCCAAAGAAGGAGATTATGCTCCTATTGATGCCACCTAGAATTACATTGGCTTTTTTAGCTGTTGCATCACATGGTTGACTCATGTTTAGCTTGTCATCTACTAAAGCTTCTAGATCCATTTCACATGTACTGTGGTCAAGCCACTCATCCTGTATCTGTGCATTAAATTCTTTCTCTTGAAGTGTAGTACTTTATATTTCTTCCTGTTGAAATTCATTTTATTTGTTTTGGCCCAGGTCTCTCATTTGTTAACATCATTTTGAATTCTGATCCTGTCCTCTGGGGTATTAGCTACCCCTCATAATTTGCTATCATATGCAAATTTGGTAAGTATGTGCCCGATATCATCATCTAAGTCATTGATAAAGATGTTCAATAGCACAGGGTCCAGGACAGTACCCTGTGGCACTTCGCTAGTTACTTCTTTCAAGGATGAAGAGGAGCCATTGGTGAGAACCCTTTGAGTTTGGTCAGTAAACCAATTACAAATCCATGTAAAAGTAGCATTGTCTAGCCCACATTTTTACTGTTTGCAAGAATATCATGGGGGACTTTGTCAAAGGCCTTACTGAAATCAAGATATGCTACGTCTATAGCATTCCCTTCAGCTACCAAACTTGTAACTCTATCAAAAAAACATAGAGGTTCAGATTAGTCTGGAATGACTTGTTTTTGTGAAGCCCACGTTGACTTTTAGTGATCATAACATTCCTTTTTAAGTGTTTACAAGCTGTCTATTTAATTATCTGCTCTAGAATCTTTTCTGGTATTGATGTCATGCTGACTGGATGGTAATTGTTTGGGACTTCTTTTTGAAGATGGGGACAGCATTTGTCTTCCTGCAGTCTGCTGGGACTTCTCCTGTTCTCCAGAAATTCTCAAAGATTATTGCCAGTGCTTCTGAGATTACTTCTGCCAGTTTTTTTTTTATGCCTTTGGATGTAACTCATCTGGCTCTAGGACTTGAATTCATTGAGAGTAACTAGGTATTCCTGTACTGCCTCTTTACCTATTCTCTGATGGATTTCCCCTACTAATCATTTGCTCCCTTTTTCCCAGGTTGAGCACTGTTTTCCTTTTGAGAGAAGACTGAGACAAAGAAGATGTTGATTAGTTCTGCCTTTTCTCTGTGCCCTATTAGCTTTTCACTGTCTTCTCCATGCAGACGCCCTACAATTTTCTTGTTCTTTTTTGCTATGGATATAACCAAAAAAGCCCTTCTCATTGTTTTTAACCTCTCTAGCAAGCTTCAGCTTGTTCTGTGTTTTATCTTTTCTGACTTCTGCCTTACGTGTGCTGGCTATTCATTTGAATTCCTCCTTGGTGATTTCCTCCCTTTTCCATTTCTGCATCTCCCTTTTAAATCTTAACTCAGTTGAACATTCTTTAGACATCCATTTTGGTTTCTTCAGACACCTCCCATTTTAATTCCCGATTGGAACTGTTTGAAATTGTGTCTTCAGTATTTCATTTTTGAGAAACTCCCATCCACCATGAACTCCCTCCACTTTTAGTATGCCTGACCACTGGATGGCACCTAATATTTCCCTAAGTTTACTGAAATCAGCTAGAAGTCTATAAAGCAAGTCTGATTTGCCTGTCTTCCCCTTTCCACTATATAACAAACTCCATGAGAACATGGTCACTGCCACCTAAGGATCCCACAACTTCCAACCTATTAACCAGGTCATCAGTGTTGGTTAAAATCAGATGTAAAATAGCTGATTCCCTTGTTGCCTCTTCTACCTTCAGGACAATTGTCTGCAAGGCAAGTGAGGAATTTGTTGGACCTGATATTCTTAGCAGAATTTGTCTTCCAACAAATATCAGGATAGGTGAAATCTCTCATTACCACTATAGCTTTCCTTCCTGAATGTTTGGTCTTCTGTTCCAGGAAGGCAATCATCCAAGTCCTCTGTCTGGCCTGGGGGTCTGTAACAGACCTCCACAATGACATCACTGTTGTTTCTCTCTCCCTTAATTTTTACCCAGATGCTCTTAACCTGGCTTCCAGGATTTAAGTCATGGATCTCTTCACAGATGTAAACATCCTTGACATGTAGTGCTCCTCCTCCTCCTTTCCTGTTTAGTCTATTGCTCTGAAATAAGTTATACCCTCTGTTGCTACATTCCAATCATGATTTTCATCCCACCAGGTTTCAGCGATGCCTATTATATCATATTTGCTTTGCTGTGTTAAGAGTTACAGTTCATCCTGTTTTTTCCCATGCTCTGTGCACAGTGTAGAGGCATCTGAAACCATGGGTTCCTCCCCCTAGCTGCTTATTTAAGTTTCTTTTCCTCTCACTGTTGGGTTATTGTACTGTTCACTCAGTTCTCCCTATAAAATTCAGACTCTTATCTCCAGCTCTTGATGAACTCCTGATCCTCAAGAATACTGTCTCCCTCCCTTACATATTTCAATTTAAAGCCCACCTGTTCAGGTTTGTGAGACTTAGCAAAAGTGTTCCTGCCAACTGCATTGCCAGAAGTCCATGCTCATGAAACTGCAGACCACGGTTCAAGGAGCCAAGCCATTCCCAGCAGTACCATCTGTGGACCTAGTTATTCCTCTCCATTATTCTTCTCTCCTTTCCTGGGCTATGTCCTTCAACTGGGAGGAGAAATAAAATGACAACATGTGCATCTTCAGCTTCCTACCCAGAGTCTTATAATCCCTCACAATCTCCTGAAGGTTGTGTCTCAGGCCATTTCTGCACGGGGTGAGGGAATCACCCCGTGACGCTACTCACCAGACTTTTGGGCTCCCCAGTCCGGTCCATGCTTCTCCGGAGCAGTGTGTGGCCGCCGCTCCGCACTGTTCCGGGGACGAAAATGGTGGCTTCCAGTTGGTCAAGGGTCTCAACCAACCGCTGAAGCTTGCCAGCCTAAAGCCCGCCCCCGGCAGATCGCAGGCTCGCACCAATGGGAGCCCGCAAATCTGCAGGCTCGCAGTGGCACACTCTGTGCTTTTGAAAGACCTGTTTTTAGCTGTCTTTCAAAAGCATGCTGGATGACCACTTGGGGTCATTCCAGAGCGGGCTGGGGTGTGGATCTACGTTAAGTAGGTCTGACCCAGTCTGCTCCCAGGTGCAGACGTTCTCCCTGGAGGACGCTCTGCCCTGTGTTAAAAACCCCGTGTGAAATGGCCTCACAGTGTCATTGGCTCCCATGTAAACCAAAAAGAAGAGATAATGATCAGTGGATTTGCTGAGTCATATCAGCCGCTCTGTTACACCGTGAATTTTTGCCCCAGGGAGACAGCACACCTCTTGGGACGTTGTGTCAGGCCTGGAAACCACTCCTTCTCTTCTCCATAGCAGGTAGTCCTCTGCCACCATCGCACATCTCCTCTGGAGACTGGCAGGGGCCGTTCCATACTCTGAATCTTCCAAGGTTTCCTGAACATTCTCTGAGAACTGACACTGGCCCTTTCCGCACAAGGTGAGGGAATTGTTCCGTGCCGTTACCTACCACTTCTTCTGGGGTCCGAAGCAATGTGGACTGTTGCTGAAGCCCTTCTGCAGGGCTCCTCCTTGGTCCAGGGCGAATCGGAGCAGTGCAAGGTCTGTAGATCCGCACTGGTCCGGCTTCCAAAATGGTGGCTTCCGGCTTCCAAAATGGTGGCTTCCAGCTTCCAAAATGGCGGCTTCCAGTTGGTCATGGGTCCCGACCAACCACTGAAGCTCGCCACGCCTAAGTCCACCCTCTGCAGATCGCAGGCTTGCATTGGTGTGAGCCTGCAAATCTGCACAAGGGAGCACAAGGGACTGTTTCTTGCAGTCTTTAGAAAACATGCTGGAGGACCACTTGGAGTTGTTTTGGAGTGGACTGAGGTGCGGATCTCCAGTAAGTAGTCCGCTCCAAGTCCGCTCCAAGGTGCAGAAGACCTCTGTGAGAGGACGCACTGCCCCGTTCTAATTGCCTGGTGCGGAAAGGGCCACTGTTGTGCTTGTTCTTGTTCTTCATCATCAATGATAAGGGAGAGAGCTTCAAATTGATTCTATAGCTCCAGAGTCACAGAATGATCCCTGGTATTTGTACTCCTGTGCATCACATTCTTCCAAATATCTACATACTGTGTTTGGGAAGTGACTTTCTCCTCAGAGATATCCCCTGTGTGTTCCTCATCCAGGACAGTCTGCTCTACTTTGCCCAAGAAAACGTCATGCTCCCTCATATGCTGAAGAGTAGATACATGGGCCTCAAGTTGCTGGATTTTCTCTCTCCACAGGACAACCAACTTGCACTTGCTGAAGGTAGCTACCCAAGCACACAAACATACTACAGCTGTTGCAGTGACAGCTGCAGCTCCCTCACCATCCATATTCAGTAGTCTTAATTAGGCACTTCTCCATTTCTGAAGCAGAAATCCCTCCCCCTCAAAACTTCCCCACTAAACACCCATGCGAAATACCTATTCACCTTGCTCCTGTTAGCTGTTGGAGCTCATAGGCTTCCTCTGCAGACATGGATGTTAAACGTCATTTTAGAGGAAGATATGTAATGATGGACTGCCATGCACTACTTTTCTGTGATGGTAGGACTGTGCATTCCTATGAGGCAAGATGTTATGCCACTGGAAGGGTTTCCCGTATCAGATGGGCTTCTGCTGAGGAGTCAGACTAAACACACCAAACAGCTACTGAGCAGCGGTGGTAGTGGGGGTGACACTGGCAGAGGATCTCTCAGCAGCAATGGCAGTGGCACCATCCCTAAAGCTTGTTAGTACTTCAAAGAAGAAGGCAATAGCAAACCACTCCTGAACAATCATGTAGGAATGAGGGAGCGGGGGTGTGCTTCACCCCAGGTGGCAATAATTTGGGGGCATCCTGGCTCATAGCCATGCCCCCGCATACCCTGGCCATGCCCCCATGCACTGTAGCCCTCCTCCTGCCCCCCCACTCCAAGCTCTGCCACTGCTCATGAAGCCTCCTATCTTGAAAACCCTGTGATGAGACAATCCAAAATGAAATAAGAGATAGTGCCAGAAGATGAGGCTCCCAGGTGGGAAGGCACTCAACAAGCTACTGGGTAAGAACACAGGACAAGTATGAGTAGTGCTGTGGCTAATGACACAACAGGACGCAAGCTGAAATGACATTCAGGTGTTAATGCTCTCAGAGGTGAAAGGAAATTCCAAAGTTCCACAGCACATGTTACAGGAACAAGGAATGTGAGAAGCATGAATCAGGGGAAACTAGACATAGCAAAACAAGAAAAGGAATATATGGACATTGCAGTACTTGTGATGGACAGAAATGGGGCATTTTGAGTCAGGTAATCACAGAGAGTTTTCCTCAGGAAATGAAAAAATGTAAGAAGAAATGAGGTGGCATTTGTAGTGAGGAGAGATACAGCAAAAGAGTCAAAGGATATAATGCAAAGTCTGGCCAAATAATATCAATAAGACATCATGGAAGACCCATCAGTATAACCATAATCTGAGTTTATATTCCAGCTACAGAAGCAGAAGAAGAAATTGAAAGATTCTATGCTGGAATCCAGGAGGATGCTGGTAACGTACCAAAACAAGATTTCTTGTCGATATAGGAAATCAGAATGCAAAAGTAAGAAACAGAACAGAATCAAAGACTGTAGGAAAATTTGGCCTAAGATCAAGAAATGAAGCAGGGCACCAACTGAGTAAATTTTGTGAGGCCAACAGATTGTTCATTGCAAACATATTCTTCAAGCAAACAAAGAGGCAACTGTATACATAGATATCATCTGATGGCCTCTTTAGAGAAATCAGAGTACATAACTGGAAGCAGAAGATAGAGAATCTCCATTCTGTCTGCAAAAAGAAGACCAGAGGTAGATTGTGGCATAGACCATGAACTGCTAATATCAAAAATTAAAGTAAAGCTAAAGAAGAACACTGTAGCCACCATTTTGCCAAAATATAATTTGGAGAACATCCCTGTATAACTTAAAGATAATGTGAAAAATAGATTTGTGCTATTAAGCTTAATTGACTGGTAGACAGAACTCTGGACTGAAGCCAGGGACATTGTCAGGGGGAATAAAAGAAAGAAAGAAAGAGCAGGCCTCAATGGATGACAAATGAAACTCTTCAAGCAGTTAAGGATAGAGGAAAAGCAAATGTAAAAGGGGACAAAAACAGAGTCAGAACCTTCAATACAGCTGTTCAATGATTTGTATGCAGGGACAAGGAGAACTACTATAGCAATCAACACAGAGAAATAGAAGATGATGACAAAAAAGGAAGAACAAAAGACCTATTCCACACAATCCAAGAAATCAAAGGGAAATTTAAACCAAGAGTCATGATGCTCTATGACCACCAGGGGAACACATTATATAATCAAGTAGAAATAAAAAACTGATGGAAACAGTACACTGAAGAACTATATAATAGAGATGAAAGGATGACAGATTCATTCAAGGAGGAACCATTTGGAGTTTTTGTTGTTGTTGTCATTGTTCTTGTTGGTATCGTTGCAGTGTGCTTTCAAGTTATTTCTAACTTAAGGCAACCCTAAGGCAACACTATCACAGGGTTTTCTGTGACTGAGGGTATGTGATGCATCCAAAGTTACCCAGTGGGTTTTCATGGTCAAGCAGGGATCAAACCCTGGTCTCCAGAGTAGTAGTCTAACACTCAAACCACTACACGATGCTGACTCTTTCTTGAAAGTGAAGTGGAAGCTGTGTTCAGAGCAATTGGGAGAAATAAATCACCAGGGACAGATGCCATCCATACTAATAGGGCTGCTTCAGGCTACAAAGACAGAATCTACTCTAGTTCTAGCTAAAATGTGCTAGCAAATATGGAAAACAAAACAATGGCCCACAGATAAGAAGTGCTCAATATACATTCCCATCCTCAAGAAAGGAGACACCAGGGATTGCAGTAACCACAGGACTATTGCATTAATCTCCAATGCTCAAAATTCTACAACAAAGACTTTACTATATAAGAGCCAGATATCCATTTGATTGTGTGTGTGTATGACAGGAAACTATTGTAAGGACAGAATACAGAGAAACAGAATGGTTTCCATAGGGTTTCTATAAGTCAAGATCAACTTGATGGCAGTTAACAACAAGAGCAAAACAAGGCTGTATTCTCACTAGAGGCCAGGATGACTAAACTGAGACTGTTGCATTTTGAACATATCATGAGAAGACACAACTGACTAGCAAAGGCAATGTAGTGATGGAAGGTCACAGAGCTGCATCTTTCTTGTGATGATAAAGCTGAGTTTAAGATGGTGGTGGAGCAGTTTGATGCAGGAATAAGCTTCCAAGTTTCTCATGTGCACCATACAATTGGCTTCCCTCCAGTTCTCCTGTTAATGTTGTCCCTTGGCTTTGGATCTCCTTGTGATTTCAGGCCAAACCTGGATATATTGTCTTTAAAAAGAATGTATGTAATGGCATGCTGAAGCCATCCATAACTGAGCAGTGGCATGATGAGGCTCTGTGTCCCAGTGATAATTCAAAAAATTTGCACTAATGACATAGTTTCTGGATTGAGTTATATTGGCAGAAATACACAGAAATCCTTAGATTTCCAACCCTCACATTGTCTCCCATACACACACACACACACACACACACACACACACACACACACACACATATACATACATATGGGGCAGGTAGATAAATAAGGGAATGCTCCCATGGAGACCTGGCTGCACATACATACCATTTATTCTTGACTCATCTGGCCACATAGGGAATGTTTGCTGTTACAGGATCCAACCGACAAAAAACTCCTCATTCCTTTCCTGGCTCTGTCCTAGTTTTTTTTTCCTTGCCTGCAGCAAGGCTGAAAATGTTATGTATCTCATTTGTACAACTCACCTCAGTCTGCTGGACTGAAAGGAAGAAATGGTTCTGAAAACAAACTAATTATATTTTATCAGCTCCTCTGTTTTCTCCACCTCCTCATCTTTTTTTTCCAACTAAAAGAAAACATCATCTGCTTGACACTAGATTGAGCATAAACCTACAATACCTTCTCTCTGTATTTTATTTATTTATTTGCAAGGAAGAGATAATAGGCACTGCAATCTGTCCATCTGTTTTGTTAGACGCTTCCTAGCTTGCCATCTTATTTGTTGCTATTAGACCATGTTTATACCCATTGACATTTAAAGGCCTATTATAGTGTTACTGTCACAGTCTTGAACATGAATTCAGAAGCCAATTCTTCCCTTCTCTGATAATGAAGCCTCATATATATCTATCTATCTATCTATCTATCTATCTATCTATCTATCTATCTATATATATATATATATATATTTTACTACTGCAATTTGTGAATTCTTCTCCCTCCTGCGCCTACTCTCCCATCAGCCAGACATGCCAAGTTCTAGCTAAATGGTTTTCAGCAACAGGCAGTTTTCAATACCTAAGATCTCCCAAAAGGGTTATTTTGTACGCTGGTGATTCTGGATAATTGGAATGTCCGTAGATTTCATCCACTTCCTAATAATGCTGATCTTCCTCTAGATGCATGCAAGCCACACTGAAGCAGGAAATGGTTTCCAGCGCGCCAGTCAGAGCTTCTCAAGTGAAGCTACTCTGCCTGGCTATCCAGCATCAAGTCATCATGTTCTAATTTTCCCTTGTCTCTTTCACATGGTGACTATTTATTATCCCAACAGGGTTGCTCTTTGTTCTGAAGCCTTGCATTTGACACATTCAAGAAATGAAGTGAAATTTTCTCCCAGGGATGATATCATTGGATCAAGTCATGCGCGAGCTAACCCTCAATTGTAATCCCGTTGTTACTGTTGTTAGCAAGAGACCAAATGTCTGTTCGTCTGGTATAGTATGGAGTGTCTAACCTTCCATTTTCTGTGTATAGAAGAGCTGGTATGGACTCTCTCATACCACTGGGAAATGTATTTATTTATTTATTTCCTGCCTTTCTCCCATTATGGGACCCAATACAGCTTGCAATAGAAGTTAAAAGAAAATAGCAAAAACAGTATGTGGTACAAAAGTTTTAAAAAGCAGAAAGCAATCAATCCAATTAAAGCTAAAAACAAAAACACATTAAATATACATTACATTTTAAAAAACCAGCACACCCCTTCCACATCTTTCTACTCCACCTGGTGAAAGATTAGGGCCCTGTTTGAATAAGAAAGTCTTTGCCTGCTAGTGAAAAGAGAGTGGAGAGGGAGCCAATTGAGTCTCTCTTGGGAGAGAGTTCCATAGCTTAGGAACAGCTACCGAGAAGGTTCTCTCCTATCTCCTTACCAGAGAGGCCTATGACAGAGAGACTGGGAGAAAGCCCTCTCTTGAGGATCTTCAGACCCAGGTAGGTTCATACAGGGAGATGTGGTCTTTCAGATAGTCTGGACCTAAGGCACATCTGGCTTTATTTGTCATAACCAGCACTTTGAGTTGTGCTTGGAAGTGGCACAGATGGGTTATGTGAAAGCTTTTAAGACACAATCACCCACTGTTGTTCATGGGACAGGTTTAGATAATACCTGAATGATCCAGTCTACAAAAATTGATGTTTGGTGCCATCTCCAACAGAGGGGCCACAGCTGGGATGTACTGGAAAGAAACACTGAATCACAAGGGTACATAGTGCAGCCACAAATTCTACCAACAAGTAAGCAGAACATGAAAATTTAACTTACATGATTTTTTTTCTATTGCAATTTAGACCCAAAGCATATCCTATAAGACACAATTTTCCATGGTCGGAGATGTAATTTGTGAATTGGACAAACCAGTGTCTAGTCCCAATGTCTAGAAAATTTAAATAGCAAATATCCTGTGCAATAACTGCAACCTTATTTTTCTTCCCAGCTTTTAATTATCTTATTTTGAAATTCCTTTGGATTTCTAAAATAGCCAACACTTCCTTGAATCAACAGAATATATCACCTCCACATTTCTGGAGCTGTATAGGAGGAAAGAGTGTGACAACTAATTCAGCTGATCATCATGGTTTTTCTCATCTGGCCCCAGAGGGACAGAAATTGATACAGAGCGTTTTCAGATTCTTCCACTAGTACATTAGATGGGATTGACAGCTGTGATGATTTCCCAGCACTGGTACACCAGCTGTCATCATGTGTAACAGGCACATGGACACCCAACACCATCAAGCATGTATGCACAGTCCACTCACAATTTCCCTGCACAGAAGTCATATAATGATGTGGGAAATGATCAGATGAGAAAACGTCTAGAGAGGGCTAAGACGTTTTGTAGCCTGAGGCAAAAACAGAAATGCCTGTTTCCTGCCAAGCCAAGGTACAAAGCCAGTCAAGTTATACTGGCACAAGAAGCAAAAAAGTACTTCTCACCCAGGAGTAAAAACAAAGTAAGAACAAACTAATTGCCACAGGGTTTTGTCCTGGGCCCAGCGATATTCAACTTCTTTATCAATGACTTGGAGGATGGAATAGAGGGGATGCTCATCAAATTAGCAGATGATACCAAATTAGAGGGTCAGTTAATACCCCAGAGGATGGGAGCAGAATTCAAAATAACCTTGACAGATTAGAGAACTGGACCAAAACTAACAAAATGAATTTTAACAGGGAAAAATGTAGAGTACTATACTTAGGAAGAAAAATGAAATGCACAGATATAGAATGTGTGGCACCTGGCTTGAAAACAGTACATGTGAATGAGATCTAGGAGTTTTAGTGGACCACAAGCTGAACATGAGTCAACAATGTGATGTGGCAGCTAAAAAAGCCAATGCGATTCTAGGCTGCATCAACAGGAGTATAGTGTCAAGATCAAGGGAAGTAATACCACTCCATTCTGCTTCAGTTAGACCTTTCCTGGAATACTGTGTCCAGTTCTGGGTACCACAGTTCAAGAAGGATATTGACAAGCTGGAACATGTTCAGAGGAGGGTGACCAAAATGATAAAGGGTCTGGAAACTGGTCTGGAAACCATGTCCTATGAGGAGCAGTTTAGGAAGCTAAGTATGTTTAGCCTGATGAAAAGAAGGTTAAGAGGTGACATGATAGCCATGCTTAAATATTTGAAGGGATGTCATGTTGAAGACGGAGCAAGCTTGTTTTCTGCTGCTCCAGAGACCAGGACATGGAGCAATGGATTCAAACTACAGGAAAAAGATTTCACCTCAACATCAGGAAGAACTTCCTGATGGTAAGAGCTGTTCAACAGTGGAATCTGCTGCCTCAGAGTGTGGTATAGTCACCATCTTTGGAGGTTTTTAAACAGAGGCTGGATGGCCATTTTCTGGGGGAGTTTGGGGTGTGTGTTCCTGCTTGGCAGGGGTTGGACTCAGTGGCTGTTATGGTCTCTTCCACTTCTATGATTCTGTGATTCTGTAATTAGCTAACTATTTACTGCCTTTCATGACACCCCCAAATCTGCTGCGGCCCACAATATTAATTTAGGAATTCTGCATCTAGTTGCGGTGTTCTGGTGGAATCTACATAAGATGGTAGGTTGAAGAGGAGCCAGTAGTGGACTTTCTGTCCAACTGTTTCTAAAAGGGAAGGGTAATACTGCTTTGCTCCTATGGCTTCATTAGGCACTATAATATGGCTTCACTTGGGCTGACTTAGAAAAATACTTATCTCTCCATAGAACTGTTTACAGAGACTCTTCTTCAGAAAAACAGTCTGAGACAGACAGAAATTACACCCATAATATTTAGTTCCTCCCTGACACATAAATGCTAAGGGCTTTCTGATAGAAAGGAACAAGGACTGAGTTGTTTACATAGAAGAAGTCTGTAGAAGTCCATTTAAACAGCTCACCTGGAAACATGTGCCAGAAATGTTAGTTGAGTGGAAAGTTATCCTAACACATATGCAATGTATGAATAAGCTGGCAACTTTTAAGATGTTATTAGGGACTCTGGGGGCTGAACTTAGGACCTCCATTCTGTTCAGATTCAGGTCTGTCAGGGTATGGGACACAAATGCATTTATTTCAATGAAGTTGAATCCTTTCTTCACCAGCATAGCCTTCTACAGTCATCCTTCCACATTCGTGAGGGTTAGGGGCACAGGACCCCCGTGAAAGTGGAAAAACTGTGAATAACTCTAGGCCCACGCAAACCATATTTAACACACACAAAAAGTATAATCACCATATTCAACTCACCATGGATTCCTTTGCAGTATCAGGGCTCCTTCACAAGGCAGAAGAGGGTGGCTGGTGGGGCTTACTGCTACCTCCACTGCTGCCCCACACCATTTTTAATAGGGACTTACAAGCTTCATTTGCAGTTTCTCAGTCTCATGAGGCTTGCCATCCCTATTAAGAATGGCCTAGGGAGGCAGGAGAGATGACAGCAAATAATCCGTAAATAATCAAATCCGCAAAAGTGAAACCCGCAAATATGGAGGGCTGACTGTAATTTTTCCTGGAGTTACTGGAGGGAAGAAATTCCTCTTCATTTCTATCACCATGGTCTGCACCAGTCTTTTTTATGACAATGAACCCCATCTAAAATAGGCAACTTACAAATGAACCCACAGAAAGAAAGAAAGAGGGGGGAGAGAGAAGTGGGGTGGCCTTGCATGGCATTTATTTCTGAAAAAGTGGGCAGCTCACAAGAAAAGCCCTGTGACCAATGGGCATGTTAAACAATGGCCTTGACATTTTTGGAAGCTCCCGTTGATCAAATATCTACTTGCCAAAGCTGAAGGAAAATGGATGCTACTTTAAACGCATCTCCCAGATGGACTGTCCCATAAAGCGTTTATGAGCCAAATGTATGATTTACTGGTGCATCTTTATCTCCACTGATTATTTTACCAATGCCGTTTATTATTTAGCAGTAAATTTAAAATGAATGGCTCTGTGATTTTCAACAACAAAAAATTAATATCCCAGCGCTCCATCTGCTGTATCTGCTTATAATTTACAACAGTGAAAAATACCCAGCTATGGCTTCTGGGCAATGTTAGCCCCTTTCTCCTTGTTACCTTGTAATTACTGTCACATGGAAGGACATACAAAACAGACTCCAGAAAAAGATTTACAAGTCAATAAAAAGTCAGAAGTCCAGCTTTTCCACCTTAACGGTATTGCTTTCCATGGCATGCTTCCCCACACAGTCTTTACATCCTCATCCTCATCATCCTTACCATACTGGCAGACTTCTGTGCCTTTTTCAGATGTGTGAGAGGAATATTTAGAACAATGGCACGTTTTAAGGGAAAATATATATAGAGAGAGAGAGACACACACACACAGTGGAATGCTGTACAAGGTGAAGGATACACACACACTTTATCATGAGTTCGTGTGTGTGTGTGTGTGTGTTTGGTATGTGCATAACCTTTTCCTTGTATAAATTACAAAATGTGTCCCTAACTCTGAATCCCTTGAACAAGATTTTGTTTCACATTTTTATTTTACCTTATACTATAACCCCATGATTTGATCTCCATGGTCGATTATTTCTGTATCATAGCATTTCTTTGCCACAGCTCAGTCTTTCCATTTCTATTCAGATGCCGAGAACCAAATTCATGCACCTTCCTCAAACCGTGCACTGTCCCTCTCAAAATCACTCCTCTGGGTTCCTATCCATACTGTTATTCACTACTCCTCAACCTTACCCAAAGAACCTTCCCTCCATGCCCTTTCACCTCTTTCCTTCCCTCCCTCAGTTTCTGAGAAAGCCTCTAGTTCCGACAGACCTCCAGATCCTCCCTTTCCTCACTTCTTGTTGTCAAACTTCTTCCCAACAACTCTAAGTGATGTGTTCCTCTGCCAGCACAACTTACTAATCTGAACTCCCTTAAGTCTTTTCTCTTACTGAAACTGAACTCAGGAGGAACTAGTTGAAGCTACACATATTTTTCTTCTGTTACCATTGCCTCCTTTTCCTCTTTATAGAGTGATAGAATCATAGAGATAGAATTTTCTCCCTTCTTCAATCTCCTCAAAACAAGGATCCACAGGTTTCTATGAGCGGAGGGCACTGACCACAAGATTCAAGCTGAGACCCTACAGTTGCAAGCATTTCTGGAAAGAGGCTCTTCAGCAATTGTTGTTGAGGTGTGCCTTTAAGTAGTTTCCAACTTACGGGACCCATGAAACAAAGCGATCATTGAGTTTTCTTGGCAAGACTTGTTCAGAGGGAGTTTGCCATTGCCTTCCTTTGAGGCTGAGAGGATGTGACTTGCCCATGGTCACCCAGCAGGTTTCTATGGCTGAGCAGCTATTTAAATCCTGGTCTCTGGAGTTCTAGAGAGCCAGCCTGGTATAGTGGCTTGAACATTGGACTACAACCCTGGAGGTCAGGGTTTAATTCCCCACTTGGCCACAGAAATCCACTCGGTGACCTTAGGTGCATCACACACCTTCAGCCCCAGAAAACCCTGTGATAAGTTCAACTTAGTGTTGCCATAAGTCAGAACTGACTTGAAGCCACATGACAACAACACAACTGCAGAGCGCTAGTCCATCACTTAGACCACTACAGCATGCTGGCTCTCATTTCTTCAGCAGTACCCAGAAGCAAGTAAGAATTTGCCAATATAGGCAGGGAAGGACTTTATTCATCTGACGGTGCCTCTTGTCATGCACTCCTGCTTTTTTACAGTTTCATTGTAATTACTAGGCAGGGATTCTTGAGTACCACTGTGATGATAAAATTAGATCTGCTTGCAAGCTGCCCTTTGATTTCTCACCAAAGTTAACGAAAGCGTTTAAAAACAAAACAAAGCAAAAAAGATCAGAAGCCCCTAATCAGTTGAGATAAGAGAAGGAAAACAAGCTGCTCTGGTGCTCTTCCATCTTCACAGAGGGGGGCAGTCTCCAAGAGGAACGTTGTTAAAATGTTTCCCCCTTCTTGGATAAAATAAAAAAAGGGAAAGGCAATTAAAAGAAAGTGTAAAGAGATTGCCTTGGGCTCCCACAAATGTCCCTTATGAACGAATTCAAAGGAAAAGAGGAGAAACAACTCTTGGAGTTTTAGATCAAGATGCAGCCATGCTCCGAAGATGGTATCTGTAATGGATAAATCAGAATACATGTACAGTAAACAGTGTAGAGGATCATTTCAGCACCTGCAGAGATGGGGGAATGTGCTGCCTGAATGATAATAAAATACAGCAGCAGCTGGGAGTCTTGTTTGGTATTTACACAATGCTCACCTGTCAGAAATTCAGCACCACGAACAGCTTCCCAGCTCTCCTTAGGCAAATATTAAGAACTGCCTTCCAGGAAAGAGGTTGCCTACAGTACTATGTAATGCAAATGTTTGGAGGTCAACCTTTATTTATTTTGAACCAATAGGTTGAAAAATATTTGCCAGAGGGATGATTGTGCATATAAAGGAGATGAACATCCATATACTTGAACTGCAAGTTTGAAATGGGTTTATCACCAGAAAACATGCTGCCAAAACACAATACACCCTGAGACACTGAGTCCAGGACGGAGTGGGGAGTGGAACACACATGCAGAAAACGTACAAACCTTCATTTAGTTTCTCTCCACATTATTCAAGGGGGTAGGGAAGGGAAGGGATGAATCCTTACGGTTAAAGATAACTAATCTGAATTTTTCTATGTAAGATGATGGTGGTTGCTGCTGCTGCTGTGTGACTTCAAGTTGTTTCTGACATATAAAAACTGTAAGACTAGTCTGTCATGGGGTTTTCGTGGGCTGAAAATGTATGACATGCCTAAAGTCACCAGGGAATTTCCATGACTGAGAAGGGAATTGAACCACAGTGTGATTTACCGCAAAGTAAACATGCATAGGATTGCACTGTTGATCTTTATTTTAATGCTTTGGTCAACTGGTAGCCGTTGAAAAAAATGAGAAGACACCAATAATTGCAAAGAAGGTAGAGTGGAGTGGGGGGAAATACAATTGGTATTTAAAACATGAGGCTTGAGGAGAAACCATGGGTAGACCAGCTGTTTAAAAAGTATTTAGTATCAAGTTTTAAACACTTGTTTGGTTTATAATGCAGCAATTCTACTGCAATAAGGACTATGGATGTGTTTGCAATTACTGTCATCTTCAGCATTTTTGTCCAAATGTTTCTTATTTTGTGAGTCCTAAAAGTCTTTTTTGTTCCACAGCCACTTATCTTTGCTCTTTTGGTTTTATTTAATTTACTTGAAAATTTGCTTTGGGCAACAGGATTCTTTAAATCAACATAGCCCATAATGGGATTTATTTGAACATAAAGTGCCTTGGAAGTATTTGGTTCTTAAGAAGGCAATTCTTCATTTAATGTAAGCAAGCAAATGTTGACCAGTCAGATTTTATTATGATGTTTTTTCTTTCATTTATGCAGTCAGTAAATGTAGGTGTCTTTGTTTATTGAGATCTAATTCCTCAGTGAAAGAATATGACATAAGAAAAAGAAAGGAGAAATGCAGGCGATAAAAGTCCTATTCTGGCATTCAAAATGTGACTGTGGTAAATATGTGAGGAAGGGCTAAATACTCCAAAGGATCAGATCTTGCCTGATCTTCAAAACTATGCAGGGTCCTAGACCTAGAACCATAGTGTTAGAAGGAGCCTTGTGGGCCATAGAGTTCAACTTGCTGCTCAGTGCAGGACCTCCAGCTAAAGCATCACCAACAGGTAGCTGTTCAACCTCTTTTTGAAAATGTCCAGAGACGGAGACTCCACCATCTCTCTGGGCCACTGGTTCTTAACCTGGGGTCCGTGGATCCCTGGGGGTCCACAGAGCCCTCACAGGAGGTCCACAAAACCTGGATGCTGTACACCAACAGCAGCAGCAGCAACAACAGAGATGTGGCGGCAGGGGTATGTGTGGGTGCTGAAATTGTTCTTTCATTTTCAAATGAAGGAGCAGTTTAGGCACAGGGACATGCCTACTGCCACATCCCCTTTGGCAGTAGGGAGTGTGGGTGCCAAAGGACATGGCGGCAGGCATGACTCTGGAGATCAAGGTTTGAATTCCCACTTGGCCATGGAAATCCACTGGGTAATCTCAGGCAGTTCACATTGTCTCAGTCCCAGAGAAAGTCAAAGGCAATAAATCTTGCCAAGAAAGTGCTCGTGATAGGTTTGCCTTAGGGTCACCATAAGTCAGTTTTCAAAGGAGAGAGACATGATGGCTAGAAAGAACTTTCCCCTGTTAGTAGCACTTTGTTGCTGTGTGCCTTCAGGTCATTTCTGATTTATGGCAACCTCAAGGTGAACCTATCACAGGGGCACTTTTGGGGGAAGAAGATTTGTTCAGAGGAAGTTTGCCTTAACCTTCTTCTGAGACTGAGAGAATGTGACTTCCCATAGTCACCCAGTGTCTGAGTGAGGATTTGAATGCTAGTCTCCAGGAGCCTTTAATAAATAAATAAGTAAATATTTGAATATTTGAGTTAAGTCTTAGGGGTCCTCAGGAACAAATTATATTTACAGGGGTCCTCGATAAATAAAAGGTTGAGAACCACTGCTCTAAGTAATTGGTTCCATTGCCAAACCACTCATATTGTTAAGAAGCTTGTTCTAATGTTCAAACAAAATCTACTCTACTGTAGCTTCAAACCATTAGATCTGGGGCAGCATAATGAATTTTGTTCAGATTCCCTTAAATGACCTGGCTGCAGCTTATCTGCATCAAATTTGCAGGAATGGAAGGTGAAGGACTAAAGGAGTTCTCAAGCTCTGTATTCTACAAATTCCTGTCTTTCCTGTCCCTTCACCTCCCATGTTCCTATAGACTGTGTGGGAAGGAACAGCAGAATGAGCTCAGGTAGTACATTCTGCATGAATTAATGATTTTTGGCTCAGGGCCCTTCAACACCACATTAGATGTGCTTGTTAATTGGGGGAAAAAAACTGCTGTGCTTCCAGTTTATATCAAAGAGCCTAACTGTTAAGTAGCTACACTCAGGATAGAGCACACACTTGGCACATGTCCCACGTTTGATCTCTGGAATCTTAAGTTGAAAAAGATCAGGCAGCAGATAATGGGAATGATGTTTGCTCTTCTGGAAACCCTGGAAAGCTGCTGGCAGTTACAGCAGCAAGCTTTGGTCTGGTTTATTCTAAGGCAGCTTCATATGTTCACATAGCCAACTGTGTGGGGAGGTTCTTTAATAATACATGTTCAATAAATGGATTGAAAGAACATGGGAAAGGACTTGGTCAAATTTCTTCATTTGTTGTTGTTGTTGCTGCTGCTGCTGCTGCTGCTGCTGTGTGCCTTCAAGTTGTTTATGACTTATGGTGACCCTAAGAGAAACTATCATAGGGTTTCCTTGACAAGATTTGTACAGAGAGGGGTTGCCTTTGCTTTCTTCTGAGGCTGAGAGACTGTGACTTGCCCAAAATTACCCAGTGAATTAACATGACTGGGAGTGGGGGGATCCAAATTCTGGTTTCCAGGGTCCAGAACTCAGACCTGCTACACACACTGGCTCTCAAACGTCTTCATAGCCTCTTCCATGCTAAGGTGTTTTCCCTCTTAGACCAAAATGCAACTTGAATCAATGTGTTAATAGCATTTGAGGAAGATTCAGTGTGGTGCACTGGTCAGAGCAGTGGTTCCCAAGCTTTGGTCATCTGGGTGTTTTCAACTTCAACTCCTAGAAGCCCCAGCCAGTCAGGAATTCTGAAAGCTGAAGTCCAAAACATCTGGAGAATCAAAGTTTGGGAATCACTAAGATAGAGTGCTGTACAGGAGCTTGGAAGATCCAGTTTCTAGTGGCCCCATTGACCCATAAAACTCACTGTGTGACTTTGACCCTGTCACTCTCTCTCAGCCTTATCTATCTCGTGGAGTTGTTGTGAGTTTAAAGGATAAAGCAGGGAAGAGGAGAGCCAGGTCACTCACTAGAGGAAAAGTAGAATATATGTGCCAGAAATAAGTAAGCAAGTAAATAAATATATATGTAAAGGCTGAGCTTTGGTGAATTTTCTGTGGAAAGTTGAGTGATAGCCCTTGAGAAGGTCTTTACATGCCCTTGATTTGGAATACAAATAGTGTACTTCTTGTAAAAGCCTTCTCCACCAATATTTCACTATTACCTTAAAATATAGGCTCACCTAGAAATTCTGTCTTTTGATCCTAAACTTTTGAAAAATGGTGAAGTACTGGTGGAGATGGCTTCATGAGTAGACCAAGCTCAGGCCAGTTTTTCATAGTTTATCCTACATCATTGCCATAACTTTAAACTGAGGCCATTTCTGCACTATACTATTATAGTGCTATTATTCCACTTTCAACATTCTGTGAAATTCTGAGGTTTGTAGTTTATGGAGGCCAAAGAGCTCTCTGGCTGAAAATTCTTAAGGCCTCTCCCTAAACTGCAAATCCCAGGATTCCATGGGATGTTGAAATAAGGGCACTAACAGTGTAGTGCAGAAAAGACGGAACAACTCCTCCAGTCTTGAGGAAGATTCCTTCTTTTCGCAACTACTGTATAATTTATTTGTGGAAGGTATAAGAGATTTGAAGAAAAATCTGGCCACTGAAGAAGACTGTTACTTTGAAATGCGCCTGGCTGCTTAGACTATTCAGGTACCATATCAACCAACAGGAACTATCAAGTTTTTTTCCTCTTTTCAGGAGATGTTTTACAAGCATTGGATTATCCACAGGACTATGGCTATTTGACCATGCTTATGGACTACCAACCCTGAGTAGTCAACACTGTTCTTCCTCCATTGGAAGTTGTTATGTAATGACTTTATGATTCATTGCATCAGTCCTGCCTGTAGAAATCATAAGGTTTCTCTCTATGTAATTTCCATGTGTCTATTTTGGTTTTAAATATTTAATTATTGATGACTTTATATATAGTTTACCAAGTGAACATTGACTGTATAAAATTTACCTTAGACAATAATTTTTAGATATAAATTTATTTTCTTATAAGTTACACTTCATTTTATTCCTAACTCTTCAATTTGTTGGTCCATGTATGATGTGCCTGACTATGAGATGAGAAAGTGGGCATTGGCCTTTCCTCAACTCATAATATGTTTCAATAAAAGGCCTGCCCTCCATGTCTTCCAACCTAGTGAAAAACCCTGCCTTCTTTTGGAGCATTATAAACTTCTTTTGGAGCATTATAAGCTTACTTAGGTAGGATTCCCCCACAGACAAAGGTAAGCAGTTAATAGCTGGCTGGAGCACCTGGGACTCAAATATCTTACAATCGTTAACTAAGCTCTTGTTTTGTGTGTGTGTATACATGCCTTCAAGTCAACTGCATGAATTTCAGAGAGTTTTTAAAGGCAAGGAATACTCAGAAGTGGTTTTACCAGTTCTTTCGTCTGAAATACAGCCTACAGTACCTAGTATTCATTGGCGATCTCCCATCCAAGTACTAAGCAGTGCTGACTCTGCTTAGCTTCCAAGATCAGACAGGATCTGGTGCCTTCAGGGTATTTAGGCTTTTCAATGCATATAAAATCTGCTGACAGTACACTCTGGTATATGCTTGTCTTCTCAGAAGAGAATAATAGTAAGCTGAATTA
This sequence comes from Iguana delicatissima, assembly GCA_948472985.1. Classification (NCBI taxonomy): domain Eukaryota; kingdom Metazoa; phylum Chordata; class Lepidosauria; order Squamata; family Iguanidae; genus Iguana; species Iguana delicatissima. The sequence goes on from CAOKZL010000421.1 coordinate 600,132, forward strand.
CTCCCAAAGTAATTCTTCCAAAAGATAGGTGTGGTATAGCAGGCATAGGGAGGGTGTGACCATCGAAATGCATTTGGATTACAGCACCTATCATCCTGCAGCATTGGCTGTGCTGGCCAGGGCTTATGGGCTGTTGAAATCCAGCAACAATCAGTGAGCCACCCCTGCTGCACAGGTTTGCTGGCCCAGTGATCCTCTATACCCAGCTGCATCCAGAATGCAGCCTCTCTTGAAGAAGAAGCTGGACAAAAATGTCAAAACTGGGCATGTTGACTAAGCTGTCCTCCCCCAATATAGCACATATAGTAAACATTTCATATTGTGGGGAAAAATAATAATTGCATGCCAGTTGCTTTTCAGAAGGGTCAGGGTCAGATAATGAAGGAGCAGAATAGGTAGAAAACCTGTCTTCATTCCAGACACTCCTCTGTTATAGATAAATGTGTGCACATATCTCTGATCATCTCTCTGGATTTCTCTCACACACAGTGCAGTAGAGTTCAGTAGTCAGGACAAAACACACCATTGTTTGTAAATTCTTTCATCCATTCCCTTTTACCAGCCTGGAGAAAAAACTAACTTTCTTTTGGGATCCATTCAATTTTGCAATTAAGAACAAAACAAAAACAAAAACAAAACAGTAACAGAGTGATTGTCCTGAGAAAGATAACATGAGAACACAGGGGTAACACACATACACATGCCTACAGATAGAGGGGAGATTCCACTTAGCTTATCACCTTAGTGGCTGCATTTGTAGAACAAAATGGCAAAGACCTGCTGCACGTGACAATGAACACTGTAAGGAGTGTGATGTTAAACAGGAAACTGGACAGTTAAAACAAATGCATTTGCCAAGTGCCAAGTTCCATTATGCAGAAACTGAAAGCAGTAGCTCTGCCAAATGAATTGAAGAGATGTCTGTGTGTGTATTCAAGTTTCAAGTTTCCCTCCAAGTTTCCTGTCAACTTATGGGGACCCCATGAATTTAGTTCAATTTTTAAAGGCAAGGGATACTCAGATATGGTTTTGCCAGTCCCTTCTACTGAAATATAACCTACAGCACTTGGTCTTAATTGGTAGTCTCGCATCCAAGTAGTAACGAGAGCTGACTCTGCTTAGCTTCCAAGATCAGACAGGATCTGGTGCCTTTAGGATATTTAGACATAAAGAGGTATACCTCCTGGATTACAAGTTGAGCAGTCTTCCTCATGGATGCTGTCTTGGGAAGGTGGAAGTTGTAGTTCAGCACATCTGGTTACAGGAAGCCTGATGCAAAAGAAACGGAAATGGTTGAACCAGTAGTTTGCTCTCTCCACCCCAGCATCCAGGTGCCACTAGATGTCAGCAAAGACTGTCATCTCTGTGGGAAGGCAGCTTATTTTTCAGGTTGAAAAGAGGTCTTTATCCAATTGAAATTGGTACTAATGAAGTGGAAGGAAGAGAGAGGGTGGAGACCAGGAATTTTCTCTCTGGGTTATATGTGTCTGTCTGTCTGTCTGTCTGTCTTACTCTTTGCAGACAGATCACGAAAGAAGAAAAACCCTGATAACCAAAAACGTGAGCAATCCTGGGGGAAAAATGGTTCCAAAACAACAAATTTAAAATGACTGAAACAACCACTACCTGGCAGCAGAAGGGATTCTCACAAGATACCATGAAAAACATTTTTTTAAAAAAATCTCTGAAAGTTGGCAACTAGTGATAATTGCCATCTCTTGAGAAGAAAATATATATACCTGCAGCCTTGGTGTGAGGCATCTGTTGGCAAATCAAGGGGTAAGAGGGTTTCATGAAAATGAATGATGGCTTTTGAGCTATGCCTGCTAGTAGGGTATCCTGAAAAATGTGAGGTAAAATGGTTGTTGTTGTGTGCCTTCAAGTCATTTCTGACTTATGAAAACTCTAAGATAAACCTATCATGGGTTTCCTTGGAAAGATTGGTTCAGAAAGCATTTGCTTTCGCCTTCTTCTGAGGATGAGAGCGTGTGACTTGCCCAAGGTCATCTAGTGGGTTTCCATGTGGGGATTTGAACCCTGGTTTCCTGAGTCATAATCCAGTGCTCAAACCATTATACCACACTGGTGCTCCAAGGTAGAATACAAGGTAGAATACTCTTAGATAGTACAATCATGGGTGTATATGCTGGAAAAGTCACTTCATCTATGGAAGGCTATGCCAGACTGCTGACCAAGGCTGGTTTTAGGCAGTGTGTAACTCCCTTGTTCAAACACCTTTACTAGCTACTGGTCCATCTCTGTGTGCAACTCAAAGTGCTGGTTATGACCTTTAAAGCCCTATAAGGCTTTGCTTCACACTATCTAATGGCCCATATCTCCCCATATAAGCCAGTGTGACTTTAACAATGTCAGTGAGAGTTTTCTCTCTGGTCCCATCTCCCTCCCAGGCCTGTCTGGTGGAGGCATGACCTTCTTGGTGGCTGCTCCTATGCAGCCACCAAGCCTCCCAAGGGATACTGGTCCCTTGTCTGCAATCTTCACTGACAGGCAAACATTGTCCTATTTAATGAGGTCTGCAGCCTTTGACTAATTAGAGAAGAAGGATGTGCAATGGGTATTTTTTAATATTTACTTTATGTGCTTTTAAATGTTTAAAATCAATGTTTTAAAACTATTCTTCCAATTGGATTATTTTCCATTTTGGGTCCCGTGCAAGGAGAAAGTGAGGTAGATAGACAGACAGACAGACAGATAGATAGTTTAATGTCCTTTCAACGTATGTACTATATTGTTTTAACTTATACTATAAACCTGTTTGGGTCCCATTTTGAGGGAAAGGTGGGATATAAATCAAATCAATTAGTAAATCAATAAATGTGTGCCTGGTCTGTCACAGATCATTGATCTGATTATGCTAGTGATGGCCAATGGGCTAGCCTCTTCTAGCCTCCATAAATTCCAAGCTCATATCACTTCCACCTTTGGCCTGAGCCAAATGACCCTTGTCCCAATTGATCATGGCCTCTAGACAATGATTTATGGCTGAACTGGTGTGGGGTGATGATGGGATTTACTATATCTAAGCTTTGGATGATTCCCCCCTGCAGCTGCATCAGTCACAACGAGGTCCAGTACCACCCAGTTAAAAAAAAAAAGGAACCACGTGTAAGAGTCCAGCCATACTGAGCAATTCTACTGTATATGCTGCACCTTAATTTGGTTCCTTCTTTTTTAACTGGAACAAGAACCATCTACAGGAGGGCTTTCCAAATGGTATGCTGCAACACATTAGTGTGTTACCTGAAGTGTGTGGGTGTGTTGCCTACAATCTTGGAAATTTATATTATTATTTATAAATCATATGTTTTTAAAAATATATGAAAGGTTTTCATGAGATATGTTGGGTCCCCATATACTTCATTATTACAATTTATGTAATAATTCAATTTATGTAATAAATAAATAATTTATGTAATAATTCAATTCAATCTCTTATAATGGGGTTAGTTTAACCTCCAGTTTGCTAGTAAAGCTGAAGTACCATGTCACGAAATGATGCATGTCTACAAAGCGTGTCACCATCATGAAAAGTTTGGAAAGTTCTGATCTATAGGATCTGTTAAACCCATCAATTCACTCTTGGTCTGATATTAGATAGGAAAGGAAGGCAGGAAAGCTGGCAGAAAAATAGGGGAGGAGGTCTCTGATTTTAAAAGCTCTGGGTGCTCCAGCTGTTTGATGAAGGATGGATAGGCTCTTGGTAGGACATTTATTTCCCACCAAGGCTTTTGTAATTTTAGTTTAATATTGTTTTATTATTTTGTACATTTTGATGATATGGTATGTATTTGCTGCTTTATTTACATTGTATTGCTTTTTGTATTGTATCTGGATAATCTCTAGCATCATTCCAACCTTCCCATGTGTGTGCATGTGTGCATATTTTTACATTGCATACCCTTAGCATGGCTGGCTGGTTTTTGTTGTTGTTTTACATATAAAGTGCCATGTACATAAAGGTGCTATATAAATAAATGAAAACAACAACAACAGAAACTATTTCATCCTTGAAAAGTGACTTTGATCACCTTCCCTCCAGGAAAATGCCTTTATTGTCTACCTTAGTTATCATCTGCAAGGGGGAAGAAGCACCTAATATTGTATGTCGCCCTTCTGTTTTCCCATCTGCAGCTTCATTTGTTATTCATCACCCTGCTGCTCCCCACCCAAGAAAGCTGAAATCCAAATGGTGCACTGAATGATAGCTTTTTAACCACAGTTATAGTGGTCACTTTGAAAGTGCAGAGGCTCAAAGCTGCATTCTCAAGCAGCGTTTAAAGAAGCAGGCAGCTGTCTGCATCAGCAAGCCAGTTCTAGCAGTTTCCTGTGAAGACCTGAAACAATTCTTGGGCCCTTTCTGTTCCACCCTCTCAGCCTGCCATAGGGACGGGAGAAGGACTGCAACAATGGTTATGCATGATATTGTTGAGGTCCCATCCTTCTCCCATCCTCAGGCAGCACAATCACAGAGTAAAACATTGAGGGAGTTTTCCCCATCAATGACCCACGATCACACCACTATCAGGGATTTACCTGGTCTGCAGAGGGTCCAGAAGCACCATGGCTGCACTTCCTGCCCCACTGCAGCCTGGGAAAGTACCCGGCTGTACTGCAGAAGGAAGAGGTGGGCCATCAAGCTTCCTTCATTCGCAGACACAGCTGGTGCAGAAGGGAGCACTCCTGTTGCACTCCTTTTCTGGCATTGCTGCTGCTGGGATCCCTGCAGCAGGATGTCAGAAAAGGGAGGGTGCGGAAAGGGCCTTAACTGCCAATTCAAATCCAACCCATCCCAAACGTACTACACGTCAACAAGAATGCTCCCAACAGTGCCCTTCACAGCTACTGTGAAGTGAAGCACAGAGAGAACATGGAAGCTTGATGGAGTAACAGATGATAACATCTTTCTGGTACCCAAAATATCCTAGCACTTTGTGCAAGCCTTGTTTGCACTGCAAGGTTGCTCTTAAAGACTAAATGTTGCTACATAAATTGTGTAGTCTGCGGGAAACCTTCCTTTATATTTTAATTGCAAGAAAGTGCATGGATTCGCAGCCTTGTTAATCTGAATGAGTTCAGATCTGCAGGGCCAAATGAACTGCATCCCAGAATATTGAAGGGACTCACAGAACTACCTTACTTGCCATATTTTTGAGAAATCTTGGAGAATGAGTGAGATAGGTGTGGACTGGAGATAAACAAACATTGTCCCTCCCTTCATAAAAGGCAAAAAAGAAGATCAAGGAAACTACAGGCCAGTCTGTCTGTCCTCAATAGCAGGAAAAATATTAGAACAGATTATACAGGATGCTGTCTGCAGATATCTTGATGACAATGCAGTAATTAGTAGGACCCAGCATGGAGTTATCAAGAACAAATCCTGCCAAACTAACCTTATATCCTTTTTTGTTTGGAACATGAGTTTAGTAGATGATGGGAATGCTGTGGATGTCATTTACCTGGATTTCAGCAAAGCATTGATAAGGCCTCCTCATGATATTTTCTTTAACAAACTGACTAAATATGTAATAGATGGAAACACCATCAGAGGGATCCATCATCAGTTTGAAAACCATGCTCAAACCATGCTTATCATCAGTGGCTGTGCTTCAAATTGGAAGGAGGTCTCAAGTGGAGTGCTGCAGGGTTCTGTCCTGAGGCCAGTGCCCTTCAATGTTTTTATCAATGGTTTAGATGATTGTAGGGGCATCCTGTCTGTTTTGCAGATAATACAAAACTGGGAAGGGTGACTAACACACTGGAAGACAGGAACAGAATTCAAGAGTTCCTTGCTATACTAGAAAACTGGGCTGAAATGAATAAAATGAAATCCAAAAGAGACAAATGGAAAATTCTACATTTAGGTCACACACATGCACACAAAATTCACAGGTATAGAATGAAGGACACTTGGCTGAGCAGAACTACATATTAAAAGAACCTTGGGATTAATACTGATTTTTAGTTGAACATGAGCCAGCAGTGTGATGCTGCAGCAAAGAAGATGAATGCTATCTTAGCCTGTATTAATAGAAGCATAGTTTCCAAGTGGAGGGAGAGAATAGTACCTCCATATTCTGCACTAGGCAGGAGTCGTTTGGAGTACTGTGTTCAGTTCTGGCTGCCTCATTTTAAAGAAGGATATAGCCAAGTTGTAGCAGGTTCAAAGAAGGGCAACAAGGTTGATAAGAGGTATGGACAACAAAACCTATGAGGAAAGGTTGAAGGAGCTGGGCATGTTCAGCTTGGTGAAGAGAAGACTGAGGAGTCATATGCTTGCACTTTTTAAAGACTTCAAAGAGGAGCGTGCAGGCTTGTTCTTTGCTGCCTCAGAGAGTAAAACTAGGTCTAATGGCTTGAAGTTTACAGGAGGGTAGATTTCAATTGAACCTCAGAAGGAACATCTTGACAGTGAGAACAGTCTGGCAATAGAACTGGTTGCCTGGAGAGGTGCTGGGGTTTCCTTCTCTGGATGTCTCCAAGAAGAGGTTGGGCAGAGGATGCTTTAGTGGAGATCCTGCGTTGTTTTTAGGGAGTTGGCCCAGTTGGCCCATGGGGCCTCTTCCAATCTTATGATTCTATGATGATAGGACCCAATCTGTAGGGTGTTTACATAGCAATAACCCTCTACCTGCAGGAAGAAATTAAAAAGAGGGAAAAAATGGATGCAGGTAGAAGACGTATGTACTGCCATGCATAAGTGATAAATTATTTTTAAACCACTGTTTCCTTCACTTCTAGCAGACCATTCAAAGACAAAGAAATGTAAATGTAAAGCCCTGTTGGCAGGCAGGGGGAGGGCAGGTAGCAGAAAGCATGGAAGCCTGATAATGAGATGAGTTTCTGTCAGGTTTTCTAATCATTCTGAATCCTGTGGTTCTTCCCCAGGTCAGCAGGAAAGAGACACATTTTTCTGCCTTTGCATTTTTCTTTGAAGCATTTTCCCCCCTCGACCCTCTGCCTTGCTGCAGAACGCTTCACCTTTCGCAAATTCCTCACGCGAAAACAGGCTCTTGCCATGGATTCCGAGGCTGATAGGGCAGGCAGGTAAGGGGTTTTCAGGAGAGGGGCGGGGAGGACACTGCTCTTGTGAAGAGAAGCAGTGCTGTAGTTGTGAGTGGGAGCTTGTATGCTGTGTATAGAAGCAAGCTAGCAGCAGACAAGGCTGCTGGCACTTGGGATCTGGAAGAAAAAAAAAACAGACACAGCGCACACACACACACACCCTTTGGGTAATCATTTAATTAGAACTAAACTGCAGTGTATGATCATCCAGAAGCAATTTGTTTTTCCAATAAAATATTCTTATTTTTTTTGCTGCTGAAGTCTGAAACAGCATAGCTGAATAACAGTGTGTCAGATTTACAATAGGGTATAACTACAATCCCTTAAAACAAATTCTGTAAGTTCCTGCTGAGGCAAAGGCTTATTAATAGCCATTTAGACCACAAGTAGAGAAACTCAAGGCCCTGGGGCTGGATTTGGTCCTACAGGGATCCAAAGGGATCCTTGGAAGGCCAACCCCCTCTTCTCCATCCCCTGGGGGTTTCCCAGTTTTGTATGGGTTTATACCCATTCTAAAAGACAGAAATGCCTCTCCAATGGTTTAGATTCTGGTCCTATGAGCCATAAGCTAAAATATGCTGGCATATCTGATTCTACATATTTGTGTGAAAGCTGGATGTTGAAGAAAGCTGACAGGAAGAAATGTGGTGTTGGAAAAAGAGTTCTACAGATACCATGGACTGCTACAAAGACAAAAGAATGGGTCCTAGGAAAAAACAAGTCAAAAATTCTCCACAGAAGCCAAGATGACTCCACTGAAGCCATTATACTTTAGACATATCACACAACAACATGACTCACTGAGAATGATGATTATGCTTGGTAAAGGGGAAGGCAATAGGAAAAGAGGAAGACTGCATTGCAGGTGGATTGATTCCATCAAGCAAGCCTTAGCACTGAGTCTGCAAGACCTAAGCAGAGCAACGGATGGCCAGGACCGCTGAAGGTCTGTCACTGTGAATCATCGTCAACTTGACAGCAAATAACAACAAATTTCACTCTTCTCCCCCCACAAAAAATATCTTAGAAACTGAATTGGGTCTTTGGACTGAAAGAGGTTCCTCATCTTTCATTTAGACATTCTGTAATAGCCTTACCTTGTTTGTTTCTCAGGAAAATTCTCAGACTTTCTTATGCTCATTTTACTATCCCGGACTCAGGCAGAGGCAAAGTAGCTAGCTGGAGGCAAAGACCGAAGAAGGATATGACCTTTTGATTCTTCATCCTAGATCCAGTGCTCAGGGTGCTGCAGGTTTTATAATCTAATGGAGTCTTAAATCTGTACCAGGAATTGCTATGGCGATCATTGCATGCTTTGTTCTCAACATTTGTGGTGCGCCTGTGCCTTGAGAAAAAGGGTGAGAGGCAAAAGTAAAAGCTATCAGGGCACTTGGGAAGGGGGCAGAGCTCAAGGATGGGGGCCTCACAGCTTAGTGGTAGAGCATGTACATTTTACATGAAAAGGCCCCAGATTTCCAGACAGGGCAACCGCTGGGAAAGTCTCTTGCCTGAAACCCTGGAGAGCCCTGGCTGCCAGTCAGTGTAGACAACACAGAGCTAGATGGCCCAGTGGTCTGACTCAAGATCTATCAGTTTTTGTGACATCCTTGAATCACGTTCACTAGGATGTAACAGAACATGAATTGTGCTGACTTACCTGCAATATCGGCTTGTATAATTTAGAAGGTGGCATGAATGAGTGGGAAGTGCTGAGCTTTCTTTCCCCTCCGAAAGCTTCTCTTCACGCTATTTATTTTCCAAGGGTCTTCGGTATGAGATGTGAGGCCTCTTTGCCAACAGCTTTTTGTACAAGGTGGCAACTCTATGGACAGCTCATGTGCAGTGAAGTGGTTTGATTTCCCTGTAAACATAACATGGGCCTCTGCATTTAACCACATTGGACTACAAGCTGCTTGTTTTTCAGTTTACCGAGTGTAATGCATGGTTTGTAGTGTGAGGAAGTGAACCTGTTAGCTGCGCTGTGCTAAAAAACAGGCAAATGCTGGATCACGTTTATTTCCTCACACACTGCTGCCCTAGAAAGTCCATGTGGATCTCCTACACATGCTCTTCTAGATTATAACTATTATATTTTACATTAAGGCTACTCTAAAAGTAGTAACTGCTGTGTATTTCTTTCTAAAGAAATTCAAGGTTGCACTAAGCAATGGCTAGAATCTGCCAGAGTTAAACTGCAACCCACATTGGCATTGACTGTAGTCTGCCTCCATGCCCATGCTTCTCAGACTGGGAAGTGGGACTTCCTATGGAGGCATGGGACATTGCCAGGTGATACTACACGTCTAGATGTATATTGATCAACCCAAAAGCCAGGCTGGTTCATATCCTGCAACTTTTAAAAACTTACTTTTAAAGAACTGTATTCTCTGGTTTAAACCAGCGTTAAGGAAAGTGCAGCATATGTGGCCCACAGGGTCCCTACATTCCAAAAATTCAGGGAGATTTTTAATTTCCAGGGAGTATGAGGCAGTTTTGCCATGGTTTTACCCTCCCCCGAGGCATTTTAGTTTCAGAGGAGGCCATTTTTCTATCAGGAAATGAATTGGAAGTTGACTTGTAGGAATGGAAGTAAGCAGAGGGAAAGTGGAAGGAAGAAGGGACATTTTTAAAGCAGGTGAAAAAGTGGGATGACAGAGGATTAAATGAGACTATTTCTGCCAGACTGGGACATGTGGAGGGTGTAAGATTGTCATTAAAAATGATTCCCATCCCCTAGAGACAACCATATATTGGGCAGCACAGAAATTGAATAACTAGAGAAAAATTTACATTTTTATAGAATAAGTGAACAATGAATTTTACTGGAGAGCTGCAGTGTCTGAATGTTTCCACCCATATCCATGCACACTGAAAGGACAGTGGCTGAAGCAGGTTTATTAAAAATATAAAATGACATTGTGTCTTGCCTTTTTTAATGTAGATTACTAGGAAAACATTTTTCACATCTGGATTTCTTTTTAGATTTTAACAAGAACATCTTAAAAAAAATTCTACAGCCCAAACAAACCAAACATACTTTATTCAAAAGCATACACACAATGTTTAAAATGCACCAGATGCTGGTGTGTGTATGTGTGCACTGGGAGTGAGGATCAGAGATCAATCACATGCATGCCTAATCATAGGGACATCCTGTTGCGTTTAATGGGACTTATTCCTTTGGTATTCCCCCTTCACTCAGTAGTGCCAAGTTGCCTGATCTGTGCAAAACTGCAAGCTCTAGCAATGTAAAACTGTTTTCTTCTAATTTTTATGTAGATCAATGACATTAAAATGGAAATGGAACAACAATAGAGAAACATATTTTATATCTGCTTGATAGAACTTCATCTTTGACATAAGCCTGTACAGCACTGAGAAAAATATCAAGGGTGCTTAGCTGTTTTTATTTATTTATTTATTTATTTAGCTGTAGCTCATTATAGTGATGACAGCCAACATACTGTAGTTGTTTAAGCATTGAACTAGCACCCTAGGAGATCAGGGTTTGAATCCCTGCTCAGCCACAGAAACCTCACTGGGTGAACCTGGACAAGTCACGCTGTCTTGGCCACAAAGGAAGGCAATGGCAAGCCCCATCTGAATGTATCTTGCCTAGAAAAACCAAGGATAGGATCACCATAGGTCAGAGATTATTTGAAGGTACATAACAAACACACATTATAGTGAGTGCACTAAACAAGCAGCAAAAGACACTCAGCTCACCCATCCCTTATAGAATCATAAAGATGGAAGGGGCCACAGGGCCATCTCGTCCAACCCCCTGTCATACCAAAATATATTGTCAAAGCACTCCTGAAAATTGTCCATCAAACTGCTGTTTAAAGGCTTCCAAAAGAAGGAGAATCTATCACCCTTCAAGGCAGTCTACTCCACTGCCAAACAGTACTTAACAGTAAAGTTCTTCCTAATGTTTAGCTAGAGTCTCTTTTCTTGTAATTTGAATCTACTGGTTTTTGTGCTAGTCTCTGGAACTGTAGAAAACAAGCTCTCTCCATCTTCTACTTCACATCCCTTTGGATAGAGGGCTATCATGTCTCCTTTCTGTCTCCAAGCTAAACATACGCAGCTCCCTGAGCTGTTCTTCATATGGCTTGGTTTCCAGAACTTTTAGTATTTTGGTTACCCTCCTTTGGTCACTTTCCAGCTTGCCAATATCTTTCTTCAACTGTAGTGCCCAGAACTGGACATGGTATCCCAGGTGCGGTCTGACCAAGGCAGAATAGAATGGTACTACCAGTTTCCTTGATCTGGCTGCTATACTTCTCTTGACACAGCCTGAACTACATTTATTGATTGATTGATTTTTGGCTGCTGGATCACACGGTTGAATCATATTTAGCTGGATGCTCACCCTGCTTATTCTCAAGCAAGCATGCTAAAAAATAGGTGAAATGATTTAGAGACATAGAGTGAAGGGAAGGGCCATTTCACAAATCCATTTCTCACTGAATTACTGGACCAGTTTAATTAATTTTTAGTCAAATCACTTATTCTCATCATAGCTTGTTTACATATTGACAAGACAAGACATGAAGGAGACAAGGATGATTTCCTACAGGGGATAAATTAGCATATGCCTGTCTCTTCAGAGATATATTCAGGGAGAAGGTGCAAGCCAAAGATGCCCACTATGAACTTGTAGACAGTGAAAAAGAACTCATAAGATACTGGAACCTGTTTCTTTCCCTCGTGCTAGCAGCAGTCTTTAAACGCCAGTGGCTAAACTCTAAATTCTCATGGGTATATAGGACAGACACTCAGTGTACATGAGATTACCTTATGAACTGCTCTTGAAAAATAAAGCAAGGCTTCTCAAGTGACTCACAAAGCAAATTTTGGAAAGCATCAATCAATAACACGTCTATCTGTGAGTGGGGCTTGCCCATCACTATCCAAAGGAAGACAGTAAATGAGGTTGTGCTACCTGGTAAGATTTATGTCATAGTATACTCACCTACCTGCCCCCCAGCAGTTTGGCTTTCAGAAGTATTAGGATATAGCTGGTCTTTTCAGTTATGTCATTGTACTTTTGTTTTGATGGTTTCATTAATGGTTTTTGTTGGCGGAGGGGGGGGGTATAGCTTTTTGTTTGTTTCTTTTGCTTTTGATTTTTGTGCAATGCCTTGATAACTTTTGAAAGAAAAAGATGCTATAGAAATATTATAAACAAACGAATTAGTTCAATGGCCCTTCCAGACTACACAATTATCCATTTTAATTGCCATTTTTCTACTGATGTCCACGTTAAATGACATGGCTGTAGCCTATGGAATTGTCTTGTGGTTTGCACTGGTCAGAAGCACCGGAGGAGCTTCCTGGCCGAGGATTCTATAGACTCCTTCCTCAACTGCAAACCCCAGGATTCCATAGAATGGAACCACAGCCCTTATACGGGAATTAGAGTGCTGTAATGATGCAGTGTGAAATGGTCCCTGCTGTTATGTAGGGATGGGGGGGCGATGAGGGTAGTTTGGCCCTGGTGGCAATGTTTTTTGGGTGTCCTGGCTCATAGCCGCACCCTCATGTGTCATGACCATGCCTCTATGCACCTCGGCCACACCCCTGCACTGTAGCCCCAGCCCCTCCCAGCCCCTCCCCATGAACTCCAATCTCCACTGCTGGGTCCCTGAGTTTGTTTCTGTGAATGAGGAAGCTATGAGCTTCTCTTAGCCACTCTAACCCCTGATAAACCAAGTATGTAAGTATACTACACTACGCAGGATTTAATTTTCAGTGGGCCACAGCAAAACTGATCCTTCAAAAAGGGAATTCAAAGAGTTAAAAGTTCTCAAGTCCTTTTGCTTAGTTAAAATAATTTTCTAATTGTTCAATTTGTTCTGAAGAGCAGGAGAAATGGCCTTTTTTTTTAAAAAAAAAGTCATAGATATATAGATAGAGATAGAGATAGAGATAGGAGATATAGAGAGATATATACACACACATATGTGTGTGTGTGTGTGTTTATATCCTACTTTTTTCCCACAATTGAGACTCAAAGTGAATCACAATATTTTAAAAAAAAAACAGTTTAAAAGATCTTTGTCATTCAAGGCCAAGGTTTCCCAAAAGTGCTTTTAAAAAACAACAACAAGGACTACAACCTTTTTGCTGTTATTGCTTCAGCTTTTCTTTGCTTTGAAGGGGAAAAAAAAGGTGCATTGAGAAGGGAGAACCTGACAAGAATAGGGAAGTCACACTCATGAGACATTGTGTGAACTTTGGACCAAAATCCTTTTCAAATAACAAGAGACAGAGACATACATACCTGATAAACGAGAGAGAGAAAGAGAGAGAGAGAGAGAGAGAGATCAGCAGGAATATTTTCAAAGGAATATCTACAGAAACTTGGATCCATTGAAAAAAGCAGATTTTACTAGGTTCAGTCCAAGAATGAAATGCTTTCATTTTATGAGCTTGACACATGTGGTGCTCCTCAAAATTTCCTGAGTGATATCACTGAATAAACTGGCTAAGCAAACCCAAACCCAAATAAGCCAAATGGTACCTTGGCACATCTTTGGGATGGTTAATAGGAGCAAGACATTCATGTATGGGTGGGGGCGCTCCTTCTCCCCTGCGTATGTGAATATGCATTTCTGCAGTCACCTTGATTCTCCATGAACAATATACACCAAACCTCTGTCACTCATTTCATATGAACAAGGCACATGAGCCTGTCTTATAGCCAACAGTTGTCTACTGAGCTGGCAGTGAATATCAAGTATTCCATGGCAAGATGTCTCTCAGTCTAGCAATCCAAGATTTTTTGAAATAGAAAGCCTAGGAAACTGTATGTATACACAGTTGTATTTGTTCAGTAGAAATCCACTGCAAAGTACAGTGACCCCTGCACTTTTGCAAGGGTTTGAAGTGCAAACTCTTGTAAAAGTGGAAAAACCACAAATAATGCCCCCCCATGCTATTCCCATTCCCTTCTGAGACTACTTCCTCCCATTCCCTTGCCTTTTGCCCAGGCATAGAGAAGGAAAGCACACACCTGGGTAAAAGGCAAGGAAATGTAAGGAGGAGAAGGGTGGGAGGCACATGTCCAGCTCATTAATAATCAAATTCATGAAGGTCAAACCCATGAATGTGGAGGAAAGACTGTAGTTATGCTTAAATACCTCAGGAATCAAGAGATTTACCTGACAAGAGGTATTACAGTCTTGAGGGTGATGGGGAAAGCAAAGCAAGTATTTCCACACCAGAACCACGATCACCCCAGGATCTCTTTTGAGTTTGTTACTGAAAATTCCTACTTTGTTTTATTGATCAATAGTACTTTCAAGCTGCCCAATAATAAAAATCCTCTACCATCTTGGGGGAACCATATTGTCATACTTGTATATTCTTCAATGAGTGAGTGGTTCAGAACAATAATATACTTCATTGCTTAGGTATGGTGCCATTAAGGGAAGTATTTTCAAAGAACTCAGGACAAGACTTCCTTTGTCTGGGCCTTCTGTGTTACCCATTTGTGCTTCCAAAAGGACCCCTTCCACCTTTCCCAATTTTCATTTCAGATTTCTTAAAAAAAAAAATTTTTGGATTCTCAACTCTCCTCCCTCTAGTCTATGTGGAGAGACAGCACTGGCATAAATTTTTGATCCAACCCAGCAAAGCTTTTCTCAGCTTCTGACCTAACAACCTGTCAAGAAGCAGGCTGAAGTCACTATTACTTGTCTTCAGCAATGGAGCTTGTGATAGGGACCAAATCACTGAATCCCTCCCTAAAGCCCAATATAACTGCTGCTAGATTAATACATTAGGTATAATTAATATACAAATATACTGGCACTAGCAGCTACTTCTTTACAACAGAAACTAGATTCTCATTCTTTCAAAACCATATATCTTTGGTTTTGATTTTAAGCAGAGCAAATTGTTCTCCATGTGAAAGAGACTAAGATGTGGAAGATGAAAGCAGGTATGGAGGGAAATGCCAGTGGTAAGTTTTCTTAATGAAAGCTCGGACAGGCAAATGCACACACTCTACTGTAAATTGCACTTCTGTTCCAGATGCTTTTAGTTATTTGAAAGCTGCACATGGGAAAGGAGTCTTGTTTGAAGTCATTTGTAACATAAAAATTAGCCCAACATTGAACCAATTTAGAGCATTCAGCAGGAGATACTGTAGGATGGCAGAGATGATGTGAGGATGATATTTATAGCTGCTTGGTCATGCCATGCATATTGTTAAATTTATTTCTCCTTTTCCTGGAATGAACATCTGCCATTTACATGCTTTCTGTTTTTCTTGTAAAGCACTATTTTGGCCTAACATCATCTCTGTGTAAAAAGACTACACTATTATTCCACTTTAACTGCCATGTCTCAATTAAGTGGAAACTTGGGATTTATAGTTTGGGTCAGAGGCACCAGAAGAGCTCTCTGGCTGAGAATTCTACATGCCCATTCCCCCTCAACTGCCAATACTAGAATTCCATAGGAAGAGAAAGAGAGAATCTTTTCAGTACATGTGAAGCAAAGAAATTATAATAAGATGTGGTTGTTGCATAACAAAATTGATACAGGATGCTGGGACAGGTGGAAGCATAGTTTTCTATCTCACCCAGCATAGTTTTTTTAAACCATGGATTGTCAAATGTCTCCAGCTAGCCAGTTCCCAGTAGTTCACACAGCCTTACCACAAGGTGAAAATTTATAGAACAAATAAATAAAACAATTGGGGAATTCCATAATTCAGACTCCTTGAATACAGCATTTCTATATCTTGGCATAAGAAGTGATTTTTTTGGAATTGAGGAGTAGCCAATTAACTGCAGCAGAAACAGAGATAGTGGTACCTTCTTTTAATAGATCAACAAAAGCAAAAGATATGGACTTAACACCGAAGGTAACAGAATATGCTCACTTATATAAAGGCAGACATACAAATCTGTGCACATTTGGATACCTTTCATGGATTGTATGAGGCAATATAACATGAATATCAACAATTAACAGAAGCTTTGCCATGCTGGTGGAGTAATTACTTGGCAATCACAGAGAATCGTTTAGAATATTTAGTTTCATTTTCATTTTCCTTCCTAATCCCCTTCTTGGTTTATAATAAGGATAAATATAGAAAAGTGGTTTAACTCATTGTGAATCGATCATGGAAGGTGCAATTGTAAATCCCAGTTTTTACAACCATTTTGGAATTTTATGATACATTACAATGTTCTTTACAGTCTCTGGCCATTTCCGCACTGGGATTTTAAAATGGTGCAGAGCGACCTCCAACGGAGGTCTTCTGCACCGTAGAGCGGACTGGGGTGGACTACTTTCTGTAGTTCCACACCTCAGTCCGGTTCTGCGTGACCAGAACTGGTTGCGCAGCGTGGTTTTTAAAAACCTTTTTTTTTTTTTGAGGTTTTTAAAAAGCACGGAGCGTGCGAAGCCATGTAGCTCCGTCGCCCAGTTCCGGAGCAGATCTGCAGGCGTATGCAAGTGAGTGCCCGCAGGTCTTCTGGGGGCGGGCTTTCGGCTGGCAAGCTTCTCCAGTTGGTGGAGAGCCTCCACCAACTGGAAGCCACCATTTGGGATGCCGAAGAGTTGTGGAGCAATGGACTCATATTGCTGCTCTTCGCGACGGACTTGCCCGGACAAAGGAAAAATCCGGTGAGCTCCATTTACGATCATTTCCCCCCCAACGTCTGGAAGGGGCCTCTGTGTGTAAGTATTGTATGTGTGGTCTATTCACATACTATTTTTTTCCCAATGTTCTCTCTAGATGGGTGTTAAGGTGGGGACATGTGTCAGCAAAGTCCCGGTTCACTGTTGACCTATATGAAATTACACTTTCCCATCCCTGTAATATCTTGAGCATCTCTTTCTGGAAGTCACATACAAAAGAAAGAGAACATCTACTTGCCTTGACCATTTCTGCACTACACTGTTCTAGAGCTATCATTCATCTTTCAACCTTCTGTGGATTTCTGGAGTTTGTAGTTTACTGAGACCAAAGAGCTCTCAGGCTGATAATTCTAAATGCCCCACCCTAAATTGCAAATCTCAGGATTCCACAGGATGTTGAAAGTGAAATAATAGCATTATAACAGTGTAGTGCAGAAATGGCCCTTAAATTATCTTGTGTAGCCATAGGCCCACAAAAACTCCCTGAAAGTGATTGTTTCAGATTTCTGCCAGAGCAACCTGTCCACCACTATCAGCTTGCTTAGTGGGAAGAACAGAGAGAGAAAGAGAGAGATGAAGAGAAAATAAAAAGAAGGAAGAATACAAGTATAAGTCTGCCCCCAATGGAATGTGGTCCTTGTGGAGGGGGTCGAGGCTGTCTGCTCCTGATGCAAAACAATGTGCTTTGTTTCTAGCCCTTGACTTCTGTCCTGTACATGAAGATTAAGGGTTCGAAATCATCTAGTCCAGTTAACTATAAAGATGATACATTTCACAATATACGTCTCACTTAACTTTGATGGCTGCACTGTGAGGCAAGGAAAATACAGATACAAACGCAATGAATCTTCTTTTTCCCCTTGCCTATACAGGGCATAATTGCTTCACCCACTCCCCAGCCCTCCACCAATGCCAGAAAAGGTTTTGCAAGTGGTTTGGGGTTTCTTTTTATTCCTTATTTCCACAGGTGTCCAGGAGTGATCTGTGAAGTGACAAAGAGAGTGATCTTGAATGTGAATAGCAGGAGCTATCCAAAACAGCTATGTGCTGAAGGAGAAACAACCCTCCCTCAGTCTTCCTCTTTTCTTTTTCTTGTTATTGGGAAAAGCATTAAAGACATCAATGCAAATCCTGTGTTAGAATTTCTTTTCTTCTCTTCACGTAGCTTTTCTATTCTCTGCACAGTTGTGTTGCATCAAGCTATCCAGCTTTGTTGTGAGGGGAAGGGGGAAGAACTGGGGTAATCAAATTCATTTTTGTTAGGAAACATTTAACTGGACAGTTTTGTTTTAAACCTAAATACCCTACTGGGGATTCATTGCCCAAACCCATCCGTTTCCCATTTGCTTTTTAATGGAAGAGAAGATGAGTTCTGAATAATTAAAAGTGAATTCTTCTCTGTCTGGCGGTAGGCCAGCAAAAAAAAAAAAACACTGACTGCAGGATGTTTGCTGAGCTGCCTCTCAAGCCTAAGAAAGGGATTTCAAATCAGCTTTGAGTTGGGAGTGCGATGACCCCACGGGCAAGGTCGCCCAAGGTAACAGCAAACCTCTTCCTTGACATATATGTGAAAAAGTGGGAATTGTGTCAACAGTAGAGTTTTCGATTGTTTAAAGATTAAAACCTGATATAGCTGGCAAACTAAATAGCTCTCCATATTCTGAACCCCTTGGGAAAGGTACTCTTTCACTTA
Source organism: Iguana delicatissima (assembly GCA_948472985.1). Lineage (NCBI taxonomy): Eukaryota > Metazoa > Chordata > Lepidosauria > Squamata > Iguanidae > Iguana > Iguana delicatissima. Next base: position 618,571 of record CAOKZL010000421.1, read on the forward strand.
AGGATAAAGTTAAATGCACTTTGCAAAGACATGATGGAGATTGTTTAGCTCATTTAAGTATTCTGCTCTCTGCCTAGGCTTCAAACAAATGTGACTTCCACGGTGGCAGGGGTTGTTTTGCAGGTACAAGGAATGTGGCAACTCTTTATCATCCATTCTGTTCAACAGTAAAGGTTACTGGCAGTGGAATTCTGCAAACGGTAGTCCAAAGAAGGTGGGTTTCGAAGCCATGGTCCTGGACTTACTTCATCTCTGTTGCTTCTCAATAAACACTGTCATTGTATTGGATAGCTTTTGCTTCTTTACTGTTGAGAGTTAACGGGTGGACATCCTTTCCCCTCCTTAATTCTTACACCCGAGAGTGGGAAGCTTACGAAGGAAGGGGGCCTGGGAGCCCCCACCTTCCCATGATTTCTTCACTTCCCAGCCATCTGAGCTCCAGCATAGATAAGGGGCAGGTTCTTAACAGTTCATTAGCCTCCTGGCTGTTGCAAATTCAAGGTAACATTCAATCCACTTGCCTGATGGAGAGGTCAGGGCATGGATTACAAAAGAGTTGAGCGCCTACTGGTCCTGTATGTATTGTTGGACTGCAACTCCCATGATCTCTCTCCCATTCACTATGCTCACTTGAATTGATGGAGTTACAGGCCAACAACAGGTTGCCCATCTGTGAATTACAAACACTGCTGGGGCAATGACTACCAAAAGAGCAAAGGGAGAGCCATGTGAGTGGCAGAAAACTGGCCATGGAGGGCCATGTGAGTAGCAGAACACTGGACTGGGTGGTATCTATCTGGTACCTCTTAGCCTCCACTCTCCTTGCCATGCTTCTGTGCAAGGTGGGACACTTCCTCAATGTGAAGCCTTTGCTATTCTACAGATCAGATACTCCATGTGTTGTATATCTTGAGCAGACCAAAGTTAATCAAAGTGCAGCCCTCCAGATGTTTTTGGATTGCAGCTCCCAACCTTCTTCATGATTGACTCTTCTTCATAGGACTTGTTGGGAATTAGTCTCCAACAGCATCTGGAGGGAATTCATTTCCAGTAACTTGTTGGGTATTCATCTCCAACAACATCCGGAGGGCTATCTCTTGCCTGATACAGTGTGATCACATGGAGAAAAGGACAGGATTCCTGTTCCTGTAACAGTTACATAGCACTGGGCAGCTAGAAAGCTATGACTGCTGAAATGGCTCCAGTTGTTTTGGTCTCTTTCACAGTCTAGTTACAGCATTTTGATCCCACTTTAATTGCAATGGCTCCATCCTATGGAATCCTAGGATCTGTAGTTTTGTGAAGTAGTCAGTATTCTCTGCCAGGGACTGCTAGTGCCACACCAAAACTAGAAATTCCAATATTCCATAGGATCTAGTGTTATTACCGTTTACTAGCCTTACTTTGGAAGATATTAGATATCGTTTTGATATCACAATTCAGCCCCATTTTGCCACTCTTGGCCAAGTGTTTGTGAGGCCGCCGAACAAGCACAGAGCTAGGCATGGCCATTAACTGCTGAACATTCCTTTCTCCACCCAGGCAGGTCGGACTCAGCCAGATCTTCGCTTCAGGAGACCTCCCTAGACAAACACCTCATTAAGGATGCACACTAATACAAAGAACTCCCTGCCCCGAGTAGGCAACTTGACGAGCTAGATGCTTAACTGTCAAGCACGCTGCATCTGCATACTGGCCATTCCATTGTCAATTCAGACTTAATTCAATCATACTAAATTCTGACCTTTCGGAGACATTGTCTTGCGCCCAAACCTCATTGTTCTCTCCCAAAGTACAGACTAGCCTATGGTCATATTTTCCCTATAAGAACCCCCAGTTCCGAGAGCTTCCTCGGATCGCTCTGAACTTCCACCCCACCTTGCTGCTGCTGCATCCACTGAGCTTTCCCCTTGGTCTCCATCCAAGACTGTGAATCTATGGACCTCTTCATTGATCTACCCCGGGCTTCGGACAGGTGTAGTATCTCTCAATTCAACAATCCCTCTCAAAATCCCTCTATACCACCACTATCTTTATTTTCTATAGTTACTTGTGTGGGTGTGTTGCATACACTGTTTGCCTGTATTTAATAAACTTCAAAGTTATTACTTCACATTTGGTGTGCTTCTTGGCTTGGCCTGACGCCGTAGGCATTGGGTTAAAGATTCTGCTGCGTTGCCCTGCCTCTCATTTTGCTAACTTGTGCTCTGAGCTAATTTTCCCCACCAATATTTGAGCACGTTTGGAGTCCCTCGCAGGACCCCCAGTAAACAGGGTAACAGAGGTCATTAAGTTTTAAGAGCTTTACACTCTCAAAGAGACTTTAAAGGTGTGGGAGCCCTGTCCACTTTTGGAATCTGGCCATTTAAAGTAAAAAGTGGTAGCTCCCTGAGCTGACATGTAGGGATGAACATGATTTGATCTGTACACATTTGTTGGGATGAATTGTTCTGAAAGTATCTCCACCTTTTTTGAAAATCTGATATGAGAGCTGTTGATTAGCCATGAAATACTACTCCTAATATCTATAATATAAAATAAAAATACATGACTGCATGCCAACTAAATATATGTTTAAAACCAGATCTTTCTGTATCGCATTCCACCTATCTTCAAATACAATTAATTCCAATTGCCAAAAAATTTGCATAATAGCACACTATAGTACTCCAGTATAGATTTTTTTAAAAAATTCCAATCTTTGTGTTTCATAAAATAGAATGACACTCAGTTTTTCTCTGGGGATATGTTGCAGCTTATTAAAATACAGCTGACAGCCAGGTCATCTTCCCAGACACACTGATAATGAATAATAGTTTATGGCAAAGCTGATAACAAAGCGGCTATTATATTGATCTCTTCTATGCCTTTATTTAACCATTATAAATTACTAGGCAAGGTAGCTTCTCTCACAACTGAAATGGTCAGGCTTCTTTTGGATAGAAAAGTATGCAATGGCTCTGCACTGGTTATCTATTAAATGTGGAGCTCCCCCTCCAGTAGGTTGTCAGAAATGATAGAAATAGAGCCATATATTGAATTTGAATCTGTAGTTTAATCTGAATCAGGATTAAGGAATCTGTGGCCCTCCAGATGTTGAGACCACTGTTCTCACTATTCTTATTGGCAAGCTGAACATGAGTCAGCAGTTTGATGTGGCAGCCAAGAAAGCCAATGCGATTCTTGGTTGCATCACTAGGAGTATGGTGTCTAGATCGAGGAAAGTAATAGTACCTTTCTATTCTGCTTTGGTCAGACCTCATCTGAAATACTGTGTCTAATTCTGGGCACCTCATTTCAAGAAAGATATTCACAAGCTGGAACATGTCCAGAGGAGGATGACCAAAATGGTGAAGGGTCTGGAAGCCATGCCCTATGAGGAGCGGCTTAGGGAGCTGGGTATGTTTAGTCTGCAGAAGAGAAGGTTAAGAGGGGACGTGATAGCCATGTTTAAATATTTCAAGGGATGTCACGTGGAGGAGGGAGTGGGCTTGTTTTCCGCTGCTTCAGAAACTAGGACAAGGAGCAATGGATTCAAACCACAGGAAAAGAGATTCCATCTGAACCGCAGGAAAAATTTCCTGTTCAGCAGTGGAATGTGCTGCCGCGGAGTGTAGTGGAGTCTCCTTCTTTGGAGATTTTTAAGCAGAGGCTGGATGGCCATCTGTTGGGAGTGCTTTGATGTGTGTTTCTGCATAGTAGGGGGTTGGACTGGATGGCCCCTGTGGTCTCTTTCAACTCTATGATTCTATGATTCTAAGATTGACTGGGGCTGATGGGAAATGGAACCTAGAAAGATGAGGGGAGCACACAGGTTGTCCAGCCATGATCCATATGAACAGCATCACAGGTAAACATGTGCACGAACATGGTCAACTTCTCATGTTCCTGTGGCTTTGTGAATCTCAGTTTATGTGGCAGGTATGATTGATGTATCTACCCTGGTTCTCCTGCATGTGATATGAGCATCTGTTAACAGCTGTGTGCTTGCCCCAAGAGACTTGCTTAAGCCAAGTCTCCTGAACGCATGCACAAAGGTGCTGAAAGAGGCAGGCATGGCAGCTCCACTTCACACGTTTACAAAATTAACAATGTACTGTTGGTATACTTAGAGCAACACTGTTTGTTGTGTAAAACACTGAGGCACTTAATGGTTCTGCTTTGCCCAATTTCTTTTTTTTAAAAAAGGAAACTACGGTAGCAGTGTATCCTTCCTACCCTTAACCTACATACACTTTACTCCACTGAATTTGGTGGAGATTTGGAGAGCCAGTGTGGTGTAATGTACTATGGACTATGACATTGGAGACCAGAGTTTGGATCCCTGCTCAGCCATGGAAGGCCACTGGGTGACCTTGGGCAAGTCATACTCTTTCAGCCTCAGAGGGAGGCAAGGGCAGACCCCTTCTGAATAAATCTTGCCAAGAAAACCCTGTGATAGGTTTGTCTTAGGGCCACCATAAGTTGGAAATGACTTGAAGGCACATAACAACAACAAAGTGTTACCTTGTTCTCTGGGGGTCCCAGGACGGACACCTAAATAACCAAACAATAAGCACTCACTTAAGCTAGCGAGAGGCAGGGTAACTTAGCAGGTTCTTGCAACCCAGCGTCTATGGGGTCAGGTCACTCAAGCAGCCAGATGGGTTTAAAGTAATAAAAATGATGTTTTATTGAATACAGACAAATATTAAAGACACCACAGCCACACAGATAACTATGGAATCAGAAATTGAGTTAGAGAGAGAGGGGTTTTCAGAGGGAAATGGGTGATATGACACCTGTCTCGTAGTCCTGGATCTTAGGAGAGAACTGGGGGATGCGAGAAGAAGCTCAGCTTAATTAGCTGAGGGGAGCTCAAAACGGCAGCAAGGCGGGATAGAACTCTGGAGCGGGTCGAGCGATCCGAGGAAGGTCTTGGAATCAGGGTTTTTTTTAGGGTGAATTGTGACTGCAGGCTATGCCTTACTCGGGGAACAACAATGAGTTTTGGGTGCGAGACAATGTCTCGGAAAGGTCACAACTTTGCATGATGGAATAGTGTGACCAGTAAGCAAATGCGCAGCGCTTACCAGTGGATGGCACAACCTTTGTCCAGCAGCCTGCTCGGGGCAGGAGGCTTTTGTTAGTATTGTGCATATGTAATGAGGTGTTTGCCGGAGAGGTCCCTGAAGTGACGAACCGGCTGTATCTGGCCTGCCTGGGTGGAGAATGGAATGTCCAGCAATTATCGGCTGTGCCTGTTTGCGTGCTTGTACAGTGGCCTCGCAAACACGTGGAGCGGGGTGGTGGAAGAAAGCTGAATGGTTTGATATCAAAATGATATCTAGGGGTGTTCCCAAGGAGGTCTAAGCTGCAGTAACAATAAGCATGTATACAAAGGGTAGCATGTTGCCATTTGCCACTAAAAGGGGTGAATTTGGTTTAGGAACACAGAACATTATTTGCAGAACTGAGTGGGCATAGAGAGAGTCAAGATTCCCCCTTAGCAGAGGTTTAGGTTTCCTGAGTATTTGTGGAACAAAAATGGGAAACATATGTTCCTCCAGGTTTTCTCTGTACTGCAGTTCCCAGCATTTCTCAGGTATGCTGGTTAGGGCTGCTGCTGCTTGCACTCCAACAACATTTGCAGAATTTCAGGATGCCACTCTTGTCTCAAGAGGTCATATGGGTGCCCAGACTCCTAAAGAGATACACCCAGTCTCGGAGAGAGCAGCCTGGTGCAAACATTGCTGGCTATACCAGAACCTCAACAGGAGGTAAGGAACTGTTTGCTAGGGAGTTGAAGCTTTATGTCAAGAGGAAGTGATGTTGCTCTTTCCTGTTGTGTGCCCCTATATGTGACTTCTAGTATCCTTCCAGAAGACTGTTGCACATGTGCACATGTGGAAGCCATGCCCTATGAGGATAGACTTAGAGAGCTGGGTATGTTTAGTCTGCAGAAGAGAAGGTTAAAAGGGGACATGATAGCCATGTTTAATTGCCACCTAACCCACGAAATGAGGAGACCACACGCAGGGCTTGGGTTGAACTAAAGGCAATTTATTAATATGCCTAATTAACATACAATGGTAATGAACTTAACTTGAACTTGCACATGGCTTTAGGTTTCTATCCTAAAGGGGGGGTCACCAACCTGGGTGGACTAGGGCAAGAGTCAGCCTCAGACCATCTCCCTTAGGCCGCAGAGCAAGATACCAGGCCCCAAAGTCAAGGGCAGAAGGTGGACCAAGACTTTGGCCGGCCTCTGTCTGGAAGGTGAGACCGAAATCGAGTCCCCCGGGTTTTAAGCCAGTAAGGGCTAGTCCCGGCCCTCCTCAAGGATAGTCTTTATCCTACACCAAAGGGTGCCATAGGTACACACCGAAACCCATGGACCCCCCCCTTACCAGCCAAGGAGCCTGTAAATGTGAATGTGAATACCTATTTACCAGCCTATTTAAGACACCACCCTGAGCAGCCAATTACCCCAATCCCTTGGCGCAGTGTAGGGTAGGCGAAAAAATCCCTGGAAAAGGGGGAGGGAATTCCTACCCGGCCCCGAAGCGACCAGCGAGCTTACACTGAAATCATAGGGTGGGAAGGTGGGTCACCAGAATTCCGCGAAAGAGGCCGGGGGGAGGCGGGCCAGCCCTAAATAGGGCCTTGGCACCCCGCCTCCTCCAAACCTGCGTTCTCCTCTCGTGGGAGGACGGCAAATACGCCCCCTCCATCACTCACTTCACATGGGGGGGTGCATTGCCGCCCAACCCACGAAATGAGGAGACCACACGCAGGGCTTGGGTTGAACTAAGGGCAATTTATTAATATGCCTAATTAACATACAATGGTAATGAACTTGAACTTGAACTTGAACTTGAACTTGCACATGGCTTTAGGCTTCTATCCTAAAAGAGGGGGGGTCACCAACCTGGGTGGACTAGGGCAAGAGTCAGCCGCAGACCATCTCCCCTAGGCCGCAGAACGAGATACCAGGCCCCAAAGTCAAGCGCAGAAGGTGGACCAAGACTTTGCCTGGCCCCTGTCTGGAAAGTGAGCCCAAAATTCGAGTCCCCCGGGCTCAAGCCAGTAAGGGCTAGTCCCGGGCCCTCCTCAAGGATAGTCTTTATCCTACACCAAAGGGTGCCATAGGTACACACCGAAACCCATGGACCCCCCCCCCCTTACCGGCCATGGATAAGGACAAGCATCCGCTTAGTCCTTATCCCAACTCCCCTCCAGGATGGCTCTAATTCCTTTTTGCAAATCATAAAGAAAAATTCCAATGCCCTCGGTTGATAAGTGTACCCCATCTGGCCTGTACAGCTCCGTTTTGTCAAAAACAATGTCATCATGGGGAATAAAGTAACCCAAACCCTGCCTCGTGGCTTTGCGAATTTCCCAGTTCACCCGCCGGCGGGCAAACTCCAGTGGCTGAGGATCACCTTCCCCACCCCACACTCTCCTCTGAACCAGTGCCGACCAAGCAATGGAAGTGTGAGACCATGTGTCTTGGATGTGTCGCATGTCTTGAATGGCCTGAATAATCAAGGCCTTACCTTTCAAAAGTCCAAGGTCATTACCCCCCAGGTGAATGACCAGCACATCAGGTGGAGGCCCACGGCTCTCCCCATACAGTGTAGGTAACAAACCGTGCCACCGAAGGCCCCTCCTGCCCAGCCATTGTATCGAAGCTCGATCTCCCAATGCCAGGTTCGAGCCCAGGTGACTGCCACGAGCCTGCCGCTCCGCCCAGAAAATGAAACTGTGACCACAGATCAGCACTCCTCGAAGCAGGTCGGTCTGAAAAGACAAAAACCTTAATGCTGTTGAATTGGCCTGACATAGTGCCGATATGCCGAAGACTTCCATCTCCCAATCCTCCGAATATCTCCGGCATTTACGCCCATCCAGGCCTCAGTGGAGGCTGCCCCTATGCGTAATGAATGTGTACCAAAGTTAATGCCCTGCAGACCCAAATGAGATAAAGCCTTCTTCGTTATGGTCCAGAATTGGTACCTAGTAAGTGGCGACTTATCAGCATGACAAAACAGAGGCCCTTTGTGTGCTCCCCAACTAGCCGTATAAGCCCTGAGAGCTCTGACAGGGCATAGTACTGGGTCAGAGCATTCCTGCAATGTGACCACAATGCCCCGCTTGGCCTGGTCCGTCTTTGAACCTCTTATGCTCAGGCATACATATCGCCCGCCCCAGGTCAAGTCCCGAAATTCCAATGCCCTGCCCGACTGGTCCCCTTTGCTCTGAACCACCAGCTCACTCACCTGTAAAGCCCTGAAAAAGGCTGTAAGAGCAGCTGAATGAAACAATATAGCCTCGTATGGTGAAGAGCACAATACCCTCCATGCGTCACCCAAACCCTTCAGGATGTTTGGGGAAAGTGGCTGTCTGCTGTCCCTGACCGTCCCCTTATACCGGGTCCACCCTTCTAAAAACTTGTGGATCCAAAAGTCACCGGTAAGGTCGGGGAAAACCAGTAACTTCGACCAGAAGGCCAAGGCCGACAATCGAGATCTAATGGATTGTGGAGATAGATTAGCTTGCTGAAGGGCAGCACAGAATTGCAAAATGTGATCTGCCGAGATTGGCCACATGTCCTGCAACCCTTTGGCCTCACGAAAACTAGCAAGAATTCTGCAAAAGAGGCCAGGGAGGAGGCAGGGCAGCCCTAAATAGAGCCTTGGCGCCCCGCCTCCTCCAGCCTGTGTTCTCCTCTCGCGGGAGGACGGCAAATAGCACCCCCCACCACTCGCTTCACGTGTGGGGGGTGCAATATCTGAAGGGATGCCATATAGAAGAGGGAGAGGGCTTGTTTACCGCTGCTCCAGAGACCAGGACAAGAAGCAATGGATTCAAGCTGCAGGAAAGGAGATTCCACCTGAACCTCAGGAAGAATTTCTTGACAGTCAGGGCTGTCCGGCAGTGGAATATGCTGCCTCGGAGTGTAGTGGAGTCTCCTTCCTTTGAGGTCTTTAAGCAGAGGCTGGATGGCCATCTGTCGGGAGTGCTTTGAGGGTGTTCCTGCATGGCAGGGGGTTGGACTGGTTGGCCCCTGTGGTCTCTTCCAACTCTACATTTCTATGACTCTATGATTCTATGATTCTATGTGTGTTTGCACACACACACGCACACGCACACGCACACACATATGCTAGGGACAAAGGCAGATTCTTTGGTGTTTACTCTGGGGAAGGATTAAGTTGGCACCAACCTAGGGAATATTGTAAGGTTCTCTGGAGCAAACTCTTGTGTGTTTAGGGGACCCAGTATATGCTTGACTGCAAACAAGTAGGCTCCTGTTTGCTTGAAGGGATTGTACACAATTTTTCTGCTGTAAACACCTGCTGCATCTATTAATTATCAGATACATCTTCTTTCACCTACTGGCTTTGTCTCAATGTGATCATCCTCAAATCTGTTATGGTCTGATAGTTCTCATCTAGGTCTCAATTCACAATATGCTGTAAATTTCATTGAGTTCACTAGGACTTCTGAATAAACATATAGAAAGGTGCATTGTTTGTCTGCAGTCCCATGTACATTTGTCTGGAATGAACTACCAACAAACACAGCTCAGGCACACTTTTTGGCAGACTTGTACAGGATTGCTATGTAGGGCTGCCATCCAAAGCACACCTATCTTGGGTAAATCCCACTGAACTTAAGGGGACTTATCTTTGAGTAAACATTCCAAAACTGTGCATTTGACATTGCCTTCTGTAGTTTGAGTTTATACCAGCCTTGTTCTTCTGCCTCTTTCTTGTTCCTGAAGACCATTCTTTGGGCTTTCTGGGCCTAGCTTTTTCCTGCCCATCCAGCTTCTCTCACTCCCCATTTACTCACAGATCACTGTACCTTCAAGAAGATATTCCTGACAAAGGCTCCAGATTCAAGATTTTGTCACAACTCAAGCTATACTCTTGATTTGTTGCTATGATAGTTGTGATATACCCATGCTTGGTATCTTAATCTAAACTCTGTGCACTGCTGTCTTGAACTTGTTAGCATGTGGAAGAGCCATGTTGTAGTCCAATAAGATGGGGAGTCACCTGTGGCCCTCCAGATGTTGTCTGTCTGCAACTCCCATTCTTTTTCACAACTCCCTATGCCAGCTAGAGCTGGTGGGTGTAAGGGCTAACAACTGCTTATGGGCCACACATTGCTCACCCTTACTCTAGCTGCAGTGTGGCTTTGCATTGCAGCTTCTGTTCTGTGATGGTTCGTGATTGCTTGTCTGATGTTCCCTGTTCCTATTTCAAAATCGCTTTCTTTTGCTCCCGACAAAGACACAAGGGCTAGAGCCCTGGCAGGGAATGAGCTCCAGCCCCAGAAGATCCAGTCCCTTTTGGGTTTGCTGTCATGGCTTTTGCCACCTACTGAGATTTCCATAATAAGTGTGAAGTATTTATTTGTCAATATTTTCCAATACCCCCTAAGGTGCAGCTTTCTGAAGATTTCTACATGAGAGGCGCTTAAGTGTCTTCAAATGAACAAGGAAGGGGGAGAAAAAAAATCAGCTGTTCGGCAACATAAATTTCCCCAGAGAGTCCCCTCGTGTTATTTATCATCTTTCCCAGTTATGATACGATTTATCCTTTGTCATCCAGGCTTGGCATTTGCTTTGCAAATTATTTCTATCTTCTTGGATAGAGGGAGGCTTGACAATGGATTCTTAAAGACTTGAGCAGAGGGGATCTTCTGCTTGTTCCTTTGGTAAAAGCTGCTCTTTCCTTCTATGCAGTCAGCTGATTAAACTCCAGGTTGCTCTGCTTTTGCTTTTCACCAAGAGAACCCTAGGGGTCAAGGAGCTGCTGATTTGTTCATGGCAAGAAAAGCAGTAATTGCTTAGCATGGATAATTGCCCTTGTCAAAACAGCTTTTAAGAGGCAAAACCACAGGCACATTTTTCAAATGTTTTAATGATCACACAGGAATCCTCTCCATCTTCAGGTAATGGACCTTGCCATCCATTCATAAGTTATGCTTTTCCTACTTTAAATGTCACTGCCCCTTGTTCTTTCTCACTCCACATTGTGGTCCATACTACTTAGGAATTAGTCTAAGATACTATCCTATCATGATGTGGATGATGGGAAATGGCCTATGTTTTACTCCACATCCCATAGTACCAAGACTACCAGGTCATCATTATTTGCAGCCATTCTTCAGGTGCCCACAAAAAGAGGTGGATGTCTACGAGAGAGATGTTTTTGTGATGGCAACCTGTCTGTGAAATGCCCTTCAGAGAAGCTCAATTGACACCAGGGGCCCTTTCACACTATACAATGATAGCACTATGATTCCATTTTAACTTCCATGTTTCTTTCCTATGGAACCCTGGGACCAGCAGTGGAGGGCGGGGCCTTCAGAATCTTCAACCAGAGTTCTTTTGGTGCCTCTGACTATACTACAAATCCCAGGATTCAACAGAATGGAGCCATGGCAACTAAAAGTAGAATATAGTACTATAACTGTGAAAGTCTCTTTTTAGACATAAGTGAATATGAAAAAAATACAGGTGAAGGGGTCAAATTGTGTCCAGTTCAGTCACAAATTTCTTTTCTTCAAAAGACCATGTTACAGACACCATCGCTTGTTCATATTGTAATATTTTAATTAACAACGGCAGCAGTTGAGGAAACACTGGGAAAATTGACAGGTGTGCCCTTAGCCTTATGTATTTCATATGAATGGAGAGGGAAATGATGGTGAGGTAAGTGTGGGCATGTCATGTTCATGGAAAAAGAGGAGTAGAAGTGGTAAGTGTTGACATTCAAGCATTTTACAGTGTGGTCAAACACAGACAGCTCTGTTGGGGGGAGTTAAAATGGTGCTTCAGCTTGATAATATTTGCTCACAGGTAAAAAGCAACAGCAATGCAGGACAGTTGTAAAATTTATAGTCTTGAGTTGTTAAAGGAGCACTTAGCTACTTACAGTGTAAATAGCTAAGAACTCATTTAACAACCCAAGACTATTTAAGTCTTTCCCATATGCCCCCTAATGGTGAGAAAGATGCTCCAAAACACATTTAAGTTAAAGCATGCAGTCTAAAGAAAGAACAGAAGAAAGTTCTTCCACTTGCAACCCCAACTTCTCTTTCTTTCTTCTGTTGGCCATTGTCTGTTTTTTTCAGATGTGGACCACCCCAACCCCAAACATGTGGCCTGCTCACCAGTTCTGAGTGGAAACTGGGTCCCATTTTTTTCAAAGGGCATGTCTATGCCACAAATATCTGTTGCCTTCTCCCAAATAAACCTGGGAGCTGTGGTGCAGAGTGGTGTTATGTCTTATTTCTTGTAGACTCCTACTTCACTCACCTTTTCACAGTTTCATGAAATCCTAAGAAGAAGAAATCACTGTTAAACCATTTAACAGTCTATAGTGTCAGCAAATATACCCTGACTCCATCCACTTGGATCCCAAATCCTCCCTGCCAAAAAACCTTTCTCAAGGTCACACGTTCTCTCCCATTGATAGCTACCTATGCCTGCTACTTGTATTTCAAACTAACCTCCCACAAGGCTGGAAGATAAAATTAATAGAATGCTTGATTTGCAATAGATATTTGGTCCTGATGCTTATGTTAATATTCAGGAAGGTCATTTCTGAGACTTTATAAAATAGATGGCATCGTGCTTAGCAGAGCAAAATCATGCTTGTTCATTATTCAGCAAGCAGAGCAATTGTCAGTAACCTTCTAAATAGAACAGTGACAAACTACTTTGACAGAATAACATTTCTGACAGATGGCAACATCATGCTAATTCTATTTGGAACATCTTTGCTTTGCTGAAAATATTGTAAAATTTAGGTGTATATTAAAAGGCTACATTTCATAAAGTATTGCTAAACATGCCAATAATGCATTGTATTATTATGTTTAAAACATCCCTCCAGGAAACTTGTCATCATCTTTCAAAAGGCAGAGAAGGGACAAATCTGGTTGGCCTGTCTGTGATTTGATTTCCTGCATGAAGAATGCTGTAATATAGATCTCAGACAAACCAGATTTCCTGGTTCGGGGGTGATCTTAGGATAGCTTTGCTTCCTTGAACATTATCATTAACTCTGGCACAATTGTGTCATGTCTGGACAAGGAAATAGGTCAAGTTCAATGAGTTAAGCCATAGTAGATAAAGAAAAAGCTTGTGTGATAATTCCATTCCCCCCAACCTTAAAGTGTGGCTGAATCACAGCAAGACGGAAGAACTATTCATTACCCTGGACGGAGTTCTGCAGGCAATGTCAGGCAGCAGCAGATCCTTATTGAAGGAACTATTCTCCTGGCTTCTTTTTGGCCTTCTCCAACCTAGTTCATCACAGCTGGGCCCCCTCCAGTCCAGTCCTGCCAGCCTAAGGCCTCAAATGCTTTAACGCCTCTGCTCAGTGGTAGATACCATCAAATGTATTTCTCATTCTTGAGATGGTGAAGACTTATGTCTTGTTGTCCCTGAAAAGCCAGGGCATGAGTTTTGACATGTTTTCAATTGTTTTCAATGTTTTTATTTTTAGAATTTGCCTTGGGTCCCATTCTGGGAGAAAAGGTGGCATACAAATATAATAAATAAAATAAATCAGTGAGTGGCCCTGAAACTGCTGAGACCTCATCTTTGGAAATGTGGGCTGTATCATACCAGAGGCAGTACAGTTCTCCTTCGGGATGAGATCACCTCAAGTTTCAACTGGTGAATTATCTGTTTGAAATCTCTCTTGTGTGAAATCTAAAACTGGAAACATAGCCAAGCTTTCTCTCTGGTGTGGCAAGGGCTACTATCTTCACATGAAATCAGTCTGTGACTTTAAAGGTTGATTCTGTTGTTAATTTGGTAATGTGGTATCTATCAGGCACTGACTTCCCTCTGTTTCTGTCCCACATTGTCTTGGTAACAGAAGCAGCTCTGACAACATGGATGTGCACTGATTTATAACTCCACCCCATGTTTTCTGTCTCCCCCATCTAGGTAGAATGGGCAGAATATTAAAAAATAGTTGAAAAACATGTTTCTTAGTATTGGGAGATCCTGACAAGGAGCATCCTTGACTGATGAGAATCTTTGCAGTTTGGGACTTATTCTGTGCAAAATTCACAAGCAGTTATTTTGTGTGGAATACATTGTTTTTGTGCAGGAAATAGTTTCTGTTCCTCTCCATGTAGAAATATTTTCTGCACAAAAAATCCTGCTTCTTTCACAGAAAAAGCTGTTTGCTGAACAAAAGAACCGATATGCAAATTTTGCATAAAATAAGTCCAAACTGTGAATAGTCTTTGAAAACTGCACAGTTTTCACAGACTTTTTCACAAAGGGAAGAAAACTGCTAAAATTCATTGCTGCTTCCTTTGAATGTGAAATTAGTAAAGTTTTTCATTCCTGCTATCTCATCACTGTTTACTGTGCAGAGTCATAATGCAATTGCCACACCCAGAACTTTTTGCATCATTAAGGCCAGTTAAACTAGAGAGCTTTTCAGTAAGTATCACAGACAACACCATGGTAACATTAGAAACAGGAGCTGTTAATTAGAAATACACACATGGATTGGACTTGAATTAAATTCTGGGCTGCAGCAGGTTTTGTTGGTAGAAACCTGGTCCAGCCCTACTGTTAGGCATAAGAAGATGCCCCAACCATTTTCTCCAGGCTCTCACAACACAGATAAGATTAGTTTGTACAATTAATTCCTCATGAATAAATGCAGCAGAAAGAAGGAGGAACAGAAGGCATCCATACATTGCTAGGTTATGCAATATGTTATGGCAAAAGAACCAGGTTCTTTTAGTTTAGCCCTATGGCAAGATTGGGGAAAGTTCAGGGTATAGGTTACATGTGACCCCTGGACCCCACTCCTGTGGCCCGTGATGCCCCCTCAAAGTTCCTCGCTTTTAAAAAAAATATTCAGCACAATTTTGATGGAATGTTTGCCCTAGATCATGTAGAAATCCCTCCAAAGCATGTGAAAACATGGAAAAAATACCTCCATGCCCACACCTTGTAATTTCCAATCATCCGTTTGAGAGGGACTGAGGGGGGAAATGAAGGTGTTTTGGCTTTCTGTGTGTGGGGATGCAGCCCAGACGGGTGGAGTAGGGTGAGGAAATTTATTCCTGTATCCTACACATTTGCTCACCTTCAGCCTATGGGAAGAAGGAGGCAAGTGGCATAGTATTATCAAATATATTTTGCTCTGTCTGTTGTTCTAAAACCGGATGCTTAAGCCAATTCTATGCATTTTCCAGAGTGTTAACTTTGTCTGTCTGTTGGCCTGCCTGCCTGCCTGGAGGAGAGGGCCATTTACTGCTTTGCCTTAAGTAGAAAAAAATGACTTGGGCTGGGGTGGTAGAAACAAGAAACTGGTTTTGATAGGCCCAGAGGAAAACTGAGCTCATTGCCTTTAGCTAGAGTCAGACAATAGGCTTCAGCTGAGAAATTTTATGTGTAAGATGTGATATAGCAGAATAGCAGGATCACATTACAGCAGATTTGATAATGGTGTCAAGCAGAAGGTGCTCTCTCTCCTTTTCTGTTCTCTCTTTTTCTGAGGGTGAAGCATAATTAGACCAGAAGCACTCTTAAAATGAGTGTTGTCACTAATATCTTTACTGCTGGACTTTTGCTGAGCAAATATTGCCTCGAAAGATTCAAGCTTCTCTATCACAATCTCTAAGGATTTAAGAAGTACCCAATCTATTTTCTTGGGGAATAACTCACACTATATAAGGGGTCATGCAGACAAGATTCAGTTGGCCCCAGACAAATCCTTTCCACTTCTCTGTATCCCCAAGTGAATCTAGTTTTACATATTCTCCCCCTGAAGCTGATGAAGGCCTGTTTGCCCGCTGAAATCATCAAGAGCTTCCCTCCCTGCAAAAGCGTTTGCTTTACAATGCAGATTGTTTTTCTTTTTTCGGCGATTAGATGAACCAAAAATCATGCAATAATAGATAGAGTTGGGGCTGCATGAACAGAAGGGCTGATCTCTTTCAAAAAGGAAAGATGGGAAGGAGTAAAGTATTTTTAAAAAGTGTTTAGGCACAGCCCAAAGTGATCTGCTTTAGGCTTCAGTGTACCAGACTAATGTTGGGGAAAAATACATAAAAATGAGATGTAATAGTGTTTCTGGTATCTTAAACAAATTAGCAGGGAATGTAACTTTCATGCATTAGAGGTAATGGGTCTTTTGGATTATAATTTCCTGGGCCATGTTGATGGGGGGATTTGGGGGGATGTAACTTTTTCATGCTATGGCACATTTCCCAATCTCTGGCTTTGTGTAACTACCTTTCTCCTGCTGGGAGAAGAAGAATCAGAAAATGACCTCAGTGAGAGGAGACGGAAGTCGTAAGCAGAACAGTCTCTAAAGGGGAAAACACCGGGGCCGTCTGCCTATTTCCACTTCCTCCTTCGGGTTCCTTGTGAATAGTGTTGGTGCCCATGAAGAGACCAGCTGGGCGTTGTGATGCTGGTGCTTGCTGGAGCTGCTTTTCCAATGGCAGGGTGATCATCATGCAAGGCAAGGATGGGGAAGATGATTGGCTCTCTCAGAGTGATCCAGGTTGGCATATCCGGAGAGCCACAGATTCCACGCTCCTCAGTTAAAGTATCATTGAGTTTTAAACCAGGGTGGGCAGCTGTCAGAGGCTAGTAGGCTGTATAAAGCCACACGGCCACTGTACCCCTCCTACAAAAGAAGCCCTTTTCTTTTGTTCCAAAAGGCCCAAATGCCCTCTAGGGAGTGTGGGGAATATTTTTGCCGTATTATTAGGCCTGGGAGAGAGCTTTTTTAAAAAAAAAAACAGAAAGGGATTGCTCCCTTCCTGCTTTTCAAAAAGAAAAAAAAATCCTCTTCTTAGCCCATTATTGTCACAAATCCTCCCATGCCCCCTAGAGAGTGTTTGGGCACATTTTCTCTCTCTCTCTCTCTCTCTCTCTGTACACACAGCGTACCCTCCTTACCTGTGACTTCCACATCCGTGACTTTGAGCTAATGTGGAGCATCACCTCCTAAAGTGGCACTGATGCGAACACAGATGTGCTAAGCATCTGTCCGTATGTCACCACCATTTAATATCATGGGATGTGAGCATTCATGTCTTTTGGCATCCTTGGCAGGGGGGCGGGATCCTGGAATGGAACCTCTGCAAATACGGAGGGTCCATCATATATGTTTGGATTTTTAAAATTGTTTTGACCTCCTGGGGCACCCTGGGGGCTACAAAAATAATCCTGGGTGCTGCAAGAATGGGTCATATTTTCCCCACCTGTACTTAAGAAGTAACTGTTATGCTGAAAGATACTTTGCTGCCATTGCAGCAAAGCAGTATCGGTGTAGGTGGTCTCCATACCTCAGTGGTTGTGGGTTGACTGATGATCTCTGAAACATCCACTGCATTCCAAATGCAGCCAGTGACATGTCCTGTGTTGATATCAGTGGAATTGAAACACATGCAACAACATTCTTGATTGCTGCTTTGGCATTTGTAAACCATGCGTTCTCTTCTCCCTTTTGGTCCTTTGCCATTTTCCACTAAGTTCAGAAATCGAGTGAAAAAAATAGAGGGGAAAAAAGTGTAATCTATACTCATTTGAAGGACTGGGCAATTGAAAATAGGCAGCGAATGGTCATTTTTATGGATTTACATTGTATTAGGGCTGCAAAAGGATTTGTCACCATTGCCAGAAAATTTAGTAGCAAATGTTCTCTCCGCAGTTGCTATAGCAGCCGGCACTGACTCTTTCTGTGATACAGTAACTAATTTTGTTTAATTGCATTTCTATACACTCCATTTAGACAAATGAGCACAAGTCGCAATTACCCAGATAGGGAGGCTAAATTTGGCAGTGTGAGTAATGATTGTGGATGCCATGATTGTGGGGAGGAGGCGTTTGGTTAAGATGCCTTGAAAGGACTCGATATGCGAGGAATCTGAAAAGGAGGACCTGTCTGAAGTGCGGCAAAGCAGATAGCACAACAACTGTGTTGATTACAGATCTTACATTTTTAAGTGGTCTGTCAAATAAATATATAGGATATATTCTGAAACCGTAAAAAGAAAGTGCTAGTCCATATCTTCCAAAATGTCACAGATGAAAACCAGGATATGTATGGCCAGGCAACATCAAGGTATAGTCAAGATGACGAATGTTATTACTGAGGAAGACTGAACAAACTGTAGCTGTTTGCCTTTGCCTGAGTTGACTGAGAATAGCAAAACTCTTCCTCCTCCTGTCCTCTCCCACCACTGAGTTAACTGAGCACAAACTACATTTGCACTTTTGAACTCAGTTTGCAGCAACAGAAGCAAGATGAGGACAGAGGGGAGAAGTGGGAACAGGAAAGAAAAAACAGGACATTTTAGAAGGAGCTGAAAAAGTGGAACAGCACAGGAGTAATCGGAAGTGTTCCTGGCAAATCAGGACAGTTGAAGGGCATGTTATTCTAGGGTGCACTTAGTATAAACCAAGCTCTGTCCAGGCCTGCTAGGTCTCACATGAAGAGACCATGGAGGCTAAGATCAGGGCAGACAGGATCTGCCTTGCATTGTATTGGAACCCCAAGGATCATCAGCCAGCAAGAGATATGAAATAGTGGCTCAGGGGCAGACACGGAGGCAGGGCCTCTGAACACTATGACCAGTCCATGAATTTGTTTTCAGCATG
This sequence comes from Iguana delicatissima, assembly GCA_948472985.1. Classification (NCBI taxonomy): domain Eukaryota; kingdom Metazoa; phylum Chordata; class Lepidosauria; order Squamata; family Iguanidae; genus Iguana; species Iguana delicatissima. Next base: position 637,226 of record CAOKZL010000421.1, read on the forward strand.
GGAACTGAGTCTGTTTAGATAAAGAAATGTCTTCTGCTCCCCTCCTCTGATCTTTGTTGGCTTTAGTCAGGTAGTTCAGTCAGGAGAATTTATTGTCATTGTTCAACAATTCAATCAGAAAACATTGCCAGTGTACAGGAAGTCACCCAGAGGCCCACTGACTACTAAAAACCAGTGATGTATTTAAGTCTTTTACTCCGTGTTGCCAGTCAAGTCTCAAGTCTCTATCTTCAAGTCTCAAGTCAAGTCTCAAGTCTTTAAAGATACTTTCAAGTCTCAAGTCAATTCTCAAGTCTGGGAGCCAACTTTATACTCAACCTATATTCCAGAATGTTTGGACAGAGTTGGATAAAGTCAGTTTTAACAATTTAAGCAGAGTTGGCTCTCCACTCTGAAATATAGCCTACTACACCTGGTATTCATTGGAGATCTCCCATTCAAGTACTAACCAGGATTGACTCTGCCTAGCTTCCAAGACCAAACAGGATCTGGCCACTCAAAAATAAACTCTTAACTCTCACCACAGGAAGTAGCTCCTTATTGAAGTTTTTCTTTCATCAGTTTCCTCTTTCAACACTGTTCAGTGACTCTAGGACTGAGCAGGGATTCAGACCAATCAAGTCTAAGCATCCCAATTCAGAGAGTTGTAGCATCATCCGTCATCATCCAGCTGCAATCATATGGAGTGCTGGGTTAATGCACACAGCAGCAGCATGAAGTGCCTGGGGCTTTGAACATTTTAATTAGTATTCCAATCAATTAAAGAATTTTCAGTTGATAATCATCTGCCTTTTAACTGATTTAATTTGCATATTACTAAAACCTCAATTTAAGGTTTGTTTGTTTTTTTGGAGGTCTTAAAGGAAGAATGATAAAACTGACAATTTAATATGGAAAAGCCATTTATTGTCAGGAAGGGGGACTCTTACTACTTTGTTTTTGTTTCTCTTTTATCATAACTCACCAGAAACAAAATAGCGCTCAGCCTTTTGCCCCACAGATTAGAACTGACCCAGAACACAATGCATTTCTGTCCACATTTATTTATCAGTAGCAGCAACTCAGTTCAATGGGATTTAGGTATCTGTTTATAGGATCATAGCCATAGTCTGCTGATCAACAATATATAATTTTAAATGTTTAATAATATTTTACATAGACTTTTCTGATCATATTACATTCTGTCCAGCTAGGTCATAGAGTGGGTGTCCTAATGCTGTGCCTCACTTTAACACCACAGAGGCTATCCCTTTGAATCAGACAGGTCAGATGCAATCTGATACACCAATATTTTTTGTAAAGTTTGGCCCTCAAGCTTAGATTTTGGCTACTAAAACACTAATGTCCTCCCTCTCTTTCCTTCTGTCTTTCAGTTGATTACAATTTTGTTTTACTTCTCTTCCTTGGCTGTGCTGTGGAGAGTAATGAACCTGGCACTGATTTGCTGTCAGATAAACGGTACACCACAGAGACCATATTTTCTCCTCTGTGATGAGTGCTCAATATCTTTTCAATGAGTTATTACACCAAGATCTTTAAGACCTGGACTTTAAGCACCAACCAATTACTCAATAGTCATTCCAAGGCTGCTGGCTTCCCAGCCAGAGAGACAACCTTTTAAAATCTTGTCATCATCTGGCTGATTGGAGAACTGAATAAGCTAGTTTAAAAATAGCGGATTGATGGTGTTTTGTCCCTGATCTTTCTTTTTTCATTGTTTGCACCCTTTACTTCTGGTTAGGTTCTACTTCTCTTTTTGATTGGAGCCTTCAGTACCTAGATATTTGCAATCAAACACAATCATCTGTCACCACAGGTGACACTAAAGTCACCAAGGTGGCCCCAGCTGTGCTTAAAGAATTACAATTTCAGGCCTGCCTGGAAAACTATGAAAAAGAGGCATAGATAGAAACAAATCTAGGTGTAGTCTCTTCTTGTCTATCTGTTTGACTGTCTGTTATACAATACAAATAGGTTTGTGCAATACGAATCCATATTCTTGACTGCAAAGTCACCAAACTTGGTGAGAATGGAGACTGTAGTAAGGTTTTGAGCCTGACTTTGCAGTTCCCAGATACCATAGGCCCTGCACAAATACAAAAGCTTCTGTTTCCATGTGACATGATGTCACCTTCTGTATGCATGGAATGAACTACAATACTGGTGAAACTCTCCAGGCTTGGAGGGGAAACTCCTGCAAGTCTCATCTTTGGGAGCCACTGCATTGCCACTGTTGCTCATTCCACTAGAATAATATAAGCTTTCAGATGCATAGCCAGATCTGCAGCTCCATGTTGGAAGCCATAGTACTACAGTAGTCCTCATACCACCAGATTATTGTGAATTCTGAGATGCTGGTCTTCAGTCTTGCCCACTTCAATTGCCAAATTTGGTGTGGAGTGCTAATAAAGGACTCCTTTTTAGCATTATAGTCATGTTAGTGAGATGAAACAGGGAGATAACAAGATATATCCAAATTACATCTTTGCTTTGTGTTTAGTCACATATTTGCCTCAGAGGTAGACCCAGACACCCATATGCAGTAGTGGTTACATTTGGAAGGTCAAAACCAGACAAGCTCTAGTCTTACCCAAGTGAAATGCAAGTGAATGTGAGCTGGTTAACTATTCTGCACACTCAGCTTAGAATTGCTGTAGGGGCTCTTTGTGTAACTTAAACTGTCCACTGAGAAATTACAAAGCAAACAGCAATTATGTTTTAAAAAGATCCACACGTTTCTCTCTACCCCCCCCCCAGCCTTGCCTGTTGTTGGAGCTGCTGAAATTGCTTTAGCAACATATACCAACTACTAAATGGCTCTAAAACACAGGAGATTCAAAAGCTCACATATGTGGGTTGGAAAGAATTTTCTGTCTGTACATAATTCAGCCATTTAATCTCAAGTGGAGTCAAGATCCATATAGCAAGATGAGAACCCCTATGGTTTGTGTTGTAATAGATCCATTGCCTACTGCCAGTGGAGGTATGATTGTGTGGGGGATGTTCCCCTCCCCTCTTTTGCTAAATGAGGAAAGCTCTTAGAAACAAAGCAAGCCCTCAGTTGTATACTTGGTGCCCACTTGGACAGCAAACTTCACTTTTGTGCTTCTCTGAAGCATAATAGAAAACTATACATAATATGCTTGGCATCCTGTGTGCTTAGAATTTTTTACCTCCACCTTTCTTGTGATGGTTCATTGGCACCTTCTCAAATTCATGGAAATTTATGGAGAAACCCACTGGCCTATCCATTTTCTTACTTTATAAAACCTATGTGACTTACATCAAACAACAAACAGTGACATTAGTCAGGGTGATCCTATGATCTGCCCCTTCTCTTTCTCCATTAGGAACCATATCCCAAATATCTGCTTTGAAAACTGGGGAGAAAGTGCTATGGGAAAGATATTTCACTGTTTCTTTCCATATCTTTTCACTGGTCTTACGACCCTCTGAAGCTACTTTCAGTTTCCAGGCAGAAAGTACAGAGATGTTCATTCTTTTCATTGGATCACTATTTTTCACTGTTACTTTTTGCTAGTTGCCTTGGATATCTGACATTCAGAAACATGAAGGGTCAATCTAAATAAACATAAAATGGAGAAATCCACATAGTTCCTGCTGTTTCTCTGGAGAAAGTCATAATATCATAGAAATGACAGGAAACTTGTAGGTCATCTAGTGCAATCCCCTGCTTAATAAGCATTCCGCAAGGTGAAATTACAGAACAATGGGTGTCCAGCTTCTGTTCAGATAGCTCTAGCCACCAGCCTCCAAGGCAAACTGTTCCACTTCAGTAAGATTCATTCTTTCTATCACACAACATAAAACATATACACATCTCTCTCCCTTTCTCTCCCCCCTCCCTCCCCCCCATGTGTGTATCCATCTCTTTCTCTTCCTCTGTCTTGCTAATATCTAGTTGTTTCCCAGAACAAAAGAGATACTGTCGACTGGCTGCTGGTCTGTTTCTGTGCACAATTCATACTGCTGACTATGGCATATAAAGCCCTACATGGCTTGAGTCCAAATGGTTTGAAGGACCACATCTTCCAGTATGAATTTGCCTGATCTCTAACATCTGTAGCGGAGGAGCTTCTCTCAAAACTACTGCTTGCACAGGCACATTTGGTGGGGACGCGAGAGAGGGCCCTCTCCTTGGCTGCTCCTACACTGTGCAAAAGCCTTCCTAGGGAAGCTGGCCTGGGTCCCTCCTTGTCGTTCTTTTGGCATCCAGTGAAGAATTTTCTATTCCAGCAGGGATTTAGGAACTCATTGTTTTATATAATAAGTTTTCTATTTTAGTGCTATATTATTTTTAATCTGTGCTTTTAAATTAATGTATAATATTGTTTTAAGTCTATAGACAGATGATGATGATGATGATGATGATGATGATTCTAGTATATAAAAGTCAACATTTGTGAGTTTATCTGTGTCAAGCAAAGACCTATCCTCAGATGATTGTCTGTGTCAGATGAAGACCTCATATGATTGACTGCCTAAGAAGATTCTATGGAATCCTGGGGTTGGCAGTTTAGGGAGGAGCCTTTAGAATTCTCAACCGGAGATCTCTTGGGCCTGGTCGGTTGCTATGGAGACAAGGCCTAGCAGCAAGAAGGAGGAGGGCAGTGTATTCCCTCAGGAACCCAACCTCTGTATGTTAATAACTCTAAATACAGATTGGATTGGGAAACATGGGGAAAAGTTACAGGTACTGGACAAAACAGTTTGGGGAATTAGGATCTCAAATCTTTTAAACAAGTATTACCTATGAGAAAATAAAATCCAGGGGAACACTGGGTATATATGCTAGTATTTATATAATATTACATTCATATATAGTATTTAATTATTTAATTAATTAATTTTAACCTAAGCATCTTGTGTGGTTTTTTGGGTATATGTGGTTTTACTTAGAGAATCCTAGAATCCTAGAATGGGAAGAGACACAGTCCCCTGCCATTCAGGAATACGCAGTTACAGTACTCCTAAAAGATGCCCATCCACCCTCTGCTTAAATGTCTCTGGGAAGAGTACAGAAGGTGAGCTATGTTTTGGGGGGGTCATCCTTGACTCTTTGGCCTTTTCCACACGGGGGAATTAAAACGGCGCAGTGCGTCCCCTATGGAGGTCATCTGCACCTTGGAGTGGACTCGGTTCGGACTACTTACAGGAGATCCACACCTCAGTCCGCTCTGAAACGCCCCCAACTGGCCCTCCAGCACGCTTTTTAAAGACCGGAAAAAAGAGGTTGCTCATTTTTCCGGAGTGCGCCATTGCGTACCTGCTCCCTTGTGCAGATTCGTGATCTGCAGAGGGCGGGCTTTAGGCGTGGCAAGCTTCAGCGGTTGGTTGGGACCCATGACCAACTGGAAAATGCCATTTTGGAAGCCGGAGCAGTGCAGATCTAAGACCTAAGACCTCGCACTGCTCCAATTCACCCTGGACCAGACCAAGGAGCCGGAAGATCCGGTTAGTAACGGCACAGAGCGATTCCCTCGCTTCCCAAAATGGCCTTTGACTGTGTTTGTTTTGAAGCTCGTGGGGGGGGGCTTTTGTTTGTTTGGGGGCATGTGCTCTCCCTGAGCAGATGGTCTAAAGGGGCAGGCCTTCTGCTGAGTCACTGACTTGCTTAGGGATAGACCTAGCAGCAGACTGCTGCTTCAATCTTTGGAGCTCAGTCTTTGAGAGCCAGCAGCACACACCTTGTGTCATGTGCAGTAATAACAGTTACAATTATTACAGCATGAAAAGGGTGAAAAAAAAATAACTGCAGGGATGGAGGAAGAGAGATCTGTCATTATCTGCTACAGTATGTGTGCAATGTTTGTCTACTTGCCGAAAAACCTCATTGACCACACTTGCAGCAAGTGCAAAATGGCAGCTCTCTTAGAAAAGAGGGTCAGCACACTGCAGCAACATGTTGAGACTCTTCAACACATCAGAGAACACAAGGACTTCTTGGACACAACAGAAAGAGATTTGATTCTACAGAAGAAACAGGAAGAAACTGCCAATGAAAATGAAGAGGGAGCACCCTGGAGCACCCTGGAGGACAGTCACTGTCAGGAGCAGAGCATGCTCAAGGGACTTGGAACCTCTCCACTTAAACAATTGCTTCCTATATCTTCCTGAGGATAATGATGGTGAAGAGGCGCAAGCAGGAGACCAGCAGCAGGAAACCCTGACTGCCAGGAATGGAGCCAACCACTAACTGCAGTAAGAAGAAGAGAAAGGTGCTGCTGATAGGGGATTCATTGCTCAGGGATATAGAGGGAACTGTGCTCCAGCCAGTCAAGATCAATCAGGAAGTATGCTGTCTTTCTGGTGTATGTGTCTGGGATGTCACTGACAAGTTACCAACATTCATCAAGAACACAAAGCAGTACCACTTTCTTCTAGTTCATGTGGACACCAATAACACTGCATAGAACACTTCTGAGAAGATCACCTTGGACTGAAACCCTGGGCAGGAAGCCCTAGGCAGGAAAGTAAAGAGGCACAGTTGGTATTCTTGCCAGTTCTACCAGTGAAAGCTAGAGGACCACAAAGGGACAGGAAGATACTGCAGGTGTATAACTGGTTATGCAGATGGTGTTGACAGAAGATGTTTGACTTGTGGGATCAAGCCAATTACAAATCCACTAACTATAGCACTGTCTAGCCCACAGTTTACCAGCTTACCTGCAAGAATATCACGAGGAGTCTTGTCAAAAGACTTACTAAAATCAAGATATACTAAATCCATGGCACTCCTTTGATCCATCAAGTTTGTAACACTATAGAAAAAAGAGATATAAGATTAGTTTGGCATGACTTGTTTTTGAGGAACCCATGCTGGTTCTTAGTAATCACTGTATTCTTTTCCAAGTGCACACAGACTGACTATTTAATGAACTGTTCTAGGACCTTTCCTCATATCGACATCAACCTGACTAGTCAATAACTGCTCAAGTTCTGTTTTTTCTCATTTTTGAAGATGGGGACAATACTTGCTCACCTTCAGTTTGCTGAGATTTCTCTTATTCTCCAAGAGTTCTCAAAAACAATTGACAGTGGCTCTGAGATTACATCTGCAAGTTATTTTAGCATTCTCAGATGCAACTCATCCAGCACTGGAAACTTCGATTCATTTAGTGCAGCTAGGTATTCCTTTACTACCTATTTACCTAGTGAGGACCATTGTCCCTTGACTGTATTTTCACCAATTACAGCATTGTGTTCCTTCTGGGAGAAGACAGAAGCGAAGAAGGCATTAAATAATTCAGCCTTCCTTCTGTTCCCTTTTAGCTCTTACCACCTATACATCAGCCTTACTACTCCTCATCCTTCCTCTTGCTCCTAATATAGTCAGAAAAATTCTTTTTATTACTTTATTTATTACAGTTCTCTCTCCACATTCATGGGTTTCACATTCACGAATCTGATTACTTGCGAGTCTACATGCTCCCCCTCATTATCTTTCTCCCCTTCCCTTGGTGGAGCAAACAGGCCACAGGATAGCCCAGGGAGGGGGCTACTGGCCGCCTTCCCAGCGGTGATCCTGGGCTGGACCTGCTCTGGCCCCGCACACTTTGCGGTGGGCAGTCATGCAGCAGATTAGCTCCGTTACTGTGAACACCACCCGGAAGGGACACCCACAATCTGAGCCTCGATAAGCCTTGCTCAGATCACTGGTCTCCCTTCCAGATGGTGATAGCAGGAAAGGGTCTAAGCTGCCTTACAATCACCTCCCAGAAGGGATGCCTGCAATCACTGGCCAGCCTCCCTTCCAGGCAGCAATTGCACAAGAGAGTCTAAGCTGCCCACAATTGCCACCGAGAAGGGAACACTTGCAATCGCCAGCCTCCCTTCCAGGCAGTGATCACAGGAAAGCGCTTAACCTGCCCTGCAATCACCACCCAGAAGGGACACCTGAGATTACCGGCTGGCCTCCCTTTCAGGCGGTGGTCATGGAATGGGGCCTAAGCTGCCCTGTGATCACCACCGGAAGGGACGCCCGCAATCGCCAGCCTCCCTTCCAGCTGGTGATCACAGGAAAGGGCGTAAGCTGCCCCATGAACACCCCCTGGCAGGGATGCCCACGATTGCTGGCTGGCCTCCCTTCCAGGCAGCAATCGTGGGAGAGGCCCTAAGCTGCCTTGCGATTGCCGCCCAGAAGGGACACCATGCGATCACCGTCCGCACTCTCTTCACCCGTTGCCTACACCACCTGGGCCTTTGCCAGTGAGGGTGTTCCAGAAGTGGGCGGCAGGGTTGTGCAGGGTGGGTGATCCCCTGTTCCCTGCACTCCCTTGGCTGCTGCCTGTGCCTGCATGCCACAGGAACATGCGACGAAGGCTGTCACCCTTTCTATGCATGCCCTTGGCTGCCTCCTGTGTGGGCACACTGGGGCAGGAGGGTGAAGGGAAGGTGCAAGTTATTTGTATTTTTTTTTTTTACATTCACAAGGGTTCTGTGTCCCTATCGCTCACGAATGTGGAGGGACTACTGTATTATTATTTTACCACCACCAGCAAGCCTGAGCTTATTCTGAGCTTTTTCCGTACCAATATTGGCTACTTGTTTGTATTCCTCTTTGGTGGTTTCCCTCTTCTTCCACTTTTTATATATGTCTCTTTTGAATCTCAGCTCATCAGAAAGTTCTTCGTATACCCACCCTGCTTTCCTTAGACATGTCCTAGTATTCCTTCTCATTGGACTTGTTTGCAACTGTGCTTTCAATATCTCACTGTAAATCTTAAGAAGTCTCCTCTGCCCACACTTCCTCAGCTCATTGCAGCCTGAGAGGCAGAGGTAGTGGACTGGCAGCAAGTCTATAGCATGATTTACCTTGATCTGGAGAAGCTCACAGTGGAAGTAACTAAGAATCCCAGTGCAGAGCAGGTCTCATAGCCACCTCTTAGGCTCAGTCTTGCTACAGCATTTCAGAGGCCTAGTTGCCAAAGGCAAAATTCTTTGTATAGGGACTATACTGAAGAGGGGAAAATAGATTAAATGAATAGCTGAACGTATGTGGAGAGAAAGAGAGTTCATCAACAGTATTTTATAAAAAGGCAGACAGCTAATACCATGCAATATTTTCAGATGGTTGGGAGACTGACAAGATCTATTATATTAGTGCTTGGAGAAGAGGGGGAAAATTGGAAGACGGGGACAGAAGAACTGCAAAGATAATGTAAAGAAACACAAAGCAATACCAAAGGCTGAAATGCGGGGAGAAAATTAAGGTGTCTTCTTTCCTTTCAGCAGCAGCTGTAATCAGCTTGGAAAAGGGAGAGAATTGAATCTTTTTTCTTTCTTTCTTTCTTTTTAGGGCTGACAGATGGTAAATCCACGGCTTTCTCATTTCATATACTTCTACCTATTCTTCATTCCCTTGTTGATGGCAAAATAATGCTAAGAGGCATATTGGCAAGGAGAGGAAAACATTAGGCAGGCTACCTCATAATACTTTTTGTACCTCATCCTTCTGCCTGTGGACTTGCAAGAATATTTCTTAAGTCTCCCATAAGAAAGTACAACTGTATGGCTCAGGGGATCTATTCAGAAACTTCTAGGTGGGTTCTTTAATGTTGAAGTTTGCTGTTCTAGGCATCTTTCCAAACTTTAGTACAAAGTGCTGGTAGAGGTTAAGTGTGCTCAATGATGTTGAAATGTTTCAGCTTGACTGGCAGATGAATTTTTGTTTTTTCAAAACTAAGAAAACTATTAATTTAATCGAGTCACCATAAGTCCATAGGCAACTTGAAGGGACATATACACACAAAAGAAGATACCTGAAAATGGGACATTTGATCCAGAGATACAGGACTGCTTTCTTCTCGAGGAACCTTCCTGCTGCCTATTAGCATGTGTCACCTGAGCTGACCATCTCCCTATACCTAATGGTAGGGCTTGCTCTTTCAGGCCAAGGAGGAGGAGAAGGAGGAGGGGGGGGGAGGATATTTTTAGTAATAAGTCTCCCAATCAGCAGTGTTACTGCAGTCTAGGCCTACCTGGAGATAGCACCCGATATCATTTTTGATATCAAACCGTTCGGCTTTCCCCTGCCTCTCCGCTCCATGGGTTTGCGAGGCCACCGGACAAGCATGCAAACAGGCACAGCCCGATAATTGCTGGACATTCCACTCTCCACCCAGGCAGGCCAGATACAGCTGGTTCGTCACTTCAGGGACCTCTCCGGCAAACACCTCATTACATATGTGCGATACTAACAAACGCTACCTGCCCTGAGCAGGCTACTGGACAAAGGTTGTGCCATCCACTGGTAAGCGCTGCATATTTGCATAATGGCCACACTATTGTTAATTCGGCTCTGATTCCATCGTGCAAAGTTGTGAGCTTTCTGAGACATTGTCTCACACCCAAAACTCATTGTTTTCCCTGGGGAAGGCATAGCCTGCAGTCCCAATTCACTCTATAAAAACTCCTGATTCCTAGACCTTCCTTGGATTACTCCTGAGTTTCATCCCGTCTTGCAGCTGCTTGGCTTGGTGAGCTCCCCTCAGCTAATCGAGCTGACCTTCTTCTTTGCACCCCCGGCTTCTTTCCCAAGGTCCAGGACGACGAGACAGGTGTCGTATCACCCATTTTTCTCTGAAAGTTCCTATCCTTAATTCAACCTCTAATTTCTTAGTTAGCTGTGTGACTGTGGTGTTGTTGATATTTGCTTGTATTCAATAAAGCATCATTTCTATTACTTTAAACCCGTCTGACTGCTTGACTGACCTGAACCCGTAGACGCTGGGTTGCAAGATCCCGCTAAGTTACCCTGCCTCTCGCTAGCTTAAGTGAGTGCTCCAGCTAATTGTCCCCAAAATTGTGTTTTATAGTTTGGTTATTTAGGTGTCCCTCCCGGGACCCCCAGAGAACTGGGTAACACCAGAGTATTTGGTAATGCACAGACAGAAACTGAATAAATTACCAGTTCCACTTTATCATCTCCACCCCACACACACTTAATCTAACTTAAAATAAACACATACAGTTTGGCTAAAAATAGATAAAAAGAATTTACTCACATAATCTTGTGCATAGTTTACACAGGTTCAAATTCCTGAAGAAAGGTAAGATGAAAATAAGAACTCACATGCTTACAAGAAAGCATGCTTGCTGGAGGATCAAAGACCACATGCTTGCAGGAAAGCAAAAAGGAAAGAGAAAGAGAACATGCAAGGGAAAGTGGGTGTTGACCAAACAACAGAAAGTTTACTCTAGGTAGTCCCCTCTACACCTACAATAGACATGCAAACTAACTAGCCAGTTAACTAAGCATGCAAAAGTTGCCACTCCCAACAGAGGATAACTTTCTATGTACTTTCAAAGACTGGTACTACTTCTTGTCGTTATTAACTGTCATCAAGTTAACTTCAGTTTATGGTGACCCTATGAATACTGGATTACTAAGTCACGCTATCACCAACCACCCTGCTCATCTCTTGCAGACTCAGGACTGTGGCTTCCTTGAGTCTGTCGATCTGTAATGTGGCCTTCTTCTTTTCCTCTTGCCTTTTACCTTACCAAGCATTCTTGTCTTTTTTACTGATCCATAGCTTCTCATGATATGTCCAAAGTACAACAGTCTCAGTTTAGTCATCTCGGCTTCTAGGAAGAGTTCAGATCAGATTTTTTCTTCTCATTTATCTCTTTAAGCAGTCCAGACTACCTGTACAACTCTATTCCAGCACCACATTTCGATGGAGTTGATTTCCATCCTATGAGCTTTTTTAACCGTCCAGCTTTCACAACCAAATACATGGAACCTGGAAATGCAATGGCATGGACAATCCTAACTTTAGTATTCAATCTTTACACTTCAGGATACTGTCTAGTTCCTTCATAGCTGCCCTTCCAAGTCCTAGTCTTTTTCTGATTTCTTGACAACAGTCTCCATTTTGATTATTTTTTTAAAAAAATATTTTTTATTAAGATGATTTTTTTCTAAAATACTTTAAAAGTTACAAAGCATAGAGATAAAAAGAAAAGAGAAAATTAAAATACAATATTATAAAAAAGACAAATCAAGACAAAGAAAAAAGGGGGAAAGAGAAGAAAGGACTTTCAATCTTCTTTTTGATAGTTATATATGTATTTAGTTGCTCATACCTCTCTCTGAAAAATTACAACATATTCCTTTCTTTCAACAGTTTATTCTTTCTAATAATCAAAACAAAAAGTTATTATGTCATTTTATTATTTTCACAAAAACTTTATAAGAGGTTTTTAGTCTTCAAAAAAGTTCACTAGTGACCTTTCTGTAATCAAATATTTAGTCTTCATTCTGATTAATGACTGAACCACGGTATGGAAAATCTTGAACTGTTTCTAATGTCTTCAACATCTGCTTTAAAGTTATGTGAATCATCTGCGGCCATTGCTCTTTCTTTCTCAATGTTCATCTGTAAACCCACCTTTGCATTTTCTTCCTTGACTCTCATCAGTAATTGTTCCAAGTCTTTGCTATTTTCTGCTAGCAACATAGTGTCATCTGCATATCTAAATTGCTTTTTAAAGTATTTTTATTTAACATGTCCAGATATATAAGACAGAATTATAACCATATTTTAAAAAACAAGAAAAAGCAGAGAAAAAAGGCAGTAAGATAAATAGCAAAAGAAGAATGAAAGAGAAAACAAAACAGACAGCAGTGATTAATTTACATTAATCTATAAGAACCTTCAGTGTTTCTATCATGCATTAAATCATCAACCTCCTTTATATAAATTACATTTCTTAATAATCAAATTGAAATTAATACCCAAACATATATATTCCCCACAGAAAATCCATAAAACATTTTTATATATTTATTAAAAATTATTAGTAATCTTTCTTAGTAATCCTCAACTATTGCTATTACTCTTTCTGTAACCTAAGTTACTCCACTACTTTGCCTCTTGGCTGTATATGCTTCTATTCAACTAATCAAATCACCTCTTTCAGTTTCAACACCAATCTGTCATAACAACATCTTTGCCTCATAATAACAATAATGAAAGTTATATTCTTCCTTTCATTTTTATTAACACTGGATCCTTTAAGTTAATTATTTTTCTTTTTTACCTTTCCTTTGCTAATATTCAATAAACCCCAGTCTCATACTCTTATCCATTCTAAATACCTAAATCACACTTAATAACCTTTTTTAAAAGTTAATTTCTTAAATCAACAACCTTTATTTTATGACCACTTCTTTTACACTAAATCATCATCCAATAATGAGCCCCATGTAAACCTCTTAAACCAGCAAAACCAATCCTTATTTGTTTATTCTTTCCCACTCAACTTTCACCTTTAACTTTTTGCCAACCTTTGCAGTTTCACAAATTGGGCATTGTTCAGCAAGAAATTTACTCTTCCCCCTTTTTCATACAGTTTTATTAGACTTTCTGATTTCAATCTATAGGCTTGAAGCTTCTTAAAAGTAATCCTCAACATCTCTCATATCCACACAAGAGGCAAGAAAGTGACCAAACCATTGATGTCACTCCAATTTGAAAATGTCCTTTTATCCATTAAATGCTATAGTAATAAAAAATAGTTAAAACAGACAGTTGCTGGCTTTGAGACCATTAAGCCTTGTACACAGCAGAATGAGTGGATTTGTACCATAGTTTCCTTCACTTTACTCCTGATGGACCACAACAGTCCTGGCAAGCTTGGCTAGGTTTTCAGACTTTGTGGGCAATCTCTTCACTCTCCTGTTTTCTGGGAAGAGAATCACCTACCATGGAGCTCTGTGAAAACAATGTCAGTTGGCCATTATTGCACCCAGAGGTCTGCATATCTTAAATGGCTGATGTTCCTTCCTCCAATTTTCACACTTCCTTCCTCCAAGTCTAATTCTGTTTTATGCATGGTATGTTCAGCAATATAGCTTTGAAATACAGTAGACCCTCCACATTTGCGGGTTTCACTTTTGCAGATTTGATTATTCATGGATTATTTGCTGTCACCTCTGCTGCCTCCCTGTACCATTTTTAATAGAGACTGCAAGCCTCGTGAGATTGAGAAACTGTGAACTGCTATTAAAAATGGTGTGGGGCAGCAGTGGAGGTGGCAGTAAGCCCCACCGGCCACCCCCTTCTGCCTTGTGAAGGAACCCTGATACCTCAGAGGTGGCTTGAACATGGTGATCATACTTTTGTGTGTGTGTTAAATATGGTTTGGTAGGGCCCAGAGTTATTCACGGTTTTTCCACTTTCATGGGAGTCCTGTGCCCCTAACCCTAGAAAATGTGGAGGGGTGACTGTACAAGTAAAACAGAATGGTTGACGAAATGCAGACTTGCCTGACTCCTTGCCAGTTGGAAACCATACTATTTCTCTATAGTCTGTATTGATGGTAGCCTTTTGTCCTGAGTACAGATTGAGCATCAGGATAGTCAAATTTTGTGGCACACACACCTCTTTAGAACAATGCAAAGTATTTTGCAATCTATAAAATTGAAGACATTGCTATAATTTATAAAGCGTAGGCTGATTTTCTTTTGAAAATCTTTGTTTGTTTCTATTTGGTCTTTTAATGTGTTCCTCTGCCAGGCATATAGTGTCCCCATTTTTGGTTTAAATTTTCTTTTGATTTCTCAGAGATCTTGTGGAAGAAGTCTCTTGTTCTTCCTTTTTTACTGTCATCTTCTATTCCTTTGCATTGATTGTGGTAGAAGTTTTCTTTGTCCCTGCACACAAGTTACTGAACTATTGCATTCAAAGTTCTGACCCTATTTCTGTCACCTTTTACTTTTGCTTCTAATCTGCCCTTATCTGCTTGAAGAGTTTCATCTGACGTCCGTTAAGGCTACTCTTTCTTTTTGGATGCAGATAGTGTCTTCTTGAATTCCTCCCTGACAACGTCCCTGGCTTCAGTCTAGAGTTCTTCTGGCTCCCAATCAATTAAGTTTAATAATGCAAATGTATATTTTACATTATCTTTAAATAAATGTGGAGATAGTCTTCAGGTGGTTCTTCAGGAGGTTCTGAGCACGGTGGTCAAGAAGAAGAAGAGAGAGGAAGAGGAAGAGGAAGAGGAAGAGGCGGAGGAGGAGGAGGAGGAGGAGGCCACTGCTAAAACATGAGGGGGAGGGACCACCACTCATCGGTGCTGAATGTGAAAGGCACACCCAAGCCTTGCACTCAAGGCCTGCCCAGCCTGATACCTCTTTGTGATCAGAACTGAACAGCCAGGGAGAATCAAGCCAGGTCCAGGACAACTGGGTCTGCCTCAGTTCTCGCTTTCTGAGAATGCAGTCCCTTCCTCACTCTTGTCCCCCCTTAACGTCTTCCTTTCAGGACTCTCCCCCCTTTTACTGCCTTCCCTAAATCTGCCTTTCTCTCAGAGGTAAGAATCAGCAGTGATTTATATTTTCCAAGACTGTGGTACTGTTAGCACTAAGGTCAAGATGATATTATTGGTAGTGTCTGTATTCCAGGATACAGAATAAGCCTCTGTGACAATGTATTAAGGAACACAGAACTTCAAACATTTATTGTAACACTGTTGCTTTAAATGTGTTTTATATCTAAATGTTTATAAACAGCACACCATTCTTCTCTCTCTCTCTCTCTCTCTTTCAATTCATTCACTATCTCTCGTACACCCAATTCCTCAGTTCTCTCTCCCGCAGAGCTCCTCAAATCTCCAACCTCTCCCAAACACACCACAAATCACACTCTTCTTCAATCACTGCCAGGCAGTTAAAATCTGTTATTTTTCTCTTCCCACCAGCCCCTTCCCTGGGCTATCCAAGGTTCCATTTCACCAGCCAATCAGCTTAAACACTCTTTCAGTTCCAAGGAAGTTCTACTGTCAAGACCCCCTCCCATCAGGTTCGTCACAGTTACCTTTACTGAGCTGTGGAGATAACAGAAAGTTGTGCAGAGCTAATTCAGTTTAGGATGCACGCAGCCCTGTCAATTTTAGCATCCTATAAACCAACTATTCTGGAATCTTCTTAGAACAGAAGGAGACAATGAAGAATCATCTGCATAGATGTTTCTATACAGAGGGGTTTTAAAGTGTCATTGTCTCGTTTCACAGACTACCAGGTGTTACCAGCTGGAGTTTTGGACCCATGACTCAGATTCTATCCATCCATCATTCAAATTCTATCCAAGAATCTAGAAATCAGTGGCATATTCAGATAGAGTGTCACATTCCAAGTAGTGTCAGTTTTTATAGTTTTGCTATTGTGAGGCTATATTTGTTAATTTTATTCAGATGTTTTGTCAAGCAGTTTGGAACTGCTCCCAGAGCAGCTATCATCGCTAGAACCACAATTGGTTTCTTTTCCCAGAGGTGCTGAATCTCCATTTGTAGGTCCTGATAATTTCATAATCTTTCCCCTCTCTCCTCTTTCAATTCTGCTCTCCCCTAGGATCGCCACGTCTTATAATCCTCGCTTTCTTTTTCTCAATCACAATTATGTCTAGTACATTCTGTTCTAACTGTTCATCAGGATGAATTTTAAAGTTCCATAAGATTTATATTTCATCATTTTTGATAACTTTTCCCAGGCTTATGTTCTGAACTGTTCTTTGCAGATGGTAAACCATGGCCCTTTCCACACGAGGAGAGGAATTCGCGTAGTGACGGTTCCGGCCGGTTTTTCCCGGGTTTTTTTGTATCCGCGTTAATGCGCGCTCTCTATCCATACGTCTTATGCTCAGATCCGGCTTAACGCGGTTTCAGAGATCCACACGTTGCCGTCCTGACCACCCCTGCTATTAACATAAACCCGCCCACTATGGCTGTGATAGACTGATTTCGATTTTAAAACTGGCGCGTTGCGTAGTCAACCACGCAATGGCGCGTTGCGTCATCAAGTGCGTACATGCGCATGCACGCACGTACGTATGCAAGGTCCTCCCCAATGCCTCCCGCCTTTCACCGCCATTCCCCACCTCTGGCTAGTGCGTTGGTTGGTGCCGGTCGTTGTGCTTCCTGCTTCGCCGAATTTCTCGCTTGTTCGTGGCTTTGCGATGGAGGGCGAGGTTGCTCGATGACCTGGTCAGGTTCCTGGGGCCCTTTGTTGCGGTCCTGGGTGTAGTGGTGGCCACCAAGCAAGAACAATGAGCAGGATTGAGCGAGGAGGTCCAGGCTCCATCGCGACCATGAGGAGGAGGACGTTTTCTATGCGCCCCTTCTGAGAGGACACTCGCGGCGTCTCCCACACCCCAGAAGGTGGTGGGTCAGGGAGAGGATGCGGAGGACATGGTGGGCTGAGGAGGTGCTTGCATTGGGACGACGACCAGTGGCTCTACCATTTTCGCATGACGAAAGCCACCCTCTTCGAGATCGCTGACCGTCAGTACCACACTTGAGAGGAAAGCCACAGAAATGCGTCAACCCATATCTGTGGAGGAGAGTGGCGATTGCCGTGTGGTGGTTGACAACGCCGCTTATATATCGCAAAACGGCAAACACCTTCGGCTTGGGGATCTCCACAGTCACTGTGATTGTCATTGAGGTGTGTCTGGCGATAGAGCAGGTCCTCCTGTCGTCCACCGTTTCCCTTGGAGACTATCGCAGAGTGAGTACTCTCATCCATCCGCCCTCTCTCCCTTCCGTCCTTCCCCGGCACCCGACGTCTCCCGGTGACGCTATCTCAGCCCAGACCCGTCCGGCCACCATCCCTGCACTGGCCACGCCACGCGCGCGGCCATCCGCGGCCCTCCGTCCCTTCCCACCTCCATCCACCCTTCCCCTCCCACCTCTCTCTCCCCTTCTGTCCTTCCCCGCGCCCCGACGTCTCCCGGTGACGCTATCTCAGCCCAGACCGGTCCCGCCACTATCCCTGCACTGGCCATGAAGGTAATGTTTGTTTTTTGTGTTGCCACCCATTGCAGGTCATGGATGGATTCCATCGCATGGGATTTCCCCAATGCATCGGTGCGAGTCATGGTACACACATTCCTGTGCGGCCACCAAAAGGAAGAGGGGAAGAGTTCATAAACCGCAAGAGCTCCTTCTCCATTCTCTTGCAGGGGATGGTGGACCATGAAGGACGGTTTTTGGATATTGTCCTTGGCTTTACAGGCAGAACACACGACGCATTTGTTTTCCGTCACTCCTCCTTGTGGCACGCCATGGAGGCTCAGGACGGTATGTTCCTGGGAACCCTACCATCACCATAAATGGCGTTTCCCATTGGTCCAGTCATCCTTGGAGATGCGGCGTACCCCCTGTCAAGGTGGTTGATGAAGCCATACGGAGGGGCCATGGACCCAAGGAAGTTGGCTTACAACAGGGTTTTCAACCGCTGTCGAACGTGGTGGAGCGGGCCTTTGGAAGGCTGGAGGCAAATGGCCTTGCTACTTTTGGGCTCCCTAACCGTGTCCCAGAAGAACTACCTTCCTGTCATATCTGCTTGCGTGGTCCTCCACGACATTTGTGAGTCCAAGGGCCACAGTCCTGCACCCCGACCTAGCTCCCCCACCTCTGCGTCTCCCACAAACCCGGGATAACAAATTTCCGTCTCCTCCGGCAGGAGGCTCCGTGAAGGGGAATATCTGAGAAACGCCATCGCAAGCCTTATTGCCGAGGACAATGTCCAGTAGATTTGTGATTTTCTCCCTGGTTTGAAGTTGGAATTTTAAGGTTTTTTGCCCCTCCCCCTTCTGTGAATATTTTCCCCATTACAAATAAACTTTACTCTGGTTTTGTTGCTCAAATAACAGGGATTGCTTTTATTATTTCAAAAACACAAAAACGACATGAATGGCAAACAATAGTAACGACTTCAAAGGAAAACAAGATATATGGCAACTCCCCTTTCATAGGAGAAATAGGAAACATAACTTTAAACAGTTAGATCGTGGATGTTGCTAACAAGTTAACGGGGCCAAATGGGCAGGTAGGTGGGTAGGTGGTAGGTGGGCAGGTAGGTGGGGGGATGCATGTCTCAAGGGCTGTACCTGTGGCAGTGTCTCTTGACCCTTGGGAAATGTCGTCTTGCCACCTGCTGCTGGGAGGAGGTCGATGGGCTCCCTCCCATTGCAAAGCTTTGGCCTGGTTCGGGCTCAGTTTCTTCGGAAACCACACTGCCATGATTCCTGGGGAGGATTGCAGCATTTCTTGCATTCACTGCATCTGCGATTGCAGACATAACCCTGATACATTCCCTAAGCAGGGAGAGCAGCTCCCTGCGTTCTTCTGTCGCTGTGGAACTCTCATGCTGGAACTCCCTGACGCATTCCCTGTTGAGCTCCTGCTGCTCCCGTATGAGATCCATGGTAGCTATGGTAGCAGCGGGAAGGTTCTCACTATGCCCCGCTGCAGTGGTCCTATGGCGCGACATGCGTAGTCTGGACCGGGGAGACAGGCCTGCGGCGGTAGTGCTGCGTGTCACCTCTGGTGCTACGTTGCTTGCCTCATCTAGGGAGAGTGAAAGCGAAACGGAAGTAGCATTGTGCTGGTTAATGGGACGTGGATTTTTGCCGGGCAGCAGCAAAACCAATCACATCTCTCATCATCCCATGTATCCCGTGCATGCAAACAATAGTATGTCTAGTTTAAGTGAATCATGCTCACTCATGAGACACCAGGCTTGACTGTTGTTCAAAAGGTACAGCAGGAAGGTTCCTGTACCTTCCGGCCAACACCTCCAGTGCTATGGTGACAAGGTGTGGAGTAAGGGTGGTGGTTAAAAACTCACCTGTACCAGTGGTGCTGTCATTTTCCGCTCTAGATGTCCCAGGATGAACTGCCGTGTTGCTGGTGTCGTCCATGCCTGCATTGGGGGATAGGTTGTGAGGCGTGAAAGAACAAGTCTGCTGAGAATGCATTCTGCATGGCTCCCGGCGGCCCCCCTCCGGCCTTCCCCCCCCCCCCATTGGCCTATGCACATTGATATCCAGCTGGAAGGGACCAGGCACATACTGCGCGCCGTTTGCATGCTCCCACACCGTTAGCATACCCAGAGACCCACAGGAATCAAGGAGTTCAGACAACTTGGCCGGTCTGGGGAGCAAAAGTTTGCTATTGAGTTAGTGAGTAAGTAGTGATGCAGGAATCGAAAGGTAGGTAGCATGCACATTGCAAAAGCATTCTTTCCGCTTCATGGCAGTCATGCCCAAGGGCTATTGCGACCCAGGGAGATAAAGCGAAGACTTATACGTTTGTTGACACACTAACAACCTGCCTTACCTGATGTCTCCACATTAGAAGTATCCAGGGAATCCCCAAAAAGCTCCTGGCTATGGGCACGCTCTGGAGCACAAAAGGGGAAACGAATGGGTGGAATTTGCATGCATAGATGAGTTAGTGATACAAAAATAAAATGAGGGTACCCTTACTTAACATTCCTACCTTCTGATGCTGCAGCCCCCTCCACTCCGTGATCCCCGTCCTCCACAATCTGTAGGCTCGCGATGACCCTTGGTGGGTGTGCACCCGCGTCACCACCCAAGATTCGCGACAGCTCCTCGAAGTCAAGGACAGGTAACCCGGGACGAGCCTGTCCTTTTGTTTGCAGCGACCGCATGACGGTAGTCCAGCCGCATCCACTTAGTTTTTGTGCGGTATTCTTTCCGCTGTCCTTTTGTGCCCTCTTCTTTCCATTTCCCTGGCTATTTCTTCAAATATTTCGATATTCCGGTAACTTTCCTGAAGATCCACCTGGTACTTCTGTTCGCCCCACGCTTCAAGGAGATCCTTTACCTCGGAGTGGCGCCACACAGACCCCTGCCTTTTGCCCTGCTTCTCCTCGGGTTGACCTCTCCCTCTCCAGGGCTGGACACATTTCCCTGGCTTGCATCTTGGGTCTCCATAGCCACCTTCAGCTAAACTCTACTCCGCAAAGTTTGGCTGACCACGGGTCTCACATCCAAGAGAATGGCTCCCTCCGGGTCGCCCCAGCGCAGTTCTCTTCCGGCGACGCTTCACACATGCGCAGCAGCCACCAGGACTTGGTGCCACGGGACCCCCACAGGAAGGCGGTGGAACTGCAGCCTTCCTGTGGGCTAGTCGGGGCGGAGGGTGGGAGGAGATTAGAGGAGCGTGTGAGTTTATTGTTTTTATACTGTTATTAGATAGATAGATAGATAGATAGATAGATAGATGAATAGGCAGATAGATAGATAGATAGATAGATAGATAGATAGATAGATAGGCAGATAGGCGGATAGATAGATAGAGATCAGAGTGTAGTCTTTAAAGAAGAGGGAGGGAGAGAGAGAGAGAGAGAGAAATGAGGCGTAAGGTGCCCTCTGGGACGATTTCGAAACTAGGGAGATGCTGGCTATGGTCGAGTGGTGCGGAGGGGTCAATGTACTCCTCTGTAGTACCAATGCCCCCAACAGGGAGTGCTCGAGACCATGGCCGAGATCACAGTAGGGGTTCGACCGGACGGCCGCGCAGGTCAACTCCAAATTCAAGGCCATCAAGGCGGCGTTCTACAGCTGCATGGAATGCTTCAATGGCCACCCACCCCATGCAGCCAAGCCTCCCCTCTTCCGCACCATGCTGCGGCTGTGGAAGTCTGCCGGGCGCCCCTCCTGGCGTGGCCGCAGAAGAGGACGTGAGTACCCTTGACAACCATCCCCCTCCCAATGAACAAGTGATGGTCAATCAAACGGTGGGGGGTTCCTGGTTCACCCCATTATGTGAGCACACTGACAGAAGCATGTGCCACTTCCCAGGTGCCAGACGCCGTGCCACCAGGCGGAATGTTGATGTCGCCGGGACCCCAGAGAGGGAAGGCAAGTGTGATACCTCTGGTTCTTATGAGATTCCCAGCCCTGTCCCTGCGTATGCCAACACGTGGGGAACTAGTGTGTTCTCTGCGAGGTCTGCCCGCTGTTTTGCAAAGGTTGAGAGCTTTGCTTCTTGCCCTGTTCTCCAGAGCCTGAAACAATCGTGCTGGGGAACACCTCGGGCCCCGGGGAGGAAAGTGACGTTGAAGGTGCAGGGGGAGATTATGGGTAAAACATGTGCAACAGCTTTGGCGTGAAAACTTTATTCACAGCTAGGAAGTTGATCTGTTTTCGGGGCAACATCTGTTTCCCGCTTGTTTCTATTTCAGCCACAGGTGCACAAGCAGAGAGCCCCACTGGTCCTTCCCCCGGTCACGGCGACCTGGTGATTGACATGCCAGGGGAAGAGGAGCCAGCAGCTTGACGGTACAGTAACCACCTATGTGGGAGAAAATGTGGAGATTAGATGCACAATTGCTGACAGGGATGTTGAACAGTTTCCTTCCTTTCGCAGTTGGCACGCTGTCCGCAGGAGGACAACAGGGACACTTTCCTGGAGCATCCTCACACACAGCTGGCAAGTATAAAAAAATCACTCCGCGGAAGGTGGCACACATGGAGGCCCACTCCAAGGAGTGCCTCACTCCAACGTCACCTTTTCTATCCAGGTACATCCCCCCAGGACCTGAGGTCCATCCAAACTACTGATGGCGGGGATGACCACGCTGGAAAGGAAAACAGCCGAGATGTGTAAGTTAGCAACAGGGTGGCCATGATGGAAGGTTGGCTACGGTGCTTCCACCAAGCGTGTCAGCACGGCGTCCTAATACCTACACTCCCTCCCACAGACGAGTCACAGAGAAGCCTCCTGGAGGTGTCAGCCGCCCTGGAAAACTCGTATGCGGACATACGGAGGGAGCTGAGGGAGATAAAGAGACAGCTGAGGAGGGGCAACCTCCTATGATGTTTTGAACTGTTTCCTTTTTTTTCTTATGTTATGTTAGGAATGTAGTTATTTAATAAAACATATTTTTCTAAGCTTTTCCGTGACTTGTTTTCAATGGTTGCATGTAACCAGTTCACCCTTGGAAGCAGTCAGTTCAACCTGGATGCCACCTGCCATAGCAAGGCAGGTGTGGAAAGCACTTGAAGATTGTGTGAACAGGCCCCAAATCCCATGCCAAACCTGGATGCTAAGCAGGGTGCGTTAGGATTTAAACCCGGATGGGAGTCCACCACTTGAAATCCATGGTTTTGAAGGATGCCCCATACAGCTTATGCCCTATACCTGCTAGTACTTGGAGCAACTGCATCTTTTGACAGAGAAGCCAGGTGACCAGTTTGAGCTGCAGGGTGCTTTTGGAGAACTGGATGGAGGTTGCTTGCCACAGAGTGTTCCTTGTCTGATCCCTCTGTCCGCCTCGAAGGACGGGCCACCGGGGATCCACCTGCGAGGAAATAGTGTGTTGGGGAGGCTGGTGTACACAAAGCAGATGGTCATCTTTCTGTCCGTAGCACCCCCCACTCAGCCCCCTCCTCCCCATCCTTCCAGACCACGTCCCCGTCGTGGCCCCCACCAACCGCCCACCAATCAAGCTCTAGTTCTGTTGGAGCAAGGGATGTCAGTCGGGTCACACTCTCTTTGGCCTCAAGTGACACCAACTGCAAATCAATCACACCGTTCGGGGAGATAAATGGTTGGGCTGAAATGCCTGCATTCGCCATCCCCAGCTAGCCACCCCACCGCACTCATTTCAGTCCATTCTGCCCAATGCAGACATGGCCCCCTGCCCGTTCTTTCCCTCATGTTCTGGGCATTTCTGGGGGACAGTCAGGGGTAGCCCCACGATGCTTTCTCAACGTGAAGGCGGAGCTCCGTGGTCCCCCTTGCCCCCCGGCTCACACATTCAGCGCTTTGTGGCAGGTTCAGAAATGACAAGTATAGGGGATACTTTCTAAAAATCACCCCAATATGCCGCCGCGGAAGCCAGGTGGCTGTGGGTCTTTCACTTTCATCCGCGGTAGCAATGGGGGGGGGGTTGAAAGAAATAATCCCAATTTGCAAAACCTGTAATTGATATCCCCGCAGCGCTTCTTCAAAGTGAAGGCGCCATTACTCCGAGGCTTCCCGCGGGACCCCTTGGCGGCCACCATGCTGCCCTGTCCATTCAGTGCCCTCTTGGCAGGCGCCGGAGGGTCCCCACCACCGCAGCCGTGGCCCCCCTTGCCCTCCCGCCTCACACATGCAGCGGTTTGTGGTGGGTTGCAAAATGGCGGTGTCACTAGAGGCGACTTCCCAAGAAATTCCCCCCCATCTCCACCCCCATCCCCACCCCGGATAGCCCACTCCGCAGGGATGAAGCAATGAATTCACAGTCCCCCTGAAGCTCCAATATCCCCACGGAAGACAAAAGGCGATTTTAAGATGGACTGTAAAGAAATAATTGCAATTTAGCGTACCTTTTCTTTTTCCTGCTGTGAGCTCTCGCTAGCGAGGATTAAAAATGGCGCCGTTCAGCTCTTTGTGGGTGGGCCAACCGCCGAAGCTGTCCACGCCCACGGCCCGCCCCCCGTTCATCTCAGGGGCGAATCCGCGCGAATCTGCGCTTCCACACAAGTGAGCAAGGACGTGATTGCGCGGATGAGGGGGAAAAGAAACACTTTTTTTCTGGTTTTTAAAAAGCACGTGCAAGCACAGTTGGAACGATTCTGAGCGGATTGACGTGTGGAACTGGGAAATTAAAAACAACTCAGCGCATTTTAAGGTATGGAAGACCTCCATCACGAGATATCGTGCTACACTGCGCTAAAACGTTTTATTACCCCCGTGTGGAAAGGGCTCATGTTGTTGTTGTTCTTATTATATTTATTTATCCCAGTATTTCCTCCAAACACAGATTTCAAGGTGCCTTACAAATTAAAACACTATAGTTGAAACACATAAAAGATCAGACATCAAAATGGCGATAAACTATTAACAACAGTAAAAAAAACAGTTTAAAATACAATTAAAATGTTTAAAAAGCAGTTTAAAAAACAATGCAATTACAGTAGTACAGCATCTTTTTTAAGAAGCCCCCTTTATGACACCATCAGTTCTCAAAAATCTGTCAAAATAAATAATCCTTCTTCTGTGGATGGAAGGAATTAGGGATAAGATGAATTCAGAATTTTCCGAATCTGGATCTAAATCCCTGGAAGAGTCTGGGAATCCATGAATCTCACAAATCTCGAATCTTTTGAATCCTTTTTTCAAAAGGGGTTTAAAAAGCAAGGGAAAGAAAGCACTTACTGAAAAGTGTTTTTGAAGCAGAATTTGACAGTTTCAAGTCCTGCAGCAAGGAGGGCACTTAAAAACAACAACACCACCAGCCTCTAGTTCAGTCTCAGTTCTGCACCCTGCCATCTCAAGTCAAGTCTCAAGTCCTGCAACAAGGAAGGCACTTAAAGAAAAAGAAAAAACAAACAGCCTCTAGTCCAGTCTCAATTCTCTACCCTCAAGTCCAGTCTCAAGTCCCGCAAGGGACTTTCAAGTCAAGTCTCTAGTCCAGTCTCAATAATTCCCAATCTCTATCCTCCAGTCTCAAGTCAAAAGAATAGAGATTATTATCTTGCAGAGGGAGGCAGCTGCGGAGACAAGCAGCATGAGTGGGCACAGGCAGCCCCACAGAGTAGGGGCACAGGCAGTATCTGGTGCACACGCGGGGCTTTATGTCATGATTTTCGCACACCCCGGGGCCCACTGGTCAATCAGGCTTTTGCTGGGCCCCAGAGGTGCCCATTTTTGAAAACAAACTATTTGGTGGATTCGAAAGACTCAGTTCGCCTGTCACCTTCTTGCTCTGGTGAAGGACAGCTTTCTAGAACCGGCAAATTTGGCCAGGCGTTTCTTGGTTCAAAGGCTAGAGGTTATATTTATTGAATACAAAAATACAAAAAGATTCTGTTATAACAGGGTGCCGATAGAGATTGGAACCCTGAACAAAGGGTGGGACAAGCTTTATCATCAGAGATACAGGTGATCAGGGTGCACACCCACTGCAGCATTTTTCACCAATCACAGTATTCAGGTAAACATTATACACACCCATTGCAGCCACCCACCCCATATTAGGTAAATGCCCATATAACCATATAAGAGTAAAGGTCCAGAGACTTCTGACCATGTAAGGAAATCTCCAGGGGCAGGTAGTATGAAGTTTCTTCCAATCACAAGTGACCTTCCAAATATGGCCAGGTTCCGGTGAGGTAGTAATAGACATGAGTCAGCAGACGGGAGGGGCTGGGGTCTCCTGTGTATGTGACAACTCCTTAATCTGTGATGGTGATTGTTTTCCCCCACTCACACGCCTATTTTGGCATGGGTATTCGGATTCACAGAATTGTTGAATCCTTGCCGAAGATCGAGGATTCAGTTGGCCCATCCCTAGAAGGAATGAAGTGGAGGCCTCTAAGCTTCATAGGAAGGGAGTTTCACAATCTGAGGCAGACACTGAGGCACAGCTATTTGCTCTTTAGTAGATTTTTTTTTATGGAAAAAATATATGGAAGTAGTAGTATGAATCACAAGAACGATGATATCTGCATCTCTCAAAATTCCATGAATGAGGCAGGACATTTGCATTACAAAGACCTGGCCTGGAAATATCCTAACATTGACCTCTGCCTATCACAGGACTGCACCTGGTTATATTACCTGGAGTCATTTATATGCAAGACCACAATGACTTTGTGGCGCATTTGAAACAAATTTCCCATATCCTTTTCCCTCCCTCTGCTGCTGTATTTCAGGCAGGCACAAGGAAATGAATAGAGGCATGATGTAAAGACTAGTTCATTAGCTGCCCTGCCATAGCCATTCCATGCTGATGCTTGGCTTGCTCCTCAGGGATATAGTTCAGATTTCCAGAAGCCCCAGCATCTTTCACAAGAAGCTAGGGATGTGTTCTGAACACATTAATCCATCTACACCCATCACATCAAAGCAGGAGTCTCATATAACACTGGGGATGAGGATGGTAGTATAAGATCTATTGAATGGATTATTTCTTGCCACTGGAGGGCTAACACTTTCCCACAGGAGGTTGCCAACATAAGCTCTTTTGCATGAAGAGTTCTCAAGTGCTCTCTGGTCTAATGTCTTGGTCTCCCATTTTAATCAATGGAGTATCTGCAAATTGGCCACAGAGATTGCATATAGAAATGCTTAGAAACTCTCCACCCTCCATCCTTGACAAGTGCCTTGCATAATTCAGTGTTTAGGGGCATAGAGTTAGTTTCTCTCCATCAAGCTGTGGCTTCTATGGGTTTATCAACCTCAAATCTGAAGGTAACAATTCCATAAGTAACACGTTCCTTCAGATCTGCTTCCAGAACCTTCCAGATATTGCCAAAGGTTTGAGAACATTGCAGTAATACTGAGATCATCTTGCAAAGTCAGTCATGAATGTGAATAATTCACTGCTTTCCCACACTGCAGAACTTTTTCTAATGGCTGGCATACAGTTCACAGCTTTAGGCAGAGTTTAAGGATGTTAGTTCTGGATTACAATTTCCAGCATCTCCACAAAGCTGTTACCAGGCCATACACCCCCTCACTCTGATATGGTTTAATTGGCAAAATACAATTTAATTAGCAAAATATATTAATTGGCATAAATGTAAAATACACTCTGCTATGGCTGGGTGGCCAGGCTGAATACAAAGAAAAACACTGGCTGAACATGTGCTATGCAAAGTAGGTCAGAAACTCTCTCTAGGCATGCCAGGTCATAGTCAGGACATCACCAGGTGACTCCAGAGATAATACACTTAAGCTAAGCTGTATTGACTCTACTTTGGTTGATCGTGAGAGGGAAGTTCCCACCAAACCACTGATTGTTTCAACCCTTTTTCCCACCGACCTCTAAATTGTTCCATTGTCCCTACAACTTCCAACCATTACAGAGCTATCATGACAGCCATTAGCTCTTTGTCATTTAACAGTAAGATCGTTAACACAGCCCAGACCTCATTGTCCACTGTGTGAATTCAATATTCGGCAGGCCATTCACACCCATGCCCTCCAGGCAGAAATTGTGTATAAACACCCTCCCTCCCCCGTTTTGAGCAGTTAGACACAGTATCTCACTTGCTGGTAGCCACACTATCAGTCTGATTCCCAGATGAGTACTGTCCTTAAGTGCGGGTGCCAAGCCACATCACTGTTTCTTCGCTGCTTTCTGGATCAATAAATACCACCCTCATTGCCCTTGAAATTTCACTATCAACAATTTTCCTTCCTTTTCCTTCAAGCTAGCCTTGTGTGACTGTGTGAGTGCTTGCTTCTTCCGTGTGATTGTTAATTCCCCCAGATAAACACATTTTAGTTTACCTTTGAGTCTTTGGCTGGTTTCTCCCTGCAGAGACCCTATAAACATTGGTGGAAAGATCTTACTAGGTCACCCCCCTCTCACAGGCCTCCTACTTTTGAGCTAATAATTCTCCACTGTTGAATGGAGGTGCTGGCATTGCAGGCGGACCTCAGCGTCACCCCACATTTTGGGGTAGCAAAGCTGGCTGGGGGATTCTGGGAGTTGTACTCCAGAAAAGTAATGTTTCTAAGCTCAGGTTTTCAGGTCCTACTTGGTGGAAGGTCCAAACTCCTATAGGGAATATTGGTAATCAGTGAGCATGATTACTGCATATTCAATATATATTTTGTATTTAAAATGAGAAGGATTGCTTAGAACCCACCACATATATCTACTGCCTTGACTCAGCAGTCTATGTGAACAGCAGGTGCACAGTCTGTCTCTGTCACAAGTTTTGTTTTGTCTCACAGTTTGGGATGCTCTGAAACTGCAAAGTATAGATGAATATTTAGATTTTCATTCTATGCAGAAAAGAGTAATACCATCACTGCTACAAGAGAAATTGAAATTTCTTTCTTATTTTTTGAAAGAATCCTACACCTGGCCGCAGCAAAGTTTAAGCATGCCAGGTTACATGAAAGATTCTGCTTCCATGGGCTTCCAGCAGAAACAAGGAACTATGGATGCTGCCACTCTCCCATATGAGTGATGACCTCCAGATTCTTGGATTCCATTCAGCCTTTGAAGAATTGCACATACAAGGCAAAATGTGCAGTCACTTTTCTGCCCATTTGTTTAGTGAGTAACTGGTCTGCTCCCCAGTGTTTCAGTGTTCAAAGCCAAATTAAGTCAAAGAAAAGACTAACACACCTTCTGTCATGGAAAATTGATCCTTTAGTTCCCTTTAGAGCCATGGTTTTGGCCTCCTTGGGTGGGAAGTTATGCTGCTGCATAGCAAAAATGCAAAAGTCCAGGAATGTAGTGTATCCATAATTAGACAGTAGTGTGTCTATGCAAGGCAAGGAGTCCATGATCTTTCTAGACTCAGATCTTCCCTCCTCTTCTCCCATCTCTCCTTTTTAAAGTGGCATTTCCCCTGAATTTGTAAAGTAATTACCCTGCCAATTCATAGTGATAAAAACCATCTTTATTAAAAGGAGGGAGCGCTCTCGCTGAGAGACTGTGGAATATGCTAGATCTACAAAGTAACACAGTCTCTAGCGAGAGCACTCCCTCCTTTTTAAATAGAATCATTTTATCACTATGAATTGGCAGGGTAATTACTTTACAAATTCAGGGGAAATGCCACTTTAAAAAGGAGAAATGGAGGAGGGGAAGAGGAATCTGAGTTAGAAGATCATGGACTCCCTTGCTTGCATAGACACACTACTGTCTAATTATGGATACACTACATTCCTGGACTTTTGGTTTATCAGCAGCATAACTTCCCACCCAAGGAGGCCAAAACCCATAGGCTCTAAAGGGAACTAAAGGATTAATTTTCCATGACAGAAGGTGTGTTAGTCTTTTCTTTGACTTAATTTGGCTTTGAACACTGAAACACTGGGGGAGCAGAGCCAGTTATTCACTAAACAAATGGCAGGAGCTGGTGCCATTTTGCCTTGTATGTGCAATTCTTCAAAGGCTGAATGGAATCCAAGAATCTGGAGGTCATCACTCATATGGGAGAGTGGCAGCATCCCATAGTTCCTGTCCTCTGCTGGAAGCCCATGGAAGCAGAATCTTTCATGTAACCTGGCATGCTAAACTTTGCTGCGGCCAGGTGTAGGATTACTTTCAAAAAATAAAGAAAGAAATTTCAATTTCTCTTGTCACAGTAATAGTATGCTTCTTTTCTGCATAGAATGAAAATCTAAATATTCATACTATACTTTAGTTTCAGACATACCAAACTGTGAGACAAAAACAAAACTTGTGACAGAACAGACTGTGCACCTGCTGTTCGCATAAGAACTGTGAGTGCGAGGGCAGTAGAATATATGTGGTGGGTCTCACAATGCTTGTAGTTTTAAAATACAAAATATATATTGAATATGCAGTGATCATTGTTGACTGATTACTGATGCTCCCTATAGGGGTTTGGATTTTCCACCAAGTAGGAACAGGACTTAGAAAACATCACTTTTTCTGAATACAACTCCCAGAATCCCCCAGCCAGCTTTGCTACCCAAAATGTGGGTGAGGCTAAAGTGCGCCTGCAATGCCAGCACCTCCATTGGACAGTAAAAATATAGCTCAAAAGTGGGAGTATGAGAGGGGGGGTGACCTCGTAGATCTTTCCCACCAAATGTTTATAGGGTCTCTGCAGGGAAAATTCACCAAAGCTCAAAGGTAAACTAAAATGTGTTTATCTGGGGGAATTAACAATCACGAAGCAAGCACTCACACAGTCACACAAGGCTGACTTGAAGGAAAAAGGAAAAGAAAATTGTTGATAGTGATATTTCAAGGGCAATGAGGGGTGGTATTTATTGATCCAGAAAGCAGCGAAGGAAACAGTGATGTGGCTTAGACTCGCACTAAGGACAGTACTCATCTGGGAATCAGACTGATAGTGTGGCTACCAGCAAGTAAGGAGATACTGTGTCTGACTGCTGGAAGGGGGAGGGAGGGTGTTTATACACAAATTTGTCCTGGAAGGACATGGGTGTGAATGGCTCTCTGGCCGAAAAACAATTGAATTCACACAGTGGACGATGAGGTCTGGGCTGTGTTAAACGATCTTACTGTTAAATGACAAAGAGCTAATGGCTGTCATGATAGCTCTGTAATGGTTGGAAAGTTGTAGGGACAATGGAACAATTTAAAGGTGGATAGGAAAAAGGGTTGAAACAATCAGTGGTTTCAGTGGGGACTTTAAGCTTAGCTTATCAACCAAAAGTAGAGTCAATACAGCTAGCTTAAGTGTATTATCTCTAAAATCCTCCTGATAATGACCTGGAGCATGCCTAGAGAGTTTCTGACCTACTTTGCATAGCACCATGTTCAGCCATATTTTCTTTGTATTCAGCCTGGCCACCCGGCCCCATAGCAGAGTGTATTTTACATTTATGCCAATTAATATATTTTGCTAATTAAATTGTATTTTGCCAATTAAACCATATCAGAGTGAGGGGGTGTATGGCCTGGTAACAGCTTTGTGGAGATGCTGGAAATTGTAATAGAGCAACGTAACATCCTTAAACTCTGCCTAAAGCTGTGAACTGTATGCCCACCGTAAAAAGTACTGCAGTGTGGGTGAACATTCACATTCATGACTGAGCTTGCAAAATCATCCAGGTTTGCTCAATGTTCTGGAACCTTCCATGCTGGAAGGTTCTGGAAGCAGATCTGAAGGAACGTGTTGCTTATGGAATTGTTACCTTCAGATTTTGAGGTTGATAAACCCATCAAAGCCACAGCTTGATGGAAAAAGAACTAACTCTATGCCCCCTAAACACTGAATTATGCAGAGGCACTTGTCAAGGATGGAGGGTGGAGACTTCTGAGCATTTCTATATGCAATATTCTGTGGCCAATTTGCAGAGATACTCCATTGATTAAAATGCAAAAATAAGACATTAGACCAAGAGCACTTAAACTCTTAGATCCGGAAGATGTTGGCAACCTGCCTGTGGGAAAGTGTTAGCCCTGCAGTGGACAAAAATAATCCAATTTCAAGGAGCACTTATACCATCCTCATCCCCAGTGTTATATGAGACTCCTGTTTTGATGTGATGGGTGTAGATGGATTAATGTGTTCAAACACATCCCTAACTTACTGTGAAAGATGCTGGGGCTTCTGGAAATCTGAACTATCCTAGGAGCAAGCCAGACATAGAATGGCTATGGCAGGGCAGCTAATGAAAATGAACTTTATCACGCCTCTTTATCATTTCCTTGTGCCTGCCTGAAATACAGCAGCAGAGGGAGGGAAAAGGATATAGGAAATTTGTTTCAAATGCGCCACAAAGTAGTTGTGGTCTTGCATATAAATGACTCCCAGGGGTGATATTGACCAGGTGCAGTGTCTGATAGGCAGAGGTCAAT
Organism: Iguana delicatissima; assembly: GCA_948472985.1. Taxonomy (NCBI): domain Eukaryota; kingdom Metazoa; phylum Chordata; class Lepidosauria; order Squamata; family Iguanidae; genus Iguana; species Iguana delicatissima. The sequence continues at coordinate 669,324 of CAOKZL010000421.1, forward strand.
GTTGGGTATTTTCCAGGCCAGGTCTTTGTAATGCAAATGTCCTGCCTCATTCATGGAGAATTTCAGAGATGCAGATATCATCTCAATTTTATATATGATCATTGTCCCCTCTTCCATATATTTTTTCCATAAATGATAAAGAGCAAATAGCTGTGCCTCAGTGTCTGCCTGCAGATTGTGAAACTCCCTTCCTATGAAGCTTAGAAAAGGCCTCGGCTTCATTCCTTCTAGGGATGGGCCAACTGAATCCTCAATTCCTCGGCAAGGATTCAAGATTTGTGAATCCGAATCCCAGTGCCAAAATGACCGTGTGGTGAGAGAAGACAATCACCATAGCAGATTAAGGAGTTGTAGGCATCACAGTGCCAGCCCTCCCGTGTGTGAGCTCATGTGCTCTGCTACCTCACCGGAACCTGGCCTCATGTTGGAAGGTCACTTGTAATTGGAGAAAAAATTTCATTGTACCCTGCCCCTCTGGAGATTTGCCTTACATGGTCAGAAGTCTCTGGACCTTACCTGCTTTTTATATGGTTATATGGCGGTTACTAATATGGGGTGGGTGGCTGCAATGGGTGTGTATAATGTTTACCTGAATACTGTGATTGGTGAAAAATTGCCATGAGGGTGTGGCCCCTGACCACCTGGATCCCAGATTGTAAAACCTGCTTTGTTTTTCAGGGTTCCAAAATATCTATCGAGCCTGTATAACAGAATCTTTTTGTATTTTTGTATTCAATAAATATAACCTCTAGCCTTTGAACCAAGAAACGCCCTCTACCTGTTTCTCAGAAAAAGCTGTCCTTCACCAGAGCAAGAAGGTGACAGGCGAACTGAGTGTTTCTCGAAATCCAGCCAATAGTTTGTTTTCAAAAATGGGCACCTCTGGGGCCCAGCAAAGGCCTGATTGACCAGTGGGCCCCGGGGTGTCGAAAATCATGACATAAAGCCCCGCGTGTGCACCAGAAGCTGCCTGTGCCCACTCAATATGCTGTGCCCACTCATGCTGCTTGTCTCCGCAGCTGCCTCCCTCTGCAAGTAATAATCTCTCTCTTTTGACTTGAGAACTGGAGGATGAGATTGGGAATCTTGAGAACTGGACTGAGACTTGACTTGAATACCCTGCGGGACTTGAGACTGGACTTGAGGTAGCTGGACTAGAGGCTGTTTGTTTTTTCTTTTTTCTTTAAGTGCCTTCCTTGTTGCAGGACTTGAGACTTGACTTGAGACTGCAGGGTGCAGACTGAGACTGAACTAGAGGCTGGTGGTGTTGTCCTTTTCAGTCCCCTCCTGCTCAGGACTTGAGACTTGTCAAATTATATTTCAAAAACACTTTTCAGTAAGTGCTTTCTTTCCCTTGCTTTTTAAACCCCTTTTGAAAAAGGATTTCAAAAAATTCGAGATTTGTGAGATTCAGTGGATTTCCAGAAGTTCTTCCAGATAATCCCAGATTCAAAATATAATTCATCTCTATCCCTAATTCCTTCCCATCCACAAAGAAGGATTATTTATTTTGACAGATTTTGAGAACTGATGGTGTTATAGAAGGGCTCTTACAAAAAGATGCTGTGTACTGTAATTGCATTGTTTTTTAAACTGCTTTTAAACATTTTAATATTATTAAACTGTTTTTACTGTTGCTAATAGTTTATCGCCATTTTGATGTTGATACTTTATGTGTTTCAACTATAGTGTTTTAATGCTAAGGCACCTTGAAATATGTGTTTTGGAGGAAATGCTGGGTATAAATAAATCTAATAAGAACAACAACAACATGAGCCTTCCACACGGGGGTAATAAAACGTTTTAGCGCAGTGTAGCACGATATCTGACGGAGGTCTTCCCATACCTTAAAATGCGCTAGATTGATTTTTAATTTCCCAGTTGCCACACGTCAATCCGCTCAGAAACGTCTCCGGAACTGTGTGCTTGCACACCGTGCTTTTTAAAAACCAGAAAAAGTGTTTCTTGCCTCATACGACGTATTTGCTCACTTGTGTGGAAGCGCAGATTCGCGCTGATTCGCCCCTGAGATGGCGGGGCGTGATGGACACTTCCACAGTGGCCCACCCCCACGGGAGACAACGGCGCCATTTTAATCCTTCGCTAGGCGAGACTCACACAGGAAAAAGAAAAGGTACGCTAAATTGGAATTATTTCTTACAGTCCATCTTAAAATCGCACCTTTTGATGTTTCCGTGGGATATTGGAGCTTCAGGGGGACTGTGGATTGTGGCCTCATCTGGAGTAGCTCCGGGGTGGGGATGGGGGTGGAGATGGGGGGGGAATTTCTTGGGAAGTCGCCTCTAGTGACACGCCATTTTGCAACCCACCACAAACCGCTGCATGTGTGAGGCGGGAACGGCAAGCTTCACGGCTAGGATGATAGGAGTACTTCGCGCCTTGGAGCTGAATGGACAGGCAGCATGGTGCACCGGTAGAGGGGTCCCACAGGGAAGCCTCGGAGTAATGGCGCCTTAGGCTTTTGAAGAAGGTGCAATGAATTACAGGTTTTGCAAATTGGGATTATTTGTTTTCAACCCCCCCCCCATTGCTACCGCGGATGAAAGTGAAAAACCACAGCCACCTGGTTTCCGCAGCAGCTGGGGGGGTGATTTTTAGAAAGTATCCCCTAATACTGTCATTCGCAACCCGCAGCAAAGCGCTGAATGTGTGAGCCGGGGGCAAGGGGGAACCTGGAAAGCCTGGCCTTAGCATTAGACGTCGTGGGCTGCCCTGACTGTCCCCCAGAAATGCCCCAGAACGTGAGGGAAGCGAGCAGGGGCCGAGTCCTCATTGGGCAGAATGGACTGAAATGAGTGCGGTGGGGGTGAGTCCAAACTCCAGGCATTCAGGCCCAACCATTTTATCTCCCCGACGGTATGATGATTTGCAGTGTGGCTTAAAGCCAAGTATAACCCAAACTGACATCCTGCTCAACAGAACTGACTTTGATTGGTGGGCGGTTGGTGGGGGCCACGACGGGGGAAGTGGTCTGGAAGGATGGGAGGAGGGGGCTGCAGGTGGGTGCTACGGACAGAAAGATAACCATGTGCTTGTGTACACCAGGCCTCCCCAAAACACACTATTTGCCTCGGACAGTAGAATCCTATGTCGGGCGGCAGAGGGATCAGACAAGGACACTTCTGTGGCAAAAAACCTCCATCCAGTTCTCCAAAATACCTGCAGCTCAAACTGGTGGCCTGGCTTCTCTGTCAAAAGATGCAGGTGCTCCAAGGTGCTCACAGTACATGGCATAGGTGTATGGGCACTGCCTTCAAACCATGGATTTCAAGTGGTGACTCCATGGTTTTAATCCTGACGCACCCTGCTTAGCATCCAGGTTTCAGGCATGGGATTTGCAGCCTGTTACAATCTTCAGAGTGTTTTCCACACCTGCCTTGCTATGGCAGGTGGATCCAGGTTGAACTGACTGCTTCCAAACTGGTTACATGCCAGAAAATTTCATTGAAAACAAGTCACAAAAACTTAGAAAAATATGTTTATTAAATAACTCATATTCCCAACATAACATAAGAAAAAAAGGAAACATTCAAAACCATAGGAGGTTGCCCCTCCTGCAGCTGTATTCTATCTCCTCAGCTCCTCCCGTATTGTGGGTCCGGAGTTTTCAGGGCGGCTGACACCTCCAGGAGCTTCTGTGTGCAGACTCGTGGGAGGGAGTGTAGGTATTTGGGCCGCCGTGTGACAACGCTGGTGGAAGCACCGTAGCCGACCTTTCCATCATGGCCACCAATAATCTCGGCTGTTTGTTCCAGCGTGGTCATCCCCGCCATCAAGGAGTCCGCAATGGACCTCAGGTCCTGGGGGGATGTACCTGGATAGGAAAAAGGTCCAAGCGTGGCAGCCAGGCACTCCTTGGAGTGGGCCTCCATGTGTGCCTTACGACGGAGTGATTTTTTATACTTGCCAGCTGTGTGTGAGGATGCTCCAGGAAAGTGTTCCTCTCGGTCTCTTTGTCTGCGGACAGTACCATCCGAAAGGAAGGAAACTGTTACAACATCCCTGTCCACAATTGTGCATCTAATCTCCACATTTTCTCCCACATAGTACGTACTGTCGTCAGCTCTGGCTCCTCTTTTCCCCTGGCATGTCAATCACCAGGTCGCCGTAGCAGGGGGAGGAACCAGCGGGGCTCTTGTGCTTGTGCACCTGTGGCTGAAATAGAAAGCACGGGAAACAGATGTTGCCCCGAAAACATCCTAGCTGTGAATAAAGTTTTCCACGCCAAAGCTGTTGCACATGTTTTACCTATCTGTTCCCTGCACCTTCAACGTCACTCCTGCCGAGCCCCGAGGTGTTGCCACACGAATCTTCAGGCTCTGGAGAAACAGGAAGAAGCAAACTTCAACCTTTGCAAAACAGCGGGCAGACCTCTCGTGCAACACACTAGTTCCACGTGTTGACACGCAGGACGCTGGGGAACAAGAACCAGAGGTATCACACTTGCCTTGCCTCTCTGCAGGGTCCGGCGAAAGTAGTGAATTTCCGCCTGGGGGTAGCACAGGCGTCTGGGCACTGGGAAGTGGCACATGCTCTGTCAGTGTGTGCTGGCGTAATCAGATAACAAAATTCCCCACCATTTGATTGACCATACACTTGTTCATTGGGAGGGGGATGGTACTGAGATATGGCGACCCTGTTCTGCGGCCACGGACCAGGAAGGGGCAGCCCGGCAGACTTCACAGCCACAGCATGGTGCGGGAGTAGGGGAGCTTTGGCTGGTGGGATAATCCTCCTGAAGCAACTCCGTGCCACTGTAGAACGCCGCCTTGATGGCCTTGGAATTTGGAGTTGACCTGACGGCCATCCCGGTTGGAACCCCTATATAAAACAAGCCCCCTGGCTATGGTTACAATAGATGCTCCCTGTTGGGGGGCATTGGTACTACAGAAGAAGTACATTGACCCCTCCGCACCACTCGACCATAGCCACGTCTCCCTAGTTCGAGAGTGGACCCCCGAGGGCACCCTCACGCTCCCCATTTCTCTCTCTCTCTCTCTCTCTCCCTCCCCCTCTCTCTTTATCTTAACACTCCCTATCTCTATCTATCTATCCGCCTATATATATGTATCTATCTATCTATCTATCTATCTATCTATATTTATTTATTTCCTATCTATCTATCTATCTATCTATCTATCTGTCCTGTAATAACAGTATAAAAACAATAAACTCACACGCTCCTCTGCAGTCCTCTCCTACCTTCCGCCAACTAGCCCACAGGAAGGCTGCAGGTCCCCACCGCCTTGCTGTGGGGGTCCCCGTGGCACCAAGTCCTGGTGGCTGCTGCGCATGTGTGAAGCGTCGCCAAAAGCGCGACTGCGCTGGGGCGACCCCGGAGGAAGCCAATTCCCCTTGGAACTCAGCAACCTCGTGGTGAGCCAAACTGGAGTAAGGTTTAGCTGAAGGTGGCTATGGAGACCCAAGTACAAGCCAGGAAATGTGTCCAGCCCTGGAGAGGGAGAGGTGAACCGAAGGAGAAGCAGGGCAAAAGGCAGGGGGTCGCGTCAGCAGCTGAAGATGACGGATCTGCCTTGAAAGCGTGGGGCGGAAGCGGAGCTGCCAGGTGGATCTTAGGAAAGTTACCGGAATGTGGAAGTATTTGAAGAAATAGCCAGGGAAATGGAAAGAAGAGGGCACAAAAGGGACAGCGGAAGGATCCCCGCACAAAAACTAAGTGAATGCAGCTGAGCTACCGTAGTGCAACCAACGGACAGGCTCGTGCCGGGGTTACTGTGTCCCTTACTCGAGGATGTCGCGAATCTTGGGTGGTGACGCGGGTGCACACCCACCCAAGGTAGTGGAGCGAGCCTACAGTAGTCGACGGGGATATAGACGGAGTGGAGGGGGCTGCAGCATGGGAAGGATTAGGGAATATTTCAGGGATTCTCCTCAGATTTATTTTTTCTATCACTAACTCATCTATGCATGCAAATTGCCACATTTGGAACCTGCCTTTTGTGCTCAGAAGCGGTACCTGGGACTTTTTGGGGATTCCCTGGATACTTCTAATGTGGAGACATCAGGTAAGGCAGGTTGTTAGTGTGTCAACAAACGTATAAGCTTGGATTTATCTCCCTGGGTCGCAATGACCCTTTGGGGCCATAACTGCCATGGGAAAAACGGAAGGAATTGCTTTTGCAATGTGCATGCTTGCCCTTACCTTCGATTCCTGCATCACTACTTACTCACTAACTCAATAGCAAGCTTTGCTCCCAAAAACAGCAAGTTGTCTGAACTCCTTGATTCCTGTGGGTCTCTGGGTATGCTAACGGTGTGGGAGAGTAGAAAAGGACGCATGTGCCCTGGTAGCTTCCAGCTGGATATCAATGTGCATAGGCCGATGGGGGGGAAGGCCGGAAGGGGGGCCGCCGGGAGCCATGTAAAATGTCATTCTCAGCAACTTCCTCTTCACGCCTCACAACCTATCCCCCCATGCAAGCATGGACGACACCAGCAACACGGCAGCAAATTCAAGGCGGAAATCAACAGCACCACTGGTACAGGTGAGTTTTTAACCACCACCTTTACTCCACACCTTGTCACCCATAGCACTGGAGGTGTTGGCCGGAAGGTACAGGAACCTGCTGCTGTACCTTTTGAAGACAGACAGGTCAAGACCTAGTGTCCTCATAGTAGCATGATTCATGAAACTGAGACATACTATTGTTTGCGGTCAGGAATACATGGGATGATGAGATGTGATTGGTTTTGCTGCTGCCCAAGCGCGCACAATGCTCTTCCGTCGTTTCACTCTCCCCTAGATGAGGCAAGCAACGGTACACCAGAGGTGACACGCAGCACTACCGCGCAGCCTGTCTGCCCAAATTTTTCCGCATGCTCGCCGTGGACCACTGCAGCGGCAGTAGTCAGAACCTTCCCGCTGCTACCATAGCTACCATGGATCTATGCATACGGGAGCAGCAGGAGTCAAACAGGGAAATGCGTTAGGGGAGTTCCAGCATGAGAGTTCCACAGCGACAAGAAGACGACGGGAGCTGCTCTCCCTCTTAGGGAATGTATGAGGGTTATGTCTGCCAATCGGCAAATGCAGTGAATGCAAGAAATGCTGCAATCCTGCCAGAATGGCATTGTGGTTTCCGAAGAAACTAGACCGAAAACTCTGGGAGGGAGCCCGTCGGTACCTGTGCAGCAGGTGGCAAGACGACATTTCCCAAGGGTAGAAGACACTGCCACAGGTACAGCCCTTGAGACAGTGCGTCCCACCCTACCTGCCCACCTCCCCACCTACCCACCTACCTGCCCATTTGGCCCCGATTAACTTGTTAGCAACATCAACGATCTAACTGTTAAACTTTATGTTCCTATTTCTCCTATGAAGGGGAGTACCCATATATCTTGTTTTCCTTCAAAATCGTTACTATTGTTTGCCATTCATGTCGTTTTGTGTTTTTAAAAAATAATTAAAAGCAATCCCTGTTATTTGAGCAACAAAACCAGAGTAAAGTTTATTTGTAATAGATTCACAGAAGGGAGGGGCAAAAAACCTTAAAATTCAACTTCAAACCAAGAATCCGCAAATCTACTGGACATTGTCCTCGGCAATAAGGCTTCCAAATGGCGTTTCTGACAGATTCCCCTTCACGGAGCCTCCTGACGGAGGATGGGTCGGAAGTCATCCCGTGTTTGTGGGAGACGCAGAGGTGGGGGGAGCTAGGTCGTGAACTGGCAAATGCTGTGGAGGACCACGCAAGCAGATATGACAGGAAGGTAGTTCTTCTGGGACACGGTTAGGGGAGCTGGGGGCAGGTCCCACCGTGCCTTGAGCCTTCCGAGGCCGCTCCACACGTTGCCGACAGCGGTTGAAAACCCTGTTGTAAGCCAACTTGCCTTCCATGCCGTGGCCCCTCCGATATGGCTTTTCATCAACCAGTTGACAGATAACCGCATGTCCGAGATAACTCAACCAATGGAAACGCCATTTATGGTGATGGTAAGTTGCCGGAACATCGTCCAGCCTCCATGGCGTGCACAAGGAGAATACAACAAAAACAAAATCCCGTCGTGTGTTCTGCCTGTAAAGCCAAGGACAATATCCAAAACCGTCCCTCATGGTCCACCATCCCCTGCAAGAGAATGGAGAAGGAGCTCTTGCGGTTTATGAACTCTTCCCCTCTTCCTTTTGGTGGCCGCACAGGAATGTGTGTACCATCAACCGCACCGAATGCATTGGGGAAATCCCATGCGATGGAATCCATCCATGACCTGGGATGGGTCACAACTAGAAAAACAAACGTTGCTTCATGGCCAGTGCAGGGATAGTGGCGGCCAGGTCTGGGCTGAGATAGCGTCCACCAAAAGCTTGGTAAAAGACGCAGGGGAGGGGGAAGGGTGGATGGAGGTGGGGAGGGGGGACGGAGGGCCGCAAATGGCCCTGGCGTGGCCCTGTGCAGGGATGATCCTCGGACGCTCTGGGCTGATAGCGTCACCGGGAACGTGAATCGGGCGAGGAAAGAGGGGCGGTCGGTGTGAGTACTGGCTCTGCGATAGTCTCCAAGGGAAACGTGACGACACCGAGGACCTGCTCTATCGCCAGACACACCTCAATGACAATCACAGTGACTGTGGAGATCCCCAAGCCGAAGGTGTTACGATGTGTGAACGGCGTTGTCAACCACCACACGGCAATCGCCCTCTCTCCCTCCACAGATATGGGTTGACGCATTTATGGGCTTTCCTCTCAAGTGTGGGACGCAGACGGTCACGAAGAGGGTGGCTTCGTCATGCGAAATCATGAGGCCATTGGTCGTCGTCCCATTCCACAAGACACCTGCCTCAGCCCCACCATGTCCTCCGGCATCCCTCTCCCTGACCCACCACCTACTGGGTGTGGGAGACGACGTGTCTGGGAGGGACGCTGATGAGAAACGTCCTCCTCCTCATAGGTCGCGATGGAGCCTGGACCTCCTCGCTCAATCTCTCACCCATATTTACTTGTTGGTGGCACCCACTACACCCAGGACCGCGACGAAGGGCAACCTGACCGGTAACTGAACCTCGTCCTGCATCGGCAAAGCCACGAACAAGCGAATTTCGGCGAAGCAGGAAGCACAACGACCAACAACCAAGTAGGAGGTAGGGAGATGGCGGTGGAACAGGCAGGCATGGGGGAGCCTTGTACGTTGGTGCCGTGCATGACATATTAGGCACTTGATGACGCAACGCGCCATACATGACGCAACGCGCCATTTTTTAAAATCGAAATCAGTCTATCACAGCCATGTGGCGGGGTTTATGTTGATGGCAAGATATGGGCGCGCATATAAATATGTCCGAACCGCGTTAAGCCGGATCAAGCATAAGACGTATGGATGAGAGCGCGCATTAGCACGCGATCAAAAAACCCAAACCGACGGAAAAACTTCGTCACTACGCGATTCCTCTCCCTAATTGGCAGTGGTTTACCATCTGCAAAGAACAGTTCAGAACATAAGCCTGGAAAAGTTATCAAAAATCAATCAAATATAAATCTTATGGAACTTTAAAATTCATATAATAAACAGTTAGAACATAATGTACCAGACATAATTGTGATTGAGAAGGATTATAGACGTAGAGAAATTGAAAGAGAGAGGGGAAAGATTATGAAATTATCAGGACCTACAAATGGAGATTAACAGCCTCTGGGAAAAGAAACCAATCATATAGCGATAGTATAGAACAGTCCAAACTGCTTGACAAAACATCTGAATAAAATTAACAAATATAGCCTAGCAATAGCGAAGCTTATAAACTGACACTACTTGGAATGTGACACTCTATCTGATAATATCCGGGCTAGTTTCTAGATTCTTGGAGTAGATTTGAATGATGGATGGATAGAATCTAGGATCATGGGTCCAAAACTCCAGCTGGTGACACCTGGTAGTCTGTGGAAACTGAGACAATGACATTTTAAAGCCCCTTGTATAGAAACATCTATGCAGATGATTCTTCATTGTCTCCTCGTTCTGAGAAGTTCAGAATAGTTGGTTTGTGATACTGACAGGGGCTTCATACCATGCTAAACTGAACCACTCTGCACAACTTTCTGTATCTCCACAGCTCAGTAAAGGTAACTGTGACGAACCTGATGGGGGTCTTGACAGTAGAACTTCCTTGGCAACCGAGAGTGTTAAGCTGATTGGCTGGTGAAATGGAACCTTAGAATGCTAGGGGCTGGTGGAAAAGAGAAAAATAACAGATTTAACTGCCTGGGGAGTGATTGAAGAAGAGTGTGATTTGTGGTGTGTTTGGGAGAGGTTGGAGATTTGAGGAGCTCTCCCAAGGAAGGAACTTGAGGAATTAGATATACGAGAGATAGTGAATGAATTGAAAGAGAGAGAGAGAGAGAAGAATGGTGTGCTGTTTATAAACATTTAGATATGAAAACACATTTAAAGCAACAGTGTTACAAAATGTTTGAAGTTCTGTGTTCCTTAATACATTTTGTCACAGAGGCTTATTTTCTGTATCCTGGAAATTCAGACACTACCAATAATCTGGTCTTGACCTTCATGCTAACAGTGCCACAGTCTTGGAAAATATAAATCACTGCTGATTCTTACCTCTGAGAGAAAGGCAGATTTGAAGCGGGGAGAGTCCTGAAAGGAAGGGGACAAGGGAGACGAGGGTAGAGGAAGGGACTGCATTCTCAGAAAGCGAAACTGAGGCAGACCCAGTTGTCCTGGACCTAGCTGATTCTCCCTGGCTGTTGAGTTCTGATCACAAAGATATCAGGCTGGGCAGGCCTTGAGTGCAAGGCTTGATGTGCTTCACATTTGGGGCAGGCGTGAGTGGTGGTCCCTGTCCCCTCATGTTTTAGCAGTGGCCTCCTGTACCTCCTCCTGCGCCTCTTCCTCTTCCTCTTCCTCTTCCTCCTCTTTCTTCTTCTTGACCACCGTACTCGCCTGAAGAACCACCTGAAGACTTCTGTCCACATTTATTTAAAAAGATAACTGTAAAATATACATTTGCATTATTAAACTTAATTGAATTTGGGGAGCCAGAAGAACTCTCAGACTGAAGCCAGGTGTCAGGGAGAAGATGGAGAAAAACTTAACTATCTGCATCCAAAAAGAGAAAAATCCTACTTAACGGACGTCAGATGAAACTCTTCAAGCAGATAGAGGCAGATTAGAAGCAAAGTAAAAGGTGACAGAAATAGGTCAGAACTTCAATGCAATAGTTCAGTAACTTGTGCAGGAACAAGAAAACTTCTACCACAATCAATGCAAAGGAATAGAAGATGACATAAAAGGAAGAACAGAGCTTCTTCCACAAGATCTCTGAGAAATCAAAAGAAAATTTAAACCAAAAATGGGACACTATATCCTGGCAGAGGAACACGTTGAAGGAAAATAGAAACAAACAAAGATTTTCAAAAGAAAATCACTGGACTTTATAAATTATAGCAATGTCTTCAATTTTATAGATTCCGAAAATACTTTGCATTGTTCTAAAGAGGTGTGTGTGCCGCGAAAATTTGACTATCCTGATGCTCAATCTGTACTCGGAGCAAAAGGCTACCGTGATTGCGACTATGAGAAATGGTGTGGTTTCCAACTGGCAAGATAAGGCAGATCTACATTTGATCAACCGTCTGTTTTTTACTTGTACAGTCACCCCTCCACATTTTCTAGGGTTTAGGGGCACAGGACTCCCAAGGTGAAAATAAAAACCAATTGGAGGTGAGCCTGGGCCTCCAAACCATATTTAACACACACACAAAAGTATGATCACCATGTTCAAGCCACCTCTCTGAGTATGGGTTCCTCCACAAGGCAGGAGGGATGGCCGAAGTGAGTACTGCCACCTCCACTGCTGCACACTAATAAGCGTCACAGTTTCTCAATCTCACGAGGAGTTGCATCTCTATTAAAAATGGTACAGGGAAACATGAAGGTGACAGCAAATAATCCATGATCAAATACAAAAGTGAAACCCGCAAATGTGGAGGGTCTCTGTATTTCAAAGCTATATTGCTCAAACATGCATCATAAAAACAAATTAGAGGAGAGGGAATGTAGAAATTGGAGGAAGGAACATCAGCCATTTAGAGATATGCAGACCTTCTGGGACTCCAATAATGGCCAAGCTGACATTGTTTTCGCAGAGACTGCAGTGGTGGTGATTGTCTTCCAGAAAACAGGAGAGTGAAGAGATTGCCCACAAAGTCTGAAAACCTAGCTGCCAGGACTGTTGTGGTCCATAGGAGTAAAGTGAAGGAAACTATGGTACAAATCCACTGCATTCTGTGCTGTGTACAAGGCTTAATGAGGCTCAAAGCCAGCAACTGTCTGTTTAACTATTTTTTATTACTATAGCATTTTAATGGATAAAAGGAACCTGGAATGCAATGGTTTGGTCACTTTCTTGCCTCTTGTGGATATGGAGGATGTTGAGGATTACTTTTAGGAGCTTTTCAAGCCTATAATTGAAATCAGAA